>JAOPSE010000040.1:8609541-9295425 GCA_029449295.1 Zea luxurians
CATCGGCTTGAGACTTCTTAAATATATCTTGAGTGAGAATTTCTCCCAATACTTCGGTTGGAGAAGTTGTAGATAGATCACTCCTTACTAGCATTGTCACAATAGTCTCATATTTCTCCGGAAGTGATCTAAGGAACTTGTGTGTGAAATCCACATCCGGTACATTAAAACCAAGTCCTTGAGTTCATTTACAATCTCATTCAACCGATTGAACATATCGGATACACTCTCATCTTCTTTCATAATAAATTGCTCAAACTTCCTTTGCACACATATAGTTTGGCACTCTTCACAATTGTAGTTCCTTCATGAATTTCCATTAGTTTTATCCAAATCTCATGAGCGGTTGTGAGATTCTTGATACGATTGAACTCATTTATATCAAGAGCATCATAAAAGACATTCATGGCTTGATCATTTGTGAGGATATTTTCATTGTCACTAACGGATGGTTCATCTTCCTTCAATACAACAAATCCATCCCTAACAATTGGCCAAATTTTTCCACCCATTGCTCTAAGATGCATTGACATTCTTATTTTCCAATAATCATAATTGCTTCCATCAAAGTGCGGTGGCTTCCCAATGTGCGCATTGTTGTTACTAGCCCATTTTGTCCCACTCCGGGATGATTAGATCCACAAACAATGGAGTCCTTGGCTTTGATACCACTTGTAGGATCTAGGACGCCGGCTAGAGGGGGGGTGAATAGACGGTTTTGACTAAAAACAAACAATACTCAATAAATTTAATCAATGCACCAAGAGAAATAAATTATCTAGTGTCAATAAGTAAACAATGTATGAAAAACAACTACGGAAGATTGAATACTTGAAGAACAATGAGCAAAGCACTAATCAATTGCAAGGCAATAAGTAATGCTAGAAAGAATAGACACCGAAATTTATCCCGTGGTATCGGTGATTTGCCGATCACCCCTAATCCACGTTGAGGTGGACTTCAAGCTCTCACTTGCTCCTCTATCAAGACACGGCTTGATCTTTGAGCCAAGTGGACAAGAAATCACTCAATACCTCGATTCCACTAATGTCACCTTTGCCGCTCCGGCGAGGTAGGCGCGAACCCCTCACAATCCACACCACGGCTTCTCCACAATCTTCTTGGAGAGCTCGACGGAGACAATCACCCGAGCCGTCTAGGAGGCGGCAACCTCCAAGAGTAACAAGCCAACGACGCTTGCTCGGTGTACCACCTAGTGCCTCAAGAATCACCAAATGATGCAAATGCACTAGGAACACTCAATCCCTCACTAGAATGCAATCTCAAGCAAAGCGTGTGAGAGAGTGAGTTGGAGGATCACAAGTGAGCTCAATGTATGCAAGGAATGGCCAAGAGAGCCCTCTCACACGAGCTACCCTTCTATTTATAGTCCCCCACAGAATCCAACCGTTATGAGCAAATGGTAGCCGTTCTGCGCACACGCGGACCGTCCGCGCCCTAGGGCCGGACGGTCCGCCGTACATATAACGGCTAAAAGACATTCAAAAACATGTCAGAGCAGACTCAAAAGGTGGGTCCGGACAGTCCGCCCCTCAAGGCCGGACCGTCCGCGACCTGGCAGCATGAACATCCGAGCCTCGGCTCAAAACAAGTTAACACGTGCGGACCGTCCGGCTATAAATCCCGGACGGTCCGCAACCTGAGACTGTACTGTCCGGACTGGCCACCCGGACAGTCCGTAGTACAAATCAGTAAAAACACACAGTCCCTGTCCAAAAACGAATTAGACACTTGCGGACCGTCCGCCACTCACAGGCGGACCGTCCGCCTAATAAATCAGGGACTGACCCGAGAACACCTTCTTCTGGACAAGACTGTGGACGGTCCGGCCCTAAGCCCCGGACGGTCCGCAGTGCAGTCATACTGAAACAGCTCGAAATGAACAAAAACTGGACCCTTCTGGATGGGTCGCGGACGGTCCGGCCACTTGGCGCGGACGGTCCGCCGACCCCAAGACTTAGTCACTTTTCAAACTCGCTTTTGAAAAGATTTTAACTTTCGGAAACGGAAGCGCTGCTAGTCCTCATGCAAATGCAACCACTAGATGCTCTATGAGGCACTAAGTCATACACAGAACAAAGTCATTAACCCCTCTTAATAGTACGGCTATCTAGCCTACCAATCCGGTCACTTTCTTCTCTAAACACCTGGTGACCGGCAAAAACAAAACCTATGTTATACCTTTGCCTTCATCTGATCCACAACCAATGCTTATAAGTCTTCAAGACTTCTCAGTTCACTGTGGTTCAACCTGCATTCTTATTTCTCCAAGAATTATTAGACCACAAGTAGTTGTCATTAATTACCAAAACATTACCAAAGGGGCCTAGATGATTCACACAAGCCACTCACTTTATTATACTCATCCCTGCAAAGAGATGCTAGCAAAACACTAGTAGCTTGGGCATTTTTATGAATCTGTTCATTTATAAACATAGGATTATCCGTACTATCAAAATGCATCCCATTTTCCACAATTTTCCAAATGCTAGGATGGAGATAAAATAGGTGACTACACATTTTATGACTCCAAAATGAGTAATCCTCTCCATCAAAGTGTGGGGGTTTTCCAAGAGAAATAGAAAGTAAATGGTCATTTGAATTATACGAAATACGAGAATAATCAAAGGAGTAGTTTTGATTAACCGTCTTTCTTTTAGACGAGGAGTCGTTGTCGTCGTCATCCCTTGGTGAAGAAGAGGAAGCGTCGCTGTCGTAGTAATTGATCTTCTTGATGCGCCTCTTCTTCCCGTCCCTCTTCTTGTGACTCGAGTCTGAGTCAGTGGGCTTGTCGTCTCTTGGCTTGTTGAAGAGGGACTCCTTCTCCTTGTCGTTGACCATCATCCCCTTACCCTTAGGATCCACCTCTTCGGGCGGTTAGTCCCTTGGATGAAGAGTATGACTCTGATACCAATTGAGAGCACCTAGAGGGGGGTGAATAGGTGATCCTGCAAAATTCAACACTAAATAACCAATACTTGGTTATGAAATGTTAGTGCGATTAAAACCAAGATGCTAGAGTGTGAACTTTTAGAAGAAAGCCAATCACAAATAAGATGCACACAAGACATAGTGATTTATCTCGTGGTTCAGTCAATGCCTACTTCCATGTTGTGGTGACCTTCTTCGGTCAAGGATTGCACTCAATCCCTCTCAAGTGATCCAATGATCAACTTTGAGTACCACGGCTATCTTCCTTAGAGTTTTTTCTCTTGTTTGCGAGGAATCTCCATAGATTGGAGCCTCTCGCCCTTACAAGTTTATCACAAGAGAAGCACAATAGTAAGAGAGAGAGAGAGAGAGTAACACATGCAAGACTCAAATCCGCAGCACACACACGCACACAAGCCAAGACTTGTGCTCGAAACACAGCACGGAGAGTTCACAACTCAAACGGAGCTCAAATCACTAACACAATCGATCAAATGCGTGGAGGCGGAGTCTAGGAGTCTTAGGATGCTTAGTGAATGCTTGGTGTACTGCTCCATGCACCTAGGGGTCCCTTTTATAGCCCCAAGGCAACTAGGAGCCGTTGGAGATCAACTTGGAAGGCAATTCCTGACTTCTGTCGAGTGGCGCACCGGATAGTTCGGTGCGCCACCGGACAGGTCCTGTAGCTGTCCGGTGCTCGATTCCCTTTCTTATCTGGCGCATCCGACCGTTGGGCTGGCAGTCCCATTGGCGCACCGGACACTGTCTGGTGCACACTGGACAGTCCGGTGTGCCCAACCGACCGTTGGCGCGGGCCACGTGTCGCCCGCTGATTCCGCTGCCGACCGTTGGCTCGGGTGGCTCTGACTCACCAGATAGTCCGGTGCACCAACAGATAGTCTAGTGATTTTTAGCCGCGGCGCTTTCTGGTTTTCCCGAGAGCGACGAGTTCGTCGCTGAAGGACTTGGGCACGGACGCTGAAGACTCACCGGACAGTCCGGTGCACCGCCGGACAGTCCGGTGATTTTTAGCCACGTTGCCCGCCGATTCCTAAGAGCGACCAGTTGATGGCCGAGCCAGCCTGGGGCACCGGACACCGTTTGGTGCACCACCGGACAGTCCGGTGTGCAAGGCTGGTGCTGGTTTTGGCTGTCCTAAGCCATATTTTCTTCAATTCTTTTCTTCTTTTCTTGGCACTATTTCTAGCACTTAGATAAACATGTTAGTAAAAATGCAATTTACTAAGTCTAGAAACATACCTTGTTCTGTGATGTGCACTTATCACCTACTTAGCACATATGAGTTCAAAACTATGTGTTGGGCATCTAATCACCAAAACAATTATAGAAATGGCCCAAGGGCACATTTTCCTTTCATATGGAGGCAAATCTGGATGAAGAGGGGCTGCTGACGATGGTGATGGATTGGATAAATTCCTAAGCTCCGATGACCATAAAAGAGGAGAAAGTTTTTGGTGGAAGTGGTTGCACCTTGGTCTTGTGTTGTTTGTTTGTTTATATGGGACGACAACATGCAGTGGCTAGAGATTTACTTCACACAACAATAGGTGAAGCCTAGCCATATATAACACCAAAAGCTATTTACAACTAACCTAATCTTGGCTAACTAACATTCATGTTTAGACTAGATTCGACATAGATTGTTGCTAAATTACATTATGAAATACATTTCTATCTAACGTTATTTGCTTTCTTGTAAACCTCTAGCTGCTGTAACTGACACCAAAAGGTTTGTCTAGGCCTTTGTTGAAATGAAGTTTTAGGTGGGGTCCTCATACCCCCCTTAAAAACATGACACATAGACCACATTAGGCAGAAAGAAGATCACTAATAGGTGAGATATTGCATATAGAAACTCGAGAACGATGGGAAGACAGTCTCTAGACATCCTGTTAAAATAAAGATAACCTACCCACACATATGATGGAAAGGACCTGTTAATACTTGACCTCTAAAGATACCGTTACATATCCTCACCCAATGAACCAACAACTTATTGACCTAAGCCAAGTTAGCTAAGCTACGCTTATTCTACCTACACACTTTTACTCCCTCCGTCTCAAAATATAATTCGTTTCACACTAAATATATATCCATCAATTAAGCTACTAATGTAGTGTCTATGTATGTCTATATTCCACTACCGGAATTTGGCTCTTTGCCGAGTGCCAAATTATTTGCCGAGTGTTTTCTTTGGGGCACTCGGCAAAGAAGTTCTTTGCCGAGTGCCAAGCAAAAAGCCCCCGGTAAAAGAAAACACTCGACAAAGAAACTCTTTGTCAGGTGTTTTATTTTTGACACTCGACAAAGAGTTTCTTTGCCGAGTGTTTTTTTGACACTCGGCAAAGAGCTTTTTTACTGAGTGTCAAAAGTAAAACACTTAGCAAAGAGCTTCTTTGTTGTGTGTTTTTTCAACACTAGGCAAAGACAATTTAAAAATCACATTTTGAAGCAGTAAATTAATTCAAATGAAAAACTTTTTCAACTATATATTTGTATAACTCATCAAGATGTACCATTTATATTTTGATCATTTCTTCATATGACAAAATAAAAGTAATTTATTCATAAAACCTATATCCCTCTCGTAGTTTATGAAACTATAAGAGAGATGTATAAGATTTGTGAATATTGTTAGAACTATCATGTGGGATGAACAAATGACTAAACAACCAAAATAAACTTTCTAGATCTTGAGAAGTTATAGAATTTTGTAGTTTGCAACATTTTTATTTGATGTCATCTTGTCAATAAAAACTACGTCTGAATTTAAAAAAAATAAATTTTGAATTTTGAAAACGACCTCGAAAGAAAAACCCACCAACATGAAAGTTGTAGGTCATGAAGAGTTATGAAACTTTGTCGTTGACATTGTTTTGGTTTGAAATCATCTTGTCATGTAAAACTATGTTTGAATTTTAAAATTTGAATTTTTCAAACTACCTCAGATGGAAAACCCACCAAAATAAAAGTTGTAGGTCTTCAAATGTAATGAAACTTTGTAATTGATAATGTTTTGATTCGAAATCATTTTATCATAGAAAAATTTGTGTGAAGTTTTCAAATTTGAAATTCAAATTTTGTAAACAACCATGGATGTAGAAACTGTCAAAATAGAAGTTGTAGAACTTGAAAAGTTATGCAACTTTATAGTTGACAACATTTTCAATTGAATTGATTTAGTGCCTCAAATAATCAAATTACTCTCGGTTTGTTATAATATATGAGGAATGAAAACGTAATATAAACACAATTGATGTAGTAGTATAGTGGTAGAGAAAGTTATGCGTCCGATAGAGGTTGCGAGTTCGAATCTCCCGTTTAAAAAGTACCTAAAAAAGGTCGCGAGTTAGAATCTCACATTCACAAAACACATAAATATGATTCAGATTCAGAAGAAAATGGTGAAAAATGATAGAGCGATGCGTAGGGTAGAAAATGGTGAAAAATGATAGAGCGATGCGTAGGGTAGGGCAATGATGGTGGTTGTGTAGTTGTTTCTCTAATTAAAAAAATGTTTTGCTTTTTTGGGTGTTTTTTTTGTGATTCTTAATTTGCCGAGTGCTTCTCTTTACCAAGTGTTTTTCGAGTGTCTAGGACACTCGACAAAGAAGGTGAGTTGGGTAGTGTTCATTATCATTAGAATGAATGTAGGTGGGAGAAAAGAGGTACAGAAAGAACTATATTTTAGGGCGTATGGGGTAGTCAATTAATAAGGAACACTCCGATGAGAGATCGCTCTGCCGTTCCATTAACTGGTAGGTGTCTTGGTGACGTTATCTTGAGCAAAAGCATGGTGCTTTGCAACCAAATTTATATGCGCGCCCATGACCTTTCACTTGTATATATAGTCTCTATCTACGTCATCGTCGTGGGCGGCCCAAATAAAGTAGCTAGCTAGAATGGGCTCACGCGCGCAGCGCATGCATGCAACGTCGTAGTACATCACGTACGTACACGTACCCATCGTCTTGCCTCCCCATTTCAGCGCACACATATAAATGCAGATTTGACGTGCACCGGTATATATGTATCCATGGCGTCCCATGCAGTACGTGTACAGTTAGGTACGTGCACCCCTTTCGATCTAGCCCCCCCTCTCTGTCTGTCTCGTGCATGCAAATGGTCCCTGCAATGCTGGTGCATGCGAGCGATATATACGTACTACGTGCACGGGCCGGGCGTGCATACGTTGTTGTTTAGCATGGTCCTCTCTCCTCCTCTATGGAAAACGAACGAGAGGGACCATTCTGTGGATCGTCGACACAGAAAGATAGTAGTAGGTGCCGGCACGTACAAAGGGAACGGACGACGAGGGGAGAGCAGCCGGTACACACACGTCGCGGTCTCCGAGCTCGCGGCTCGCTCTGGTTACGTTGAGCTAATAAAGCTCAGCCGCCGTACGTACGTGTGAGAGGATTATTGGACCCAGTGGTAGACACGTACGTCGTACGTGTGTACTGGTACACACTGTCTGCCATGCATGCATGCATGCATCACCAGCTATAGCTCGCTCCAAGTGTACTAGCGCAGACCGACAAGTTTTTATGTCAGTTGCATAATATAAACCTCTAAACAGTTAATGTACGCTAGCTGTCAGTTGCATTAGTGTATGTCCGTGTTAACACAGGAGACCCATCGTCGTCCGATCCCAAAAGCTTGCCTGCCCGTGCATGCATGCCTGGCGATTTGTCATGTTCGATGTGTAGGATTTGTTTGATCCCAACTCGTGAACGAACGGACGAATGCGTTAAGCATCTAGTTAACCACCCTCTTTGAGAAATACCCTTGCGTACTCATGCATGGCTCCCACCTACTGGCAGTAAAAAAAACATGTAAAATGTTGTTTAGCATAACGAAATCCTAAAAACTACAGTTTGTTGGGCATTAGTTTACTTGTTTTCTTCGTTCAAACATGGCTCATCTCTCTGTTGCCACCGTTCACGATTTGTTATAATTAAGCAAATTGATGCAATTCAATTTTAATTTGGATATTATTAACATCAAATTGAATCGTACATCAGCTAGGACTAATCGCTTGTGTCGCCATAGACCAGATAACACAGCGAGGATATCACACTTGTTGGTGAAGAATCGAGAGATTTATGAGAAAACCACCAAAGGATAACCAATTGCGCTTACATGATAAAGAATGGCTAGTTTTGGACAAACTAGCAAAGTGGTCGTCAAAGCATTTGTCCACGAGGAACCCCCATCGAGGCAATGATGTCGTTGGGTTGCCCTAGATCAGCAGGATAGCCTACAACACCATCCTTGATCTTTAGATCAAATGATGAATAGTAACATAGGGGTTGTGTGGGGGATAGATATCCCCTGGATCTTCATGAACATAAAACGTATCACGGGCCGAATGATGGGCCTCCCACTGGGTCGTCCTACGAGATGGGCCGACACGTTATAGCCGGGTTAGGCGAGCCTGATCCAAGAAGACAAACACTGATGTTCAAGTTAGGCGCTACTGAGGCACTGATATCTTGGGTGGTGCAGTTGTAAGCACCTGAGGAACTATGCATTCGGCGATAACTCGGATGAGAAGATGATCAAGACTCCGGATATATAGGACTGCAAGCTACGACAAAGAAGGAGATAAGTGAAGTAGATAGTGATCACAACTTGTAAAGGGATAACTCTCTTTGGTCGTGTATATAAGGCCGAGGGGGGATCCCTACAAAACCATCTCACAACATCTCACCCCACTCTCATCAACAATAGATGAGCCATCACAAAGCTCATTTGTAATCCCCATACTCCAGAAATCAATACCTAGACATAACAGGAAGTAGGGTGTTACACAATTTAAGAAATCTTCCACTTCGGATCCATCTCCTGCATTGCAGATTAGGAAGGTAGCTGGAATCGCATAGTGGATCCATCCGGGAAGAAACCTTCTACGGTGGCACCAAAAGCGGCTTTAGGATCGCCTCAAATAACATCAGATAGAATTACGCCGACGAACTCCAAAGCACGAGAACCTCGGCGGGTTTTCATTCCACACCAGATCACACCTATGTTAGGCGAGCCCAGGGCCATTGTGTTGTCTGTGGCTCGGCCGATCGAGGCCATGCCTCCATCGCGGCGGACTCCATTGTCCACGTCGCCCACCCGGGCATGGACTCGGATCACTCGGTGAAGAGAAGCATGTGCCTCCAGGTTTGGCGCAACCGAGGAGGCACAACTGACGACCATCCTGACCACTCCGCCCTCAAAGGAGGTGGAGGGAGCACGGAGCATCACACCAAGCTCTTTCTTCCCAGACATCCTCTTCATCTAGGGAAGAGTGGAGGACACGCTTGTTTCCGATGATGAGCCCACCATACCAGGGGAGGAGCCCCCAGCGTGACGCATGCCGATGCCTGAACAAGCGACATAACATACGACATCACCACGAAGCCGGGGAACAGGATCCAACACAACCCGTCTCCCAGGATGAAGCCTCTGAAGTAGGGGAAACCCTAGACTGTTGGGGGCTTGCTTCATCGCCGAAAGTCCTCTAAGCAGAAACACCTTCGAAAGATCGACATATAAGCAAACACAGCGCGAAGGTACACGCCGAAGCTACGATCCAGGGAGCTTCGGCATAGTGACATGCCTTGAGACGAAGGGCTGCACCGACTTAAAGAGGAAAAGACCGTTCAGTCCATGATAATTTGTGTCATGATTGTAACTAGTCATCAAGGACATAAATGTAATTTTGACCGGGCTGCGTCCCGTGCCTATAAATAGGTGAACAGTACCCCCGTACTGTTCACGCTGACTTGTATTCACTCACACATCGCTCTCAAGCTTTCACCTTCTGTTAATCCGAACGTATAAAATGTAACTTAATATTGTTCATATTCATTTATGATAATAAAAATGTTTTGATAACACTATATGATTATTTATGTTACTTTCCATGTTTCGTATCTCTCCATTTCAATCATTATATACTGAGATGATGAAGGTATGTCCTTCACAACCTTCATCTGAAGATCATTATATCCTGAGGGAGATAATGCTTCGAAGGACGAAGGTCTTTAATTATTAACATTTTGTGTTGCCTTGTTCTTGATTCATAGCATTTGAGAACAAGTGACCAACATTGGCGCTCACCTCCGGTGAACTTACTTCCACTGTTGAGCTGATGGCTTCATTCAACAACCAAGTCGTAGCACCTTCGGCTACGAAGCTGGTGCTCCCAATCACGGGCGGTTCAAGTTCAGAGCCGGATAACAAGAAGCAGAAGAAGGAAGCGCAGAGAAGGGTGCATCATGTTGGGGTGCAGGGACCCTTCATTAAGTCCAAGTGGTCCCACATTCCAATCACCTTCTCCCAGGAGGACCATCAGCTCAAAGATTACCCTTACAATGATGCTATGGTCATACCTTGTGTCATCAAGGGATTTCTGGTCCACAATGTTCTAGTTGACACAGGTAGTGCAACAGACATCATATTTGCAAAAGCCTTCAGACAGATGCAAGAACAGAAGACAAGATTCATGATGCTACACACCCTCTTTGTGGCTTCGGAGGAAGGCAGGTTGTCACACTTGGAAAAATAACAATGTCAGTTACCTTTGGCTATGTCCACAACACAAGAACTGAGCAAGTTGTTTTTGACATTGTTGACATGGAGTACCCATACAATGCAATCATTGGTCGGGGGACACTCAATGCCTTTGAAGCTATACTCCATCCAACATACCTATGCATGAAGATACCTTCAGAACAAGGGCCCATTGCTGTCCATGGGAGTCAAGAAGCTACCAGAAGGGCTGAAGGTAACTGGACAGATTCAAAGGCAATCCATAACATAGATGGAGCTGAAGCCTGTCAGCAGTATAAATACAAAAGAGAGAAGGCTGCTTCGGCGGATCAGCCGAAGCCTATGCTTCTAAGTCAAGATATAGCAGAACAAAGGGTACTGCTGGGGTCTTAGTTATCCGATGAGCAAGAGAAGACTTTGCTAAGATTTTTATTCAACAACAAAGATGTCTTTGCTTGGTCAGCCTATGATCTATGTGGTGTCAACTGAGATGTTATTGAACATTCACTCAATGTGAATCCATCTTTCAGGCCAAGAAAACAAAGGCTTCGGAAAATGTCTGAAGACAAAGCTGAAGGTGCTCGGAACGAAGTGAAGAGACTTCTTAGTGCCGATGTCATCAGAGAGGTGAAATATCCAGAATGGCTAGCCAAAATTGTTATGGTGAAGAAGGCCAATGGTAAATGGAGAATGTGCATTGATTTCACAGATCTCAACAAGGCCTGTCCAAAGGACGAGTTACCATTACCAAGAATACTCTCTTGTAGATGCAGTAGCTTCTTCAGAGCTCATGAGTCTATTGGATTGTTACTCAGGCTATCATCAAATTTGGATGAAGAAGGAAGACGAGCCGAAGACTAGCTTCATAACTCCTAGTGGCACCTTTTGCTATCTTTGGATGCCTGAGGGGCTCAAGAATGCTGGAGGAAGCTTCATCAGAATGATAGCTAAGGTCCTTCACTCTCAAATAGGCAGGAATGTACTGACCTATGTTGATGATATCATAGTCAAAAGCATGAAGCAAGAAAATCACATTGCTGATTTGCAAGAGACATTTGCTAATTTCAGGCAAGCTGGCCTGAAATTAAATCCAGAAAAGTGTGTTTTTGGAGTTAAGAAGGGCAAGTTCCTTGGCTGTTTGGTATCAACAAAGGGAATTGAAGCCAACCCGAGCAAGATTGAAGCTATCCTTCGGATGGAGCCACCAAATTCAAAAAAGGGGGCTCAACGATTGGCAGGAAGGCTTGCGTCATTGAATAGGTTGATATCAAGATCAGCAGAAAGGAATTTACCATTCTTTGAAATTCTAAAGTCAGCCGAAGTTTTTCAGTGGGGTCTGGCTCAGCAAAAGGCGTTTGAAGAATTAAAGCAATATTTGATAGATCTGACAACTCTAACTCCACCTTCGCCAGGGGCTCCATTACTCTTGTATGTAGCAGCTTCTCACTCTGCAGTTAGTGCAACGCTTGTACAGGAGAAGCTAAATGGCCAATTCAAAAAGCAGGCCCAGTATACTTTGTTTCCGAAGATCTAAGTTTATCAAAGAAAAACTATACAGAATTGGAGAAGGTGTTGTATGCTGTGTTAATGGCCTCCAGGAAGCTTCGACATTATTTTCAAGCATATCACATAATTGTTCCTTCATCACAGCCTCTGAGGACATAATGAGGAACAGAGAAGCTACTGGAAGGATTGGAAAATGGGCTGTGGAGCTTAATGAATTCAGTATTGACTATGTACATAGATCTTCAATTCAGTCCCAGGCGTTAGCAGACTTCATTGCTGATTGGACGCCAGGGGCTCAGGAAGAAGAAACAAATAAAGACGCCGAAGCTTGGACAGTGTTCTGTGATGGTTCCTGGGGAACCTTCGGTGCAGGAGCGGCTACTGTCCTAGTTGCGCCTTCTAAAGTCAGAACATGTTATGCAGCAAGGCTTGACTTTAGTTGTACAAATAATATTGCTGAATACGAAGCACTTTTGTTGGGGCTTCGGAAGTTAAAGGCAATGGGAATAAGAAGGGTCATCCTTAAAACTGACTCTCAAGTCATTTCTGGTCATGTAGACAAAAGTAGTATGGTAAGAGACCCGAATCTTGAAAAAATTTTGGATACAGTTCGAAGGCTGGAGGCTTCTTTCGAAGGTTTTTCCGTCAAGAATATTTCAAGAGGAGAAAATGAGCATGCAGATCTGTTAGCCAAATCAGTGGCACAGGGGCTCCCTCTACCTTCGGAAGTATTTTTTGAGACAATAAAAGCACCTTCGGTTGAACTTATGCAGAGAGCAGTGCTTGTAATTTCCCCTGTACATAGTGAAGATTGGAGGACTGAAATTATATCTTTCCTCCAAGGTAATTGTCTTTCGGATGACGAAGCTTATAATAAGAGAATGGAAGCAAGGACAAGACCGTATATGATAATAGAGGGGAACTATACAAACATGGAGTCTGTTCTCCACTCCTCAAGTGTTTATCCAAAACCGAAGGTATAGAATTAATGGAGATACATGCAGGTCTATGTGGATCTCATATTGCGTCTAGGCCCTTGCTGGAAAAAGTGTTTAGACAAGGATTTTATTGGCCGAAGGCAGCTTCGTATGCTGCAGAGCTAGTTCAAAAGTGCGAGAATTGTCAAAAATGTGCAAGAGATCAGAAGCAACCTTCGTCTCTCACGCAACTAATATAGCCTACTTGGCCATTACAAAGATGGGGCCTGGATTTGTTAGGTCCACTTCTACCAGTGCAAGGTAATTTGAAATATGTTGTGGTGGCTGTAGAATATTTTTCTAAGTGGATTGAAGCAAAGCCTTTGGCTACAATAACTTCGGTTACAGACCAAAAATTCTTCTGGCAAAATATTGTCTATCGCTTCGGCGTGCCGAAGGCTATAACTGTGGACAATGGAACACAGTTTGATGCTGAAACGTTTAAAGATTTCTATGACCAAATTGGCATGAAGATTCATTTTGCATTAGTAAGGCACCTAGAATCAAACGGACTGGTAGAAAGAGCAAATGGCATTATAATGACAGGAATAATGAAGCTAATCTTCAATCAACCTAGAGGAAAATGGTCAGATGAGTTGATCAAAGTTGTATGGAGTCATAAGACAACTATATCAAGACCAACTGGATTTACACCCTTCAAACTCTTATTTGGTGACGAAGCAATAACTCCAGAAGAAGCAAAGGCAGGGTCAATAAGAACAATAGCTTCGGCAGAAGACGAAGCTGTTTGTCAAATAACAAAAGAGACTATAGAAGGGACCAGACTTCAGGCTATAGAGCACATCAATAAATATCAGGCCGAAACAATAAAATGGCATGACAGAAAAGTTCGATTGAAAAATATCAAGCCAGGACATTTAGTACTCCGGAGAGTGGCCAATCCAGACACAGTGGGAAAATTACAGCTGAAGTGGGAAGGTCCTTTTCTGGTTGTATCTTCGTTAAGACCCGGTTACAGGTTGAAGGATATGGACGGCAACGACATACCTAGATCTTGGAATGCGGATGAGATTCGGCGATATTATGTGTAATTCGATGTAATCTTTTTCATTTTTTCTATGGCACCCTTTTCCTTTCAAAAGGGGGAGAAAGGTTTTTAATGCGGCCATAGCTTGTAATTTTTCATTCTTATTTAGCCCCATGAGGGCCAAATCCCCCAAAGATGTAAAATGTAAAATCTGAGCATGCACCATCGAGTGTAGAGAGAAAAAAACAGGGAGAAGCTCAAAAGTCGTCCCTAAGGGGATGCAGAGCACTACGAAGCTACATAAAGTCATTCCTAAGGGAGCGCAGCGTAAGTTTTCTGCTCAAAAGTCGTTCCAAAGGGAATGCAGAGCCAAATACCGCCGAAATAGAAGGCGAAGAAGCTCAAAAGATGTTCCTAAGGGGATGTAGAACTTATACCGCCGAAATAGAAGGCGAAGAAGTTCAAAAGTCATTCCTAAGGGGATGTAGAACTTACATCACCAAAATAGAAGGTGAAGATGCTCAAAAGACGTTACTAAGGGGATGCAGAGCTTAAGACTCAAAAGACGTTCCTAAGGGGATGTAGAGTCTAGGTGTGGCTTCGTGTGCGTGTGTTTGGACATTCATTTGCACATTACATTACATGATTCATTGCATTCATACACATTCATGTAGACATCCGTAGGATTATCATCATCATAACATAAAGTATGAACAGATACTTCGGCTTTGATGACAATGCTTCGATGAGCATAAAGAACCAAAGATACGCTTCATTGTGTACGAAAAGAAGGGAAGATGTTTTTTGCCTTCGGCTCAAAAGATACAAGTTTCGTCCACATCAAAGCAATTCACACACGGTTGGAAAGGTAAAAATATATTACAAGGTATGGACAAATTTACAGAGTAATGTTTGATTCCTAAATTACAATATCTTTTACAAAGATACGTCAAATATTTCTAAGCCTTGTTCAGCAGCTTCAGTAATCTTTGAGAAAAGCTTCGGACTATTGACCTTCGGCATCATCATCCTATACACGGCAACACAGTATGAGGTAAAAAGTACTTACAAGAGAGCAAGCAATAGGTATAAGTATCATACCGGCTTAAGATGACTTCGTGCCTCGTCACTAGCTAAGTTCCGCCCACCCTTCGTCCAAATTTGTGTTATAAATCTATTCCCAATACTTCGGGCTAAGCTAGGGATATTAACGAGGTCCACTGGAGATAGACTGAAGTTCGGTCTGTTTACTATCTTTCCGTGCGTGCAACCAGCCTTCATAAAAGCTACACCTGTGCCGCGAGAAGCCAGCAGGGCATAGAAGTCACCATGCCCAGCTATTACTTCGTCAAGCGCCTCAACTTCGCTTTCAATATGCTCGAAGGTGCTTGGCAAGTCTTCAACCGAAGGTTCAAATTTTTCAGAGCTGGCTCCCACTGAGTTGAAGACCTGTCTTAGCCGTTGCACACAACGGTTGCCGAAGTTCAAGCAAATATTCTGAAGTTCTTTTAAGGATTTTTGTAGATTTGAGCTTTTCTTGGCTTCGGCTTCAAGCTTTGCATCAAAATTCTTCCTTTCTTGTTCAAAGCTTTCTGATTTACGGAAGAGTTCATCATTTAATCTAGCAACTTCGGTTTGGGCTTCTGTCAATGAACCCTCCATTGTCTGAAGAAGGAAGTCCTTTTTCTCCAAAGAAGCTTCATGATCTTTAATTTTCTTTTTTAGGCCTTCGATTATGATCTCATTCTTTTTATCCTCAAGATCTTGCTACATCCTCAGTGCTTTGCTTAGTAGCATACTCTGTACAAAATAGCCTTCATCAGAAATCTTTTCTTCATCACAAAAGACTAAAAAGCTGAGGAAAAAGCTTTACCTTAAAATTAGAATAGAATAAGCTGCCAATGATATGTTGTTGCCGGTAACTGCTAATGTCAGCTTCAAGCTTTAGAAAACCAATACTCTTCGACAGAGTGCTGATAATCTTCGCCCCAGTGTGGTGCATCCTAAGGCTTCTTCATTGATTCCACCAAAGAGCATAGCTCCTGGTTAGTAGCCACAGGATATAGCATACTCCTGCAACTCCTTCTTCTCAGCCTCGGATAATTCTTGACCAACTAGATTTTGAAGGCTAAAGTTTTTTTCCTTCTGAAGTATCTTCCGCAATTCCCTTCCCTTTCTCAAGCACTACGGCCATGAATTCTTTTGTAGCTGTAGCAGTCTCCTCTGCGGCCATATCTAAGAGCACTTCATCAATCACAGATCATGTACTCTCCAGATTGGTAGCTTCAGCAGAAGTATCTGCTTCGGCAGCTAGTGTCATCTTTGATGCTGAGGCAGGCGGTGGCGTTTCCTCAATAGCTTGCATAACAGTAATAATTCTTCGCTTTTTAGGCTCAACTGCCTTTTTCGTTGCCGAAGGCTTGTCTTTCTTCTGTAAAAGCTTCGTCAGATGCGGTCCCAGAGGACTTACCAGCTTGATAGGTAAGGATTCAGTCATTACCTTTAAAATTTCTTCTACTTCGGCAGCAGAAGGCATTGAAGGAGTTTCCTCTTCCATCTCAGCCACCTTTGGCTCTGGAGTCGCAGCTCTTCTCTTCTTCGAAGTCACCGCTTTCGGCTTGGGACTGGATTTTCTCTTCTTCAGAGTTTTTCATCCTCTTTCACCATTCTAGCAGCCTGCCTACTCAGAACGCTGACAACCCTTTTTCTCTTTGTCCCTTCGGCACCCTTGCTCAGTCGCTCATAATCAAGGTATTCAAAATTTAAAGCGTCCATTACTCAGTTCAACCTTTGTTTTGGTCGGGTGCCGAAGGCTGCAGTCATTAATAGATCTTCTTTTTTGGTGTAGTTTCCCAAAATTTCATTGCACATTGTCTCAATCATTTCTAGCCACTCTTGGTGGGGCTCCTTGAACTGCTTCTAAAACTTAAAGCGATAAGGTAATCGCACCAGCTCAAGTGTCTTCTTCGTTCCCTTTAGCTTCGGCATGCTAAATTCACTTATAGAGTGTTTGGTTTGAGGAATCATATCATCCAAATTAAGGTGGTGCATCATGGGTTCATTCCTCAGATTTGGTGGGATGACTCCATTCCTCATATTAATACTAACTAACTAACTATGAGGAATGAGATGGTGATGGATCAACTCATTCTATTCCACAAACCAAACAAAAATAGTGAGGAGTGAGAAGACGATGGATGTGGCAGAACCTCCCAAGTTATTGGGCCCACATGCACCTGTCCTTGTCCCAAAGACCTCAGACTTTCCTAAGGTTGAGTTAGTGTACCTGCAGAAAATTGCATTATAGTTGTGGGTTAGTGGTTAATATCCTAAACTAAGCCACCTTATAGTACTTAACTTAGGGCTTAACAGAGGATGTCGCTAGCATTATAGTTTTTCAAATCTGTTTTTTCAAAGCCAAATAATGTGTTTAGTTGAAAATAGGTTTTCTAAAACCAAATTTTTTGTTTTGAAAATACGTATGTGACCGTATATACTTAATCCAGCTCCGATACCAGCTGTGGCAGAAATAGCTTACTAAAGTGAGTCCTTACTTTCAATATTTTAACGCCATATTAAGTATTAATAGACTCTATTTGCATCTAGTCTAATTTCACCATCTCATCAATACAACATTATTTTTATTCATAATGTTCACATCCTGACTTATGTTGTAGGGCAGTGACCAAGTCTTCATAACCGTGAAGGTACGGCGATCCGAATCGATTATACTCAGCTGAGGATCTCCGATCACACGACATATGTAGCACTTAACCCTTGCATATGTCAACCCGCCACCGGGGTTCTTAAGACCAGATCAGGTTCACGCAAACCGAGAGCACAGATACACCACCGTCCAGCCTCTTGCTACGGAGGGTACACGTTACTCCCGCCACCGCTCCACGCCCATTTCGTGTTATCTTATTCTGGCCTTAGTCTGCCCGAGGCAAAGCTTACCCATGACGAGGCATGTGACCAGTTAAAGGGTCCTTGATCATCAAGCCTACATACGCATCCAATCCTTAATCAACCTGGGTAGAACATCACCTGTTCCTAGCCCAAGTCCCGATTTAAGTACTTCCATCCTTAGGATTATTTGTGTTCCTTAGGATGAAAAGAGCATCACAGGGAACTTTGCAGTAAGATCCCACCATGCTCCTAATGAAAATATATTCTTGTAGGTAGAAGCCATCCTTCCTCAGGATAACCCCTGAGCTAGGCCTTAACGCAAAAGACAACCTCTATCCACAAGATCTGAGCAGGGCTAAGCATTTTGTAAATCATATTTTTGATACTTCACCAGAAGTATCTATAAAGGTATGGATATCAAGGAAGGCAATGCATCAAAGGGTTTCAAGCAACTCCTATAAACCTAATGCACATTTCACTAGACTTAAAGTGTGAAAAAAATTATTTAAAAACACAAGGAAGGGGTTGCATGCACCGGGGCTTGCCTTTGTTGCAGTGAAGAGGCTTAAGACCTTTCTACCCAATAACCAGCTAGATAGCTCCATCCACTTGATGAGCAGGCACTGGAGCAAACTCCTCTTCAGTCATCACTTCAGCTTGAATCTTCACTCCTTCTTGTAGGAGTTCTATATGAAATGACATGATCATGGATGTTTATGCTTATGCAACTTGAAAAGAAAATACTAAGAAGCATCGCAAGACTTACACCTCTCTAATGGTGCACACAAAAACTAACAAAACCTTAAGAGAGCTAAATACTTTAATATCACAACTCAATCATACTAGGGCAGCCAGCAAGGATGAGGTGATATTCTTCAGTTACTCCAATATAGACACTAGTTTACTAAATCAGCCACCTACCACTAAATTTGTTTTCAGTTTTCTGAAACAGCACACCACTAAACCTGACAGAGGGTTTTGGCACTTACTTTTCTCTAAATTCTCTACAGTAGCAAGCCAAGCCAACTCTTTGCATCAAATTTGTTGTGCATGATATGGTCTCCCATCTTGCTGTGGTATCCTTAACCCAATTCTACTTGGAGTAACTACCACAGAGCTCTAAAGGTGGTTAAAAACTCACTGAACCATAATAACAGTCGACTGAATCAGTCTGCATTCCATATGCCTGGCAGGGGTGATTAGGACACCAATTTCTGCCAACCCTGTGTAACACCCAGTTCATTTCTCTTTAGAAGACTTATTCACCTTACTATGGTCTCCAACCTTTATACATGGAGTAGGACTCATAACTCCAGGAATTAAATTCTAAAGAGCTCCAAAATTGGTTGAACAACACCCTGAAATAGATTTTTAGTAAACTGATACAGCCCACCCCTAGTCTAACAGGGAAGATTTGGAGGTATTTTACTCCCAAATTTCTATAGAACCATGTCTATCTTACTTTAGTAAACTCATTTACTTCACTTTGCTCTACACTTTTGCTAAATAATTCTTAGTCCAAAACTACTAGGATGGGTCACAATAGAGCTCTAAACTTGGTACCATTCACTGATGTTCAGATTTTCAGCTCTGAATAAATTAAGTCAATAGCAATCTGATAATCCAAACACAGAAATTCAGATGCTGAACTAAACTAAGTCTGAATTCCAAAAACCCTGACAGCTTATCTTTGAGCAAAACTTTACACCTAGTTCCTATATCAAAACACCCATCGAGTCACTAACACTTTACTTCTGGCCCCTTCTATGTTTCTTGCCTTTACAAATTGAGTCCCCGACGTCGCCGGCGGCGCGAACGCGTTCCCCCCGCGATCCTACGGCGGAGGAGAGCCCAAGCAGTCATCGAACAGCGGCCAGATCAAATCTTAACCTAATCCAAACAATTACGGCATGGATTTGGCTCACAAACTCCCAGAGCGACTTGACCGCGCCCACGACGGAATCCAAGTTCGTGGTATATGCCCGACCAATTTGAGTGTCGGATACATCAAATTAAGGGAACGGGGAGTACGAGCAAGACACGGTCGACACGATGCTTACGAAAATCGACATCGAACCGACAAAGTTTTGGTGGGTTGACATCAGAGCAGTTCATGCGGCATCAAACCCGTGTTCCGATCAAACTAGGATTGTAAAGATCAACCAGACTTTTTGGTGAGCTTCACCAATCTATAGGGACGCTAGAACATGAAGTCTTAAGGATTGAGCCATATCGTAGATGCCCATCCACGTGAGGTCGAGGTGTTGGCGAGGGGATCATCAGCCACGCTCAATAGCTTGATCAATGAAACTGGGCGTGGCCAGGGTATAATTTGGGGGAAGGGAGAGCAACCCTATTAGCTGAAGTTATATCATGTGGTTGATGGTCGAGGCAAGGATCACGGCTTGCTCCTGCTTTCCTTTCCCCCCGGTTGCTTTTATATAGCCAAGGAAAAGATCAAGGGACTGGATTCTTGAGTTTACAGGGGGGGATAACTATGTGCATGGGGTGCAGTCGTGGCTTACCCAAGGAAGCCCACGCCGGTGCTGCAGGGTGAAGATTATCCATGGCAAGGGAGGGAGGTGAAGATAGGATGGCACTGTTCTGGATAATTGCACAGGTGATATTTTAGTGATGAACAAATCTGAATACCCCTGCCAGCACTCCATCCCAATCTTCATCCTATTCCAAAGTTGGTCACGGCAAGAAAAACTGAACTTGGTCACTTCTAGTAGCCAAATATCTGATTTGGAATATCTCTGCCCTCCCTTATCTCTATTATTTCCCATACCAAAGTAGGACACGGCAAGGAAAGGCAAAAGATCAAGGTTAGATATTTTCTGTGCTTCTGAATCTTCAATAGGTAACTGATCCCCCTCTCTTTAATCAGCCTTTTCTCCATATTTTGGTTAAGAACAGGTCAGCCACTATTAACAGAATTTGTTCCCAGACCAAAGATCTACAAATTCACTATAAGTCTCTTGGACCTAATCCTTATAGATTACAAGTTAGGGTGCCCAAAAATCAGCTACAAAACACTGGTACCATTTCACCCCTCTGAATTTCAGTTTTCAGTTGCTTATTCCATTTCCTTCTTTCTGACAGGGGCAGTTTGGACGCCATTATCACCTAATTTTATACAACACCAGGCCAAGGTTTCTTAATAAAACTTGCTCATGAACACAACTGCTCCAACTTTGCTTAGATCCACCTAGCACCAAATCCCATAGAACAGTCTTTACAGGGTCTCAAAGTTGCTCAGACAGACAAGAATTCAGAGCAGACCGACAGACATTCAGAACAGAGTTGTCCCAGAACCTGACAGCCTAACTTGAACATCTTTTTTCTCGATTTTTGGCACAGGAACAAGCCCATACTTCTTAAGAACATTTAATCCCCTTCTAATGGTCTCTAATTTATCTATACAGCTCCCAGCCTTTAAACCTCTAGATTGATCACAAAAAAGGCTCTAAACTTTGCATCACGCACTGATTTCAGACTTTAAATTCTGAATAGACTAAGTCACTAGCCACCTGACAGTCCAACCTTTGAGCAGCTGTTACTTCACTTTTTATGTGGGATCATGTCCATCATCCTTCAATAAAGTTGTTCACCAATATATGGTCTTCAATTCCTCTATAGAAACCTCTGTCCAAAACCTTATAGAACAACCCCAAAAGGGCTCCAAACATGGCACCATACAACAAATTTCAGATTTCAGAACTGAACCAAATTCAATTATAGGAATGCCTAGCAGCTGATCTTTGGGGGCATTTTTATCCACTTTTTATGTGGGAACAAGCCAAAGTCACTTAAAGAAACTTGTTCACCATCATATGGGCTTCAACTTCTCTATAAATACCATAGCACAAAACATTATAGAACAGCCACAAATAGGCTTCAAAACTGCTATCAAAACACTAAAATTCAGTTTCAGTTACTGTTTCCAATCTGAAAATTCAGAAATACAGCAGCACCACTTGGAACCACTCTTTTTCCTGGGTTCCAAATGTTTATAGGGGCAAGTTGCTTAATAAAGTTTATACTCCTATAGTTCCTCTACAAGTTTGGTATAGTAACCAATAACCAAAACCTCTTGGATTCCAAACTACACTAGCCCAAAGTTTGCACAAAATACTGAAATTCAGACTCTGAATTTCACCAAGTCTGAAATATACAAAATCTGACAGCTCTAATT
Source organism: Zea luxurians (assembly GCA_029449295.1). Classification (NCBI taxonomy): domain Eukaryota; kingdom Viridiplantae; phylum Streptophyta; class Magnoliopsida; order Poales; family Poaceae; genus Zea; species Zea luxurians. The sequence continues at coordinate 8,631,638 of JAOPSE010000040.1, forward strand.
TGGACCACTTTTTCAACTAGTTGCATATAGTTTTAGGGCTGGTACACTTAGTAAGGATTGTTCTCCAACAGTCACTTTACAAGTTTGTTATAGTAACTCCTTACCAAAAGTCCATAGATCAAAAGTTATAAGGGTCCAAAAACAGCTATACGAAACTGTTTTCAGCCCAATTCAAAGTGAACCCAAAACTGAATTTCTGCAAATTACTCCAAATTTCTCCACACAACTTGGAATTCTCCAAATAAGAAACTTATTCACTTTTCCAAGCTCTACCATTTTGGTATATGGACTTTTAGCTAAATCTTTCTAGATTTTGAATTCCCCTTTTGGGCTAGTTTTAGGGTTTCAAATGAGTTTCATTTGTGTTTTAGCTTCTTCCAGGGATTCATCCCTTTGATCCCTCCACCTAGAGCAAAGTTACTCTCTAACTCAAGATCCAATCTTTGATACACATAGCTCATATCCAAAATGTTCTGGTTTAGAATTTCCTTTACTTAACCATCTATTCCAAGCAAAGCTCAAGTTAAGGTTTGGAGTTATTCCAGCTTTTTAAGCGCTTCTTCCACTTGACCATCATTCCAAAACATGGCTACTCTAGTCTCTAAGACTTACCTTTAACATTTAAGACTCCAAGTCAACTTGTTACTTGCTTAAGAGATGACCTACCCCTATTTAGCTTAAGCCAAGTCCTTAAACTAAACTCTAAACCCAACACACAACATCACACTTTTGAAAAAGTTTAACCTAGTGAATGCATTCTAGGTGTAACAAGCACATTAATGCAGATGCTTATGATGACATGTCAGAGTTTTAGTTTACGTAACACCAGGGATGTTACAACGGACTACTTCATTCCTCAAACCAAACACCCCATTAACGTTGGAGACGTCCTGTTAGCCAAGTATTCTTGAACTAGATCTCTAGTACTGATTTGTTTAGCCACCACCTTGAATTCTGATACAGACAGTTGGCATGATGACCCTAGCTTCATGTTGCACAAAGGCCTGGTCATTCCGAAGCTTAATGACAGCGGGCTCATCACCATTGTCATCAGTTTCCCTCTTTTCTTCTCATCGGCCTTAATATAAAACCACTCACTCTTCTAGCTGGTTGGCCACTTGGTGCGATAGCTGAGGACCGGAGCCTTAGTATCCTTGCGATACGTGAAGTTATAACAACCAAAATTTTCATGTAGCCCGTCTTCTCTGGCCTTCGTTTGGTAATGCAACTCATAAACTCAGCAGAAAGCTTCAGCATTTGGGTCCATCCCTTGGCTTCGAAGGGCCCTGATGAAAATGCTGAGCCTAATGATAGCGTTAGGGGTCAGCTGATGAAGATAAATTTCAAAATTATCCAAAACTTCTCCTATCATCTCGTTCAGAAGAAACCGTAATCCTACTCTGAAAAAGCTTTTGAAAATCACTACTTCATCATCCTTCGGCGTTGGAGTGGTTTCTTCTCCAGCAAAACGAATAAGCTTCTTTTCACCTTCTCCGAAGTAGCCCAGTTTCATCATCATGGGCACGTAAGCTTCAGATACAGTAGATTTCTCAAAATCTAGGCGGCTGGGTTTTGATGGGATCAAAATGCTATAATCCTCCACTTCTTCATCAGCATTTTCTTCCTCAATTTCAGCTTGTTCAGCTTCGGCAGCAGGTGCACCTTCGGTAATGGCTCCCTCTGTTACAACTAAGCCCGATTATCTCATGACCTTGGAAATCGGAGCTGTTTCGGTGGCCTCAGTCTCCTCTCCTTCACGAGTCACCCTCGCAGTCGAGCGTACTTTGACTATCTGATGGATCTTTTGCGGTTTTTACGAAGCTGATGTTTTTTATAGTTTTGACGAAGCTCTCTCTTTTACGAAGCTAATTCAAAATAATGGTTCGCTCGAGAACACAGTGAAAAAGCTTCAGCTATGGTTAAATTTTTGAACAACACAACAATGCAATAGCAATGAATGCTGTGGTAACTACACACCTACCTGTCTGTTTATATAGTGCGGCAGGTGGGAAGGTGAATCGCCAAGTCACCCGCACCCGCTGAACAGTCGCCCGCACCCGCTGAACAGTGGACCACTAGGCGGTTGGGAAGTGAATCACCAAATCGTTCGTACCCGCTGCGTGGTGGGCCACCTCGCGCTCGAAATATTTCAATCGTTTCTCGGCAACGAGCTCAGGGAAGGTGTTTTTTGGACCTTCGGCATTCCGAAGCCTTAGAGATTTTTCATGGATCAATCTCGTTATGAAAAATGATCTAGCACCGCAAAGGGGCTACTGTTGGGGGCCTGCTTCATCACTGAAGGTCCTCTAAGCAGAAACACCTTCGAAAGATCGGCATATAAGCCAACATAGCGCGAAGGTACACGCCGAAGCTGCGATCCAGGGAGCTTCAGCATAGTGACATACCTTGAGACGAAGGGCTGCACCGACTTAAAGAGGAAAAGACCATTCAGTCCATGATAATTTGTGTCATGATTGTAACTAGTCATCAAGGACATAAATGTAATTTTGACCGGGCTGCATCCCGTGCCTATAAATAGGTGAACAGTACCCCTGTACTGTTCACGCTGACTTGTATTCACTCACACGTCGCTCTCAAGCTTTCACGTTCTATTAGTCCGAAGGTATAAAATGTAACTTAATATCGTTCATATTCATTTATGATAATAAAAATGTTTTGATAACACTATATGATTATTTATGTTACTTTCCATGTTTCGTATCTCTCCATTTCAATCATTATATATTGAGATGATGAAAGTATGTCCTTCACAACCTTCGTCTAAAGATCATTATATCCTGAGGGAGATAATGCTTCGAAGGATGAAGGTGTTTAATTATTAACATTTTGTGTTGCCTTGTGCTTGATTTATAGCATTTGAGAACAAGTGACCAACACATACGATAGAGTGCTCCGAGAATGCTGCAACTCCCGTCGCCACGCCCAGGAACGTGAATGGGAGCAAGCTGAGTAGAACGCTAGGCTCCGACGCGAGAACCTGCTTCTCCCTCGGAACCTATTCCCTAACTTTGCTCGAGTACTGAATACGTCGAGTGAAGTCAGGGGGGTCCTGCCTCAAATCGCCAATGGCTTATCGCGCACCCCAGACGAGGAAGGCTATCGATAGGTCCTCACCCAGGCGGCGGACCATCTTCTTCCCCTCGCCTATGTGCCAAATGATCTACGCCACGCCATCAACAATCGACGAGACACAAGGAGCAATATCAACTCAACGCATGATGAGGGCACTGGGTGGCTGTGCAAGAACCAGAGAGAGGGTAGCGAGGCTGGAGGACGTGGGGGTTCAAATGGCACTCCCACCGTGGGGCAGTTGCTAAGGAAGCCTCATGTCGTGGCTGGGGCAAGCGTGCAAGCCGCTGGGACGGTTTCGCACAGGTGGCCGGTACGCTGAGGCTACAACAACCGCACGGGGCCATGTCGTGGCGCTGAGCGAGCGACCAAGCCAGGGCAGGGGCTAGCATGTGGCTGGCGTGGCTTAGGTGGGCCGGGTGGGCGCATGCTCGCGGGCCAGCGCGAGCGGTGTAACACCCCAGGTGTTTACCGTCTGCTCGACAACGAGTATGGATTTCAGCATGTAATATTAGTGGATAAAATTGATGCTAAATTTTAATCATCTTTGCCTATCGCGATTGTAATATCGCATCTGTTTCGTCTGTCGCGAGTTCGACATCGTATTTATCTATCCGGGCTCTTCCTAAATTTTCATGGTGTTCGGAACATAGTTGTTCCAAAAATCGGTGCATCCGGTGGTTATTTAAAATACATCACTCACGCAAATACGAATTCGAAAGCCCGACCCACTCGGATGATTTTTATCCCGGGCAAATTAATTTGAACTTGACGACTAAAATATTCGGGGTAAAATAATTTGAATCACACGAAATCTTGCGTGAGGTTATGACCCAGTTTATCCTTCAGCACGCTGTTTTGACGATGAAATCACGTATACATTAGCGGATCTGGTTTCGGCTAATTTTGGTGGAATCACGCAGGGCAGATTAAAATACCGAAGCCGAACTCGTTTCAATCTGGTCCGTTTACATCGTGGCCGGAATAGTCACGAAAATTATCCAAACGAGATTCGAACAGAACTGTCTAAGCTGTTATTCCTCTAACTTTCTGTTTCATGATTCGGAAAATAAAATGTATACCCATGTAGCGTTCGACCTATTACCCATTGCTAAAAATCGAGATTCAAAAATATTTGTGAAATTCTTTAAAGAAATTAAAAAATGAAATATCTTCTTCTTCTATCCTTATCCCGCTGCCCCTATCCAGATTTTCTTCCAGCCGCCCCTATCTTCTTCCACGCACGTCCAGTCGTTCCTCCGCTGTGCGGCGCTCTTCATCTCCGGTCCAAGCTTCCTCCCCATCCCCCATGACCGACCATCCCTGGCTCGCTCTCCAGCTCCCACGTGTGCCCGGATCCTCTTCGTCCCAGGTGCTCGGCCGCATCTCCATCTCCCAGCAAGCGCCCGGCCAGAGTCCTGTTCCTTTCGGCCATGGACGTCACGCCATCGGGCCGCCCTTCTCCTCTCTCTCCCTTAGCCCGTTACCTCTCTGCTTGCCGGCACTCCTTCCACATGCGTGTAGCTTCCCTGCGCACGCTCCTCTGCCCGACCGCTGTCAAGCTCCCTGACGTGCGTCCCCCCAGCTGTGGAGCGCCCAGCGCCGCCACTGCTCCCTGTCCCACACGCGCGCTCCTTCCCCGCCACAACTCCATGGCTGGCGTTTCCCCAGTTCGAATCTCGCCCAACCCAAGCTGAACTCCATCCATGGCCGCCGTCGATTCTACCTGGACGGTCTCATGGAGCCCAGGATTTTCCTGCTCGGCCGCGCAGCGTCTTCATCAGCCATGGCGAGTTCCTCGCTGCCACGGTTGTCCGGTGTTTGGCCCGCGCCATCCGCGCTCGCCCAAGTTGCCGCCGTTCTCCCTGCTAGGGCATGCAGACGCGCCTCTGCTGCTCGCCGGTGCTCAGCCATGTCGCGCGGGTTTCCCTGACCCTGGCGTTGTCATTTCAATTGACCACACTGGCTGTGCAGCAGAAGCGTGGTGGACACGATGGTCGGGGACTGGCCGATTGTCGATCTCCTATTTGCCTTGGACAGCGCCTCGACGCCCCACCGCAGCAGCCCGTCGAGGAATTCTAGTGTTTGACGTTAACTCTTGATCGTCTCCAACATTTGTCTCGTTGTCGTCGTTCGGTCACCCCGCCTCGATGCCGGCCCCTACGTGCTGTCTCCGCCTTGTGTTCGCACCGACAAAAGAATCCCAAGAAGATGTGGAGAAGCAAGCCCCTGGTCGATGCCCAAGTGCTCGGCGAAAGGCCTGAAGTAGGATCATTGCCCTTTGTGTGGAGTTCTAGTTAATATAGAGAAAAAAATGAAGCTCAGTTTGATGCTCACCAGGTGTTCGATCGAAGACTTTATTCGGGACTATCAGCGTTCTCGCAAGCTTTGAGTCGGACTTACTTTGGATGAGAAATTCTTGATATTCGAGAGAAGCGAGGCCTGTAAGAGCTCTATTGGGGCTGAACAAAGCACTTGAACTCGATGTTCATCGTCGTTCTTGTAAATATCGGGTCGATTCGATCATGGTAAGCTGGTTTATTATTTGTGTTATTCGGATTTTTGAGTGAAGTAATTAGATATATAGTAATCGTGATTATCCTCGTATTTAGCGCAGGCGTGTTGTTGTAGTGTTAAATATATGTGAAGTACGATGGAGTTAGTAATGCGAAAGATAGATTAATTTATGTGATATTCGGGTGAGCTGATGACGTAAAAGATAGATTTAGTATTTCTATCGGCTAGTTAATAGATTTCCTAGTGTTATTATGTCGATTTGGTTAATTGATGTAGTCGATGCCCTGCTTAATTAGTCGGCTTATTTTAGGTCTGGTGTTTAGTTCGATGTCATGAGGGATATACAAATTACCTCGAGTAATTAACAGTGAATGGCATCGACCTATTTAATTAGCATGGAATTCAAGATAATTGAGAAACACAATTTAGAAAGTTAGTTAATATGCTCCCTTACTCTAAATTGTCGGTATTCAAAAATAGTGAATAAAAATGTGACGAGTAATTTGATATTGGGTGTTTTGACAAAAGACTTGTGCTCAGCTTATTATTACTTGATGTTTGAAGTAGATGTGATTACGCTAGAAAAATGTAATAATTGGCGTAGTCGTATATCAGTATCTAGTGTTTATGTATTTTAGTTTGTGATGCCTAACCATAAGTGTTAATCCCCTTTGGTATAGCAATAATTAGTTATGTGCTATTCCTTGGTAGACATTCATGTGCATAATGCATTTCATTCAGGTATGTGAATTAACCACGTGATGCGGAGAACCAGAACTGAGTCGACCATAAGATGATGCTGATGGACGAAACTGAAGATGGAGAGACAAAACAAGTATCAGAACAAAAGATGGTCGTCAAGTGATCGATGTCTAACAACACTAACGTAGTGTTATCCAGGCAAGCCCCGGTTCATGCAACCCCTTGTGTTTTTAAATTATTTTTACACACTTTAAGTCTAGTGAATGTGCATTAGGTTTATAGGAGTTGCTTGGAAACCCTTTGATGCATTGGCTACCTTGAAATCCATTCCTTTTATAGATACTTCTAGTGAAGTATCAAAATATGATTTACAAAAAAATGCTTAGCCCTGCTTATAAGCAGATAGAGTTGGTCCTTTGCACGTATGCCTAGCTTAGGTTTATCCTGAGGAAGGATAGCTTCTACCTGCAAGAAAATTTTCATTGGGAGCATGGTGGGATCTTACTGCAAAGTTCCCTATAATGCTCTTTTCATCCTTAGGAACACAAAACAATCCTAAGGGTGGAAGTACTTAACTAGAGACTTGGGCTAGGAACAGGTGATGCTCCACCCATGTTAATTAAGGATTGGATGCGTATGTCGGCCTGTATGATCAAGGACTATCTTAACTGGCCACATGCCCTGGATATGGGACAGGGTAAGCTTGAACCCAGCTATTCCATACGTGAAAAGACAACCATGCACTAGGCGTGGGAGATTGTGGGAGTAGCGTGTACCATCCTGGCAAGAGGCTGGATGGAGGAGTACTGTGCTCCCGAGTAGCGCGGACCGGTTCACGTTGTGGAGGATCTGTGGGAATGGTTGACATATGCAAGGGTTAAGTGCTACATATGTCGTGTGGTTAGAGATCCTTAGCTGAGTAAATCGATTCGGATTGCCGTTATATCCCCGAAGAGTGGAGACTTGATCTCCAACCTACAACCTAAGTTAGGATGTAAACATTATGAATAAAAATGATGTTGTATTGATGAGATGGTGAAATTAGACTAGATGCAACCAGAGTCTATTAATATTTAATCTGGCGTTAAAATATTGAAAGTAAGGACTCACTTTAGTAAGCTAATTCTGTAAAAGTATCTAAGTTGATTCTTGCTAAGAGCATCTCCTTGATTCCTAAATCCAGCATATCCTTGAGAGTCTTTTTCTTTAGTCGGGTAAGACTTGTGAAAGTACACTCCGTACTCATGGTTTTCGAACCCATGTTGTTGCAGGAACTAGAATTGTGCTGCTGTGGATGGTGCTAAGTGCCGATGGGCTCGGTCTTCTTATAGGTTAAAGTAACTCTCCTATACTTCTTATTGAGGATGGTCACTTAAGCTAGCATATATTTCAAACTTATAAGTAATTTATAACATTTCAAAGTATATTTCTTGAATCACTTTTGTAATCACTCCGATAAAGATAATGTAAATTTGTTGTAACTTGTAACCTTTTGTAATAAAGAAATTCTGCTGCAAAATGTTGGTGTGTGATTTGTGTCTACTTAATCTTGCGATCTTGGTTGTATGTGGTTTATCCGGGGTCCTTGGGACACTCGGACGGATCCTGTTAAGTTATCTGGTGCACATGCATAGCCGTCTCAGGTCTTTGAGACAAGGTCAGGTGCATGTGGGCCCAATAACTTGGGAGGTTCTACCACAGCTGGTATCGGAGCAGGACTAAGTATAATACGGTCACATACGTATTTTAAAAACAAACTTTTGGTTTTGGAAAACCTATTTTCAACTAAACACATTGTTTGGTTTTGAAAACAGATTTGAAAAACTATAATGCTAGCGACATCCTCTATTAAGCCCTAAGTTAAGGACTGTCAGGTGGCTTAGTTTAAAACCAATAACCCACAACTGGGTGGGTATTGCATACATGTGTATTGTTATTTTTTAGGCCATTCAGTTTTGAATGGATCGACGCTCAAGGTAAGGTGAGATGTGAGAGCATGACCGAACAACCGTCGGTCTAGGGAAGAGCGTAAAAAGCTCTTGATTATATACATGTTTGAAGTGCCCCAATCCTCTGGAACTCAAATGTGATACAATTACTAGTCCCAGGAGGCTAGTAAACACATTTATACAACAGATGATTCCAAATCTACCTACACGAGACAAACCTATAAAGGTGGCGATCAACTTTAAGAGTTGGTCCACAACTCGGGACATATCATCAGAGTGGGGCTGAAACAGCCTGATATACGCAGTGAAGCAAATCAACGGTCCAACAACCACAGGCAAGGTTGGGAACAGCCGTAACTCTTACCCGATCTCCTTTTTTCTAAAAAAACAACAAATAAGCAAGGGTGAGTACAAACGTACTCAGCAGCCCACCTTCACCCGCGGAATGGGGAAATTAGATATAATGCATGGAATATGTGGAGCTCAGGATATTTTGCAGAAACAACAATATTTTATGCAGGGTTGTTTTGAAAAACATTTTGTATTTTGCAAAGCGCATTCTCTCCAAACGGAGCAGGAAGTTTTTCAGTATAGAACAAAATCCTCTGGACTAAACCATCCATGTATCTTAGCAGTTTCCCACTGGTTTTCATTTTCAAAAATATCTACTGGACTTCCCGTCCACCATAGCTCACGGCTAAACCGCCGGACCTTTTAAAAACCACTTTTCTCAAAATCATCTCTTTTTTTTGGAAAACAAAACATTAATTGCCATACCACACCAAACTCGTCCATTCCATTGGACACGGACTATTCGAATAGGTTTGAACTCTGCGTAGAGGTGTACACTTTACCCACTAGTCCGGCTCTGCGATCTCATAGCTAGTGAGACCTGAATCCAAATCTCTTTCTTTCCTCGCACGTCCTAACCTTAACGGTTATACCGGAAGGAGTCAGGCCACCGCCATGCCCAAACCGGACAAAACATTCCCCCTCCTTATCCTCCCGGTGCTCCCCAGCCTTCATAACCCTGGGGTTGGACCGTACTAGTTCAGATTGAGTGACTGCCCACACAGTCTCGAGTGGTTGTACTTATCATGAGTACAGGTAGTGAAAGATGACAAACCGGTCCTTATACGAGGGGACAATCCTTCTGCTCACGCCTAAACTAGCTGAGCCATCACCTTAGGCCCTCCCCTAAACCAGGGAGTCCCTGATCATCCCTACTCAAAGGTGATAAGGGTGGAAACCCTTCATCAAACACATTTTGAAAATCATTTTCTTTTGAAAACTCACACCTTTCCTCAAATCATTTGTAACAAATATATCAAGTATTGATTGTGGCAAGCGGCTGGGTGGCCATAATAACTTGTCTCAAAATCATATCATGCATAAAATAACAGGCTGAGGGTTGTGGTTGTAAAAGCATAGGTAATTTATGCATCAAAGGGATCCAGTGAGCTTGCCGTGCTTATCCGGCGAAGGGGGAAGGGGAGCTCGCGGAACTGGCTTCTAGCTCCACTGCCTGGCATAGACTTGCAGATCTGGCCTCCACAAGACGGTACGAACGCTCCGATAACTATGCAACATGAACAAGCAAACATACAAACAAGCAAGTATACCAACAAATATTTAGTATAGTGGTCAGAATAGCGATATATGGATGGGTAGAGTCTTGAGTAGAATCTGTGTCATGTGGTGTTGAGATACTACTAGTGGTGGAGCGGAGGTGCTTACCAGGAGGGTGAACTGGAGGCGAAGCGACACTATGCGTGTAGCCGGCAGAGCGGAGTAACTGAGTGGGTGGGGTGTTTGCCTTGGCTGAGGGTGTTGAGTGTGTGGAGTGGGAGAGGGTAGCTGGGTATATTTATAGCTAGGTGTATGTGGTATAGCATAGTGAAGTTCACTATTGGTGAGAATGGTGACGAATGAATCGTCTGACTTAGTCTGAACAGGGAAACTATAGGCAGGATATGGAACATGAGTATTTTGGGAGTTTTTTGGAATATGAACCATGCTTAAGGTATGACATGGTTGGATAGGGAATAATTTGACAAGAATTTAGAAACAAGAATGATTGGAATCTGAGTTTGGATGGAGGAGTTTTGGATTTTATAATCATAGGAAGAAAAAGAAAAGGAAAGGAATATTCTTGGAATATTCTAGAATTTGAATATTTAGAGATATTTGGAAAATCAAAAATACAAATGTATTTTTGAGTGGGGTGCGAGGAATTATTTTTGGGCTTTTCTTGGGCAGAGGTTTTATAGGATTGAAGACGTGTCCATAGAAACATGGTTCGCCTTTCTTTTTGGAAGTCTAGCTTGAAAGAATCCCAAAGTTAAGCGTGCTCAACTTGGAGAAATCTGGGATGGGTGACCAGATGGGAAGTTCCCTACTGGAAGGAAAATCACAGTCACCGGAGTTCGTATGACTGGAATATGGGTCTGGCTTGTCTTAGGTGGACTGAACAGCATGACGGATGAGTAGTTGAAATTTGGGGTAATCAGATAATCAATGAATAGTAATAATGAATAGTAACGGTGAATAGTGACGACAGAAAAGTGATTATAGGTATCATCGATGAATAGTAACGATGATGAATAGTAACGATGACTAGTAATGACGATGATAGTGTTGGTGAATAGTAACGGTGAATAGTAACGATGCATAGTGATGGTGAATAGTTCGTATGAACGAACGATGAACGATGAATAGTGATGATGAACGAACGATGAACGATGAATAGGAACTATGAACGAACGATGAACGATCGAATGATCGAACGAACGAACGATCAGAATTTTGGCAGCATAACGACAGGAAAAAGATTATTTGGACGAACGAACGGACGAACGATCGAACGATCGGACGAACGAACGAACAAACTAAGAACAGGTGGACGAACGATCGAAGAACGACCGAACGATCCTTGTGCTAGTGTGTGCTTGTGTGGGAAGTGGAGTGGGAGTGGGCGTGTGGGGGGGAGGGAGGGAGTTGCTATGAAATGGCTTGGGGTGGGATGAGAGGAGGCCCTTGCCCCTCTATTTATAGCCATGGTGGGGGATTAGGGGGAGGGATGAGAGGATTAGTGGGAGGATGAGAGGGTTAGTGGGAGATTAGCATGGATTTGTCTTATATGAGTGTAATTAGCTTGTAGAGCTCACCGTATGACACCGGAGGCATACGTATACGTATGAGCATGAGGAAAGTTATGGAGAAAATATTTGTAGGGACTTGAAAAATGATTCTGAAGGTATTTCTCAGGAAGAAAATACTTGGACATATATCGGTGGAATATCTGGGCAATATTTCTGAAAGAGTTTGAGGGTGATCACTGGAGAAATATTTGTAGAATATTTTGAGGAGATTTTAGAGAGAATATAGACCACTATAATTTTATTTGTTGATATCAACTCGCAAACAAACATTTTGAAATGAAATTTGAAATTCATTTTGTATTTAGAGCGAGTTTGAGAAAATTTCAAGATTTGAATTTTTGGGATGCTACAATGTTCCACATATGTATATATGAAGGCTGCGATGTGGAGTAATTACTTTTTTGGGAATTCAGTACCCCACGAATGTGTATGGGTATACAGACATGGGAATACTGAGAAGTGTAATGTACTTGTAACGACGCACCTACGCTCAGGTAAGAAGGTGAGTCACCATAATGAGTTGCCCTATGGTTGAAGTGTGGCAACGGTGCCTATGCGTGGCTCGGCGCTTATTGAAGAGCTAGCCTCCATATAGCAATATATGGAGTATAAACTGTGATAAACTGTTATGTGTGAATTGCATCATTGGAAAATTGGGCTGTGATGAATTTTCTACAGGTACACTAACCTCAAAAACGTATGTGTAGTTGACAACTAGCAAAATATCATGAGAGTCGTAAGTATGCCACCGATATAGAACGCTACTGTCACATTAGATTGGCAAAACTCGTGAGGACGCATAGGACGAGCATGCATCCTGATTGTTGCATCATGTTTGTCACCTATACATCCAAAATGCTTCTCTCATCTTTATTCCAGTAACCAGTGATTGTGGATAATGTGGTGTAATGTTGTATTATAAACTTTGATGAAATAGTTGTCCTCCATTCTTAGGTAATATGTTTAGGTGTTATATGTGTTTGCTCTTGTGCTTGATGTGCCAATAGAAGGTTGGTAATTTGTTTGCCTAAACCCAAAAAAACTAGGCCATGTTCTTATTTAGTGAACCAAGACCTAAAGTTGAATTTTCCATTATCACTCCATGACCAAGCCCATGCAAATAAATGCTTAAATAATCTCTTTATTGGACCTAAGATATACTCGGACTTCAAATAAGGATCTTGAGTCTGTGTTCTTGGCAATTAGCTTGTAACTTCCATAGTGGTCGTGTTTCCATCCTAGATCCTACCCTTGCTCAGTTGATGCTGGTTGAGGTCTCTATTGTGTTTGGCCTCTCCTTGTGGATTATATTATCACTTTGTCAACCTAACCTAGGAAAGACATGTCCGATCATTTTTTTGAATTTAATGCCTTTGGTTTTCTCATATCTCTCGAAGGCATATCAATTTAATCTTCCGATCATTTTCCTCCATATTTAATCAGATACTAATCCTTGACCTTGTAATCTCTCTGATGGGCATAGAAATATGCTTGGGCTGAAATAACAATCTCCCATCATACTCCTTTCATCAAGTTTAGGTTATGGCCATGTCTTGTTCATTTCATCGGGCCATAATCTATTTGGCTCTCTACTTGTAACCGTTCTTATAGGTGGAGTATATCTTTGTATATTGTCACCCTTGCTCAATCTAGTTGTGTGGCGCGAGATTCCATATTGGTTACGTCTAGTAATGGTGTTATGACTAAACCGATGGTGCCGCTACGAGACCGAGGGCCTCCTGTGAATGTACACACATGGTTGTGCAGCTCGGCACACACTAGTATCATGGTTAGTGGTTGTAATCCATTATGAGACTATATCAATGTGTTATCTTGGCACAATCTGTTTTTGCTACGTGAGATTCTTTATTGGTGCCGATTCGGTAATGGTGTCATGATTAAGGACTTATGGTGCCGCAGCAAAACTGAGAGCCCCTTGTGAATGTACACGCAAGGTTATGCTGCTTGGCACATGCTGGTATCGAGGTCTCTGGTCATGACCCATTTTGGAACTACCCTAATATATTATCTTCCGTAGATCTCTTCCTTGAAACGATCTCGATGTTGTTTGTCAAGTGATCAAGCAACATCTATCATCTTGGTTGAATCAAAAGAGCATACCACTTTGATGTGTTCTGTAAAGAATTCACTATCGATTCAGAAGCCGCTGTAAAAAATCAAATCAAATCAAGCTAAGTTGACTGCTACCCACCTAATCATCACTCTAGTCGTGCCTCGATCGCCTCACATGTGCTTCTCCAGCATGTGTGATCAAGTCGAGCCATGATTAGTGCTCGATAAAATGGATTGGTTATGAAGTTAGCATTTACAGATCCCTCCGCTGGTGATTTTCTCGAAACTATATCACCTTTCATGGACTTGGATTCTCTGGCTAACACGAGTTAACTATGATGTTATTCGACATTCACACCCGTCTCGTGTGCTATGAATTTACCATGACCACTTGTTAGTAAACCTCTTTCTATGTGTTTTACCCAGGAGGTTGCCTCTGGTTCTGTTTGGGTAAAGTTGCGTATCTACCGCTCGCTCAACAGACTCAGATAGTACAGTGTCATCAGAAAAAGCAAACTGCACACATGGAACCTTCTGTGTTCTTCTGGCAGATGTTGTCTCTATTGTTGGACATCTCTAAATTAGCCTAAGGCGATACATGTTATGTCTGCTAGAGAAAACACATTCTGAGACACTCGCCTTTGCTTGGAACTGTCTTATGATTATCGTTGATATGGACATGGGTTACATGCTTCTCTACTCTTAGAAGTCTTTCGTTCTAAATCTCGGGATGAGATTATTTTAAGGGGGGAGGGCTGTAACACCCCAGGTGTTTACCGTCTGCTCGATAATGAGTATGGATTTAAGCACGTAATATCAGTGGATAAACGGATGCTAAATTTTAATCATCTTCGCCTATCGCGATTGTAATATCGCATCTATCCGGGCTCTTCCTAAATTTTCGTGGTGTTCGGAACATAGTTGTTCGGAAAATTGGTGCGTCCGGTGGTTATTTAAAATACATCACTCGCGCAAATATGAATTCGGAAGCCCGACCCACTCGGATGATTTTTATCCCGGGCAAATTAATTTGAACTTGATGACTAAAATGTTTGGGGTAAAATAATTTGAATCGCGTGAAATCTTGCGCAAGGTTATGACCCAGTTTATCCTTCAGCACGCTGTTTTGACGATGAAATCGCGTATACATTAGCGGATCTGGTTTCGGCTAATTTCGGTCGAATCACGCAGAGTAGATTAAAATACCAAAGCCAAACTCATTTCAATCTGGTCCGTTTATATCGTGGCCGGAATAGTCACAAAAATTATCCAAACGAGATTCAGACATAACTGTCTAAGCTGTTATTCCTCTGACTTTCTGTTTCATGATTCGGAAAATAAAATGTATAGTCGTGTAGCGCTTCGACCTATTACCCATTGCTAAAAATCAGGATTCAAAAATATCTGCGAAATTCTTTAAAGAAATTAAAAAAGGAAATATCTTCTTCTTCTATCCTTATCCCGCTGCCCCTATCCAGATTTTCTCCCAGCTGCCCCTATCTTCTTCCACGCACGTCCAGTCGTTCCTCCCCTGTGCGGCGCTCTTCATCTCCGGTCCAAGCTTCCTCCCCAGCCCCCATGGCCGACCATCCCTGGCTTGCTCTCCAACTCCCGCGTGCGCCCGGATCCTCTTCCTCCCAGGCGCTCGGCCGCATCTCCATCTGCTAGCAAGCGCCTGGCCGGAGCTCCCTGTTCCTTTCGTCCATGGACATCGTGCCATTGGGCCGCCCTTCTCCACTCTCTCCCTCAGCCTGTTACCTCTCTGCTTGTCGGCACTCCTTCCACATGCGCGTAGCTTCCCTGCGCATGCTCCTCTGCCCGACCGCTGTCGAGCTCCCTAACGTGCGTCCCTCCCAGCCATGGAGCGCCCAGCGCCGCCCCACTGCTCCCTGTCCCACACGCGCGCTCCTTCCCCGCCACAACTCCATGGCCAGCGTTTCCCTAGTTCGAATCTCGCCCAACCCAAGCTGAACTCCATCCATGGCCGCCGTCGATTCTCCCTAGATGGTCTCATGGCGCCTAGGATTTTCCTGCTCGGCCGCACAGCGTTTTCATCAGCCATGGCAAGTTCCTCGCTGCCACGGTTGTCCGGTGTTTGGCCTGTGCCATCCGCGCTCGCCCAAGTCACCGCTGTTCTCCCTGCTAGCGCGTGCAGACGCGCCTCTGCTGCTCGCCGGTGCTCAGCCATGTCATGCGGGTTTCCCTGACCCAGGCGTTATCGTTTCAATTGACCAACACCGGCTGCGCTGCGGAAGCATGGTGGACGCGATGGTCGCGGACTGGCCAGTTGTCGATCTCCTATTTGCCTTGGACAACGCCACGACACCCCACCGCAGCAGCCCGTCAGGGAATTCTAGTGTTTGACGTTAACTCTCGGTCGTCTCCAACCTTTGTCTCGTCGTCATCATTCGGTCACCCTGCCTCGATGCCGGCCCCTACGTGCTGTCTCCGCCTTGTGTTCGTGCCGACAAAAGAATCCCAAGAAGAAATGGAGAAGCAAGCCCCTGGTCAATGCCCAAGTGCTCGGCGAAAGGCCTGAACTAGGATCATCGCCCTTTGTGCGGAGTTCTAGTTAATATAGAGAAAAAAATGAAGCTCGGTTTGCTGCTCGCCAGGTGTTCGATCGAAGACTTTATTCAGGGACTGTTAGCGTTCTCGCAAGCTTTGAGTCGGACTTACTTTGGATGAGAAATCCTTGATATTCGAGAGAAGCGAGGCCTGTAAGCGCTCTTTTGGGGCTCGACAAAGCACTTGAACCCGATGTTCATCGTCGTTCTTGCAAATATCGGGTCGATTCGGTCATGGTAAGCTGGTTTATTATTTATGTTATTCAGATTTTTGAGTGAAGTAATTAGATACATAGTAATCGTGATGATCCTCGTATTAAGCGCAGACGCGTTGTAGTAGTGTTAAATATATGTGAAGTACGATGGAGTTAGTAAAGCGAAAGATAGATTAATTTATGTGATATTCGGGCGAGATGATGACGTAAAAGATAGATTTAGTATTTCTATCGGCTAGTTAATAGATTTCCTTGTGTTATTATGTCGATTTGGTTAATTGATGTTGTCGATGCCCTGCTTAATTAGTCGGCTTATTTTAGGTCTGGTGTTTAGTTCGATGTCATGAGGGATATACAAATTACCTCGAGTAATTAACAGTGAATGGCATCGACCTATTTAATTAGCATAGAATTCAAGATAATTGAGAAACACAATTTAGAAAGTTAGTTAATATGCTCCCTTACTCTAAATTGTCGGTATTCAAAAATAGTGAATAAAAATGTGACAAGTAATTTGATATTGGGTGTTTTGACAAAAGACTTGTGCTCAGCTTATTATTACTTGGTGTTTGAAGTAGATGCGATTATGCTAGAAAAATGTAATAATTGGGCGTAGTCGTATATCAGTATCTAGTGTTTATGTATTTTAGTTTGTGATGCCTAACCATAAGTGTTAATCCCCTTTGGTATAGCAATAATTAGTTATGTGCTATTCCTTGGTATGCATTCATGTGCATAATGCATTTCATTCAGGTACGTGAATTAACCACATGATGCGGAGAACCAGAACTGAGTCGACCACAAGATGATGCTGATGGACGAAACTGAAGATGGATAGACAAAACAAGTATCAGAACAAAAGATGGTCGTCAAGTGATTGACGTCTAACAACACTAACGTAGTGTTATCTAGGTAAGCCCCGGTGCATGCAACCCCTGCCTTGTGTTTTTAAATTATTTTTACACATTTTAAGTCTAGTGAATGTGCATTAGGTTTATAGGAGTTGCTTGGAAATTGTTGGGGGCCTTCATCTTCCGAAGGTCCTCAAAAACATGATTTGACAATATTTTCCAAGTGTGGTGTATGAGCAGGTATCTTCGGACTCGGATCTAGACCATATACAATGTGAGAAGCATGAACGATACGAAGGGTGATGCGGTCCCGAAGCCACGCGCATGAGAGCTTCGGCATAGCAGCAGGAAAAGGAACTGACTTAAAGGGGAAAAGGCAATATGGACCTCAATGAATTGTCCTAAGGTCAATAGTAAATGTAAAGGGCATGAGTGTAATTTCTCACAGGCTGCATCCTGTGTCTATAAATAGATGAACAGTACCCCCGTACTGTTCACACGGTCTTGTACTTGCTTGTGCCTCACGTTTGCTGTCAAGCCGAAGGTACAAATGTAATTCAATATTGTTCTTACTCACTCATGATATATAATAAAGTTATATACATGATATCATATGATTATTCATGTTATTTCTCATGTTTCATATGCTTCATCTTTCATTAATATATGTTGTGATGATGAAGGTACTTCCTTCATGACCTTCATCCGAAGATCGTTATATCCTTAGGGAAATAATGCTTCGAAGGACGAAGGGCATTAACCGTTAATATATCTTTTGCGTTGCCTTGTTCTTAATTCATAGCGTTTGAGAACAAGTCCCCAACATTGGCACCCACCTCCGGTGAACTCTTTCGACCACCTTCGGTAAGCACTGACCTTCGTCATGCCGTCGAAGAAAGCTTCAGCGACAGGGGCCGCTGCACTGCAGCCACTGGACCTAAACCAGGAAACTCTTTCCCTCTGCGAAGCTCGAAGCCAGAAGAGGAAGGCCACCAGTCCAACACTCCAGGAGGAGGAATTGGACCAAGAAATCAGGGACATAGAAATCATTCATCAACAAGTACAAAGGAAGAAGGAGAAGATGGCGCGGTTGGCTGATCTTCAAAGGAAGATCGACGAAGCTACTGAAGAAGTGCGCCATCTTGTTCAAGATGAACAAGATCGAAGGCCCCAACACAGGGAACTTCATCAAGAAGGCTTATTCAATGAAGATGGGTGGTATGATGATTTTAATCATGATACCTTTACTTTTGATGATGCTTCTCCCTTGGCAGCAGAACTGCACGCTACCCCATGGCCCCCGTCATACAAGCCACCTCAGCTTCCCATGTATGATGGGCATTCAGACCCAAAGCAGTTTCTGATGAGCTACGAAGCAACTATATCTTCGTATGGGGGCAATACTGCAGTCATGGTGAAGTCCTTCGTCATGGCAGTCCAAAATGTAGCTCAAACATGGTATTCTTCTCTTCGGCCAGGGACTATCACATCGTGGCAGAAGCTTAAGGACATGCTGGTGACCAGTTTCCAAGGTTTTCAGACGAAGCTAGTCATAGCTCAGGCCCTATTCCAATGCATGCAAGACCATGAGGAATACCTCCAGGCGTATGTCCGAAGGTTCTTGCGATTGAGGGCACAAGTGCCTACGGTGCCCAATGAGATTATCATTGAGGCCATGATCAAGGGTCTTCGCCCAGGACCTACCGCCCAATATTTTGCTAGGAAGCCCCCACAAACTCTGGAGAAGCTGCTTCAAAAGATGGATGAGTACATCCAGGCTAACAATGACTTCCGCCAAAGAAGGGAGGAAGCTTACAGATTCTCTGAGATGACCAGGGGCTTCGGAGGAAGAATCCACCTGCGGCATGTCAGGTCAATTCATAACTCCACTCAGAGTGATGACAAAGGAAGTCAGCTGCAGAGGCCACAGTATACCTCACAATCTTCGGGGCAGCAACAAAGCTCTTTCCGGCCGCCAGCTCCAAGAGGCAGAGGCGCCAGGGGCTTTGGAGGAAGATATAGGGATCAGCCCAGGAAGATCTACTACTTATTTTGTGGTGAAGACAAGGGCCATACTACAAGAATGTGCCAAATCACTATCCAAAAGCAGAAGGAGATCGCAGAAGCCGAGGCTCGGCAGAGTCAACCGAAGCAGGTCTTGCACACTACTTCGTGCCACTCACCATACATACCAGAATATGTGGGTAATCATTCTGCGGCTTCTGTTGCTTCGGCTAGCCAGCCACAGGCTTCTTGGCCACAGCTTCCACCTCCACCACCACTACAACCTACCTATTCATGAGGTCAGCAGCCAGAAGGGCGCCAACACACCCAACAGCAGCGTGATTTCAGGGAGGAATCCGAAGCTCACACAGTCAACAGTACTGTGTCAGAGTCAAAGCACATATATTGATATCCTACCTTCTGAAACACTTTTTTATTCTATGCCAGTTTGTTTTTTAATAAGGGACAAGAAATACAAATCTAGTTTTAATTCCTTGTAATAGTTTCGCTTCTATTAAGATGAAATATATCTTCTTCACAGATTTTATGAAGATCGAAAATTGCCGAAGCTCAAAAAGTAGTTCCTTAGGGAGCGCAGCATAAGTTTTGCCGAAGCTACAAAAAGTCATTCCCAAGGGAGCGCTGCATAAGTTTTGCCGAAGCTACAAAAAGTCATTCCCAAGGGAGCACAATGTAAGTTTTCTGCTCAAAAGTAGTTCCTAAGGGAATGCAGAGCCAAATACCGCCGAAATATAAGACGAAGCACGAAAAGTCAACGCGAAAAATACTGACGAAATATAAGGCGAAGCGCGAAAAGTCAACGCGAAAAATACCGCCGAAATATAAGGCGAAGCGCAAAAAGTCAACGCGAAAAATACCGCCGAAATAGAAGGCGAAGAGGTTCAAAAGACATTCCTAAGGGGATGCAGAACTTACACCAAAAAATAAGCGGTGAAGCCGAAAAATAAACGGCAAAGAGACTTCGATCGTTCCTAAGGGAACGCAGAGATGGTGTGTTCCAGTGTGGGCATGTGGGTGCGTATCTTCGGCATTAGCATCATTCGCTTCATAACGTCACATCATCCCACATAGCATCACATCATACATCATATTGCACTAATGACACGAATTGAATACGAAGTCGATCTTTGGAGACTGCTTAATAAAAAATGAAAATGTGCCAAGGCACAAAGTTAGCTGAGAACTACAGCTTTGTCAGCTCTATTGCAAAAGAAGGGATCCTTTGTTTATGAAGCTGGGAGGATTTTACGAAACATGGATGTTTTCACGAAGCACAGATTTTCTTCTTTGTGAAGCATGAAAAGAAGGGAAGGTGTTTTTTCGCCGAAGGCTCAAAAACGGTATGTATATAAAGTTTCATGCATCGCAAAGAACTAAATTACAAATAATTTACACATTAGATCCAAAAATATTCACATCGAATATTACAGTCTCGATACAACAATGCTGCATTGATCGTCTAAAAATGTTTTTACAATAAGTATTAGTCCTCCTTCAGGACCTTTTCCGCAATTTTGTTCAACAACTTGTTAACAACTTCGTCAACAATAGACTCGGCTATATTGATGATTTCTATTGCTTTCTTCGTTTCTAGGTCGACCAGGGGGTCGAACGGCACCGGCGGAGGAGATAATTCAGCTGCAGTAGGAAAAATTAATTAGTTCAAAGTTACGAAAGCAAACGACGAAGCTAAAGGCCACAAAACAATACCTATCCGTCTCTCGCGTTCTGCAGCTTCCTCAGCTTTTTTTGCTGCTTCTCGAGCGTCGTGAATATCTTTTTCACTTTTCTTCATTATTTCGTGAGCCATTTCTCGGCCGCCATTTGCAGAGATGTCAGTGTAAAATTTTCCGCCTATTAAACTTGCTTCGGCTGAGGGATCCTTTGTGTCATCCACGGAGAAGGCAGCTTCGGCCTGAGCCAGGGTTTTGACATGATCACAACCCGCCTTCTCCAAGATGGCTGAAATTCCTCTCGCACCAGAGAACGCGCAGACATCCCCGCGATCACTTAAAATTTCTTCGAAAGCTTCAGCTTCTCCGCTTATCCATTCGATAACGCCTTGTTGGAACTGGCGCTCCCGTGCAAGTTGATTCCAATAGGGGAGTGAGAAAGATGTGAACACGGTTTAACTCAAGGCAGCAATTTCTCTGTTATTCTGGCCTCTCAAGGGCACTGTACGGGGGTATTTATAGATGCCTGAGTGCCCAATGTCTCGATGTAAAGACGCATGTGCCCTCAGTCCCCTGGACTATCCCTGGAATATTCCCATAAAGGAGGGTTACAGACTGTCATTACAGAAAAGCCATTACAAATCGAGCCCGTAACACACGACGCCGCGCGAGGCCTGTTACAATGGGACGGATCCCACGTGGGCCTCATGGTTGGGTGAGGACGTGGGAAGGGGCGACGTCATCGTAGGCCTTCGTCTCGTTGTGTAGAGGACGAAGGGTGGACCCCGCCGGTCGTATTGCCTCCGTTGGTGCAGCGAGATTGATGAAGGATGGAGCGAAGGGTGGCATCTTTGCCTTCGCCCCAACATTTGCCCTCCGAGGGACCAGTTCGACTAAGTCATCTGGTGCCGAAGACGTCGCTAGATGGTGGAGATGCTGCCCTCGCTCGAAGTGGTTCCGTGGGGGTTTTTGATGTGACCGTCGATGGACGCGGTACTGTTGGACTGCGGATTTCCCGAAGCGTCGCGTCCTGTGTATAAAAAGGGGTGAAGCGGCGCGGTTCAGGTTCTCTTTCTGTGCGCCGCAAAACCCTAGCGTCCATTTAAAATTGTTCGCCTGCTCGCCTGCCCTCCTTGCTTCTGCTCGTCGGAGATCATGCCCGCGTCAAGCAGACAGCTCGTCGTCGCCGATGGTACGTAGCCATGCCGTCTTCTTCCTCGTCTGCTGCAAACTCACCGCGGCCGGCGCATCGTACGAGGATACCTTGAGCAATGTGGCGGCGGAGGAGTTGCGACCGGGTGATACGGTGGAGTTCGGTGTTTCATGGATTTCCTTGGTCTGTGTTCAGGATATGCAATAGCTTGGTTATTTTGGCAGCGGAGTGGGGCGTGTCTCAGGGGTGGAGGAGATTCCCGAGCCTGAGGGCGAGTTGGTCGTGTTTGAGGCGTTTTTCACCGCTGGCCTTCGTCTGCCTGCGCATCGCTTTGTGGCGGAGGTCCTACAGAGGTTTGAGGTCCAGGTCCACCAGCTGACGCCGAATGCCGTGGTGGCCCTGGCGAAGTATGTCTGGGCGGCGACTTCGTATGGTGGTCAGCCATCTGTGGAGGTCTTCGCCAAACATTACTGCCTGCATTGGCAGAAAAGGAAAATTGGACACAAGATTGCACAGTTTGGATCGTGCACGTTTATGCCGAGGACCAGGAAGACTTCGATGGAAGTCGTGGAGTTAGTTCCTTGTGCCCGCAATAAGTGGGGCAACTAGTGGGATTTCTGGTTTTATGTTTCCGAAGGCGAAGTCAAAGACCACCCAGGGCTCCCCGTGGCCGTGATGTGCTCCCATTATTATGTGGCGTACCCGCAATTTGAGGTGGCAGAGGATGATGAAGACGAATGAGCCCTTCGGTGCGCTGCCCGCATGAGTAGCGGGCGCGATTTAGTTGAGGAATTCATCGGGTATGGAGTATGGCCCTTGGCCCATGGCTGGGCATTGGGCGAAGTATGCCTTCGCGAGATGCCCTCCTTAGGCGGGCAGCGGGTGCGAAGTCCTACCTTCAAGCTGAATTTGCATGACCGGGATCCCGCCACATTCGTGCATGAAGTGGAAGACGGGGCGGCGAGGATTGTGGGGTGCTATGTGCCGAGAACAGAGGGTCTGTGGAGCTGGGATATCCGTGGGTCCAACGTTAGATTGAATCGGGTCTTCGAATTAAACTGCATGCCATACGGTGGCTATCCCGGGGAAGACGCTGCCGACCGCCGCGGGAAGAAACCGGTGGACGTGACCGAGGAAAGGCCTTCGCAGGAGGCTGCCCCGGCCACTAAGAAGAGAAAATTAGGTACTGCAGTTGGGGGATTGGGGGTCTCTGATAGTTTTGCTGTGGATTTGATGGGGACGTGCGCAGCCGTCGGGGGAAGGATGTCTTCGCCCGAGCTCCGGGAGTCTTCGGCGCAGATGCTGGAGGTTACCGGGGGTCGATGGCCCAAGAATGTTCCGATCCCCCGCGCGGCTGGCGAGGACTTCTTTACATCTCACATGGCTCGCGAATTGAAGGTTTTTCCTTACGGGCGGAATATTGCTGCTGTTGTATCGGCAATGATGGAGAGGGACCATCAAGACGCTGCGCAAAAACATCGGGCGGTCGTCAGGATCGCGGATCCCATGCGTGAGGCAAAAAGGGCGCGGGGGAGCGCGAAGGATGCTGCCACTGGTGGTAGCAAACCGGCGCTGGCTGCGAAACTGGCCACCCTCTTGCCCAGCAAGGCGTCGGCTAGTGCGAAGGCTGCCGCCTCTAGCGGGAGCAAACTACCCCCGGGCAGGCTCGTGAAAGGACGAAGGCCACCTTCGCCGGCGCGACGTGTTGCCAACTTCGGCATGGACATCAGTGTCGAGGATTATCTTGGTAAGTAAAAGCTCCTTTTTTTCTTTTTTTTTGTGCTCGACGAGGTCTTTAACCAGTGTCGTGGTAGAGGTTCGGGTGAGGGGCAAGTGGTCGTAGTCCTGCCGCCGGTGACGACCACTTCACCAACGGCGGTGGCGGGGGCAAAGGGGGCCGCACGGGACCCGTGGGCCACTTTCTGCGCTAGCGGCGAGATTTTGTCGGCCGCTGCCGCTAAGGACGTGGCGGGCTCCATGTCTCAGCGGCTGAGGGAAGCGTCGCAGCAGCTGAAGCAGGTGAGTTGTGTTGGACTTCAATGCTTGTTGTTTTTATGGGGGTTTGGGTCTCATGGGTTCATGTTTCAGGCGGCCGACTTCGCCGACCTCGTCGTGTTGGGTGCTTTGACTGCGGACGTTGCCGCCGAGGTCGAGCGTCTCTGGGCACAGCATGCGGATGCTGTGCGGGAGAAATCGGCCGCGGAAAGCAAAAGTCGTAGGCTGTCGGAGAAGGTGGCCGCCATGGAGGCCGAGAAGACGGATCTCCGGCGCCAGCTGGCGGAGGAGAGGAGGGAGGCGAATAAGGCCATCGCTGATGCGCAGGCTGCGCAGGCCAATGCCAAGGTTGCATGGGCGGAGGGCCGTCTCGCCTGCCAACCCGCCGAGGAGCTGGAGGCGAGGTTCGATGCCCTGCGTGGCCGCGTTGACAAGGCCGAGACCTCGACGCGCGTTGAGGTCGAGCGGACGCACGCGCAGTTCGTGGACGCGTACCGCGAGCTGGGTGCGCGGACTGCTGACTTCGAAGTGCCCGACCAAGAAGCGGGCCTTCGCTTCCTCGAATGGTTGCAGGAGGAGCTGCTGGTGCTCCCGACCATTGTGACAGGTTTCATGTCCTTCGCCTCCCTCGTCACATGCGAGGGGGCCATGAATGCTTTGTCCCGCGAGGGGTGCAGGCATTACGAGGTCTTCGACCAAGCGGACGAAAACTTTGAACGTGGAATCTTCAAGGTCGAAGACCCCATGGTGAAGCAGTCGGTGGGGGCACTCTTTGATAGGATGTTGGGTCCGCACGGCCGAGATGCGGTCAGGGAGCGGTCCGACCGAGCCATAGAGCAGGTAAAGGCTGTTTTTTGTGTGGTTATATGTGTGGGTATGTGTGGCTTTTGCTGAATGAGTGTGCTTTTGCTGCAGATGGCTCGTGAGGAAGACGTCGAGGACCTTGTTGGTCTGGATAGCGCGCTGCTTGAGGCCACGGAGGTCGGTCCGGTGCCGCCCCCGGATGCTGGTGAAGGCCCCTCGGCGACCCCTGCGCCCGCTGTGGCTAGCGAAGACCCCGCACCAGCCCCTGCGCCGACTGGCGTAGTCGCTCTGAAGGTGGTGGCCGAGCCGGCGGCCGAGGACCCCACAGCCGCAGCCGGGCCCTCGCAGGTGGCTGAATAGGTGTTGAGGAGTGTGTAAATTTTTCCTGTGTGATACTGAAACCTACCTCGGTTGCTGCGCAGGTTCTGGGGTTTGGGCCTGCGCACGCAACCGCTACTGACAATGCTGTTTTTGTGGCGGCTTCGACCGTGGCTATTGATGATGATTCGTTTGGCTGTGTGTCTATGTGTTTTGAGTCTGATGATTCTGGGAGTTCGATTGCATGGTCGGAGGAGTCATCGGATGAGGACTTGGATTATTTTGCGGCGTTGGATGTGGCTGCAGCGGAGCCCTCGCCGCGCGCGGAGGGTTCCGAGGAGCCCCCGGGCGCGAGTACTAGGTATAGGCGGCGAAGGGTGGTGGCGAAACGGAGGGTGGGCGGATTGTCGCGAAGTGGTGAGCGTCAACATGGTGAGATGGAGAGTGGGCGTCTTCGTGTGTACGGGACAGTTAATGGAGAATTGTTGTCCTCATCGATTGGGGTGAGTGTGGGTGAGGGAGAGCTGCGAAATCTTTTTGAGGGTGAGGAACTGAGGATAATGTTGTTCAACTATAGGGAGATGGGTATTATCCTGAAGGTTGAGCCAATGTAATATGTGATGCCCTCGCTGTGTATGTGTGACCATAATTTGTATAATAAGGCTGTGCGCCTTCGTTGACCCGGCCACGCCCGTAGGCGAGTTCTGCATGGCAAGGCTTTTGAAAAAGGCTTTGATTTTGCGCCCTTATTGTGCTAGTCCGGCTGCACCCTTAGGCGACTTTGGCGCGGAGAGTCTTTTGAAAAAGACTTCGATTTTGCGCACTTATTGTGCTAGTCCGGTTGCACCCTTAGGCGACTTTTGCATGGAGAGTCTTTTGAAGAAGACTTCGATTTTGCACTTGTTGTGCTAGTCCGGCTGCACCCTTAGGCGACTTTTGCACGGAGAGTCCTTTTAGAAAAGACTTTGATTTTGCGCACTTATTGTGGTAGTACGGCTGCACCCTTAGGTGACTTTTGCACGGAGAGTCTTTTTAGAAAAGACTTCGATTTTGCGCACTTATTGTGCTAGTCCGGCTGCACCCTTAGGCGACTTTTGCACGGAGAGTCTTTTGAAGAAGACTTCGATTTTGCGCACTTATTGTGCTAGTCCGGCTGCACCCTTAGGCGACTTTTGCGCGGAGTGTCGCACGCGAGGGTGACCAGCGCTGCCCCTCGCGGTGACTTCGGTGTGGTCGAATGCCAAAGACCGTCGATGCGGTCTTTTTCGACATAGTCATAGTTTTTGCGGGGGATTTTTGCGGGTATATTACATGGCTCCACCTCATTAAAAACCTCACCCCACGGGAGGAAAAGAGTGCGGGCCGAAATGGTACTGTTTGGTGAATTACAACGACGTGTTAGCCCTGAGGATTCAAACAAAAAATTTGCGTAGATTCTCGATATTCCAGAAATGCTCTAGGTCCTCGCCGGATGGCGTTGTTAGCTTGTACGCGCTAGGGGATGCCTTCGTCTTGACGATGAAAGGACCCTCCCAGTTTGGCTCTAGCTTGCCCCGTGATTCTGTCCGAGTTGTCCGGATGAGTACGAGGTCCCCTTCGTCGAATTCTCTTGGGATGACGGCGTGGTCGCGCCAGGCCTTCGTTTGAGCTTGGTATTTGTTGAGGGCCTGCAGAGCGAAGACACGGTCTCGGTCGATGAGGTCTTTGGAGGTTGGTTCATCTACGTCGGGGACGGCTGAAGCGCTTGTCCACGGTGACCCATGTTTGATTTCCTGCGGGGTCATGGCCTCCGATCCGTATAGCAGGCGAAAGGGAGTGAACCCAGTCGCCCGGCATTCGGTCGTGTTCAGCGCCCAAATTGCTTCAGGTAGCAGGTCGGCCCATTTGCCCTTCTTGTCGTCGAGAAGCATTTTCTTAATGGCAGTGAAAATCTTGCCGTTGGTGCGCTCCACAACGCCGTTAGATTGTGGGTGATATACTGAGGCGAAGGCTAGCTTTGTGCCGATGGAGAAGCAAAAATCCCTGAAATCTTGGCTATCGAACTGCTTGCCATTGTCAACTGTGAGCTCAGACGGGACTCCGAATCAGCATATAATGTTTTGCTAGAAAAATTTCTGTGCAGTCTTCTACGTGATTGTGGATACTACCCTTGCCTCGATCCACTTGGTAAAATACACGACGGCAACGAAGGTGAACTTGAGGTTTCCTTGGGCCGTGGGCAGTGGCCCGACAATTTCTAGTCCCCAACATTGAAGAGGCCATGTGTGGGCGATCAGCTTTGTGAATTGCGAGGGGTTGCCCGAGCAGGGAGAGAACTTCTGGCAGGCTTCGCACGACCTCATGACTCGATTTGCGGCGCAGATAATAGCGGGCCAGTAGAAACCTTGACGGATCACCTAGGCAGCGAGGGCCCTAGGCCCCGAGTGGGAGCCACAAGTGCCGCTATGGACTTCGCACAGGATCTGGATGCCTTCGGTCTCGGTGATACATTTGAGCATGGGTTGACTGATCCCTTTCTTGTATAGCTGGCCCTCGATAAGTGTGAAATCCCGACTTCGGTGTTTGAGGCGCTTGGCTTCGTTGACATCACCTGGATGGTAGTATCCTTGCAAGAACAATGTTATTGGGCCCTCCAGTCTTCGGCCATGATGAGATTAACAATGCGATGGCCCTCGGCGTTGGTGGTTATTTGCAGGCCCTCTGGGTTGCGGACGGCTAGAGTGCCAATGACGTGGTAGAACACGTTGGAGGGCACTGGTTCGCCTCTGGCTGCTGCTTTGGCCAACGCGTCGGCTTCTTCGTTTCTAGAGCAGTCCACATGCTGCAGGGTGAAACCCTTGAACTGTTTCTCAAGACTGCGGACGGCTGAAAGATACTGCAGAAGTGCGGGGTCTTTAGCTGAATAATCTTTTTTGATCTGGCCAGCAACGACTTTGGAGTCTGTCTTGATTATGTAGGTGGCCATGCCAAGTGCTCTCAGCTTGCGAAGGCCCAGTATGACGGCTTCGTATTCTGCTATGTTATTTGTGCACCTGTCGGATTCCAGAGCGAAGCTGAGGCGTGCAGCGTATCTGTGCTTGACGCCGGTAGGTGATGTGATGATTGCAGCCACGCCTGCCCCCGCATGGCACCATGCGCCGTCACAGTGAATGGTCCATACTTTTTCCGAGGGCTCTTGTTGCTGCTGTGCTGTCCCTGTCTAGTCGACGATGAAGTCTGCGAGGACTTGTGACTTGATTGCTGTCCTGGGCTCGAAGGTGATGTGGTATTCAGAGAGTTTGGCTACCCATTTGGCGATATGGACGGACGCTTCCAGATTCCTGAATAATTCGCCGAGTCCCCTGTCCGTGGTGACCCGCACCTTGAACGCTTCGAAGTAGTGGCGCAACTTGCGCGATGCCATGACAACTGCGTATGCAATTTTTTCTAACTCCGTCATGTTGCATTTGGAAGTCGTGAGGACTTCAAAGACGTAATAAACTAGGCACTGCCGAGTTGTGCCCTCTTTGTCTTGCTCTTGGACCAAAGCTGCGCTGACCGCGTGTGGCGAAGCTGCGACTTAGAGCAACAGAGGCAGCGAGGGGTCGGGGCTTGTAAGGGTTGCCAATTCTGACAGGTGCTGTTTGAGTGAAACGAAGGCTACCGCTTGCTCTGGTCCCCACGTGAAGTCTTTTGTGCCGCGTAGCGTCTTGAGGAATGGTAGGCTTCGCTCTGCGGACTTGGAGATAAATCTGTTGAGGGCGGCCAATCTGCCTGTCAGGCGTTGGACGTCTCTGGTTGACTGAGGAGGCGTCATGTTGATGATGGCCTGGATTTTGGTCGGGTTGGCCTCGATCCCGCGATGCGACACCAGGTAGCCAAGTATCTTCCCCTGGCGAACTCCAAAGACACACTATTCGGGGTTTAGGCGAAGTCATGCGTCCCGCATGTTCGTGAATGTTTCTGCGAGGTCGGTCAGATGGTCCTCTTTGCTTTTGCTGGCGACGACGATGTCGTCCACATACGTGAAAATGTTCCGGCCTACTTGGCTCTCGAGCACCATCTTGGTGAGGCGAGAGAAGGTGGACCCAGCATTCTTTAGTCCCTCCGGCATTCTAACGAAGCAATATGTGCCGAAGGGCATGATGAAACTGGTACTGGCCTTGTCTTCCTCCTTCATATATATTTGGTGATAGCCGGACAAGCAGTCAAGGAGTGACATGACTTCGCATCCGGCCGCACTATCGACGATCTTGTCGATCCGAGGCAGCGGGAAATTATCCTTGGGGCAGGCCTTGTTGAGGCTAGTGAAATCGATGCACATCCGCTACTTGCCACTCTTCTTTTGCACCATGACTACGTTAGCAAGCCACGTAGGGTAGGCGACTGGTTCAATGAATTTGGCCTCAAGCAGGTGGTGTACCTCGGCTTTGGCGGCTTCTGTTTCCTCATCAGACATTTTGCGCAGCCTCTACTTCTTCGGCCGCACCGAAGGGTCGATGCCCAGACTATGTTCGATGATAGTGCGACTGACTCCGACCAGGTCGAGGGCAGACCAGGCGAAGACGTCCTTATTTCTGGAAAGACACGAGATGAGTCTCTCCTCATCATGCGAAGTCAGGTCTTCGCTTATGATGACCGTCTGCTTGGGCGTTGCCTGGTCAAGGGGGATTGTCTTCGTTCCATCGTTGCTCTGCAGCTATGCCTTTTCATGCTCATTGGCGGTTGGGCGGTTGGGCTCGGGGACTTCGTGCTGCGTCGTAAGGCAGTGTACGTTCCGTTGCCCTGGAACGAAGTCTCTTTCAATGTTGTGCGCGGTCTGTTGATTGCCATAGATTGTGATCGCGCCTTGCGGACCCAGGATTTTCATGCACAGGTAAAGTCCGTGAATGGCCGCTTCAAACTTGTTGATGGAGCCCCAACCCATTATAGCGTTGTATGGGTATACCATGTCGACGATGTCGAAGGTGATCTGCTCACTTCGTGCATTGGGTGCTACACCGAAGGACAATGGTAGCTCGATCTTGCCCACAGGAAAGGTGCCCTTGCCGCCGAAACCATATAAGGGGTTGTCCGAAGGCTTATGCAAACTGTGGCTGATGCCCATGCGGTCGAAGGCGTGGAGGAAAATGATGTCCGCCTAGCTACCGATGTCAACTAAAACTTTGTGCAGGTCCCAGCCTGCCACGCTGCAGTTGATCACCATGGCATAAATGTGGGGTGCGCTGTGCAGGTCGACATCTCTAGTGTCGAAGTTCAGCGGCACGTGGGACCACTTCATTTGCACGACTGGGCCGGTGATGGCGACGTGGTTGATGCTTTGGTAGCGGTCCCTCTTCTGTCGCTTCGTGTCGAAGTCAGCGCTGGACCCCCCAGTGATCATGTGGATGACTCCGCGATATGGCTGATCGGCGAAGTCTTCTTGTTTTGGTGCTTGGGGGTGGTTTGAGGGGTGGATGTTTGGCTGATGTGGGGGCGGAGGCGGAAGTGGAGGTGGTACAATTTGTACCTCCTGATGGTGTTTGTATGCGTGGTTAGGTGGATGTTGGGCGGGGTCGTGGTTGTATGGTTGTGGTAGGTGGTGTTGATATGTGTGCGCGACAACCCATGGGTTGTCGGCTGGTTGCGCCCGAGACATCCTATCCCTGGTGGCCTTCGTTTCCGAGCAATCCCTCGTTGGGTGTGCGTAGTCTTCACCGTGGAAGAGGCAGTAAAATTTGCGCGGCTGCTGCGCTCGTCCCTGGCCCCGACCACGGGTGCCACTGCCGCGACCCTAGGGGGGATAATCTTGACGGCGAGGGGCCTCACCTGCGGGGTGCTAGTTGGCAATGTTATGGACTTGCTATTGACTGCGGTTGTCCCGACCGGAGTCTGACTGCGAAGGTCTTGTCCATGTGCGGCTGGACTGTGGAGGGTCCTTGGGTTTCCTCTGGGACTCGACCTTGCGCTGGTGGAGCTCTTCGGATCTGGCGTATTTTTCAAACAACTGATAGAGTTCTTGGAGGTTCTTGGGTGGGTCCCTAATGTAGTGGCTGTAAAGGACGCCAGCCCAAAAGTGAATGGCAATTTGGTCATCGACCGAAGGCAGTTGTGACTTGAGAGTCAGGAACTTGCGGTAGTACTCCCGCAGGGTTTCTTTCTCTAGCTGCTTGCAGAGTGACAGTTCGGCCAAGGCGTCGGTGTCTAGGCGCTACCCTTGGAAGTTGAGCAGAAAGTTGTCCCAGAGACTTCTCCAGGAGTCGATGGACAACGGGGGCAACCTGGTGTACCAGGTTAGGGCTGGACCCTCGAGGGCGATGATGAAGGACTTGGCCATCGTGGCATCGTCCCCTCCGGATGATGCGACAGCGACTTGATAGCTCAAGATGTACTGTGCTGGGTCGGTGCTGCCGTTGTACTTGGGGTAGGTCCCTGCCCTGAAGTTGGTGGGCCATGGTGACACTTGCAGTTGTGGTGCCAGGGGGCTCCGCTCATTAAGGTAATTGATGCCTTGGAAAGCTGCGGCATGCGGGATGAAGGGTCCACACTGAGGAACGAATAGGTCTCCAACTGGCGCGCGCTACTGGAGGAGCGGGTCGTGCTGTAGATCGTGTTGGCCTTCGCGCTGCATGAGCGCAATCTCCTACTCAAGCTCTTGAGCCCTCAACTCCTCATCTCGTATCATTTGGCGCACCTTGGCCTGCGCAGAGACACGTTGTGTCACACCCGGCTTTAAGGAACAAAGCCAGGTGCATCTCATACATGCGCCAAGAAGACAACATATATAATAACAGAGTGTATAGAGATAAATGTCACAAAACATCAGAGTATTTATTACATAGCGGAAGACTTATTACAAAATAAAAGATAAATATAAAACGAACTAAGGATCGTCGGCGCCAATGTCAACTGAGAAACGCCACCTAGATCAGATCATACTCCTCGCCTTGTGGCTCCTCCTGAACCACCTGCTCTTCTCCTATGGGGGGTGAGACAGCAAGGGTGAGCTCACACATGATCACAGCTCAACAAGTTGTGGGGAACCAGTGGACATAAACTCACAAAGGTGTGAGTTCATGTGATGTGTAAGGCTAATCAATGATAGGGGTTAAAGCTGAGGATTGCTTTTAAGTAGTTGGTAAAAATTTTATTAGCAGTTACTAGATGTAAGTGAATACCAAACCTTAAGTAAAGTAATTGAACAAAATTAATAATGACCCATGCAATGCAAATGACAGAATTTAATTTAAGTTCCATAATTTAAACATCAGAGAGTCCTGAGCCGCTCATGACCGTGAGCTCGGCTAGTATACCAGTTTTACACTCTACAGAGGTTGTACCCTTTACCCACAATTCATGTTACCCATCTGCCAAGGGGTCGTGACTCCCATACACCTCTACCTAGGAAGCACGGCAGGGCAACACTACGAGGCCTTTACAAAGTTCCACTAGCTTCCGAAAACCCGCTACAGTTTATGGGAAGAGCACTTGCAAGAATCCCCCGTCTGATCGCCATCGCAGCTAAATCAACCCGAGAACCTCCTTACATGCAACTCCCCTACTGCCCTTGCCCCTTTCGGGTAAGGTAGTCTTCCACTAGCTTTCCTAATTAGTCAGCCAAGGGCGTCCCATTAAACCCTTGTGGTGGCACGTGTTTCTCAAGTTAAGCTCTATGTTCCAATTAACATTAATGAACTTGACATGAACATAAATAGAATAACAAGAATAATTGGAACATAGATATAATAAATGATTATCCCAAAACCATGTAAAGCAATAGCAAACTACCCAAGTGATTCAGGGGTAAACAAGGTAATGAGATAAACAACCTAGGGTAACCTATTGGGTCCCATCAAAATTAACCTATGCATGAATAAATGATATTAAAGAACATTATTGGGTAAAAAGTGGTCAAGGCCACAACTTGCCTTCAATGAGCTCCTGCTCAGCTACTTCAACCTGCTGCTCACCAGGATCCTCAGCAACGGGCTCTTCTACTCGCCACAATACAAACAAGCACAGTATATATAGAAAATTAACATCACACCAAACATGTACACAAAATACACAGTAATAATCTACATATTAAAATAAAATCCTAGGAACAGGAATCATAATTTTTGGAGTTACAGATTTTAAGTTATGAATTTTCGAAGGTTTTATGTGTTTTAAATAGGATTAAGTGAAGAATTTAATTTTCTTACTGTTTTCATGGCAAAAGAGAGACTCTAAGTGATAGAGAATTAAATTACAAAAATTTAGAAAGTGGAATGGAGTAATTTGGAGCAAGTATGAATTTTCTATGAATTTATTAAGTTCTAGTAGTTATTTTCATATTAAAAATCCATTTCCTATTTCATTTATTCAAATTAAACGATCTCTGGACTGGGCCATTAAATCTGAGAAAGGCAGGGGCCTCAGGGAAAATTGCCCAAGACACAGTGAACAGCGCTCACTGGACGGAGTCCTTGGATCGTTTAATTTGGACGACTAGGATTACTGCCCGCGAAGGGGTACGGGGCGCTCACAACCGTCCAATCTACTTTGGACGACTAGGATTACATCCGCACAAGATTGAACCGGTACGCTATAGGAGTCCTGAAAGGGAAATGTGCCCTTGGGCCATTTCTAAGGATTTTGGTGATTTAGTGCTCAACACAGGTACCTATTTGTAAAATGGAACAAGGTGCAAATCATGAAGTAAAGGTATGTTTCTAAGCCTTAGTACATTGGTTTTGTGGACTAACATGTTTGTCTAAGTGTTAGAAACAGCATGAAGAAATAGAGAAAAGGGGAGAGAATGACTTGGCTGTGTGCAGCCAAGTCCCAGCTCGGTCTGGAGCACCGGACTGTCCGGTGTGCACCGGACAGTGTCCGGTGCGCCAGACCTCCTCGGCGCGAACTGGCCGCTCTCGGGAATTCGCCGACGGCGTACGGCTAAAATTCACCGGACTGTCCGGTGTGCACCGGACTGTCCGGTGAGCCAACGGTCGGCCAGGGCCAACGGTCGGCCGCGCAATCCGCGCGGGACACGTGGCCGAGCCAACGGTCGGGAAGGAACACCGGACTGTCCGGTGTGCACCGGACATGTCCGGTGCGCCAACTGAGCGCAGATCTGGAGCAGCCAGCAACGGTCAGAAGTGCTGTTTTTGGAAACAAATCGGGCACCGGACAGTGTCCGGTGTGCACCGGACTGTCCGGTGCACCACGAGACAGAAGGCAAAGATGGCCTTCCAGATTTGTTCCCAACGGCTCCTAGCTGCCTTGGGGCTATAAAAGGGACCCCTTGGCGCATGGAGGAAGCACCCAAGCATTCCTTGAGCACTCTTGATCACTCACACATCAATCTTGCGCACTTGTTTGACATTCTAGTGATTTGAGCTCCGTTCTAGTGTGTTAGCCTCTTGAGCTCAAGTCTGGGTTTTGTGTGTGCGTATTCGCTGTGATCTCTGTGTTGTGTGTGAGTTGCTAATCCCTCCCTTACTCCGTGATTCTTTGTGAACATCTTTTGTAAGGGCGAGAGGCTCCAAGTTGTGGAGATTCCTCGCAAACGGGATTGAGATAAGAACAACAAAACACCGTGGTATTCAAGTGGGTCTTTGGACCGCTTGAGAGGGGTTGATTGCAACCCTCGTCCGTTGGGACGCCACAACGTGGAAGTAGGCAAGCATTGGCTTGGCCGAACCACGGGATAAACCACCGTGTCCCTCTGTGCTTGATTCTTGTGGTATTGTGTTTTGTTGAAGACTTCACCTTAGCCACTTGGCATTAACTGTGCTAACGCTTAACAAGTTTTTGTGGCTTAAGTTTGAAGTTTTTACAGGATCACCTATTCACCCCCCCCCCCCCTCTAGGTGCTCTCAATTGGTATCAGAGCCGTTCTATTCACAAAGGGACTAACCGCCCGAATAGATGGATCCTAAGGGGAAGGGTATAGTGATCAACGACAAAGAGAAGGAGACCTTCGTCAACGAGCCGAAGGACGACAAGCCTACCGACTCCGGCTCGGGTCAAAGACGGAAGGAAGGGAAGAAGAAGAAGACCAGGCGCATCAAGGAGATAATCTACTACGACAGCGACGAGTCTACTTCTTCCCAAAAGAATGAGGATCACAACGACTACGAGAGGAGAAAACCGGTTAACTCGAACTTTTCCTTTGATTACTCTCGTATTCCGCAAAGTTCACATTCTCATTTGCTCTCCATTCCACTTGGCAAGCCCCCACACTTTGATGGAGAGGACTACGGATTTTGGAGTCACAAAATGCGTAGTCACCTATTCTCTCTCCATCCTAGTATATGGGAGATTGTAGAGAGTGGAATGCACTTTGATAGTTCGGATAGTCCCATGTTCATTAATGAACAAATTCATAAAAATGCACAAGCTACTACTGTTCTTCTAGCTTCCTTGTGCAGGGATGAATACCATAAGGTGAGCGGCTTGGACAACGCCAAGCAAATCTGGGACACCCTCAAGATTTCTCATGAGGGGAACGACGTCACCTTACTCACCAAGATGGAGTTGGTGGAGGGCGAGCTTGGACGGTTCGCGATGATAAGGGGCGAGGAGCCAACGCAAACGTACAACCGGCTCAAGACCCTTATCAACAAGATAAGAAGCTACGGGAGCACGCGATGGACGGACCACGACGTCGTCCGCCTAATGCTCAGGTCCTTTACCGTACTTGATCCTCATCTCGTGAACAATATTCGTGAGAATCCCAGGTACACGATGATGACGCCCGAGGAAGTGCTTGGAAAATTCGTGAGCGGGCGGATGATGATCAAGGAGGCAAGATACGTCGACGACGCGTTGAACGGACCACTCCACGAGCCTCAACCCATTGCTCTAAAGGCAACGAGGAGCAAGGAGTCGCTACCTAGCAAGGTGGCGCAAGTTGAGGCGGCTGGCCTTAATGATGAAGAGATGGCTCTCATCATTAAGAGATTCAAGACGGTGCTTAAAGGTCACAAGGGACAACCAAGCAAGACCAAAGCCAAGGGGAAGCGCTCATGCTTCAAATGCGGTAAGCTTGGTCATTTCATTGCTAACTGTCCCGATAATGAAAGTGACCAGGAAAAGGGGAACAAAAGAGAGAAGAAGAAGCAATACAAGAAGGCAAAAGGCGAGGCGCATCTAGGAAAGGAGTGGGACTCGGATTGCTCCTCCTCCGACTCCGACAACGAAGGACTCGCCGCCACTGCCTTCAACAAATCGGCTCTCTTCCCCAACGAGCGTCTCACTTGCCTTATGGCAAGGGAGAAGAAGGTGAGTATTCAAGACTCCACTTATGCTTCATCTAGTGATAGTGAGTCTAGTGATGATGACATAGATTATTCCTGCTTGTTCAAGGGCTTAGATAGATCTAAGATAGAGAAAATCAATGAATTAATTAATGCATTGAATGAAAAGGATAGGCTTTTAGAAAAGCAAGAAGATTTATTGTATGATGAACATGATAAATTTGTAGAGGCACAAAAATCATATGCTTTAGAAGTGAAAAGAAATGAAATGCTTTCTAGTGAAATATCTTCCTGTCATGAAACCATTTCTACCTTAAGAAGTGTTAATATTGATTTAAGTGCTAAACTAGAAGTAGCTAGTAAATCAAATTCTTGTGTTGAACATGTTGAAATTTGTACTAGGTGTAAGAATTTTGATGTTAATGCTTGTAGTGAACACCTAGTTCTAATTTCCAAATTAAATGATGAAGTGGCTAGTCTTAATGCCCAACTTAAGACTAGCAAGAATGAAGTTAATAAAATAAAATTTGCAAGGGATGCCTACACAGTTGGTAGACACCCCTCAATTAAGGATGGGCTTGGCTTCAAGAGGGAAGCCAAGAACTTAACAAGCCATAAGGCTCCCGTCTTCGTCAAGGAGAAAGGGAAGGCCCCTATGGCTAATAGTGCTAAAAAGAACCATGCTTTTATGTATTATGATAGGAGACATGCTAGAAGTGCTTATAATCATTTTGATTCACATGTTTATGATTCTCATGCCATGTTTGCCTCTAGTTCCTCTTATAAGCATGATAGGAGGAATGTTGTATATATGCCTAGGAGAAATATTGCTCATGTGCCTAGAAAGAATGTTATTCATGCTCCTAGAAAATTAGTGAATGAACCTTCTACCATTTATTATGCTTGTAATGCTCCCTTTGCTATTTGTAGAAAGGGAAAGAAGGTTGTTGCTAGGAAATTAGGGGCTAGATGTAAGGGAGATAAAACTTGCATCTGGGTCCCTAAGAATATTTGTGCTAACCTTGCAGGACCCAACATGAGTTGGGTACCTAAGACCCAAGCCTAAATTTGCCTTGCAGGTTTATGCATCCGGGGGTTCAAGCTGGATTATCGACAGCGGATGCACAAACCATATGACGGGGGAGAAGAAGATGTTCACCTCCTACGTCAAAAGTAAAGATTCCCAAGATTCAATTATATTCGGTGACGGGAATCAAGGCAAGGTAAAAGGGCTAGGTAAAATTGCAATTTCTAATGAGCATTCTATATCAAATGTATTCTTAGTGGAGAGTCTTGGATATAACTTGCTATCTGTTAGTCAATTATGTCAAATGGGATATAATTGCTTATTTACGAATGTAGATGTGTCTGTCTTTAGAAGATGTGATGGTTCACTAGCTTTTAAGGGTGTACTAGACGGCAAGCTTTATTTAGTTGATTTTGCAAAAGAAGAGGCCGGTCTAGATGCATGCTTAATGGCTAAGACTTGCATGGGCTGGCTGTGGCATCGCCGCTTAGCACATGTGGGGATGAAGAACCTCCACAAGCTTCTAAAGGGGGAACACGTAATAGGTCTAACAAATGTGCATTTCGAAAAGGATAGACCTTGTGCAGCTTGTCAAGCAGGGAAACAGGTGGGAGGAGCACATCACAGCAAGAACGTGATGACCACGTCAAGACCCCTGGAGCTGCTACACATGGATCTCTTCGGACCCGTCGCCTATCTAAGCATAGGAGGGAGTAAGTATGGTTTAGTTATTGTTGATGACTTTTCCCGCTTCACTTGGGTATTCTTTTTGCAGGATAAGTCTGAAACCCAAGGAACCCTCAAGCGCTTCCTCAGGAGAGCTCAAAATGAGTTTGAGCTCAAGGTGAAGAAGATAAGGAGCGACAACGGGTCCGAGTTCAAGAACCTTCAAGTGGAGGAGTTTCTTGAGGAGGAAGGGATCAAGCACGAGTTCTCCGCTCCCTACACACCACAGCAAAATGGTGTGGTAGAGAGGAAGAACAGGACGCTAATCGATATGGCGAGGACGATGCTTGGAGAGTTCAAGACCCCCGAGTGCTTTTGGTCGGAAGCCGTGAACACGGCTTGCCACGCCATCAACAGGGTCTACCTTCATCGACTCCTCAAGAAGACTTCGTATGAGCTACTAACCGGTAACAAACCCAATGTATCTTATTTTCGTGTATTTGGGAGCAAATGCTACATTCTAGTGAAGAAGGGTAGAAATTCTAAGTTTGCTCCCAAAGCTGTAGAAGGGTTTTTATTAGGTTATGATTCAAATACAAAGGCGTATAGGGTCTTCAACAAATCATCGGGTTTGGTTGAAGTCTCTAGCGACGTTGTATTTGATGAGACTAATGGCTCTCCAAGAGAGCAAGTTGTTGATTGTGATGATGTAGATGAAGAAGATGTTCCGGCGGCCGCTATACGAACCATGGCGATTGGAGACATTCGGCCACAGGAACAGGATGAACGTGATCAACCTTCTTCCTCAACTACGGTGCATCCCCCACCTCAAGACGATGAACAGGTTCATCAAAAGGAGGCGTGTGATCAAGGGGGAGCACAACACGATCAAGTGATGGAGGAAGAAGCGCAACCGGCACCTCCAACCCAAGTTCGAGCGATGATTCAAAGGGATCATCCCGTCGACCAAATTCTGGGTGACATTAGCAAGGGAGTAACTACTCGATCTCGATTAGTTAATTTTTGTGAGCATTACTCTTTTGTCTCCTCTATTGAGCCTTTCAGGGTAGAGGAGGCCTTGCTAGATCCGGATTGGGTGTTGGCCATGCAGGAGGAACTTAATAACTTCAAGCGCAACGAAGTTTGGACGCTGGTGCCTCGTCCCAAGCAAAATGTTGTGGGAACCAAGTGGGTGTTCCGCAACAAACAGGACGAGCACGGGGTGGTGACAAGGAACAAAGCTCGACTTGTGGCAAAAGGTTATGCCCAAGTCGCAG
This sequence comes from Zea luxurians, assembly GCA_029449295.1. Lineage (NCBI taxonomy): Eukaryota > Viridiplantae > Streptophyta > Magnoliopsida > Poales > Poaceae > Zea > Zea luxurians. The sequence goes on from JAOPSE010000040.1 coordinate 8,670,902, forward strand.
GTTTGGACTTTGAGGAGACTTTTGCTCCTGTGGCTAGGCTAGAGTCCATTCGTATCTTGCTAGCATATGCCGCTCACCATTCTTTCAGGTTGTACCAAATGGATGTGAAGAGCGCGTTCCTCAACGGGCCAATAAAGGAGGAGGTGTACGTGGAGCAACCCCCTGGCTTCGTGGATGAGCGGTACCCCGACCACGTGTGTAAGCTCTCTAAGGCGCTCTATGGACTTAAACAAGCCCCAAGAGCATGGTATGAATGCCTTAGAGATTTCTTACTTGCTAATGCTTTCAAGGTTGGGAAAGCCGATCCAACTCTTTTTACAAAGACATGTGATGGTGATTTGTTTATATGCCAAATTTATGTTGATGACATAATATTTGGTTCTACTAATCAAAAGTCTTGTGAAGAGTTTAGCAGGGTGATGACGCAGAAATTCGAGATGTCGATGATGGGCGAGTTGAACTACTTCCTTGGGTTCCAAGTGAAGCAACTCAAGGACGGCACCTTCATCTCCCAAACAAAGTACACGCAAGATCTGCTGAAGCGGTTTGGGATGAAGGACGCCAAGCCCGCAAAGACTCCGATGGGAACCGACGGACACACCGACCTCAACAAAGGAGGTAAGTCCGTTGATCAAAAAGCATACCGGTCAATGATAGGATCTCTACTTTATTTATGTGCTAGTAGACCGGATATTATGCTTAGCGTATGCATGTGTGCTAGATTTCAATCCGATCCTAAGGAGTGTCACTTGGTGGCGGTGAAGCGAATTCTTAGATATTTAGTCGCTACGCCTTGCTTCGGGATCTGGTATCCAAAGGGGTCTAACTTTGACTTGATTGGGTACTCAGATTCCGACTATGCTGGATGTAAGGTCGATAGGAAGAGTACATCGGGGACGTGCCAATTCTTAGGAAGGTCCCTGGTGTCATGGAATTCCAAGAAACAAACCTCCGTTGCCCTATCCACCGCTGAGGCCGAGTACGTTGCCGCAGGACAGTGTTGTGCGCAACTACTTTGGATGAGGCAAACCCTCAGGGACTTTGGCTACAATCTGAGCAAAGTCCCACTCCTATGTGATAATGAGAGTGCTATCCGCATAGCGGAAAATCCTGTTGAGCACAGCCGCACAAAGCACATAGACATCCGGCATCACTTTTTGAGAGACCACCAGCAAAAGGGAGATATCGAAGTGTTTTATGTTAGCACCGAGAACCAGCTAGCCGATATCTTTACCAAGCCTTTAGATGAGAAGACCTTTTGCAGGCTGCGTAGTGAGCTAAATGTCTTAGATTCGCGGAACTTGGATTGAATTGTAGCATACATGTATTTATGCCTTTGATCATGTTCATTCTGCATTTTGTTGCTTATTATGGTGCTCAAGTTGTACAAACACTCCCTGGACCTCACAAGTCCGTTGCAAAGTGATGCACATGTTTAGGGGGAGATGTGTTACAACTTGACCCTTTGAGACTAACCATATGTTGAGTGTGTCTGATTTAGTCTCAAAGGAGAATTGAAAGGGAAAAGGTGGACTTGGACCATGCAAGACTTCCACTGCACTCCGATGAGGGGTAACTCATTCCAAGTTCATCTCATGACCTCTTATTGCCATTTGCTCTTAATTGACGATTTTGGTGAGGCAATGGGGTTAAAGGGCCACAATTGATCCCGTTTTGGTGCTTGATGCCAAAGGGGGAGAAAATAAAGGCCAAAGCAATAAATGGATCAGCTACCACTTGAGAGATAAATGGATCAGCTACCACTTGAGAGATTTTGAAAATAGTAGAATAGAGTTTTTGATTTGTCAAAATTCTTTTGATGTCTCTCTTGTCAAAAGTTGGCTTCTTGTGGGGAGAAGTATTGATTATGGGAAAAAGGGGGAGTTTTTGAAATTCTTGATCAATCTCTTTTTGAATGACTCTCTTTATGCTTAAACATGTGTGTTTAACTTAGAGATAGAGATTTGTGTTTGATTTGCAAAAACAAACCAAGTGGTGGCAAAGGATGATCCATATATGCCAAAATTGAATAACACCTAAATTTATGTCATTTGAATTGAGTTTGCACTTGTTCTAGTGGCTTTATGAAGTGTTGGCATAAATCACCAAAAAGGGGGAGATTGAAAGGGAAATGTGCCCTTGGGCCATTTCTAAGGATTTTGGTGATTTAGTGCTCAACACAGGTACCTATTTGTAAAATGGAACAAGGTGCAAATCATGAAGTAAAGGTATGTTTCTAAGCCTTAGTACATTGGTTTTGTGGACTAACATGTTTGTCTAAGTGTTAGAAACAGCATGAAGAAATAGAGAAAAGGGGAGAGAATGACTTGGCTGTGTGCAGCCAAGTCCCAGCTCGGTCTGGAGCACCGGACTGTCCGGTGTGCACCGGACAGTGTCCGGTGCGCCAGACCTCCTCGGCGCGAACTGGCCGCTCTCGGGAATTCGCCGACGGCGTACGGCTAAAATTCACCGGACTGTCCGGTGTGCACCGGACTGTCCGGTGAGCCAACGGTCGGCCAGGGCCAACGGTCGGCCGCGCAATCCGCGCGGGACACGTGGCCGAGCCAACGGTCGGGAAGGAACACCGGACTGTCCGGTGTGCACCGGACATGTCCGGTGCGCCAACTGAGCGCAGATCTGGAGCAGCCAGCAACGGTCAGAAGTGCTGTTTTTGGAAACAAATCGGGCACCGGACAGTGTCCGGTGTGCACCGGACTGTCCGGTGCACCACGAGACAGAAGGCAAAGATGGCCTTCCAGATTTGTTCCCAACGGCTCCTAGCTGCCTTGGGGCTATAAAAGGGACCCCTTGGCGCATGGAGGAAGCACCCAAGCATTCCTTGAGCACTCTTGATCACTCACACATCAATCTTGCGCACTTGTTTGACATTCTAGTGATTTGAGCTCCGTTCTAGTGTGTTAGCCTCTTGAGCTCAAGTCTGGGTTTTGTGTGTGCGTATTCGCTGTGATCTCTGTGTTGTGTGTGAGTTGCTAATCCCTCCCTTACTCCGTGATTCTTTGTGAACATCTTTTGTAAGGGCGAGAGGCTCCAAGTTGTGGAGATTCCTCGCAAACGGGATTGAGATAAGAACAACAAAACACCGTGGTATTCAAGTGGGTCTTTGGACCGCTTGAGAGGGGTTGATTGCAACCCTCGTCCGTTGGGACGCCACAACGTGGAAGTAGGCAAGCATTGGCTTGGCCGAACCACGGGATAAACCACCGTGTCCCTCTGTGCTTGATTCTTGTGGTATTGTGTTTTGTTGAAGACTTCACCTTAGCCACTTGGCATTAACTGTGCTAACGCTTAACAAGTTTTTGTGGCTTAAGTTTGAAGTTTTTACAGGATCACCTATTCACCCCCCCCCCCTCTAGGTGCTCTCAAGTCCTTGGATCAACAATCTACGGTCCAGTTTTAATTATCACGGATCCAACCCAGAGCCCCCCGATCTCGATCGAACGGCGTACCCGCATCCACGCAGAACCGATACGCTAGGAGAGATCCTAGCCAATCAAGTCGGATCCGATGGCCCCCGGTTGTCGCCCTCTTCCCATCGAACTCCGGTGACCGCACTCAGACCCGTGGCGGCGCGCCATGGCCGACTCACCCCTTTTCAACCTACGGTGCACGACTGCTAGGTATACTAGGTGCGAATTGATATTGGGAAGAACGCGAACATGGGGAAGGGACCCATACCGTCAATCTCGCAGTGCAGCGCCCTGTCCACCGAGATGTGCGGATCCGTGGCGGAGGAAGAAGCACGGTGAGCAATTGAGGCTTATGCGGTCGCCAAATCCACCTGAAGACTCCACGGGTGGCTTCTCTCTAGCTGGGTGCAGGTTCTGGACCCGATCTCAGGCTTTGGGCGTCGACGGGGAGGAGGGTTTGCGGCGGCGCGGATTATCTGGTTGTTGGGTCACCGATTCCCCACCTGCGCACGGCCTGGGCTCCGGTGAGTTCGCGTTGGGTTGACTCAGGGCGCCGAGCTGGTATTTAAGGACGCGGGCGTTGCTTGCTGGGTCAGCCGAGGCCGGAAATCGTGGTTCGGCCGTTGAGGTCGTTCCACCATGCGCGCGAGGTAGGAGGAGGTGAGCACTGCGCGGTGGGCCAGGCGTGTCAGTGACACCGGCACCGCGGCAACGCGCGCGCGAGTTTGAAATCAGCCCACAGGTCAGCGAAAGGCAATCTGCTCAGGTGAGAGGGGGTAGGGAGAGAGGCTGAGTGGTGGACCAGCAGCGCCAGTGAGCCGGGTGAAAGCATACATGCGCCACTTGAGAGACTGGCCTGATGGGCCCACCTGTCGGCAGCACATCACAGTTGGGCTGCGCGGAGGAGTTGGCCAAATGGGTCGAATTAGTGACTTTGGGGCCCAACCGTGGGATTTCTCTTTTTCTTTTATTCTTTTCTCATCTCGTTTTCAAATTCAAAATTTTGAATTCCCTTTCCAACTCAAACTTCATGATAAATTTGTTCTCTCATTAAAGACTCATCTTGGACATGGTATGAATAAATTTGTCTAAGTTTAGTATTTATTTTATGATAAGTAGTGCTTTCTTTCTCCAATTTTAGAGTATCTTTTATATCTTAATTTCCCATTTGGGTATTAATGTAATTCTTCTCTCATTATTTTATGTTGTCACAGAATGCACACCACAAACATAATATCCAGCATGATGCATAATTTTAATGGCATATATTCTTTTATTAATTATTTGCTTTTGAATATGGTGTTCACATGGGATGATGCATAAAGGTTAAACCCACATAAGGAGAAATTGTTTCTCTATTGGTATTATTTCTAGCAAATTACAAAGTGGGTGTTACAAATCCTACCCCCTTAAAAATAATCTCGTCCTCGAGATTTAAGAAGATCTAGGGAAAAGGTGGGGAAAATCTATGCGAAGCTCTTCTTCTGTTTCCCATGTTGCTTCATCTTTGCCATGGTGACTCCATTGGACTTTGCACATCTTTATCACCTTACTCCTTGTAACTCGAGTCAATGTATCCAAAATCTTGATAGGATACTCCGTGTAAGTCAAATCACCCTGAACACTGAGCTCTTCCATTGGTAACTGTTCCTCAGGGACACGGAGACACTTCTTCAGTTGAGATACATGGAATACATTATGCACATCTGAGAGACTAGCAGGTAACTCGAGTTGGTATGCCATCTCCCCAACTCACCTAAAGATCAAGAATGGTCCAATATAGCGAGGGGACAATTTGCCCTTAACTTTGAATCTTTTCATTCCATGAAGTGGTGACACCTTGAGATACACATAATCTCCTTCAAAATCCAGTGGTCTCCTTCTATTATCAACATAGCTCTTTTGCCTGGTTTGAGCCACCCTCAAATTCTCTCGAATTATATGGACTTGTTCTTCTGCTTCTTGAATCAGTTCAGGCCCAAAGAACTGTCTTTCTCCAGTCTGATCCCAATACAAAGGAGTCCTGCACTTCCTCCCATACAAAGCTTCAAAAGGTGACATCTTCAGACTGGCCTGATAACTATTATTATATGAGAACTCAGCATACGGTAGACTTTTATCCCAACTCCCTCCGTGCTGAAGGGCACAAGCTCTCAACATATCTTCCAATACTTGATTAGTCCTTTCAGTCTGTCCATCAGTCTGAGGGTGATAAGCCGTACAGAAATTCAACTTCGTGCTCATGTTCTCATGAAAGCTTCTCCAAAATCTTGAGGTAAACTGTGAACCTCGATCAGACACGATCTTCTTTGGTACTCCATGTAAACACACAATCCGAGCCATATATAACTCTGCTAGTTGAGAACCTTTATAAGTAGTCTTGACAGGAATAAAGTGAGCCACTTTAGTCAACCTATCCACAATCACCCATATAGCATCATATCCTTTCGGTGCGAGGCAATCCAGCAATGAAATCCATACCAATCTCTTCCCACTTCCACTCGGGTATCTTCAGTGGGTGCAATAGTCCAGCTAGCCTCTAGTGTTCAGCCTTAACTCTTTGACATACATCGCACATAGCCACATGGGCAGCCACATCTCTTTTCAATCCACACCACCAATACTTCCGCTTCAAATCCTGATACATCTTGGTACTACCAGGATGAATAGAATAATCCGAATCATGGGCCTCTTTCAATATAGTCTCACAAAGGCTTTCAATATCAGGAACACACATCCTGTCCTTGAACCATATGGTGCCTTGCTCATCTTCCGTGAATTCCGGTCCTCGACCTTCAGTAATCAGATCCTTAATCTCTTGTATTTTAGCATCACCAATCTGTCCTTTGCGGATTTCTTGCTCCAAAGTAGATTCCACATCAATAGTAACTCCTTCAGTATGAGCAACTATCCCCAGGTTAAGTCTCCTGAAATCCTTAACAATCTCATCGGGTAGCTGGGTAACAATAGCTGAATGAACATGCTCCTAGCGACTCAAGGCATCTGCAACCAAATTTGCCTTGCCCGGGTGATAGTGAATCTCCAAATCGTAATCCTTAATAAGCTCCAACCAACGGCGTTGCCTAAGGTTGAGATCCTTCTGAGTGAATATATACTTCAAACTCTTATGATCCGTGTATACTTGGCACTTGGTTCCCATGATAAAATGTCTCCAAATCTTAAGCGCATGCACAACGGCTGCCAATTCCAAGTCATGCGTGGGGTAGTTCAATTCATGTTTCCGTAACTGACGAGAAGCATAGTCGATCACATGTCCTTCCTGCATGAGCACACATCCTAAGCCTTGGCCACATGCATCACAATAAATATCAAATCCTTTTTGTAGGTCTGGCATAACCAATACTGGTGGCGACATCAATCTTTTCTTCAATTGATCAAAGCTGTCTTGGCATTTCTCGTCCCACTTAAATTCTCTTCCTTTCTCCAAAAGCGAAGTCATAGGTTTAGCAATCTTAGAAAATCCTTCAATAAATCTCCGATAATAGCCAGCAAGTCCCAAGAAACTCCGAATCTCAGTAACTGTAATGGGTACTCTCCACTCCATTATCTCCTTGACCTTAGCAGGATCCACTGAAATTCCTCCATTAGAAATAATATGACCAAGAAATGGCACCTCGCCAATCCAAAACTCGCACTTGCTGAACTTGGCATATAGCTGGTTATCTCGTAGTTTCTGTAGCACCAATCTCAGATGTTCCTCGTGATCACTATCACTCTTGGAATAGATAAGAATATCGTCGATGAACACCACGACGAATCTGTCCAAGTACTCCATAAACACCTTATTCATCAAGTTCATAAAATAAGCTGGTGCATTGGTTAATCCAAACGACATAATAGTAAACTCATATAATCCATATCGAGTCGAGAATGCTGTCTTGGGAATGTCCGATGGTCTAATCCTCATCTGATGGTAACCCGATCGGAGATCAATCTTCGAGAATACTCTAGCACCTCTCATCTGATCAAATAAATCCTCAATACGGGATAAAGGATACTTGTTCTTCACAGTAACATCATTGAGAGATCTATAATCCACACACATTCTTTGTGATCCATCGTTCTTCTGTACAAACAGAACCGGCGCTCCCCATGGTGAGGAACTCAGACGAATGTACCCAGCCTCTTGTAACTCAGTTAACTGCTTCTTCAGTTCCTTTAACTCTTCTACAGACATCCTGTATGGCCGTTTAGATATAGGGGCAGTTCCAGGTAAGAGATCAATAACAAACTCAACTTCTCTATCAGGTGGCATCCCTGGTAACTCCTCTGGAAAGACATCTGGAAAATCTCTAACCACACGGATGTTGTCACCAACAAACTCCTCAGGTATAAAGAACATTGCACGTTTGGATGAGGTGGTTACTGCAATATTAACTTGAAATCTTTCTCCTTTAGTGGTAGTGAGTTCTACGGTACCTCTACCACATGCTATAATGGCCTTTGCCTTTCTTAGCCATGACATACCAAGGATCAGATCTATACTGCTTGACTCTAATATTATAGCAGTAGCTCCAAATTCTCTACCCATAATGGTCAATGTCAATCTACGTGTCATTTGATTTGCCTCAACAGGCCCTTTTGGTGTAATTACTATCATGGGTTTTCTCATTTTTAGCAGTGGTATTTCATTTGTGTTGGCATATCTAGCAGACATAAATGAATGTGTAGCACCAGAATCAAATAAGATGGTTGCAGGAATTGCATTAACATAAAACATACCAAGTACGATGTCAGCACCATCCGGAGTAGCATCAACACTGACTTGATTAACCTTGGCAATAGACTATCCCTTGCCAGATCCTGGAGTTTGTTGCCTATTCTGAACTGGAGTAGTAGCCATCCTCTGTGGGCAGACATTTGCATAGTGTCTAGTCTTCCCACACTTGAAACACGTAGTGCCTGGACTCTGTCCTGAAAACTTCGTCGGGTGCCAGTGGGGGTAGCCTGTCAAGGAGGTGGAGTCCTCAGTGGTGATTGCTGAACTGGGCACTGGCCTCCGCCAGTGCGAACTGGTGTACCCTGGGGTGAACTGTAGCGAGGACAAACACTGCTGCTTCCTTGTCCTTGAGATATAGCCCTTCTCTTCAAATCTCCCAGCTGAACACGCTTATGCTCAATAGCTAGCGCCTTATCAAGAAGCCTCTGAAATGATGGAAATGTATGTGCCACTAGAGCATACTGCAGAGGTCCATTAAATCCTTCAATAAAATGCTCTTGCTTCCTCTCATCCTCAGCAACTTCATCAGGGGCATATCTGGATAACTGAATAAACTTGTCGCGGTACTCACTAACTGACATGCTTCCTTGCTTCAGCAACAGAAATTCCTTCTTCTTAATCTTCATCAATCCAGCTGGTATATGATAATTCCGGAACTATGTACTGAACTCTACCCAAGTGATAGTATCAGCAATATCGTGGGTAGCAGTATATGAATCCCACCAGTCAGCAGCAGGACGTGTCAGACGTCTAGAAGCATATAAAACCTTCTCTCGGTCAGTGCATTGTGCAATATTCAACATCTTCTCAACAGACTTCAGCCAATCATCTGCGTCCAGTGGATCAGGAGAGCTTACAAATGTAGGTGGCTTATGACTCATGAACTCTCTATGCATATCTCAAGGTAGAACTGCTGGTGGTGGTGGAGGCAGTGGTACACTGGTACTTGTTATTGTTGTTGCTGTTGTTGTTGCATTTGCTGTTGCAGCTGCTGTTGCGCCCTCCTTTCCTGACGTATCTCCTCGCTCCTGGCGCAATTCCTGGCGTATCTCTTCTCTTTCCTGGCGCATCTCCTGGCGTTCTTGCTGCATCTGAGCACGTATATCCACCATAGTGTCCGCCATTTGCTGCATCATCCTCATCTGAGCAGCAATCAGTGGGTCAACTCCACCTGGTGGAGGATTAGGAGGATTCATCTCTGCTGGCTGTGGCTGGGGTTGTCTATATATCCACCGAGTGTGTCGATTAGGAGGTAAATCAATTCCACCACCCCGCTTGGTATTGACCATCTGAGTTAGATACATATGGTAAGAGAATAGTAGACAAGGCAAGTATTTACAAATCAGGTTACTTTGGGGGATTTATTAGCTAAGCAGATTAATATTTTACCTACCATAGCTAATTCATTACTTTATGGTGGTACATGCTAAGATGTCCATATATAATATTTCAATCAATCAAAGAAGCAAATCAGACATTTATCATCAGCACAATCAACCAATCATTTTGAAATAAAGAAAATAGTTTTAAATTTTGTCTTAGGTTCCCTATCTCTTAAAAAGATCATAGTGGTAGGATTCCAAGGTGTGATATCCCTCTCGTCTTAGAGTAGAAAAGATAAGAGTAATCAGAGTAGATTCAGCAAAAGGTGAGACAAGATCAAGATGAGATGAGTATAGAATGAATCAGAATAAGGTAAGTAGTGAAAGGTTTGTCCATTTCTATCTAGGTTTCGTCCTACAGTCAACATTTCCTCTGATACCACTTCTGTCACACCCAGCTTTAAGGAACAAAGCCAGGTGCATCTCATACATGCGCCAAGAAGACAACATATATAATAACAGAGTGTATAGAGATAAATGTCACAAAACATCAGAGTATTTATTACATAGCGGAAGACTTATTACAAAATAAAAGATAAATATAAAACGAACTAAGGATCATCGGCGCCAATGTCAACTGAGAAACGCCACCTAGATCAGATCATACTCCTCGCCTTATGGCTCCTCCTGAACCACCTGCTCTTCTCCTGTGGGGGGTGTGAGACAGCAAGGGTGAGCTCACACATGATCACAGCTCAACAAGTTGTGGGGAACCAGTGGACATAAACTCACAAAGGTGTGAGTTCATGTGATGTGTAAGGCTAATCAATGATAGGGGTTAAAGCTGAGCATTGCTTTTAAGTAGTTGGTCAAAATTTTATTAGCAGTTACTAGATGTAAGTGAATACCAAACCTTAAGTAAAGTAATTGAACAAAATTAATAATCAACCCATGCAATGCAAATGACAAAATTGAATTTAAGTTCCATAATTTAAACATTAGAGAGTCCTGAGCCGCTCATGACCGTGAGCTCGGCTAGTATACCAGTTTTACAATCTGCAGAGGTTGTACCCTTTACCCACAAGTCATGTTACCCATCTGCCAAGGGGTCGCGACTCCCATACACCTCTTCCTAGGAAGCGCGGCAGGGCAACACTACGAGGCCTTTACAAAGTTCCACTAGATTCCGAAAACCCGCTATAGTTTATGGGAAGAGCACTTGCAAGAATCCCCCGTCTGACCGCCATCGCAGCTAAATCAACCCGAGAACCTCCTTGCATGCAACTCCCCTACTGCCCTTGCCCCTTTCGGGAAAGGTAGTCTTCCACTAGCTTTCCTAATTAGTCAGCCAAGGGCGTCCCATTAAACCCTTGTGGTGGCATGTGTTTCTCAAGTTAAGCTCTATGTTCCAATTAACATTAATGAACTTGACATGAACATAAATAGAATAACAAGAATAATTGGAACATAGATATAATAAATGATTATCCCAAAACCATGTAAAGCAATAGCAAACTACCCAAGTGATTCAGGGGTAAACAAGGTAATGAGATAAACAATCTAGGGTAACCTATTGGGTCCCATCAAAATTAACCTATGCATGAATAAATGATATTAAAGAACATTATTGGGTAAAAAGTGGTCAAGGGCACAACTTGCCTTCAATGAGCTCCTGCTCAGCTACTTCAACCTGCTGCTCACCAGGATCCTCAGCAACGGGCTCTTCTACTCGCCACAATACAAACAAGCACAGTATATATAGAAAATTAACATCACACCAAACATGTACACAAAATACACAGTAATAATCTACATATTAAAATAAAATCCTAGGAACAGGAATCATAATTTTTGGAGTTACAGATTTTAAGTTATGAATTTTCGAAGGTTTTATGTGTTTTAAATAGGATTAAGTGAAGAATTTAATTTTCTTACTGTTTTCATGACAAAACAGAGACTCTAAGTGATAGAGAATTAAATTACAAAAATTTAGAAAGTGGAATGGAGTAATTTGGAGCAAGTATGAATTTTCTATGAATTTATTAAGTTCTAGTAGTTATTTTCATATTAAAAATCCATTTCCTATTTCATTTATTCAAATTAAACGATCTCTGGACTGGGCCATTAAATCTGAGAAAGGCAGGGGCCTCAGGGAAAATTGCCCAAGACACAGTGAACAGCGCTCACTAGACGGCGGGTTCTAATTCGCCTAAACAGAGGGGTTCAATTGTAAAGTGAACCCGCGAAGGGGTACGGGGCGCTCACAACCGTCCAATCTACTTTGGACGACTAGGATTACATCCGCACAAGATTGAACTGGTACGCTATAGGAGTCCTTGGATCAACAATCTACGGTCCAGATTTAATTATCGTGGATCCAACCCAGAGCCCCCCGATCTCGATCGAACGGCGTACCCGCATCCACGCAGAACCGATACGCTAGGAGAGATCCTAGCCAATCAAGCCGGATCCAATGGCCCCCAGTTGTCGCCCTCTTCCTAGCGAACTCCGGTGACCGCACTCAGACCTGCGGCGGCGCGCCATGGCCGACTCACCCCTTTTCAACCTACGGTGCATGACTTCTAGGTATACTAGGTGCGAATTGAAATTGGGAAGAACGCGAACATGGGGAAGGGACCCATACCGTCAATCTCGCAGTGCAGCGCCCTGTCCATCGAGATGCGTGGATCCGCGGCGGAGGAAGAAGCATGGTGAGCAATTGAGGCTTATGCGGTCGCCAAATCCACCCGAAGACTCCACGGGTGGCTTCTCTCTAGCTGGGTGCAGGTTCTGGACCCGATCTCAGGCTTTGGGCATCGACGAGGAGGAGGGTTCGTGGCGGCGCGGATTATCTGGTTGTCGGGTCACCGATTCCCCACCTGCGCACGGCCTGGGCTCCGGTGAGTTCGCGTTGGGTTGACTCAGGGCGCCGAGCTGGTATTTAAGGACGCGGGCGTTGCTTGTTGGGTCAGCCGAGGCCAGAAATCACGGTTCGGCCGTTGAGGTCGTTCCGCCATGCTCGCAAGGTAGGAGGAGGTGAGCAGTGCGCGGTGGGCCAGGCGTGTCAGTGACACCGGCACTGCGGCAACGCGTGCGCGAGTCCGAAATCGGCCCACAAGTCAGCGAAAGGCAATCTGCACAGGTGAGAGGGAGTAGGGAGAGAGGCTGAGTGGTGGACCAGCAGCGCCAGTGAACCGGGTGAAAGCATACACGCGCCACTTGAGAGACTGGTCTAATGGGCCCACCTGTCGGCACCACATCACAGTTGGGCTGCGCGGAGGAGTTGGCCAAATGGGCCGAATTGGTGGCTTTGGGGCCCAACCGTGGGATTTCTCTTTTTCTTTTATTCTTTTCTCATCTCCTTTTCAAATTCAAAATTTTGAATTCCCTTTCCAACTCAAACTTCATGATAAATTTGTTCTCTTATTAAAGACTCATCTTGGACATGGTATGAATAAATTTGTCTAAGTTTAGTATTTATTTTATGATAAGTAGTGCTTTCCTTCTCCAATTTTAGAGTATCTTTTATATCTTAATTTCCCATTTGGGTATTAATGTAATTCTTCTCTCATTATTTTATGTTGTCACAGAATGCACACCACAAACATAATATCCAGCATGATGCATTATTTTAATGGCATATATTCTTTTATTAATTATTTGCTTTTGAATATGGTGTTCACATGGGATGATGCATAAAGGTTAAACCCACATAAGGAGAAATTGTTTCTCTATTGGTATTATTTCTAGCAAATTACAAAGTGGGTGTTACACGTTGGCGCTTGGCCTCGAGGATTTCCTTCTGCTTCTGGAGTTTGCGGTTTTTGAGGCGCAGAGCCCATAGCTGTAGCTGTTCTGCTGTGGAGACGCCGAGGACTTCGCCGTCCTCTGCTGCGTCCTCGCCCTCTGGTGGGGTGAAGCCTGGGGGTGGCACTTGTGGCTGCCCTTCGGAGCTGCAGGTGCAGAGGATGCCTTCTGGAGTGTGTTGATCTTTTTGCGCTGTCTCTTACTATGTGCTTCGTCTTCGCCAACTCCTTGGTGGGTGTTGTCAACGAGGGCCTTGTAATTTTTCTTAGCTAGCAGTGCTGCCTTCGCTGCTTCGTCGACGGATGGGGCTACCTTCGAATTAGCTCTTTTGGGTGCCATCGCGGGTGGTTTGCTCGTAGCACGAACGGTGGGCGCCAATGTTGGAACTTGCGCTCCCATGCAAGTTGATTCCAATAGGGGAGTGAGAAAGATGTGAACACGGTTTAACTCAAGGCAGCAATTTATCTGTTAATCTGGCCTCTCAAGGGCACTGTACGGGGGTATTTATAGATGCCTGAGTGCCCAACGTCTCGATGTAAAGACGCATGTGCCCTCAGGCCCCTGGACTATCCCTAGAATATTCCCATAAAGGAGGGTTACAGACTGTCATTACAGAAAAGCCATTACAAATCGAGCCCGTAACACACGACACTGCGCGAGGCCTGTTACAATGGGCCGGATCCCACGTGGGCCTCATGGTCGGGTGAGGACGTGGGACGGGGCGACGTCGTCGTAGGCCTTCGTCTCGTTGTGTAGAGGACGAAGGGTGGACCCCGCCAGTCGTATTGCCTCTGTTGGTGCAGCGAGATTGATGAAGGATGGAGCGAAGGGTGGCGTCTTCGCCTTCGCCCCAACATGCCTTCAGGGTCGCCTCGTATAAAGTTATCTTCGTTGGAATAGGCGCCCACGTTGGCGAAGCTAGCCTTTATTTTCTCCACGCAGCTCAGAGATTTTTCGAAGCATCTTTCTTTGGATGCGCGAAGTTCTACAACTGTTTTTTCTAAATAATTTCTCCAATATTCGCTGGCCTCTTGGTTAGCTTCTGCGAGAGCACATTTTACTTTGGCTTCGGCCAGCTGTTTCCGAAGGTCTTCAATCTCAATTTTTTGAGCCTCCGATTGAGCTTTGAAGCTAGACTCATCTTCCTTTACTTTATCATGTAAGTAGAATCTTGTCTTTTTCCGTAGCTTTGTTTCTCAGTCTGATAGCCTCTGATCGAAGGTTGTTGAGAGCTATGGTGCAACTCTCATCTTCAGCATTCTTTTGAGCTCTTAGTGCGTTGCTAAGTATTAAGCCCTGCGAGACAGAATAAAGGATTAACATAAGAATAAAAAGACTCTATTCCAGGGTCCATAAGCTTCAAAATTCACAACTTCAGTACCTTCAAACTGTTGTATGCAAGACTATCTGCGAGATCGTCCTTCGTCATGGCACAGAGGCCTGCTTCGAGCTTTGGAAAACCCATACTTCTAGCCATCTCTCGGTAGATAGATAATTCTTTGTTGTCTGGGAGGCAATACTGGAAATCATCTTCGTCTGTACCATTAAACACTAAGGCCCCTTTCGGATACTTCAGTTCTCGGGCATAGTGCTTAGCTTCAAAATTTTCGTCTTCGAATAATCTCTTTCCCGAAGCATGTCGAATGATATAATCAAGATCTTCGAAGAGTGCCTCAGGGGCAAGGGATTCGGCCTCTTTGGCCGCACTCTTCTCAAAAGCTATATTAGTATCTGGAGTTATTTCTTCGGCCTTCTGCTCGGTGGCAGCAAGCTTCGTCTTAGTGGGCACCGTGGGCTTTGCCTCGGCCTCAGCCTGGGTTTTTGTAGTCTCGACTTCTATTTTCTTAGTATCAGCTTTGGGTTGCGTTTTGTCAGCTTCGGCAACCTTCCCTGTGGGAGCGGGACTTATGGAATCGGTGGTTTCCAAAACATCTAATACATTTACCATCCTCCTCCTCCTAGGAGTTATGGCAGAACTCTATTGTGCCTTTAGTCTTCTGCATTGGAGGAACAGATTCTCTTGATTCAGCAGCCGAAGAGGCCTCCTCGCCAAACTCAGGCACCACAGCTGGTTCAATGTACCGCGGCCGGTGGGTAAGTACTTTCATCTTTTTGCCCGCAGCCTTCGGCACGGGTTCAGCCGAAACGGCCAGGGCAGCAGCCTTCCTCTTTTTCCCTTGCCCCCGCAGCGGGTAGCGGTAGTCGGGGTAGACGAAGCCAATAGCATCAAAAACTCTGTTCAGTCTTTTCTTCCCCCGACTTCTGAAGGCTGTGGATAATGCATTATCTTCTGCCTTAGAATATGATCCAAGCAGTTCATCACTTGTAACTTCGATGCATTTTAACCAGTCATCATTTGGTTCATCGAATTTATCCCCATATCTGAATGCATACTTCAGTCGAACCAATTCACCTTCGTTAGACTTGGTAACGGTCTCCTTTAGCATCTCACAGCTCTCTACAAGCGGCCATACTCTAAATGCTATGTGTTCTTGAATCAAATCTCTGGTACTAATGAAGAAGCAGACAGTACCAAACACCTTTTGGCAAGCTTCAGCGGCGTCATCAATTTCAATCTTCGGTTTTCGGAGACCGAAGCGGGACCATATGGGACGCATAATAACATCCTTGATGTCCTCCCTCGCTGACAAGTCGTTCTTCACATAAAACCATTCTTCCATTCAATTTCTAGGCCACCTCTTTCGAAAGGTGGGCACTAGGTGGCTGGCATTGGCGCGGGCGACAAATCCATAACAACCAAAGTTGTTATGGTATTATTCTTTACCCATGGCCTTTGTCTCATACAGAAGTTTGTGCATGCTGCAGAAGCACTTCGCGCTTGGCTCTATCCATTGGCTTCTTACTGCTCAGACGAAGATTCCCATCCTCAATATGGCTTCGGGGGTCAGCTGATGAAGGAAGATTTGGTAGGTTTTCAGCACTTCAACTACAAACCTGCTTAGAGGAAAGCGAAGCCTAGCTTTGAAGAAGCTTCGGAAAATCACAACTTCGTTCTCCTTAGGCGCAGGAACGTTGTTGTCTCCGCCAGCCCTCACAATAGACATATCCCAAAAGTATCTTCCCCTCATGTTTTCGAGGTGACTTTGCTTGATGGTAGATTTTCCGAAAATTGTATGACTTGGTCTCCAGGGTCGATCCTCAGAATCTTCGCCCCCACTTTCCGCATCATAACTATCACTGTCATCAATGTGTTCAGACAGGCCCTCCGGTATCTCCTTAGTAATCTTCTCTATATTTGATTTTGCCATTGACTCGATAAATCCAGCAATGTAAGGATTCACAACCTTCTTCTCCTCAAAAAGCTTCTTCTCTTCAGCAGGCTTCGTCTCAGCAGCAACCTTCTTGTCTTGAGACATTTTTTCCTTCAGAAATGATGAAAATATGTCTTTCTAACCGAAGCTCAGAAAGCTTGAGAAACTAGCAAGCGTAAGTGAGCAAGAGCTATGAAATTGAGAAAACAAAGCAAATGGCGCAGACAGTGTATCAAATGTGGCTGGTGCGAGATCTTATTTATACGCTCAACACGTCCCAAATTGGGGGGTCCCATCCGTCATTGACTGTTGCTATTCTAGCAAAGGGAAGGTGTTTTTTCGGACCTTCGGCTTAAGGCCTTCGTCCATGTCGCAGTCTGAATTCGTTATCTTAAACAAATTAATACTGTGAGGGGCTACTGTTGGGGGCCTTCATCTTCCGAAGATCCTCAAAAACATGATTTGAAAATATTTTCCAAGTGTGGTGTATGAACAGGAATCTTCGAACTCGAATCTAGACCATATACAATGTGAGAAGCATGAATGATACGAAGGGTGATGCGGTCCCGAAGCCACGCGCATGAGAGCTTCGGCATAGCAGCAGGAAAAGGAACCGACTTAAAGGGGAAAAGGCAATATGGACCTCAATGAATTGTCCTAAGGTCAATAGTAAATGTAAAGGGCATGAGTGTAATTTCTCACAGGCTGCGTCCTATGTCTATAAATAGATGAACAGTACCCCCGTACTATTCACGCGGTCTTGTACTTGCTCGTGCCTCATGTTTGCTGTCAAGCCGAAGGTACAAATGTAATTCAATATTGTTCTTACTCACTCATGATTATATAATAAATATATATACATGATATCATATGATTATTCATGTTATTTCTCATGTTTCATATGCTTCATCTTTCATTAATATATGTTGTGATGATGAAGGTACTTCCTTCATGACCTTCGTCCAAAGATCGTTATATCCATAGGGAAATAATGCTTCGAAGGACGAAGGGCATTAACCGTTAATATATCCTTTGTGTTGCCTTGTTCTTAATTCATAGCATTTGAGAACAAGTCCCCAACAGAAACCCTTTGATGCATTGGTTACCTTGAAATCCATTCCTTTTATAGATACTTCTAGTGAAGTATCAAAATATGATTTACAAAAAAATGCTTAGCCCTGCTTATAAGCAGATAGAGTTTGTCCTTTGCACGTATGCCTAGCTCAGGTTTATCCTGAGGAAGGATGGCTTCTACCTACAAGAATATTTTCATTGGGAGCATGGTGGGATCTTACTGCAAAGTTCCCTATAATGCTCTTTTCATCCTTAGGAACACAAAACAATCCTAAGGGTGGAAGTACTTAACTCAAGACTTGGGCTAGGAACAGGTGATGCTCCACCCAGGTTAATTAAGGACTGGATGCGTATGTAGGCCTGTATGATCAAGGACTATCTTAACTGGCCACATGACCTAGATATGGGACAGGGTAAGCTTGAACTCGGCTATTCCATACGTGAAAAGACAACCACGCACTGGGTGTGGGAGATGGTGGGAGTAGCGTGTACCCTCCTGGCTAGAGGCTGGATGGAGGAGTACTGTGCTCCTGGGTAGCGTGGACCGGTTCACGTTGTGGAGGATCTGTAGGAATGGTTGACATATGCAAGGGTTAAGTGCTACATATGTCGTGTGGTTAGAGATCCTCAGCTGAGTAAATCGATTCGGATCTCCGTTATATCCCCGGAGAGTGGAGACTTGATCTCCGACCAACAACCTAAGTCAGGATGTAAACATTATGAATAAAAATGATGTTGTATTGATGAGATGGTGAAATTAGACTTGATGCAACCAGAGTCTATTAATATTTAATCTGGCGTTAAAATATTGAAAGTAAGGACTCACTTTAGTAAGCTAATTCTGCAAAAGTATCTAAGTTGATACTTGCTAAGAGCCTCTCCTTGTTTCCTAAATCTAGCATATCCCTTAGAGTCTTTTTCTTTAGTCGGGTAAGACTTGCGAAAGTACACTCCGTACTCAGGGTTTTCGAACCCATGTTGTTGCAGGAACTAGAATTGTGCTGCTGTGGATGGTGCTAAGTGCCGATGGGCTTGGCCTTCTTATAGGTTAAAGTAACTCTCCTATACTTCTTATTGAGGATGGTCACTTAAGCTAGCATATATTTCAAACTTATAAGTAATTTATAACATTTCAAAGTATATTTCTTGAATCACTTTTGTAATCACTCCAATAAAGATAATGTAAATTTGTTGTAACTTGTAACCTTTTGTAATAAAGAAATTCCGCTGCAAAATGTTGGTGTGTGATTTGTGTCTACTTAATCTTGCAATCTTGGTTGTATGTGGTTTATCCGGGGTCCTTGGGACACTCGGACGGATCCTGTTAAGTTATCTGGTGCACATGCATAGCCGTCTCAGGTCTTTGAGACAAGGTTAGGTGCATGTGGGCCCAATAACTTGGGAGGTTCTGCCACATGCCGCGGCATTGAGCGTGCCAGGGAGCGGGGAGACGCGTAGCTGGACTAGAGATGTCAATGGAGAATTCCCCATCGGGTTATAGCATTCTAGACCCATCCCCATCATGTTTGATCCATCCCCATACCCATCATGGGTGCAAAACTCATCTCATACCCATCCCCATTCGGGTTTTGGGTCCCCAATGGGTCCCCATCCCCAATTAAGGGATATCTAGGTACTAATAGCTAGCACAAACTATCCAGATTTCAGACATCACCACATTGGCAAGCACTCATCCATGAACCATGATCCATTCATCCATCCATCAAAAATGAAATCAGTACTTCAGGATCGATAGAAGAAATGAAGTTTGCTCACCTTCCTTGGTCACCATTTGAGTTCGTTGGCGCTTGAGAATCCATGGTCGTCACCGTCGTCCTAGGCTCCTAGCAGTCGGCGGTGCTCCTCGTCGCTGGTGAAGTCACCAGTGTGCAGTGCAAGCGCAAGCGTGCGGCGGTTGGCCGGCTAGACAGGGCATAGCGTATGGCTGGTTATTTTAGGGTTTTGTTTTTTGCTAGTCTGCTAGTTGCCTTATCATGTTGCCTTGTTGGGCTAGGACCTAGGGCTTGGTGCGCTGTCGTGATGGGCTTGGTGTCCGACTTGGCCTCAACTCATTCATACAAACAGGACATATGTAGACATATGAAATACCCATGGGTAATCAGATTCGGATTATTGCTTCCCAAACCCATACCCGTTTACCCAATGGGTGGAGATTTTGTCCCATATCCATACCCATGGGGACAACTTTTGTCTCATACCCATACCCTAAAAGGGGAATTCCCCACGGGTTAGCGGGTATCGGGTCCCCATTGACATCTCTAAGCTGGACCGCGCCCACGCGCACAAGCGGGCCAGCGGGGTGAGGATGTGCAAGCCACGAGGTCAAGGTGGGCCGACAGGAGGGGGAGTGGGATGGGCCCTTTTCTTATTTTCCATCTCTTTCTCTTTTCTTTTCTTCCTATTGTTTCGATTCGAATTCCTATTTGAATGCATGCTTCACAAGATCACTCAACAATACAAAAAAGTATATGCTCCAGCATGATGCAATAATCAAAACTCTTTTAAGGTTTTTTTCTCATGGTATGGGACATAAACCCCTCTACTACTTTGAAAGGATAGGAAAGGAACGAAAGGGAAAGAAAGAGAAGGTAACATCTGAATTTGGCAAATATTAGAGAAGAAATTTTATACCCCAAATTCACGGTGTTACATATATAGTTAACTATGTCTCTGTTTTGTTAAATATTAATATCTTTTATACCCTTCAAGTTACATTAGTTTCATAATAATGTTGTCTACATGCTAATAATGGTATTTTTATCATTTCATGTGTTTGTAATTAACTAAATATTTATTTGACTAATGTTAAGCAAATAAGAGCTCTAATTAAAATCAATGTAGAGCTTTAATCTTACCCTTTTATAAATAAATGCTAACGTGATTAACACCAACTCAAATATTTTGATTCAATACTTCTTAGTGTAACTAGTATGGTGTCCGTGCTTTGCAACAGTATACAAAATATTCAATAAACGTCACATATATTATTATTGAGCTCAATATCTCATAAATTCTTTGACAACAACTAATATACACTATTATAAAGTATCATTTTACATACACATAAGAAACGAAGCAGTCACTCCTACATGGCAGAAAATCGCACTGCACACGAGCAGCTAGATCCCATGAAAAGCATAAGTAGAGCTATTTTACATGACATCGCAAGAAATAAACGCTATGAAATTCCTACAACCAGAACAGGACGTGAAACAACTATTGATAGAGAACTTGGAGGCAGTCGTATGCTTGCTTGACAAAGGTTGTACTCTCATATGTGACACGCTACAGACAAATAATTCAATTAGAAATGCACATCATGGCTCAAAGGAATAAAACTGCAGACAAATAATTCAATTAAAAATGCACATCATGGCTCAAAGGAATAGAATGAGTGAGCTAAAAGGAAACTGAGGCACCCTACAAGGGAAATTAATATTATTTTGAACATGTTTGAAATAGGCTCCAGACCACGGGAGATTTTGGAGAAGAGTCTGTACATCCTAGAAAGATCCTCAGCCTGCAATATAATAAAGGGGTGCAATGAATATTCATTACTGTTAGCAAGTCATGCATTGATTAGATAATAGTAATAAGGTTTTCGATCCAACCTTATCATCACGAAGCAAAGCAGAACATCCAGAATGCTCATTCTCTAACAACGGGGTTGCATACTGACTAAGCAATTCATTTTTGCACTTTCTGTTGAAATTCAAGATTATAACTATGTAAGGGCCATATGGGAAAATATGTCGAGCACTATTTAAGTAGCATAGCAACATTCTGAATTCAAAAATGATATATTTGGTGCAAATAAAATATTAATTCAGAAATACTACAAAACTAGAAAAGGAAAGTTTATAGATACCTCCAATAACATTTGTTTGTGTTAATATTCAAATAGTGACCAACTCACTCCTCCCGCTTCAAACATTCATCAGCCTTTTGAAAGAAGCATCGACCATTAAGAAATAGACACATGTAAATATAGATAGAAACAGACAGAAACCTTCTCCATTCTAGGTTGGTTACCCCAAACTAAAATTTAGCCCCTGTCATATCGAATGTTTGAACCTCCGTTCCGGGTATTAAATGTAGTCGGATTATAAAACTAATTTGTCAGCCGAAGATTAAAAGACGAGACGAATCTAGTCCAGTTGGTTGGATCTATATTTCATACTCCTATTTAAAAGTCAAACGCTTGATGTGACCCGGGCTAAACTTTAGCAGGAGCAACCAAACACCCCCTAATAATGTAATCTGGGTATGGGTCCTCAAGAATCCAGTTTTGAGCCTGGATAGAGTAGTACTCTAGCAAGAAATCTTCAGGATCATTCTCGTAACACTCCATTTGGCCCAACCTGATTTCAACAAAAATATCCAAGACATTCTTCAACAGAGCCCGGTCAATCTGTTCATCCTTACGTTCTATGTCTATCTCTTAAAAGTATAAATATAAGTTTCTGAAATGTAATTATGCACCACAAATATCTTAAAAGGTATTCATCTATTTTAAATTATAAGTTATTTTAGTTATTTTTTCTAGATACATAGTATGCACCTAAATATATTCCATGTCTAATAAGGCCACATGAGTATCCCAAAGATCTAATATTCATATCGGTTTTAGCTTTAATATGGATATACACATTCATATTCAATTTTGATACGAATGTTAGATAGATGTAGTCAAATTTGTTTCACATTAATATATTTGTTGCACAAATAAGAACGAACAGACAAATTTGTTTCGCATCAAATTTGTTACACGAAGAAGATATATCTATTTTAGCGTTAATATGGATATAGTGATATACACATTAATATGGAAACTCTAAAAAAATTCATTGATCATTTAACTGTTTGTATGATGACATATGGCTAAAGTTCGTATTACCTTGCCAAAAATATTGTGGAAGGATATGCATTGCCTATAGACATATTCTTCAAAATCTTCAGTCCCCACCCATAATTCACTGGAAAAATGTATGAACCAAAAGTATTAAAAACTAAACAATCGCATCGAAAAAGTTTTGTTGCTTCCACGTCTAAGATGCCGATCATAATGTTGACTATTGAATTGGATATGAAATAAGGCTCCAGGAAGTACCTTCGAAGTGGTCCCATTGGCCCTCTATAGAAGAAATTGGTTGCAACTAAAGATGGAGCTAAACAAATCCACGTTTCTAGGCAGTAGATGGACCTCTGAATTTACCATGAATGATACTAATAAAACATTCCGAGAGACAGGCAACGAAAAACCGTTTTTTCAAAAAATACACGACGCTTAGTAGAAAAATAAACCACCGGTGGAAGTGTAATGACACACTGTCGCACTACCGGAATCCGAGGCTTTGCCGAGTGTCGGCCTCTTTGCCGAGTGCCTTTTGTCGGGCACCGCACTCGGCAAAGTTAGGCTCTCGGCAACGAGCCTCTTTACCGAGTGCTGGACACTCGACACAGTACCACACTCGGCAAAGACACGTTTGCCGAGTATGAAACACTCGGCAAAGGTGGCGCTCGGCAAAGGGTCGTTAGCGGCCGTCCTAAAGCTGACGGCCGTCAATCTTTGCCGAGAGCCGAGGTTTGGCACTCGACAAAGAGTCTTCTTTGCCGAGTGCCAAATATTAGGCACTCGACAAAGGACGCTTTGCTGAGTGTCTTCTCTAGACACTCGGCAAAGTATATTTTTATTTTTTTATTTTGTCTCCCAAACTTTTTGTGGTATGTTCCTACAGTATGTAGACCTATATGTATCATTTGTGGACAATTATAACAGAGATTTCAATCGTTAGTAGATTTAGTTCGTTTATTTAAATTTCTTCGGAAAATTCAGATTTCAACTGCAGGTCACTCGAAACTTGGAAAACCGTGCATGCAAAAATGATATTCATGTTACTTAGCATAAGTTACGACCGATTCCAGGAGCGGACCGGAAACTTCGAGCAACATGCTCACTAAACATGGTCGTGAACTTGTCATCCACATGTTTAAAAATTGTATAAAACACAAACAAAGTCAGAAAATCATGAAACTTGTCCACGTGTCATGATATCATATGAACAGGCTGTGATAGAAAATTGAAAAAATTTCGAGAAAACTATGATGCGATATGTGTACAAACCTAAGAGATCCACATTGAAACTCTATGATTTCATGTGTAGTTCTCTTAGGTTTCTACACATAGTGTCTCACAACTTTCTCCAAACATTCTAAATTTTTTATCACAGCCCGTACATATGATATCATGACACGTGGACAAGTTTTATGATTTTCTGACTTTGTTTGTGTTTTATACAATTTTTAAACATGTGGATGGCAAGTTCACGGCCATGTTTAGTGAGCATGTTGCTCGAAGTTTCCGATCCGCTCCTAAAATCGGTCGTAACTTATGCTAAGTAACATGAATATCATTTTTGCATGCACAGTTTTCTAAGTTTCGAGTGACCTGCAGTTCAAATCTAAATTTTTCGAAAAAATTTAAATAAACGAACTAAATCTACTAGCTATTGAAAACACAGTTATAATTGTCCCAAAATGGTACATGTAGGTCTACATAGTGTAGGAATATACCACAAAAAGTTTGGTAAACAAAATAAAAAAATAAAAATATATTTTGTCGAGTGTCCAAGCTTGGACACTTAGCAAAGAATGCTTTGCCGAGTGTCTGCCGTGCGACACTCGGCAAAGGTTTTTTAAAAACCCTAAGTCTAGTCTTTGTCGAGTGCCACCAGACAGGCACTCGGCAAAGAAGCCTTTGCCGAGTGCTAGATCAAAGGAACTCGGTAAAGTATATTTGTTAATTTAAAAAAAATCTTTGCCGAGTGCCAGATCGCGAGCACTCGGCAAAGACGTTAATTATACAGACCGCCAGCCTCTTCTTCTCCTTCCTTCACATTTCACTTTCACTTTCACACCATCCGCCCACGCGCCCACGCGCCGCCGTCCTCGCCCGAGCGCCGTCCGCCCGTCCTCGCCCGAGCGCTGTCCGCCCGCCCACGCGCCGCCGTCCGCGCCTCCGCCCACGCGCCGCCATCCTCGCCTCCGGTACGTAATTGAAGAACAAACGATGGTTTCTTCTAGTTTCCATTACAAATAAACAGTAAACATAAATAGGTTCTGCTAGTTTCTGTTAATTAGCCGTAGAAATTAATACCGATCTGTTCAAGTATTGACTCCATGCATGCATGTAATAAGAGCTCACACGTGTCTTTTGACAGTGGAATGTACGAATCTGGCTAAAAAATATAACGAATCTGTCATAAAATATGGATAACAGTACTGTACCAGCAATGGAAAATGTACTTTTTTTCTTATGTTTATACTTATTAGCTTGCCATGTAGAGCATCAGGGACAACCATATTTCAAGAATTAGGTTCTCGTTATCGTCTCACTAGTGAAAAGCATGTTTGGATATATTATTACCGGCTAAGTGCTAGCTGCTAAAGTTTTTGCCCATGAGGTATCATATCCAAATGGTACGCTAACACTGTGTGGCTAAAATTTAACCAGCGTGCATGGATCTAACTATATATCTGGTTAGCTAGACAAGAGGAGCTAGCTAAGATGGTGTCATGTGCAACGACCCACGAGAAGCCCGGGTAAGGGGTCCTAGTTTTAGTTGTATGCTGATTAGATATGTTTGTGTGGCGATAGTAAAATAGTTTCTATATAATGTGATGGTGGATATGGATGTCGATTAAATGTGATTGTCGGCCATCGTGCCGTTGATATATGTGTGGATGTCAGCCATTGTGTTGTCAGTTTTATTTGCAGGTTTTGGAAACCTCCCCGTGTAGGGGAGGTGCTGCCGAAATTTTTTATTGACAGACTTGTTTATTTTTTTGCAGAGGTCTTCCTAGCCGTTGCGGGTCTACCTGCACCGCGTCGCGTCGCCACTGCACCAACCCGCCACAGCCCCGCTAGCCTGACTCCACCGTCACCCTAGGTATAACCTCAATTTCCGCATCATGGTCGTAGATCACGTAACCCAGTTAGTCGTCTCCCGTTTGAAAGAGATACGGTGTAGATATGCAGATCTTTGCATATCTACAAATGTATCTGTTTTGAATTGTCCACGTTTTTTGGACAGCCCGCGGTTGCGTAGATGGTGTTAGTTTCCATGCTCTACTCCGGTCCGAGACAGAGTTTCAGCGTCACCTCCCTGTTGTCCTCCGGACAGTACACTCTCCCTGCCAGGACGTGTATCCGGAGAACAGCGGGGAGGTGCTGCCGAAATTCTATCTCAGATCGGAGTAGAGCATGGAAACTAACTCCATCTACGCAATCGCGGGTGGGATTAGGACCTATCCTCACCTATTAGAAGGCAAGAACGTAGTGTACATGCATTACATGTCTATATTAAACTATACTCGGTTATATATGTTAGAGGATGGAGGACCGTGAGTGGATGTACATGGGCCGCGTAGGACGTAATGATGTCACCTCTGAATGGATTAGGAAGACCGATGCTTTTGTGGAACGAGCATTTGGTGAAGCTGCTAAAGGAGCTAGTCTAGTCCCTTGTCCGTGCAGCAAATGTGCCAACAGGAAAAGGAAAACAAAGAAGGCCATGGTAGAACATATTTGGAAGAATGGATTTACGTCGGACTATACTCGGTGGATCTTCCATCGTGAAGCGCATCGCACGAGAGAGCAGATGGTGAGACAACGCGTCGAGGATTACGATGCTGATGTCGGGGTAGCGGACATGTTGAACGACTATCACGAGGCACAGTTCGCCGAAGGACGTATGGAGGACGAGCTAGAGGTGACCGCAAAGGCATTCTACGACATGTTTGAAGCGGCACAGAAACCCCTTCACGGCAAGACAAAGGTTTCTCAACTGGATGCCATTGGGCGTATAATGGCGTTCAAGTCGCAGTACAGCATGAGTTGAGACGCCTTCGATGGTTTGTTGACAGTTATTGGCAACCTGCTTTCGGAGGATCACGTTCTGCCAAAGAGCATGTACGAGGCACAGAAACTTCTTCGTGCACTCAAGATGACGTATGAGCAGATACATGCTTGTCCGAAGAGCTCCGTCCTATTTAGGAAAGAACACACTGAGGCAAAGTACTGTCCGAAGTGTAAATCGTCTAGGTTCATGGAGGTAGACTCTGGTGATGGACAGAAGAGGCAGCTCGACATCCCCGTGACAATCCTACGCCACCTTCCGTTCATACCGAGGATCCAGCGTCTATACATGACAGAGGAATCCGCGAAACAGATGACATGGCACAAAAAAGGCAAACGATACAATCCTGACAAGATGGTTCACGCATCCGATGGTGAAGCATGGACCCACTTTGATGCCATTCACCATGAGAAAGCCGAAGAGGCTCGTAATGTTCGTGTTGCGCTGGCCACAGATGGGTTCAATCCCTATGGAATGACCGCTGCCCCATACACATGTTGGCCCGTGTTCGTTATCCCCATCAATCTCCCCCCCAGCGTATGCTTTCAAAGACAGAACATATTTGTGTCGTTGATAATTCCTGGACACCCGGGGAATAAAATGGGCGTGTACATGGAGCCTTTGATTGATGAATTGGTCCATGCTTGGGAGGAAGGGTATGGACATACGACCGAGCTACGAAGACAAACTTCAAAATGCATGTTTGGTACCAGTACTCCATGCATGACTTTCCGGCATATGGGCTATTTTGCGCCTGGTGTGTTCACGGTAAGTTCACATGCCCAGTTTGCAAGGAAGCTCTTAGGTTCATTTGGTTGAAGAAGGGTGGCAAATATTCGTCATTCGATAAACATTGACAATTTCTCCCTCCTGACCATGCATTCCGACTAGACATCAAGAACTTTATGAAAGGTGTCGTGGTGACAGACCGCCCACCTGCAATGATGACTGGTGCCGAAGTTCGCCAATAGATAGATGGTCTCGTGGCTAACCCAGAAGGTGGTTTTGTGGGATATGGTGAGCAACATATGTGGACACATAAGTCGGGCTTGACTCGGCTCCCCTATTATGATGACCTGCTCCTTCCACACAATATTGACGTGATGCACACTGAAAAGAATGTCACCGAGGCACTTTGGGCAACAATTATGGAGATTCCTGATAAGTCAAAGGATAACGTAAAGGCAAGAGTGGATCTGGCAGAGTTATGTGATAGACCAAACCAAGAGATGAAGCCGCCTAGTGGTGGAAAGACATGGAGAAGGCTTAAGGACGATTTCGTCCTGAGCAGGGCCCAGAGGAAGGAAGTACTACAGTGGATCAAGATGTTAATGTTCCCTGATGGGTATGCAGCTAACCTTAGTAGGGGGGTGAACTTATCTACTCTGCGAGTCTTAGGGATGAAGAGTCATGACTTCCACATATGGATTGAATGAATTCTTCCGGCGATGGTTCGAGGCTATGTCCCTAAGCATGTCTGGCTAGCGCTTGCAGAGTTGAGCTATTTCTTTCGCCAGCTTTGTGCAAAAGAGTTAGCTCGGACCGTGATTGCAGACTTGGAAAGGATGGCACCCGTGTTACTGTGTAAGCTGGAGAAGATCTTTCCACCCGGCTTCTTCAATCCGATGCAGCATTTGATTCTTCATCTCCCGTATGAGGCACGAATGGGGGGCGTGCAGGGACGTTGGTGCTATCCAATCGAGAGATGTCTAAAGACTATCCGAAAGAAATGTAGAAATAAATGCAAAATCGAGGCTTCCATTGTAGAGGCATACATACTGGAGGAGGTGTCAAACTTCACAACAACTTACTATGGTGACAAACTGCCGAGCGTACATAATCCACCCCCTCGTTACAATGATGGCGGCAATGAATCGATCCTCAGCATTTTTCGAGGGCAACTCGGAAGCGCGAGTGGTTCGACCACCAAGACCCTAAGACATGAAGAGTGGCGCCATATCATGCTATATGTATTGACCAACCTTGAAGAGGTGACGCCATACATGGAGCAATTTCTTCATGAATTCTGGCGTCGATCAAGGGACCCAACTCCACAGGAATATAATACCCTTCTTAGAAAGGGTGCGGGAAATGGATTGTCCGATTTCATTTCCTGGTTTAAACGTAAGGTACGTGCTTAGTTTGTCATTTGAAGTTGCTCTTCTGTGCGAATAATATAACAATCTAGCGTGTTTGAACTTGCAAGGCCAAAGAGAGCCGTCTATGAGTGATGAGTTGAGACAAGTAGCCAATGGCTTTGCCTATAGGGTCAGGAAATTTTCTGGGTATGACGTCAATGGATACCGTTTTCGCACAACAAGCTACGACCAAAGTCGGCCCAATCGAAAAACCACGTGTTCTGGAGTCTTTACGCCCGGTCTTGACGATGGAAGAATTGAAGAAATATATGAACTCAATTTTCATGGTTCCAAACCTCTTACTCCAGTGATATTCAAATGTCATTGGTTTGACCCTGAAGTTACGAGACGGACACATTCTAAGCTTGGGCTAGTCAAAATTCGACAGGATTCCACCTTACCAGGAGACGATGTCTATATTGTGGCCCAATAGGCCACACAAGTGTATTATCTTCCATATGCGTGCCAAACAAAATAACATCTTAAGGGTTGGGATGTTGTGTATAAGGTATCACCGCACGGTAAATTACCTGTTCCAAACGATGAAGATTATAAGTTAGACCCGGATACATATGATGGAGAGTTCTTCCAAGAAGATGGGCTAGAAGGGCGATTTGAGATAGACTTAACCGAAGCGATCGGAATGGAAGTAGATATTGAAATGGTTGTTGATGAGGAGGATGATGAGGTGCAAAATGAGAATGACTTAGAAATGCTTGAAGGCAATGCCAATGACGAACTTGCGCCTTCAGATGGTGTTGACTATGAAATGGTTGATAGTGATGATGACACTTATGATCTGGCTAACCCGGACACATATGAAGATTATTTTTAATCGATTTAATGCTATATTTCATTTATTTTGCATATGTTTCTAAATACGTATTTTTTTATTTGTGCTTAATTGCTTACTCTTAATTGCAGGTTGTTGGACAAAGATGGTGGGCGGTGGGACGAGGACGAGGAGGGGGAGGGGGAGGGGGAGGAGGAGCACCCGTAGGACGGCGGAGGAGGCACAGCAGGACGACGCCGTATAGCAGCAGGTGGAGCAGCAAGCCGCTGTCGATGCGGCGCAGCAGGACGACGACGATGCGGTGCAGCAGGACGACGACGACAACGCCGTTCAGCAGGACGTCTCAGGTTCTGGCTCCTCATGTTCGAGGAGCATCTACCTGCGAGGTCCCGCGAGTCTCCCTCAGCGACCCATACTTCGTGACAGACGTCCGCTGATACGACCCGATGGGGAGAGGTAGGTAACTTTAGATGTTGTTTGGATGGAACAGCAAAAACAAATAAAAAAGGGACTTCCTGGTCACTTTGCCGAGTGTAACACTCGGCAAAGGGTATCTTTGCCGAGTGCTATGACCATGGCACTCGGCAAAGAAGGACACCTGGGAACCGATAAAGCCTTCTTTGCTGAGTGCTGTGGTCAAGGCACTCGGCAAAGAAGCTACCTTTGCCGAGTGTCGCCAAGCGCACTCGGTAAAGGGACTAGCAAAGGGGCCCACTGGAGGACTCTTTGCCGAGAGCCCGTCCACTAGACACTCGGCAAAGAAGCATCCTTTGCCGAGTGCCTACGAGAGCTCTCGACCCAGGGACTAGCGGTGGGGCCCATTGGAGCCGTCTTTGTCGAGCGCCATGATAGCAGACACTCGGCAAAATTGTCCTCTTTGCCGAGTGCCAAAGAAGACACTCAGCAAAGGATCCGTCACCGTCACTTGGCACCGTGACGACAACTTTTCTTGGCCGAGTACCAAATGGCACTCGGCAAAGTCTTTGCCGAGTGCCCGACAAAAAGTACTCGGCAAAGAGGCCGTTGCCGATGTATAGTTCGCCGAGCGTTCTTTGCCGAGTGTTACACTCGGCAAAGTGTTTGTCGAGTGTTTTCAAGGTTTTGCTGAGTGCCTTAGGCACTCGGCAAAGGAGCTGTGTCCGGTAGTTAGAGACTTATCAAGAAAACACCATGCAGGGCTAGAGGATAAGTGTGATCAAATTTATAATCTCCAGCTTCGGTTTTCTTGGACTATGATATTAGAGCCTGATTCGAAATCTAGAAAACCTAAAGCAAAGGCATCGGATCCATGAACATCCATCCCAAAACCACCATAGGAGTACGGAAATCCATGTCGTTGGGTCTGTGTCACCACAGCACCAGAAGGCCACCCATGTCGGGGTTGCCACGCCGAGGCCCACCGATGCAAGGCCGCGATGGGGGCCTGCCCGTGTTGGGGTGCCACGCCCGAGTCACTGTGTCGGCGGGACCCTGGCCAAACTTGAACTCGAACCTCTTGGCTCACGACAGGGTGGGAATCACGCCAAGCGCCGGCTGTCTCCCGTGGCCGCCATCACTGCCTCCTCAGGAACCCTCTTCCTCACCGCCGCCGCTAGCTACTGGCGCAAGGGTTGAGCAGCCTTGAAGTTGGGAATGGAAGAGGAGAGAGAGAGGACAAGACACAACGAGAGGTAGCGGCAGTGCGTGAGGATGGGGAGCGCGCTGGATGCGGGGGCGGGGGGCGACACCAAGGTAGGGCAGACAGGGGTAGGGGCACAGTGGGGAGGGTGCGGACACCTAAGGTGGGTAAGCCGATGCGCGCTGTGGATGCACCATGCCAGATCCGGTGGGGAAGGGCGCGGTCTCCGGTGGGTGAGTGGATGCACCATGCCACGATGGGGAAGGGGGAAGGGCACGGTCTCCGGTGGGGACGTAGATGCACGCTGTGGATGTGCCATGCCGCGGTGGGGAAGGGGGAAGGGTGCGGTCTTCGGTGGGGAAGAGCACGGTCTCCGGTGGGGAAGGGCTTAGACGGGGGGAGGGAATGGCGTCGCGCTGCGGTGATGACTTGGACGTGGTGGGGAAGCACGCTGCGAGGGCATGGTGAAGCCTACTGTGAACGCCCGTAATAGGTACATATGTAGTAGTAGAGATTGTGATAAGTGTTTAATAGTTCTCATGTGTCTCATGTGTCACGTCGTTTATAATCCATGAATTATTAATTATTTGTTGTCTTTTGCATTAATGTTTTGATTTACACCATTCAACTTGTGTTAGCTTTGTCATAGGGTCACCGTCGGTGTTTCTGGTCCGACCGCGCACCCGGGGTTGCCCCTCAAGGTGCTTTTTGGAGTAGGACGGTGTTATCGACTGTAGCTCGATGGTTCGTGCTAAATGCACGAGAGACAGTGGACAGTTGTGTACAGGTTCGGGCCGCTTTGAGATGTGTAACACCCTACGTCCTAGCGTGAGCACTCTATGCAGTGGGTTACAAGGAGGTTCTCTAGTGTTAGAAACGTAGAGAGCCGGTGTTGGTGGCTAAGTAATGAAGGATTGATTTGAAGGGGTGCCCCCTAGGCCTTATATACTCGACCGTGGGGCGTTACATGCAGATATGATTACAACGTATGCCTAAGAAATAGTGAACCAACTGAGTTTATCATCCTATAATTCAGCCGACCCATCCTCGCTTGGTTCCGTCGTACGGGGCTCCTGCGCGAGAAGGTCGGGTCACTGTTGTGATTATTGCTCGAATTCGTTGGGCCGTCTGGGCTTGTGCCAATCCGGCCTTGTGTCAATCCGCTTCACTAGTCGTTCCTCCCCAGGCCCACGAGGGGATGACCTTATGAATTATGGGGCCCTTGGGCCTTTCATGAGGTCTTTTATCCTTCTGGTGGACCCGGGGGATATCTGTCCCCCACAAGCCCCCGATCTTTGGGTAAATTTTGAGGTAAACGGCCCAATGATCCTAGGTCCAGCTTGTAGTCCTTGATTTTAACAAGGAATGCTTTGGAAATAAGCCTGCCAGGCCACTACTTCTGAACTCTAAGTGATCTGGTAAAAACATTTTTTTTACTGTCTTCTTCTGATATTATTCCTCGAGTTTTGGTGTTCCGTCTCAGGTTTATGCTTTGGAGGTCAGCATTTTGTACTGTAGAACTTCGAACTTCATTGGGTGCACCGAAGGTGCACCCAATGGGTGTAGCCCCCGAGCTTCGAGTGAATTTTTGTAGACAATCCACTCGAAGGTCTTCATTTCAAGTATTATCAGAAATCACTTTTATCTTCCACTTGTGCTTTTTCAGAGGTCAACCTTGTCTTAATTTTGCCTTATGCTTTAGAGATCAACATTTTGCTTCTCTGGGGATGATGATTTATTGGGTGCACCGAAGGTGCACCCAATGGGTGTAGCCCCCGAGCTTCGAGTGGATTTTTGAAAATAATCCACTCGAAGGTCTTCATTTCATGCCTTTTTCCGGGAATCATCCTTTCCTGTTGTCGAATGCCTTTGGAGATCAGCATGTTATTAACACTATGCTTTAGAGGTCAGCATACGTTCTTGTCTTTGAGGCCGAGTATGCGATCTGCCCATATTTTGCTGGGTCTTGCAATTTATTTGATCTGCTACTGATTGGACGTTTGATAAATGGCTTCTGACTAGTCTTCATGTCACTTCGCGCTTTGATGCTTCTGTCGATTAGACTTGTACCTCATCGGCTATATTTGGCTTTCCTTTGATCCTTGCTGATATCTTTCTCTTGCCTTGAAGTATTCATTGCATATACTATTCGGATGTGACAGTTTTGAAAATATATTGATAATTCCTGGGCGTCCCCCCCAATGGGTGTAGGCAAGGGACGGCTTGGTACGTTGAGCGTTTAGCAAACTGCTTCTGAGTAGTAACTTGATGTGACCGCGGGTGTAATCATATCGCCCGCGCAGTTGACTGGAGTCCCAATGGGTGTCGTGAAACGGCGTCAACCGCCTGACGTGTCTCCAGACGGTTTGAATTGCATATTGAATTTTTGCGACTGTTCAGTGGCCATGGTAGGAGGTGAGCGGTTGCCTTCTTCTTCTATAAATAGTGTTCTTGCTTCTCCGGCATTTTCACATCTCTTACTGCTGCTTGTTGTTCGCTCTCTGCTCTTTCCTTTTTCCTCCACCATGGGCAAGAGCAAGAAAGGTGGTAGTTCTTCACATCACTCTGGCGACAAGCGCAAGCGCGAGCCGACTCCTCCCTCGGAGGACTTCGGTGACTCGGAGTACTCAGAGGAGGAGTTCTCCTCCGAGTCCAAGGGCTCTCCGGCTCCTGCCTCTCCCCTGGCGTCGTCTGATGATTCAGACGACTCCCAGGGGATCGCCGTAGAGGTATGGACCTACATCCGGGCCGTCGAGCGCGCCGGGCTCGAGGGCTCGGATGAGTCGGAGTACTCCTCAGACAAGGAGAACTCCTCGGACTCATCCGAGGAGGGCGGCAGCGACGGCGATGGCTGTGACAGCGACGTCGACAGAGGCGACGGTGACGGCAGCGGTGACGACGGCGAAGGCGATGGTGACGGCGGCGGCAAGGGTGGCAGCGGCGACGGCGGCGACGGCAGCAAGGGCAGCAGCAGCAGGGGCAGCAACAAGGCCAGTGGCTAGATGCCACTGGTTTTAATTATTAGTATAGATTAGTAGTAGAAGTAGTATTAGGGGAATAATGTAGTAGTAGCTAGTAGTATAGTTAGTGAAATGTAATGTAGTAGTAGGGAAGGCATCAGCTCATAATGAGTTGATTTGTAAGTTCAGTAGTGCTTCCCTTATGAAGAATGATTTCGCTCCACTTCTGTGTGCATTATTTTGCCTTCTGGTCAGTCGTCGATCGTTTTTATATTTACCGCCAATGATGTTTTCTGTCTGCAACGCTTGAGTAGCAACTTGGAGTCGTCAGGTCACGCTTCAGACTGCTTTATTTGCGACGTCTGTGCTTTGGTGGTAGCGGCCGAGTTATTATTGGCGATGTTGGCGCTTTTTGAAGTAATGGCTAAGCGATAGCGGCCACGTCGGTGTTTTAGATATAACGACCGAGCGGTTACTGGTGATGTCGGCGTTTTAGAGGTAGAAGCTGAATCCCTTGGAGCCACGTCACCGCTTTAGGAATAACAACCGAGTGACTGATGGCGACGTTGGCGTTTTAGAGGTAACAGCCGAGTGATCGATGGCAACGTCGGCGTTTCAAAGGTAACAGCTGAGTGATAACGGGCCACACCGGTCGCTTTGGAAGTAGCGGCCGGGTGAAGTCTGGTAACGTCAGCGTTTTTAGAAATAACCGCTGAGTTAAAATGGATCGCATCGGCCGCTTTGGAAATAACGGTCGAGTGATGATGTGGCACGCCCACGTTTTAGAAATAACGGTCGGGTGATGACATGGCATGCCATCGTTTAGGAAGTGGCGCCTGGTCCGGGAAAACCCCATATGTACTACACTGTCGCACGCCTCCGCATTCCGTGCCCTAGTTTTTGCTTTTCCGTATCCAGGCCTTCTCTCCTTTCATGCAATACTGCTTCCGCTCCGCTTGTCAGCAAGGTTGAGATGGCGCCCAGGCGGAAAGCTTCGAGTTCGTCCGTCGCAGTCATTCCCCCCATCGATCCCAACAGTCAGTTGCCCTTCGCAGGTAACCATATGTCTGTTGTCTCTGAATCCGACCTTCTTCATCTCGTATCCATCAGAGTTCTTCCTCCGAAGGAGCTCTGTTCCTGGCGGATCTGCTGTGGGGTCATTGTTCCGACAGAAGACACCCATGAATCTGTCATTTACGTTCTTTTTCTTATCCGCGGTCTTGCTCTTCCCATTTCTCCTTTCTTCCGCAGTCTCCTTGATTTCTATCACTTGAATCTGACCCATCTGAATCCCAATTCCATTCTGCAAGTCTCTGTTTTTGTTCATTTATGTGAAGCCTTCCTTGGTGTTTTGCCTCACTTTGGCCTTTGGAAGCATTTGTACCACTGTCGGCCTGGGATGGCCGGAGGGCAGCACCAGCTGGTGGGGGCGCGAGCTTGGAGATGCGCCGTGGGAGAAAGACTGACTACCTCGACATCCCACTCAAGGATATTTGTGCTGATGTGACTGACGCCCGTGCCTCATCGACCTTAGAGCGCGGTCTGAAGGGTCATGAGGCTGGTCTGGATTGTTCTGCTCCCATGGAAGTGGGTGGAGGTCCTTCAGCCTTAGAGGTGGCTGTTACGGAGAGCTTGGCCCTCAAGGATGGCACTAGCGTTTACCCAGCCCCCGAGGGTGTTGCCGGGGATGACCCAGCTCGGATGGGTAGCGCGAGCTATGACCCAGCCCCCAAGGGTGTCCGAGTCAGTTCTCCCTCTCACACTTCCATGGACGTTCACGTAGGGTCTTCTCCTCCGCATTCTGGTTGTATGGCAGCAACTCACGCTTCGGGTTAAGAAGTCGCCTTAGAGGCCAGTGCTCCTGATGACAGAGTTTTGCCTTCTGCTAATGATACTGACCTGGTCCCTACTGATGCATTGCGGGTTGTTCTGATTGGTGACCCTTCAACGAGCCGTCAGTTGATTTCCCATGACTTGGGAGTTCCCTCGTTCTTCTCCATCCTCTAGGTAATTTGGTTTCTTCTGGTCTGACTTTTATTCCAGGTAGGCTGCTGTTATTATACTCACCTGTTCTTAGTGTTAGGCATTAGTGGACGAGATGGCTAGCCAGCTGAAATTGCAGGGTGCCTCTGTCCCAGAAGGAGCTTTGTCTCTGACGCATTGGAATCTGGTGCTGCTTCAGCGGCGTGTATCTGATTTGGAGATGGCAAATGCTGGTTAGTGCCCTTCATTTCTTCTTTAGCTATTTGACTAATCTGCTTTATAGCTGGATGTTGGGGACTTGTTCTTAAACGCTAAGAGTTAGGAACAAGGCAACATAAAAGTATTAAATGTTAAGGTCCTTTGTCCTTCGAAGCATTATCTCCCTTCGGATATAATGAATTTTGGACGAAGGTCATGAAGGACAAACCTTTATGAGTACAATAAATGACAAAGAAGGATTCATACACAAGATATGAAAAAATAATATAAACACTTTAAAGGTTATTATTAACATATTTTAAATTACATTGCTGTATTTACAATGACAAATTATGAATGTACCTTTGGCTCGAAGAAAAGCAAGGGTACAAGCGTGACATGAGAGCAAACGCCAAGTCAACGTCCCCAGTACGGGAGTATTGTTCATCTATTTATAGGCATGGGTTGCAGCCCATGCAAAATTACATTCAGGCCCTTTACATTTGATAATAACTCTATAGTAATTTATCAGGGTCTAGATAGCCTTTTCCTCTTTAAGTCGGTTTCTTTTTTCCCGTCATCATGCCGAAGCTCCTTTGCGCACAGCTTCGGCTCTGCGCCACCATTCATACTCTTCACGCTGTGGTTTTGATTTATGTTCGAATGTACCTATTTACACATTATACTCCAGAAACATAGTTAAATCGTGTTTTTGAGGACCTTCGGAAGCCGAAGGCTCCCAATAGTAGCCCCTCGCAATATTAATTTGCTGAAATAACAAATTCAAATTGCGATATGGACGAAGTCCTTAAGCCGAAGGTCCGAAAAAACACCTTCCCTTTGCTAGAATAGCAACAGTGAATGACAAGTGGGGCCCTGCCACTTGTGATGTACTGGGCGTATAAATAAGAAGGCATCGCCAGCTCATTTAGCATGCTCTCTTGCCGCCGGCTCCTGTCTTCCTAATTTTTAGCTCTTTGCCCACCAACGCTTGCCTGGCTTTCTACATTTTTAAGCTTCGTCTTTGAGAGTACCTTCCTCGCGTTTTCGAAGATGTCTGAAGACAAGAAAACTGTCGCTGAGTCGAAGCTAAGCCTTTCTGAAGAGATGAATCTCGGCTTCCTTAAATCAATAGCAAAGACAAATACAGAGAAGATTACTAGGGAGATTTTAGAGGGTTTGTCTGAAGACACTGGTGATAGCGACAGCTATGATGTGGAAAGTGGCGGTGAAGATTCCGAAGATCGACCTTGGCGACCAAGCCATGCAGTTTTTGGAAAATCAAGCATCAAACAAAGTCATCTTGTCAATATGAGGGGCAGATATTTTTGGGATTTAACTATTGTAAGGGCTGACGAAGGGGAGAAAACTTGTTCGACTCCTGAGGAAAATGAAGTCATGATATTCCGAAGCTTCTTTAAGGCTGGACTTCGGTTTCCTTTGAGCAGCTTCGTGGTAGAAGTTTTGAAGATATTTGAAATCTACCTTCATCAAATTACTCCTGAAGCAATCATAAGGATGGGAATCTTCGTATGGGCCACGAAGAGCCAAGGTTTGGAACCAAATGCAAAAAGTTTCTGCAATATGCATGAGTTATTGTATGAGACGAAACCATGGGGTAAGGAACAATATCACAACAATTTTGGCTGTTATAGCTTTGGTGCCCGTTCTGGGTCAAGCTGTCCCGTGCCAACTTTTCGGAAAAGATGGCCTGGGTACTGGATGAAGGAATGGTTCTACGTGAAAAATGACTTGAAAACACGAGAAGACATTAAAGGTATCATTATGCGCCCTATCTGGCAGCGCTTCGGCCTTCAGAAAACAAAGGTAGAAATTGACGAAGCAGCTGAAGAATGCCGGAGAGCCTTCAGAGTGGTTTGCTCTTTCATTGGGACAAGGGACTTGATCCAGGAACACATTGCCTTCAGAGTATGGCCACTTGCAGATAACTGGGAAATGCCGAAAGAAACCGTCGACGAACCTAACGAAGGTGGACTGGTTAGGTTAAAATTCACCTTCAAGTATGGAGATAAGTTCGTCGAGCCAGACGACGACTGGCTGAAAAGTATTGAGGCCGTAAGCGATGAGCTGCTTGGTCCATACTCGAAGGCAGAAGATACTGCACTATCCGCAACCTTTGGAGGCCAAAAGAAGAAAAGGCTCAACCGAGTATTTGATGCCATTGGGTTTGTGTATCCTGACTACCATTACCCAACACGGGGTCAAAAAAGGAAAGATACGGCATCTACAAAGGAAGCTGCCTCAGCTGCTCTCAGTGAGCCAGCGCCAAAGAGGAAAAAGATAAAAGTTCTTACACACCATCCATGCTATATTGAACTGGCCACAGTGCCCGAGTTTGTCGGTGAATCTTATTCGACCCCCGAAACCAAAGATGCGACTCCCCCGAAGAATATTGAAGAGCCGATCACGATGCCGGAGACAAAGAAAGTAGAAGAACCGACGGCTGAAGAAACAAGGACATCTGAGATTCTAAGTCCTTCAGCAAAAGTTGAAGTACCAAAAAGCCAAAAGGGTCCAGCATTGACCCCCAAAAGAAAAAGAATGGTTAATGTACTGGATGTACTAGAGACAATAAAGTCTTCAAGCACTACTCCGAAGAAAATTGCCAAAACTCCCGAAACACAAATCAAAGCCCTTGAGGCCGAAACTTCAAAGCACCAAGCTAAAACTGAAGCAGGGCCTTCAGAGCCCGCCAAGGTAAAATTCTTGGAAACCAAAGAGACGGAAACAGCAGAACAACTCTTTGTTGAAGAAAGTGGCATTGCCACCCCCGAAGTCTTTTCTGAAACTTCCGACTATATTTTACGACATGCTTCGGGGAAAGAATTGACTGATAAAGAAAGGCAGGAGGCTCAGTTCTATGCCCAAAGACTGAAGTATCCCAAGGGGGCGTTGATATTCAATGGCAGTGGAGAAGAAGACTTCTTGTATTGTCTCCCTGATAGCAAGGAAATTTCAGTCTGTCGGGAGATGAGCAGAAGCTTCGGATTCCCAACACTAGAAGACGGGCTTTCAGTGTTGTCAAAGAACGAGCTGGCTGACAGCTTAGCGTACAATAGTTTAAAGGTGAAAAAATGAAATCTCTGAATAATTTCTTGAAACCAAAGTTTTTCATTTGCTTAAACTTATTAACAAACACATTTTTTTCAGGGTCTTATACTTAGCAATGCCCTCAGGGCACAAAAAGACGTCGAAGACGAAGGGTATACCATAGCCTTGAGTAACCTTCGTTCAGAAGTAATTGAACTAAGGAACGAAGGTCTCGAAAAAGATAAAATATTGCACTCGTTATTGAATAAAATAAAAGAAGACGAAGCTGCTTTCAAAACTCAGGCCGAAGCTCAGAAACGCGAAATTGAAGATCTTCGGAAACAACTAGTCAGAGCTAAAGAAGAGTGCACACTTGAAGAAACAAAACGAGAAATTAGTGAACAATGGGCCAATCATTTAGAAAGAAACGTTGAAGAGCTTCGTGCATCCAGGAAAAAGTGTTATGAAAAATCTATAGAATGTGTCAAGAAAATAAGAACCAGCTTCGCCAGCGTCGGCGCATTCTCAAGTGAAGAGAACTTCATAACGGGTGACCCCGAAGGCCCAATTGGATGGATCAGCCACGAAGCTGAAGCTTTTGAAGAAGTTTTGAGTAGCCGTGGAGACATATGTGCCTTTACAGGTGCCAGAGGGATTGCCACTATTTTGGAGAAGAAAGGTTGTGATCATGTAAAATTCTTGGCACAATCCGAAGCCGCCTTGTCTCCTGAAGATATAAAAGACCCCTCGGCCGAAGCGAGCCTGGTTGGTGGGAAATTTTTCACCGACATCTGGGACAACAGTGGCCGGGAGATGGCCCAAGAAATTATACGAAAGAGCGAGAAAGGTATTCATGATGCTAGAAAAGTAGCAGAGACCGCTCAAAAGAGTGCAGATGCCGAAGTACAAATAGGTACCGACTAGCAGTTTTTGGGTCTACTGTAATTTTTGATTTCGAACTTGTTTACGCTTTGTAACACAGCCGTACTTTCTCGCCCCTCAGAGCCTGCCAGGCCATCGGCGGACCCCCACGTGAAGGGGGACGACGAAATTAGAAAAATGGCTGAAGCTATCATGGATAAAGTTGTTGATCAACTACTGAACAAAGCTACAGAAGTTTTTCTAAGGGAAGACTAGATGTTGTAAAAACATTTGGAATGTAATATTTATTGTAATATTTTGTAACTTTGAATGTAATATATAAGCTATTTATGGTTCCATTCTTTACGATGCATGAAACTATACATACCGTTTTTTGAGCCTTCGGCGAAAAAACACCTTCCCTTCTTTTCATGCTTCGTAAAGAATATCTGTATTTCCATAAAAACGTCCAATCTTTGTAAAATCAATAACCGATAAATCTTTTCATTTCGGAGCTTTGATGAGGGTATGCTTCTTCAAAATTTACTTTTTGTGCCTTGGCACTATTTCTTCGAAACAATCTCCAAATATCAATATCGATCCCCTTCTTGCGTCATTGATGCGATATGATGTATGATGTTATGCTATGCAAATGATGTAATGATGTGATGTTATGCAAAATGATCTTCGCCTTTTACTTCAGCGGAATCAGCGTTTATTTTTCGCTTTAAGCCTCCCTTAGGAGCTTCTTCGCCTTTTACTTTCAGCGGTATCACCGTTTATTTTTCGCTGTAAGCCTCCCTTAGGAGCTTCTTCGCCTTTTACTTTCAGCGGTATCAGCGTTTATTTTTCGCTGTAAGCCTCCCTTAGGAGCTTCTTCGCCTTTTACTTTCAGCGGTATCAGCGTTTATTTTTCGCTGTAGGCT
This sequence comes from Zea luxurians, assembly GCA_029449295.1. Lineage (NCBI taxonomy): Eukaryota > Viridiplantae > Streptophyta > Magnoliopsida > Poales > Poaceae > Zea > Zea luxurians. The sequence goes on from JAOPSE010000040.1 coordinate 8,712,013, forward strand.
CTGCATTCCCTTCGGAACGACTTTTGAGCAAAAAACTTACGATGCGCTCCCTTAGGAACGACTTTTTGTTATTTCGGAAATTCCCCTTGCAATCATAAATCTTATGCTTCGACAACTCCGCTATTCTGTGGAGAAGGTATACTTTTATTGTGGCAAAAAACAAAACTATTACAAGAGGTTTGAAAAACGGCAAAAACACTTAGGCTTTCAATAATTGTTCCTTATTAAAAAAAAGAAAATGATACTGAATGTAAAAACTGCTGCCGAAGTAGGATATTTGTTAGTAAATATGCTTCGATTCTGGCACAGTACTATTGACTGTGCGAGCTTCGGACTCTTCTCTGAAGTCCCGTTGGAGGTGGGCATGTTGACTCCCTTCTGGCTGCTGGCCTTGTTGCATTGGCGGTGGAGGGGGAAGTTGTTGCCAGGATGCCTGAGGTTGGCTTGCTGAAGCGACAGAAGCTGCAGGGTGGTTGCCTACATACTCTGGAATGTATGGCGAATGGTACGAAGCAGTGCGCATGACTTGCTTCGGCTGGCTCTGTTGGGCCGCAGCTTCTGCTATCTCCTTTTGTTTCTAGATGGTAACATGGCACATCCTGGTGGTATGGCCCTTGTCCTCACCGCAGAATAGGCAATAGATCTTCCTGGGCTGATCCCCAAATCTCCCTCCGAAGCCCCTGGCGCCTCTACCCCTTGGAGCTGGAGGTCGAGGATAACTCTGCTGCTGCCCCGAAGCCTGAGAGGAATATTGCGGCCTCTGCTGCTAACTTCCCTTGTCATCATTCTGAGTGGAATGAATCGATCTGACATGACTGGGATGAAATCTCCCTCCGAAGCCCCTGGCTATTTCGGAGAACCTATAAGCTTCCTCCCTTCTCTGTCGGAAATCATTGTCAGCGCGGATGTATTCATCCATCTTCTGAAGCAATTTCTCCAGAGTCTGAGGGGGCTTTCTGGCAAAGTATTGGGCTGAAGGTCCCGGCCGAAGCCCCTTAATCATGGCTTTAATGACAATTTCATTGGGCACTGTTGGCGCTTGTGCCCTCAGGCGTAAGAATCTTCGGACATACGCCTGAAGATACTCTTCGTGATCTTGGGTGCACTGGAATAAAGCTTGAGCGGTAACCGGCTTCGTTTGGAACCCTTGGAAACTGGTGATCAGCATATCCTTCAGCTTCTGCCATGATGTGATTGTTCTTGGCCGAAGGGAGGAGTACCAGGTTTGTGCAACATTCCTGACAGCCATGACGAAAGACTTTGCCATGACTGCAGTATTGCCACCATAGGAAGATATTGTTGCTTCGTAGCTCATCAGAAACTGCTTTGGGTCTGAATGGCCGTCATACATAGGGAGTTGAGGTGGCTTGTAAGACGGAGGCCAAGGTGTAGCCTGCAGTTCTGCTGATAGAGGAGAAGCATCATCAAAGGCAAAATTTCCATGATGGAAATTCTCATACCAGTCATCTTCGTTGAAGAAGCCCTCTTGATGAAGCTCTCTATACTGAGGCCTTTGGTTCTACTCATCTTGAGTGAGATGGCGAACTTCTTCAGAGGCTTCGTCTATCTGTCTTTGCAGTTCAGCCAGCCTAGCCATCTTTTCCTTCTTCCTTTGCACCTGCTGGTGAAGCATCTCCATATTTCTGATCTCTTGGTCCAGGTCGTCCTCCTGAGGCGTTGGACTGATGGCCTTCCTTTTCTGGCTTCGGGCCTCCCGAAGAGAGAGAGAGTGTCCTGGTTGGGGTCCAGCGGCTGCAGAGCGGCAGCCCCTGTTGCTGAAGTTTTCTTTGGCGGCATGACGATGGTCTACGCTTGCCGAAGGTGTTCGAAACTCAAAAGGTGGAAATGAGTTCACCGGAGGTGGGCGCCAATGTTGGGGACTTGTTCTTAAACGCTAAGAGTTAGGAACAAGGCAACATAAAAGTATTAAATGTTAAGGTCCTTCGTCCTTCGAAGCATTATCTCCCTTCGGATATAATGAATTTCGGACGAAGGTCATGAAGGACAAACCTTTATGAGTACAATAAATGACAAAGAAGGATTCATACACAAGATATGAAAAAATAATATAAACACTTTAAAGGTTATTATTAACATATTTTAAATTACATTGCTGTATTTACAATGACAAATTATGAATGTACCTTTGGCTCGAAGAAAAGCAAGGGTACAAGCGTGACGTGAGAGCAAACGCCAAGTCAACGTCCCCAGTACGGGAGTATTGTTCATCTATTTATAGGCACAGGTCGCAGCCCATGCAAAATTACATTCAGGCCCTTTACATTTGATAATAACTCTATAGTAATTTATCAGGGTCTAGATAGCCTTTTCCTCTTTAAGTCGGTTTCTTTTTTCCTGTCATCATGCCGAAGCTCCTTTGCGCACAGCTTCGGCTCTGCGCCACCATTCATACTCTTCACGCTGTGGTTTTGATTTATGTCCGAATGTACCTGTTTACACATTATACTCTAGAAACATAGTTAAATCGTGTTTTTGAGGACCTTCGGAAGCCGAAGGCCCCCAACAGTGGACATCCTTGCTTGACTGTTTCCTGACAGTTATGGCCCGGCAATATTCTGATCTTGAAAAAAAGTATTCCCAAGGTCAGGCTGAACTGGCCCGGCAATATTCGGATCTTGAAGAAAAGTATTCTCACGGTCAGGCTGAACTGGCCCGGGTTTCTGCTTCTCTGAATGATGCTAACACGCTGATCTCCACTCTCCATGCTCAGCTTGATTCTGAAAAGGTGGCCACAGAATTGAACTTTCACTTGCCCTTATCTGTTATGTTTTTAGTGCTTGCTTGACGTTGGAGAAACCGGCCCTTGTCTGCAGGAGGAGAAGCATGCTCTTGCCACTTCTCGCGACAACCTGGACAAGTTATATCATGACGCCAGCAACTCGTTGACCGTCTTGGAGAGGAGCCATCGTTTCACCAAGGAAGACTTGGATAACCATCGTTACAAGTTGCAAGAGTCCCTGGATGATATGATTCGCCTCAGGCAATTGGTGTCGAGCAAGGATACTATCATCAAGGATCTGCGTGCTTCCAAGAAGTCGGTCGCCCAGGAGCTAGAGGTCGCTCGGTTGGCTGTCAAGGCCGCTGAAGATGCTTCTGCTACTCTGAGGGCTCAGCGCGACAGAGCTATGGACAAAGCCATCTGCGCGGGGCGGATCCTGATGAGAAGACCCGGCGTGGTTGTTCCTGGAGACATAGTTGCCGACGTGAATGCAGCTCCTGATCCCTCGAGTCGTCCCTCTTCGTCGGTCGCCCCTAAGAAGAATATTTCCAAATAGAAAACACTGAATGCTTTGAGTGTACAGTTAGTGTGCTCGGATGTTTCGTTAGAAAACACTTTTCAGTATTGAATGTTGTTATTGTTTTCCCGTTGCTAGAATTCAACGGTATCTACAATCGTAAAAGTAAATGCGTTATGATGGTTTTGAAATTTTTTCGTGGGGCATAGAGGTCGCCCTGGGACGAATAATCGCAAACGTGTCGAATGTGCCGTGTCAATTTAAGTTGTTACCAACTTAAATCGATCGCTCCGTTATTAGGGGTATAGTGATCACCCCGAGTCAAGTAAGCATGAGCATGTCACACCGCCTTAAGCCCTTGCTGACTTAAACCGATTGCTCTATTAGTAGGGTATAGTGGTCACCCCGAGTTAAGTAAGCGTGAGCATGTCGCACCGCCTTAAGTCACTGCCGACTTAAGCCGATTGCTCCGTTAGCAGGGTATAGTGGTCATCCCGAGTTAAGTAAGCATGAGCATGTCACACCGCCTTAAGTCACTGCCGACTTAAGCCGATTGCTCCGTTAGCAGGGTATAGTGGTCACCCCGAGTTAAGTAAGTGTGAGCATGTCGCACCGCCTTAAGTCACTGCCGACTTAAGTCGATTGCTCCATTAGCAGGGTATAGTGGTCACCCCGAGTTAAGTAAGCGTGAGCATGTCGCACCGCCTCAAGTCATTGCTGACTTAAGCCGATTGCTCCGTTAGCAGGGTATTGTGGTCACCCCGAGTTAAGTAAGCGTGAGCATGTCGCACCGCCTCAAGTCATTGCCGACTTAAGCCGATTGCTCCGTTAGCAGGGTATAGTGGTCACCCCGAGTTAAGTAAGAATGCAGGTTGATAGTGAACAATTTGAGTGCTCTTGAAGTCTTTTTACTGATGATATATTTCCCAGTTTACAGAATACATCGCCGTCCCAATAGCTTTTGAGATATAGCTAGGGGTAAAACTTCTTGAGGTGTTCTATGTTCCATGAGTTCCCAATTTCTGTATCGTCCATTTGAGTGAGACGATACGATCCCGGTCGAGTGACTTCTGCTACTATGAATGGTCCTTCCCATAGCGGTGATAGTTTGTGCCGTCCCTCCCCCATTAGAATTCGGCAGAGGACGAGATCTCCCACTGTGAAGGATCGATGCCGTATGGCCTTATCGTGATAGCGCCTCAGAGTTTGCTGATACCATGCTGATTGAATCCTGTGTTCAGTCGCTCTTCCTCGAGTACGTCAACCTCCTCCAGTCTAGTAGCTTCAGCTTCTGCTATGTTTTCAAAGAACAACCTTGGTGCTCCAAACTTGAGATCGGCAGGTAGCACTGCTTCCGAACCATAGACCATAAAGAAAGGTGTGTTTCCATGCAGAGCTCGGCTAGGTTGAGTTCTCAGGCTCCAAACAACGTACGGCAGCTCCCTGATCCACTTTCCTGTGAACTTTTCATTCTTGTCGAAGACTTTCTTTCTGAGCGCCTCCAATATCATCCCGTTGGCTCTTTCTACCTGCCTGTTGGCTCTTGGGTGCGCCACCGAGGCATATTTGATCTGAATGCTCTTTTGCTCGTAGAAATCGAAGAACTCTGAGCTTGTGAAGTTGGATCCTAGGTCGGTTATGATGCTATTTGGTATTCCAAACCTGAATATTATGTCTTGTATGAATTCCACTGCCTTAGCTGAAGTTAGAGAAGCAATGGGTTTGAACTCTATCCATTTAGTGAATTTGTCGATGGCAACCAGAACATGAGTGTATCCCCCTTGAGCTTTCTTGAAAGGCCCAATCATATCCAGTCCCCAGCATGCGAACGGCCAAGTTACGGGTATGGTTTGCAGTTGCTGTGCTGGTAGATGCTGCTGTTTTGACAAGTACTGGCAGGCTTCGCACCTCTGAACTAATTCAGCTGCATCACTTTTTGTTGTTGGCCAGTAGAAACCTGATCTGAAGACCTTCCTAACCAGGGTCCTGGAGGCTGCATGTACCCCACATTGCCCAGCATGAACCTCTTCTAGCAGTTGCTTTCCGGTGGCTGAGAGAATGCATTTCATGAAGACTCCTGATGCGCCCCTTCTGTATAGCGTTTCTCCGATGAGAGTATAATGACCTGACTGTCTTGCAATCTGTTCTTTCATATTTTTGTCGTCTGGTTCCTCCTCATTTTTTATGTACTTGATGATCGGCTTCCTCCAGTCATCAGAATCTGACTCTGGTTGGCTCAGAGCGTTGCATTCTTCCACCCGATCCATTGAAATGCTCGGGCGCGACACTTCTTGGACGAAAACTCCAGGCGGGACCTAAGTCCGACTGGATCCTAGTTTAGACAATGCATCAGCTGCCGCGTTGTGGTCTCTCTCCACATGATGAAATTCCAAACCTTCAAATTTGTCTTCTAGTTTCCGGACAGCAGTGCAGTATTTTCCCATGGAGTCATTCGAGCAGTCCCATTCTTTGTTTATCTGACTTATGACACCAGAGAATCTCCATACACCATTAGTCTCTTGATGCTCAGTGATATGGCAATGTTCAGTCCATGGATCAGAGCTTCGTATTCGACTGCATTATTAGATGCTGGGAATAACAATTGAAGAGCATACTTGAGTTGTTCACCTCCAGGTGCAATAAAGAGGATCCCTGCACCTGCTCCCCATAGCTTCAACGAGCCGTCAAAATACATTTGCCACACTTCTACGGTTTCCGGGTTATCCGGTACCTGCTGCTCAGTCCACTCTGATACGAAGTCAACTAGTGCTTGAGTTTTGATAGCAGTGCGAGGTCAAAATTCAATGTCATGAGATCCCAGCTCGCAGGCCCACTTGGTTATTCTCTCGATAGCTTCTTTGTTTTGAAGAATATCTCCTATCAGAAATCCAGTGAGTACTATGACTTTGTGGTCGTCGAAGTAGTGACGGAGCTTGCGTGCAGTTAGAAGTACTGCATATAATAGCTTCTGGACTTGAGGGTATTTCTTCTTCGAGGACCCCAGAACTTCACTGATGAAATAGACAGGATGCTGCACTGGGTATGCATGTCCCTCTTCTGCTCGCTCAACTACCAATGCGGTGCTCACCACATGAGTCGTGCAAGAGATGTATAATAGCAAATCTTCAGCCGGTTGAGTTGGCGTGGCTTGGTGCGGCGGTTTCAGCATCGGTGGTGTTGTCGAGAACTTCTTCAACACATCTAGAGCTTCCTGTGCTTCTAAAGTCCACTAGAATTTGTCCACCTTCTTGAGTAACTTATAGAATGGTAAGCCTTTTTCTCCCAGCCTTGATATGAATCTGCTTAGGGCTACCATACATCCGGTGAGTCTTTGAACTTTCTTCTGTGATCGTGGTGCTTCCATCCTCATGATAGCCTCGATCTTTTCTAGATTGGCTTCAATTCCTTGGTGGCTGATAATAAACCCGAGCAACTTTCCTGCTGGCACTCCGAAAACACACTTTTCGGGATTAAGCTTCCATCTGTATCGTCGTAGACTGTTGAAGACCAGCTGTAAATCTTCAATGAAATTTTCTGAATCCTCTGTCTTGATCACCACGTCATCCACATAAGATTCCACACGCTTGCCCCAGTGATCAGCTAAGCATGTCTGAATAGCCCACTAATAAGTTGCTCCAGCGTTTTTGAGGCTGAACGGCATGGAGGTATAGCAAAAGGCTCCAAACGGGGTGATAAATGCTATTTTTTCCTCGTCTTCTTTTGCCAAACTAATATGGTGATACCCAGAGTAGCAATCCAAGAAAGACAGCATAGAGCATCCGGCGGTTGAGTCCACCACCTGGTCGATTCTAGGAAGTCTCAAGGGATCCTTCGGACAGTGTTTGTTGAGATCCGTATAGTCAACGCACATGCGCCAATCCACATTATTATTTTTGAGTACAAGAACAGGGTTGGCTAACCACTCAGGATGTAACACCTCTCTAATGAATCCGGCCGTGACCAAGCGAGCCAGCTCAGCACGGATGGCTTCTCCCTTGTCGGGCGTAAAGCGACGTAATTTTTGTCGTATTGGCCTCGCCTGGGGGTAGACCTTCAATTTGTGCTCGGCCAGCTCTCTTGGGACTCCCGCCATATCCACAGGTTGCCATGCAAATACGTCTCGGTTATCTTGCAGAAACTGGACGAGCGCGACTTCCTATTTGTCATCCAGGCTGGAGCTGATGATGGCGGTTTTGCGTTCATCAGCAAACCCGAGGTTGATCCTTTTGGTTTATTCAGTCGGTCGCATAGAGGTCACGGCTTGAGCTTCGTTCGCGGGTACCACGAGATCTTCCGCAGGCTTTGAGTTCGCCTGTGCAGAAGAAATCGACGATGGTTTGGTGGTGAGGGCCGCCTGAATGGCCACTCGGAAACATTTTGTGGCACCTTGGAAGTCAGCACGCACAGTTATGATCCCTTGTGGTCCTGGCATCTTCAATATCATGTATGTATAATGTGGAATAGCCATGAATTTCGCCAATCCGGGTCTCCCGATGATGGCGTTGTATCCGCGGTTGAAATTTGCCACCTCGAATCTCAGGAACTTGGTTCTGTAGTTTTCTGGAGTCCCAAAGGTGACCGGCATGTAGATGTGGCCCAGCGGGTACTCTCCTTCAATCGGCACGATGCCGAAGAAGGGTGTGTCCGACTCGTGGAGCTCTTTGAGGGGAACTCCCAAGCCTTGGAGTGTCCGGGTGAAGGTGACGTTGATGCTGCTTCCCCCATCCACTAGTACCTTCTTTACCCTGCTCTCCGGATCACCGGATCGATGAGGAGCAGGTATTTGCCTGGGTGATTGAAGTTGAGCCACTGATCTGCCTGAGTGAAGGTGATCGGGTGCTCAGACCATCGGTACGGGGCGGGAGGACCGGTGGCTGCCACCAGTATCTGACGATCATTGAGCTTTTGTTGTCTCTTGCTTTCTTGTGACCCGTGTCCGCCGAAGATGACGTTGACTTCTCTGTCGATGCGCGGGAAGGCTCCTCCTCTTCCCTCCTCCTGCTACTGGGGTTGTTGCGGTTCTCCCGGTCCTCCTCGTGGCAGGGGAGGAGGTAGAGGTTAGAAGGGTCGGCCGTGCCCGACGTAGTGCTTGAAATCCCTGTAGTTCCAGAGGGTGTGGCGCATGTCCTTGTGGTACGGGCACTGGGCATCGAGGATGTCGTCCAGCGTGCGTTCGCCTCCGCGAGGTCCTCCTCGGGCGCGAGAGGCGGGCGGTCCGGCGGCGTGGACCTCTTCACGAGGCCTCTTCTCCCAGCGCTTGTCGGGTTGCTGGTTCGTGTCGCCGCGCGGCGCCGCTGGCGCAGGCTTCGCTCCTCCGATGAGGTCCTGAGCTTGTTCGTCGGCGGTGATGCAGAGGTCGGCCTCCCGGAACAACTGCTCGGAGGTAGTCGGCGCCTTCTGTAGTATGGTTCGGATGAAGGCTGAGTCATTGGATTCTCTGTAGAAATCCTAAGATCACTGCTGCCTCCGCGACCTCGGGGGCACGATTTCTCATGGTCTGGATCCTTTTGAGGTATGACCGAAGAGTTTCGTCCCCTCGGCGCTTGATGGATTTGAGGTCCCATGGCTGCGCCGGTTTGTCGGAGAGAGACTAAAAGTTGGTGGTGAAGCGTCGACTGAAGTCGCTCCAGTCGTCGATGCAGTGTCGGGGTAGGTGTCGCAGCCATTGCAGCACGTCTTGTCCAAGGACGATAGACAAGTACGCGGTCATTACGTCCTCAGTCGCCCCGGCAGCTCGGGCAGCGGTGGTGTAGATGGCCAGCCAGCCTCCCGGATCCTGCTTAGGTTCATATTTGTCGACGTTGGATACCTTGAAATTAGGGGGCCATTGAATGGCCCTAAGGCGCGGAGTAAGTGTCGATACTCCACACGTGTCCTCCTGTCGTCGATGATGTTGTCTGTCCTGGGATGGGAGCGGTTGTCGTGGTGCCTCGACCGTCCCCGGGTGGTGCCACCAGTTGAAGCCGTGGCCGACTCGGTCCTGGTAGCCTGACTCCATGCTGGGATGTCGTGATCCCGGTCGTACTCTTCCCGGCGACGGATCTCGTTCTCATGTCGTCGTCCGCGAAGCATTGATGGAGCTCCGTGCGTCCCGTTGACTGTTGATGGCGTGTCGTAGATCGTTCGGCGGGTGAGCGAGGGGTAGAAGATGATTGGCTGCTTAAGTAAACAGTCGCCGATAGCCCTCGGCGTTGGGAGTCTGGGGGAGGCCGTCAGCTATCCGAGCCAATACTCCACCGACATCACTCGACGTGTTCATAGCTCGGGCGAAATCAGGGTTCAGGTTGCGTCCGAAGAGTGGATTTTCCCGACGTTGCCTTGTTTCCTGCTCGGCCTATTCTTGAGCCCGTCGATGATCGCGTCGTCGGGAATTCGTTCTTTCCCTGAAGACATGTTCTTCCGGAGTTTCTCCCATCTCCGAGACCTCGTCTCGCGATATGGGTTGCGTCGAGTCCCGTTCTCCAGCCTCGTGATGTCACCGGATATTTCGGCGTCGGTTCCTTCGTCGGCGGGATTCCCACTGAGGAGGTTCCTCTCCAGGTGCAGTCGGTTCGTCGTCGGAGATGGGGGGCGATTCTACCCTCCCGATGAAGAGGACATCGGGGTAGAATGGAACAGTTGTCCTGGCGATCTTCTTTCTGCCCTCCTTTGAGGACGGAGGCATAGAGAGACCAGATTGACGATCCTTTGCCTCATTTGCTTCCTTTTTCCTTGTAATCTGTGTCCATTCTTCCGTTGGGGAGGTGGACAGCGGAGTTCTCCGGGCTGACGGACCCTCAGCTCCTAGCTTGTTGAAGGTGATCTTTTCTCGGAGCACTGGAGGTTGCACTTTTCCCTGCTTTGCCCCGATTTTTTCAGAGATCTTTGAGGAAAACTTTCTCCCCGGTGGATCCGCAATGCGATGCAGAGTTCCCTCCTCATCCGCTACAGATGAGATAGTTCCGAAGCAGAACGTGGATCCGGCGCGGAGGATGATCTTGTGCTGGAAGGTGACGGCCATTGAGCTTGCTTGGATCGATGACACACCCCCCTACCTGGCGCGCCAGCTGTCGGTATTTCGGGTCCGACCGCGCACCCGTGGTTGCCCCTCAAGGTGCTTTTTGGAGTAGGACGGTGTTATCGACTGTAGCTCGATGGTTCGTGCTAAATGCACGAGAGACAGTGGACAGTTGTGTACAGGTTCGGGCCGCTTTGAGATGCGTAACACCCTACGTCCTAGCGTGAGCACTCTATGCAGTGGGTTACAAGGAGGTTCTCTAGTGTTAGAAACGTAGAGAGCCGGTGTTGGTGGCTAAGTAATGAGGGATTGATCTGAAGGGGTGCCCCTAGGCCTTATATACTCGACCGTGGAGCGTTACATGTAGATATGATTACAATGTATGCCTAAGAAATAGTGAACCAACTGAGTTTATCATCCTATAATTCAGCCAACCCATCCTCACTTGGTTCCGTCGTACGGGGCTCCTGCGCCAGAAGGTCGGGTCACTGTTGTGATTATTGCTCGAATTCATTGGGCCGTCTGGGCTTGCGCCAATCCGGCCTTGTGTCAATCCGCTTCACTGGTCGTTCCTCCCCAGGCCCACGAGGGGATGACCTTATGAATTATGGGGCCCTTGGGCCTTTCATGAGGTCTTTTATCCTTTTGGTGGACCCGTGGGATATCTGTCCCCCACAGTCGCCTATGTGTTAGTAATATTATTTTGTCATATCACACGTCATTCGTGTGTGTTTTGCGAGCTGTTTTTCGCGTGTGTCGTGTGTGCTGTTTTCGCGTGTTGCACGCCTTGCCGCGCGTCGTTTGTGCATAATGCGCGCTGTCCGCACGTGATATTAAACTGTTAGCTTATTATCGCTCATGTCGGTTAATTAACTATTTATTTAATCGTCCACTATTAAAATAGTGAGTTATTCAAGACCAAGTAGTAGTTTTAATTTACATTTAATAAATATCAATTAATATAATTATGTCGAATTAAATGTTCTAACTAATATTTGTTTAATATAAACGTGATAACTTCAGACCGTAGCTCTAACTGCCGCGTTTCTTTTCCTCTCGTGACCGCAGAAGCGAGCTCTATTTGGTATTTGCTTATTTTTATAATGTTTTCCCTTGTATGGTGTAATGGTATTATAAATAGATATGTTTGTTTGTCTAGGCCTATTCATGTTCGCCACATGTCGAGAATAGAATGTGATCTGTTCTTGAGGTTTGAGGAATAGGCGATCAACCTCCGACAACCAAATGATCAGGCTCTTCGATCAAGTTCTACAAGATTCAAGATCCCGAGCACTCATTTGGTGAAGGCAAGTGTCACCTCTGTAGAGGAATGAAACTGATATATCAGTCGTGGTCATGGTTAAGAGTGGTTTTGGGATCCTCTTTGATTAGAGTTACAAATGATCTGAGATACAACGGTTACAGATGATGGTGATGGTTCTATTAATGTTGGTTCTGACTGTGGATTCTGTTATTTCCTCTATGAGGAGGTACTCTTTGGGATAATAACTTGAGTTTACTGATAAAACTTGGCTCATATTAATGAATAAAATTTGAAAAAGTAAAAGCAACCTGCTTTCAGTCTAACCCCACATAAAGCTAGTCTAGCTCAGTCAAATGGGACATTTGGTGAGTACATTGATGTGTACTCACCCTTGCTTTCACTAAACACCAGGTTGCCTTTGGTGCAACCTATGGTTAGGTAAAGAAGAAAAATAAGACATCGATGCGGATCTCCAAGAGTTCCAGGACTTCGACGAGTTCGAGGATTAGGCTAGCGACCTCCCCCAGTCAGCTACCTGTGGTGGGTTTATTTACGTTGGTTACGTTTTTATTATGTGCACTTTGATCTATATAACGTCAATGACTCTAATCTGTAATATTATTACTTACTCTTTATGTTTATTCAAAGCATTGTGCTATGATGAGTCATTTATGTAATCAATGTGTACGTGAGTTCTGATCCTGACACGTACATGGTTCGCATTCGGTTTGCCTTCTGAAACCGGGTGTGACACCCCAACACAGTGGACTGACATGATTATTCATGTTTTGAAATTGTATTTGTCATCTTAAAATGTTGTAGACCTTTTGAGCATTTAAAGTGAAAGTTTCTGAGCTGTCACATGTACTATTAGGTGCTAGTGCCCTATAGTGCTGACACGGCATGATTACACACTATAACAGTGTGCATGGGTTGATGGCTAGACACGTTTATAGGCACGACACAACACATTACTAACAGTGTCATGTTTTACATTGGCTGCCGGGCTACAACCCTAGCCGTGGGATAAGTTTGTAGGAGTAGGTATTCAAACCAGCCCAAATATTCTCCTCCCTAATCCACCACGCATCAGCCATGTCTGCATCTGACACACATGCACTAGGACACTAGTCTTGTCTCTGTCTCTGTCTGTGTCCTATCTCTAGCCTCCCGATGTCTAGCGCCTGCGTTCCATGTCGGCCGTCATTGTCTATCTAGTAGATGTCCTCCATCTCCTAGCCATGACCGATAGGCACCAACGCCCGTGCCCAGGCTCTAAATTTTGTACCTAAGTACTTTATTTGGTCTACTTGTTTCTTGAAGATTTTTTAACGTCATCTTAGTAGCCCTTTTGATCCATATCTAGATCTACCACTGATGTCTAATAGTGCTCGGATCAGTGTTGTGTCGTGCGATATGTTTGAACATCTATATATGCGAGCATCTATGCAGAGGTGTGGGCACAAGCTAGTATTCCATTGATTAACATTTAACAACCAATAAGAAAACCTTGGGTTTCGGTTCGTCACTGCCAGGAAATAGAGAATTTTGCAATGGTCTAAGCCGTGAAAAATAAGGCATATACCATCAGAATTGAGTCCTAAGGCGTCAGAAATAAAGCGAGGCGGCGTCGTACGCGTGCGCGAGAGTGAATAGAAAGGGAATGTCGTCTAGCTCCATTCCATATATTAGAGGACTTTCGATGGCTTAAATTGTCTGCCGTCGTCGAAAGTAACTAGAGATGAAAGTGATAATTCAAACGGTTACGATAAATTTAATATTTTAAAATAGTATGTATAAATTTTGATGTTAATTTTTTCTTATGTTATCAAGCACATTATAACAAATAAAAATAAAATATTGTATAAATTGTTTTATGTATTATCTGCTCCCTACAACAAAAAGGTGAAAAAATTACTGAATTTGTTTATGAATCCATACCGAATTTTATATCTATCTTTTGAGAAAATGTAGGTTAAATTTGAGGTTTACCTTTTATGAATCTTTACAAGCTCAATGTTAAAAAGAAGAATACAAATTTGTCTAATAGATTATATATCCTATTTATTCTCAATCAAAGAAAAAACTAAAAAACTGATTACCGAATAAATACTGTTTCTGACCGTTTTCATCGCTAAAAGCAAGCCTTATTTTCAACGACTACCTAGGTCGAACCGTTGGACGTTACTTACTTCCGACGACCATAGCAGACTGTTGGATTGTGATATCCTTGCCCTTAGAATGGTGATATCTTGGCCCAAGGCTTAATAGAATTAATAGAGTATCCATACCAACAAGGTGCATCTTCTTTTATGGAAGCCTATCTCGAAAGAACCTCCAAGTTAAGCGTGCTTGGTTTGGAGCAATTTGGGATGGGTGACCGTCCGGGGAGTTTTCTCGGGTGCGCATGAGTGAGGACAAAGTGCGCACAAAAGACTCATGTTGGTCTGTGAGGACGATATATGGTACTAGAGAGCTGCCAGGAGTAAGTATCACTGGTACAGGGATTAGATGTGGTGTTACAAGTGGTATTAGAGCCGACCCTCGCGGTTTCACAGACGTGTGTGGGTTAGGGGTTTGGGTATATGACGCATGGCGCATGTGGGCCTAGAGTGGTTTGAAAGGGAAATAGGGTCAAACCTTTTCCTAAATGATTTTGGCGGTTGAATTGCCCAACACAAATAATTGGATTAACTAGTTTGCTCTAGATTATATGTTCTACAGGTGCCAAAGGTTCAACACAAACCAATAAAAAGTTAAAGTTAGGGTTCAAAGAGAAAGGAGCAAAAAACCGAAGGTTGCCCTAGTTTGGCGCACCGGACTGTCCGGTGTGCCAGGGACCGTACAGTCTGAACTCCTCAGCTTCAGGTTTCTCCAGGCGCACTCCGCTATAATTTACCGGACTATCCGGTGTGCCACCGGACAGTTCGGTGCACCAAGCGGAGCAACGGCTACCAGCGCAACGGTCGACTGCACAGTGCCCTGACAGAGCTACAGTTCGCGGCAGAAGTCAGAGCAGGCGCCAGAGGCGCACCGGATAGTACATATTACCCATCCGGTGCGGCACCGGACTGTCCGGTGCCCCATGAAGACAGAGCTCCAACGGTCGAAACCGTCATAACCCTAACGGTTGGGTGACGTGGCTAGCGCACCGGACTGTGTCTGGTGGCGCACTGGACTGTTCGGTGCGCCCATCGACAGCAGCCTGCCCCAACGGTTGAATTGGTGGTTGGGTGCTATAAATACCCCACAACCACCACCACCTCAACCATCCAAGCATTCACAACAATGCATTCAATACAAGAGCAAAGTGCAACACTGCAAGACACAAATCAAAGCCTCCGATCCAATCAAAGTCCCTAAACTCAATTCTAGTGCTCTAGGACTTGAGAGAGGATCGCTTGTGTTTTCTTGTTGCTCTTGTCGCTTGGTTGGCCTTCTTCTTCCCCATTCTTGTTCTCAAGACATTTGTAATCAAAGCAAGAGACACCAAGTCATGGTGGTCCTTGTAGGGGTCTAAGTGACCCGTTTGATTAAGGAGAAAGCTCACTCGGTCTAGGTGACCGTTTGAGAGAGGGAAAGGGTTGAAAGAGACCCAGTCTTTGTGACCACCTCAATGGGGAGTAGGTTCTTAAGAACTGAACCTCAGTAAAACAAATCACCGTGTCATCTGCTTCATTTCCTTGTGATTTGTTTTCGCCCTGTCTTTCAGACTTGCATTTATTTCTAACGCTAACCCC
The DNA here is from genome assembly GCA_029449295.1 of Zea luxurians. NCBI lineage: Eukaryota > Viridiplantae > Streptophyta > Magnoliopsida > Poales > Poaceae > Zea > Zea luxurians. The sequence goes on from JAOPSE010000040.1 coordinate 8,727,271, forward strand.
GGTTGTAGTTGTGTTTAAAGTTGTAAATTTCAGTTTCCGCCTATTCACCCCCCTCTAGGCGACTTTCAATTGGTATCAAAGCTGGTGCTTCATTAAGAGTTTAACAACTCGAAGTGATGTCGGGAGATCACGCCAAGAGGGAGATCATGACCGGCGACAAGTCCACAAGCCACAGGAAGGCTCCATCGAGAGAGTCCGGCAACAAGCTAAAGGATGGATCACCTCCTCACAAGTCGCATCGGAGTGGTGACAAGAAAAAGAAGATGAAGAAGGTGGTCTACTACGAGACTGACTCTTCGTCGCCATCCACCTCCGGCTCCGACGCGCCGTCCGTCACTTCTAAGCGCCATGAGCGCAAGAAGTATAGTAAGATGCCACTTCATTATCCCCATATTTCTAGACGCACTCCTTTACTTTCCGTCCCACTAGGCAAACCACCATTTTTAAGGTGAAGATTATTGTATGCGGAGTGATAAAATGAGGCATCACCTAACCTCACTCCACGCTAGCATATGGGACACTGTTGAGTTTGGAGCGCATGTACCATCGTCGGGGGACGAAGGCTACAACTCGGACGAAGTTGCTCAAATCAAGCACTTTGATTCCCAAGCAACTACTATACTCCTCGCCTCTCTATGTCGAGAGGAGTATAATAAGGTGCAAGGGTTGAAAAGTGCCAAGGAGATTTGGGACATGCTCAAGACCGCGCACGAAGGAGATGAGGTGACCAAGATCACCAAGCGGGAGATGATCGAGGGGGAGCTCGGTCGATTCATCCTCAACCAAGGAGAGGAGCCACAAGCAATGTACAACCGACTCAAGACCTTGGTAAATCAAGTGCGCAACCTCGGGAGCACCAAATGGGATGACCATGAAATGGTCAAGGTTATTTTAAGATCACTCGTTTTTCGCAATCCTACACAAGTTCAATTAATACGTGGTGATCCTAGATACAAGCTAATGTCTCCCGAGGAGGTTATAGGGAAGTTTATAAGCTTTGAATTGATGATCAAAGGCTCCAAACAAATCATCAACTTGGAGCAAGGCGGCACTTCCACACCCGAGGTGCAACCCGTCGCATTCAAGGTGACGGAAGAAGAGAAGAAGGATTCTACACCAAATAGGATCCCCATTGACGCCTCCAAGCTTAACAATGAGGAGATGGCGCTTATCATCAAGAGCTTCCGCCAAATCCTCAAACAAAGGAAGGGGAAGGACTACAAGCCCCGTTCCAAAAGGGTGCGCTACAAGTGTGGTAAGCCCAGTCATTTCATTACAAAATGTCCTATGTCTAGTGATAGTGACAGGGGCGACGACAAGAGGGGAAAGAGGAAGGAGAAGAAGAGATACTACAAGAAGAAGGGCGGCGATGCCCACGTGTGTCGGGAATGGGACTCTGATGAGAGCTCCACCGACTCCTCCGACGAGGATGCCACCAACATCACCGTCAATAAGGGTCTCCTCTTCCCCAACGTCGGCCACAAGTGCCTCATGGCAAAGGATGGCAAAAAGAAGAAGGTAAAATCTAGAGCTTCTACTAAATATACAACATCTAGTGATGAGGCTAGCTCTAGTGATGATGAAGATGATTTGCTCACACTTTTTGCCAACCTCAACATACAACAAAAGGAGAAATTAAATGAATTGATAGGTGCTATTCATGAGAAGGATGAACTCTTGGATAGCCAAGAGGAATTCCTTATTAAGGAAAACAAAAGCATGTTAAGGTGAAGAATGCTTATGCTCAGGAAGTACAAAAATGTGAAAAATTAACAAATGAGCTTAGCATATGCCATGACACCATTTTCAACCTTAGGAATGAGAATTCTAGTTTAAATGCTAAGGTGGAAAATTTAAATGTTTGCAATGATTCAATTATCAGTCTTAAGAATGAAAATGCTTGTTTAATTACAAAGATTGATAAAAGGAATGAATCTCTTTCTAGCCTTAGAACTGAGAATGATAAATTAATTGTTAAGGCTAAAGATTTGATTGTTTGCAATGATTCCATTTCCTGTCTTAGAGATGAAAATGCCATGTTAAAATCTAAGGTAGATGAATTTAAATCTTGCAAACCTTCTACATCTAGTGTTGATCATGTTTCTATTTGTACTAGATGTAGAGATATTAATTTTGATGCTATCCATGATCACCTAGCTTTGATTAAACAACAAAATGATCACATAGCTCAACTTACTGCTAAAATTAATGAGCATGAAATTGAAAATGAAAAATTTTAATTTGCTAGGAGCATGCTCTATAATGGGAGACGCCCTGGCATTAAGGATGGCATTGGCTTCCAACAGGGAGGCAATGTCAAGCTTAATGCCCCTAAGAAATTGTCTAATTTTGTTAAGGGCAAGGCTCCCATGGTTCAGGATAACGAGGGCTATATTTTATATCCTGCTGGTTATCCCGAACATAAGATTAGGAGAATTCATGCTAGGAAACCTCATAATGTTTCACACCATGCTTTTATGTATAAGAATGAGGCTTCTAGCTCTAGGCAATCAACCTATGTTAAAATACCTAAAAAGAAATCTCCTAATGCATCAAATGAACGTAATGTTTCATTTAAAACTTTTGATGCATCCTATGTTTTAACTAACAAATCAGGCAAAGTGGTTGCCAAATATGTTGGGGGCAAACACAAGGGCTCCAAGACTTGTGTTTGGGTACCCAAGGTGCTTGTTTCTAATGTGAAAGGACCCAAGACCATTTGGATACCTCAGAACAAGGCCTAAATTGTTTTGCAGGTTTATGCATCCGGGGGCTCAAGTTGGATAATTGATAGCGGGTGCACAAACCACATGACAGGGCAGAAAAGGATGTTCTCCTGCTACGAGAAAAACCAAGATCCCCAAAGAGCTATCACATTCGGGGATGGAAATCAAGGTTTGGTCAAAGGACTTGGTAAAATTGCTATATCACCTAACCATTCTATTTCCAATGTTTTTCTTGTAGATTCTTTAGATTACAATTTGCTTTCTGTATCTTAATTATGTAAAATGGGCTATATCTGTCTTTTTAGTGATACTGGTGTTACTATCTTTAGAAGAAGTGATGATTTAGTAGCATTTAAGGGAGTGTTAGAGGGTCAGTTGTACTTAGTTGATTTCAATAGAGCTGAACTTGACACTTGCTTAATTGCTAAGACTAATATGGGTTGGCTCTGGCATCGTCGACTAGCCCATGTTGGGATGAAGAATCTCCACAAACTTCTAAAGGGAGAGCACATTTTAGGACTAACCGATGTTCATTTTGAGAAAGACAGGGTTTGTAGAGCATGCCAAGCAGGAAAGCAAGTTGGTGCTCATCATCCGCACAAGAATATCATGACAACGGACAGGCCACTCAAGCTACTCCACATGGATCTATTCGGTCCGATAGCTTACATAAGCATCGGCGGGAGTAAGTACTATCTAGTAATTGTGGATGATTATTCTCGTTTCACTTGGGTATTCTTTTTGCAGGATAAATCACAAACCCAAGAGACCTTAAAGGGATTCTTAAGATGAGCTCAAAATGAGTTCAGCTTAAGGATCAAAAAGATTAGAAGCGATAATGGGACGGAGTTCAAGAACTCACAAATTGAAGGCTTCCTTGAGGAGGAGGGCATCAAGCATGAGTTCTCTTCTCCCTACACACCTCAGCAAAATGGTGTAGTGGAGAGGAAGAATAGAACTCTATTGGACATGGCGAGGACCATGCTTGATGAGTACAAGACTCCGGACCGGTTTTGGGCTGAGGCGATTAACACCGCCTGCTACTCCATCAACCGGCTCTACCTCTACCGAATCCTCAAGAAGACATCATATGAACTCCTAACCGGTAAAAAGCCCAATGTTTCATATTTTAGAGTCTTTGGTAGCAAATGTTTTATTCTTATTAAAAGAGGTAGAAAATCTAAATTTTCTCCTAAGGCTGTAGAAGGCTTTTTACTAGGTTATGACTCAAACACAAGGGCATATAGAGTCTTCAACAAATCCACTGGATTAGTTGAGATTTCTTGTGACATTGTGTTTGATGAGACTAATGGCTCCCAAGTGGAGCAAGTTGATCTTGATGAACTAGATGATGAAGAGGCTCTGTGCGTCACGCTAAGGAACATGTCCATTGGAGACATGTGTCTTAAGGAACCCAAAGAGCCAACTCAAGCACAAGATCAACCACCATCTTCTAATCAAGCATCTCCACCAACCCAAGATGAGAAACCGGCTCAAGATAATGAAGGACAAGATCAAGAGGATGAGCCACCTCAAGACGAGGTCAATGATCAAGGGGGAGATGATGAAGATAATGACAAGGAAGATGAACAAGAAGTACGGGGTCAAAGACCGCCACACCCAAGAGTCCACTAAGTGATTCAAAGAGATCACCCCGTGAACTCCATTCTTGGTGATATCCATAAGGGGGTAACTACTCGATCTCGAGTCGCACATTTTTGTGAGCATTACTCTTTTGTGTCCTCTATTGAGCCATACAGGGTGGAGGATGCATTAAGAGACTTGGATTGGGTGTTCGCAATGCAAGAGGAGCTCAACAACTTCACGAGGAATGAGGTATGGCATTTGGTTCCACGTCCTAATCAAAATGTTTTAGGAACCAAGTGGGTATTCCGCAACAAGCAAGATGAGCATGGTGTGGTGACAAGCAACAAAGCCCGACTTGTGGCCAAGGGTTACTCACAAGTCAAAGGTTTGGATTTCGGTGAAACCTATGCACCCGTATCTAGGCTTGAATCAATTCGCATATTACTTGCCTATGCTACTTACCATGGCTTTAAGCTTTATCAAATGGACGTGAAAAGTGCCTTCCTCAATGGACCAATCAAGGAAGAGGTATATGTTGAGCATCCTCCCGGCTTTGAAGATAGTGAGTACCCTAACCAAGTTTATAAACTCTCAAAGGCGCTTTACGGGCTCAAGCAAGCCCCAAGAGCATGATATGAATGCCTGCAAGATTTTCTTATCACTAATGGCTTCAAAGTCAAAAAAGCTGATACTACACTCTTTACTAAAACTATTACAAATGATTTGTTTGTATGCCAAATTTATGTTAATGATATTATATTTGGGTCTACTAACAAATCTACTTGTGAAGAGTTTATTAGGATTATGGTACAAAAATTCGAGATGTCAATGATGGGGGAGTTGAAGTATTTTCTAAGATTTCAAGTAAAGCAACTCCAAGAGGGCACCTTCATCAGCCAAACAAAATACATTCAAGACATACTTACCAAGTTTGGAATGAAGGATGCCAAGCCCATCAAAACACCCATGGGAACTAATGGGCATCTCGACCTCGACACGGGAGATAAATCCATAGATCAAAAGGTATACTGGTCGATGATAGGATCTCTACTCTATTTATGTGCATCTCGATCGGATATTATGCTTTCAGTATGCATGTGTGCAAGGTTCCAAGCCGATCCTAAGGAAGTTCACCTTAGGGCCGTGAAAAGAATCATGAGATATTTAGTTTATACTCCTAAGTTTGGGCTTTGGTACCCCAAGGGATCTACTTTTGATTTAATAGGATATTTATATGCTGATTGGGCAGGGTGCAAAATTGATAGGAAGAGCACATCATGGACTTGTTAGTTTCTGGGGAGATCCCTGGTGTCTTGGGCTTCAAAGAAACAAAATTCAGTAGCTCTTTCTACCGCCGAAGCCGAGTACATTGCCGCAGGCCATTGTTGTGCACAATTACTTTGGATCAGGCAAACCCTCAGGGACTATGGCTACAAATTGAGCAAAGTCCCTCTCCTATGTGACAATGAGATCTAGTGCTATTCGCATGGCAGAGAATCCCGTTGAACACAGCCGCACTAAGCACATAGCCATTCGGTATCACTTTTTGAGGGATCATCAACAAAGGGGGGATATCGAGATAGCCTATATTAACACCAAAGATCAATTAGCCGACATCTTCACCAAGCCTTTAGATGAGAAAACCTTTACCAAGCTTAGGAATGAGCTAAATATATTTGATTCTCGGAACTTTGATTGACACTTTGCACACATAGCTCATTTACATACCTTTGATCTTATCTCTATCATTTGCTACGACTAATGTGTTTTCAAGTGTATTTTTATGCTAAGTCGTAGATTGAAAGGGAAATAGAGTATTCGGCAAAGACAACGCTTCCACCCAACTCCATCGATTTCATTTACTCTTTGCTGGTATTTCGTCATCTCTCCACTTTGGTCTAATCTTTCATTCATATATTGTTTGCCAAAGGGGGAGAAAATTTACAGGGCTCACAAAATCTCTGTTTTTGGCGATTAATGCCAAAGCGGGAGAGAGTATCTAGCCCAAAGCAAAAGGACCACACCACCACCACTTTCAAAATTTTCGAAATAAAGTTTTCAAATTAGTATCCTTCAAATTGGTATTCCTCTAATGAGAAGTATCTCAATTGGTATCTATATTTCAAATTGATATATATCTCAAAACCCTCTCGAAAACTAAGAGGAGAATTTCATTTAGAGGGAGTTTTGTTTAAGTCAAAGGAAAAACATTTGAAACAGGGGGGAAAATTTTCAAATCATGAAAATGCTTCTTTCAATCTTATTCATATACCTTTGACTATTTGCAAAAATATTTTGAAAAAAACTTTTCCAAAAGAATTTGCAAAAACAAAACAAGTGGTGCAAGCGTGGTCCAAAATATTAAATAAAAGAAAGCAACCATGCATATCCATTGAAAATATTAAATTGGTTTAATTCCAAGTAACCTTTGCACTTACCTTATGCAAACTAGTTCAATTCTGTACTTATATATTTGCTTTGGTTTGTGTTGGCATCAATCACCAAAAAGGGAGAGATTGAAAGGGAAATAGGGTCAAACCTTTTCCTAAATGATTTTGGTGGTTGAATTGCCCAACATAAATAATTGGATTAACTAGTTTGCTCTAGATTATATGTTCTACAGGCGCCAAAGGTTCAACACAAACCAATAAAAAGTTGAATTTAGGGTTCAAAGAGAAAGGAGCAAAAGAAACCGAATGCTGCCCCTGGTTTAGCGCACCGGACTGTTAGGACTTGAGAGAGGATCGCTTGTGTTTTCTTGTTGCTCTTGTCGCTTGGTTGGCTTTCTTCTTCCCCATTCTTGTTCTCAAGACATTTGTAATCAAAGCAAGAGACACCAAGTTGTGGTGGTTCTTGGAGGGGTCTAAGTGACCCGTTTGATTAAGGAGAAAGCTCACTCAGTCTAGGTGACCGTTTGAGAGAGGGAAAGGGTTGAAAGAGACCCGGTCTTTGTGACCACCTCAACAGGGAGTAGGTTCTCAAGAACCGAACCTCGGTAAAACAAATCACCGTGGCATCCGCTTCATTTCCTTGTGATTTGTTTTCGCCCTCTCTTTCGGACTCGCATTTATTTATAACGCTAACTTTGACTAGTAGTTGTGTTTAAAGTTGTAAATTTCAGTTTTCGCCTATTCACCCCCCCTCTAGGCGACTTTCATGGTTACTACATGGCATGGCATATGACGACACTAAACACAAAGACGTGGCTGTAACACCCAAATTCTGAATTTGGGATTGGTAGAAGAAATCTGAGCAAAGTATCATAATGCTTTGGAAATTAGGAAATAAGAAAAATGATGAGAAAAGGATTTTTCTTTTAAAGGAAACCATTTATACATCCCATGAAATAAATAACAAGGAGAATAAAGCTTAAATTAGTAAAATTAAAATAGTATGGTTTATATTCACCTTTGGGTTTCAATTAATACATTTGAAAAATCTGAAAACTAAAATAGAAGTATAAATTTGAATTTGGAATAGAAAATAGAAAATAAAGGAGAAGGGAAGAACTAAGAAAAATACTACATAAAATAAAATAAAAATCAGAATAAACATCCTTCACACTTATATTATTAAATTATACCTTTCAAACTGAGGACAAGTTATTCACAAAGTTTGAATTTAAACTTGAACTCAAATTGGATTTGAAAATGGAGAAAAGAAAATAGAAAATAAAAAGAAAAAGAATAAAAGCCACATGGGCCGACCTCTACTCATTTCGGCCCACTTAAACAATCCAACCTGCGCGCAGCCCAAATTCCTCCCCGCGGCGCCGACAGGTGGGCCCGCCTCGTCAGCCTTACACCGCGCGGACGACGCCTGTTATCCCACTGCCTTGTGGGCCCTACTCGTCGGTCTCCACCGCGCTCGTTCCTCCCTCCCTCTCTCTGGTCCGCGGGGCCCGCACGTCAGGCCGTCTTCAACAACCTTGCCGAACGCGGCGGGCGGACCGCGCGGACGTCGCTGTGCTCGCCGTTCGGTTCCCTCCGCTCGGACTTCACCGTGGTGCATAAAAGCCGAAGCTCCGCGACCCCTTCCCTCCATCCGCCCGGTCGCCGTCCTTGCTCGTCACCAGAACCCCCGTGGCACACCGAGCACAGTGGGAGAAAATTGGGCGCCGCCGCGGAACCCCGCCTTGGTTGCCGTTCGGGCCTCGGTGATCGACCCAGGAGGAAGCCCTGTGCACGTGGATGCTCGTCGCGGCTTCGCTTGGGTGGAATCGTGCTCCAGACCACGGGGATTCTTCGCCGTAGTTGGCGCTCCGCCGCGGGTCCGTCGTTCGCCGTGGACAGCTCGCCCGCGCGCCCGATCCTTGGTAATTTCACTTCCCCTGCGTTCGACGTACCTATAATTGCATGAATCTCGTTTTGTATTTGAAGATAATGCCCTCCTGAATGGGACGGCCGAAATCCGGCCAACTCTCCGTCGTCTGGGCCGGCGGCGCCGCCGTGCTTGCAAGTCCTGTTGGGGCGAAGATCGTGGCCCGTTGGATGACCAAGCGACGGCTGGATTAGATTATAGGGTACCGCTTCGTGGGAACCAAATCTGGTGCGTTGATCTCTGATCGAACGGTTTGGAGTGGATCTCGGTGTTTTAAATCTGAGCGGTCGATCCCAGATCCAGTGGATAGCATTGCGTACCGCTTCGAGATCACGCCGATCTAATCCAGACCCTAGATTTGGGATCAGACGGCCCAGATACAACGATACCCCTTCGGCTTGCACGTTTTGCGTAAGAGCCCCTCGGGTTTCAGTGAATCAACCCGCCGTCCCTGGGCGCTGTTCTCTGTGTCTTGGAAACACTTACACCGAGACCCCTGTAGTTTTCAGTATTTGAGGCCCAGTCCAGAGATCATGAAAATCAAATAAATAAATTCAGAAATAGATTTTTAATATAAAAACAATTCCTAGAACTTATTTAATCCATAGAAAATTCATTTTTAGTCCAAATCACTCCATTCCAGTTTCTAAAATTTTGTAATAATGTTCTCTATCATATTGTGCCTCTGTTTTGGCATGAAAGGCTCATTCAAATTTATCTAATACTTAATCTTGTATTAAATACATAAAAGCTACAGAAATTCATAACTTGAAATATATAACTCCAAATTTAGTGATTCCAGTTCCTATGGGTTCATTTTAATATGTAGATTTTTACTGTGTATTTTATTTACATGTTTGGTGTAATGTTAATTTTGCCTACATATGTTTGTCTGTATTGCTACGTTTAGTGTGAGGTCACGAGTCACCTGAAGATCATCCTGGTACCTGGAATCTCAAGTCCCAGGCAAGTTGTGCCCTTGATCACTTCTTTTACCCACTCATGTTCTAATTAATCATAATGATCTGCATAGGTTAATTTTGATGGGACCCAATAGGTTACCCTAGTTTGTCTATCTTTATACCTTGTTTACCACTGAACTTTCTGGGTAGTACTTGCTAGTGCTATATGTGGTTTTGGGTATGAAGATTACACTATTCATGATTATACTTTTGTTATCAGTTGTTATTTATTGTTCATGATAAGATCATTATGTTAATTGGAACATGGAGAACCACCCGGGAAAACAGTGCTACCACAAGGGTTTAATGGGACGCCCTTGGCTGATTAATTAGGAAAGCTAGTGGAAGACTACCTTACCCGAAAGGGGCAAGGGCAGTAGGGGAGTGGTCAGTGTAGGGAGGCCCTCGTGAGGATTTTGCTGCGATGGCGGTCCTGCAAGGGATTCCTGCATTGGAACTTCCTATAAACTGTAGCGGGTTTTCGGAAGCTAGTGGAACTTTGTAAAGGCCTCGTAGTGGATCCCTAGCCATTCACCTCGGAAGTGTCTAAGGGCCTTGCAAACCCTGGCGACATGGGATACATGACTTGTGGGTAAAGATGCGCAACCTCTGCAGAGTGTAAAACTGGTATACTAGCCGTGCTCACGGTCATGAGCAGCTCGGACACTCACATGATTAATTTATGGAACTAAATTCAATTTGTCATATACATTGCATCGCAGGTGATGATGTTGTTACTTTTGTTCTATTACTTAATTGGGTTTGGTATTTACTTATACTTAGTAACTGCTAATAAAATTTTGACCAACTTTAAAAGCAATGCTCAGCTCTAACCATCCTCTTTGGTAAGCCTTACACTTCACATGAGCTCCCACCTTTGGCGAGTTCATGCACATTATTCCCCACAACTTGTTGAGCGATGAACGTATGTGAGCTCACTCTTGCTGTCTCACACACCCCACAGGTCAAGAACAGGTACCGCAGGATGAGGCGCTTGGAGGATGCTGTGAAGTGTTCGTGAGAGATCTAGGCCGTCGTCTCCCAGTCAACTTCGGGTTGCTGGACCGTTGTCTCCTTATAGTGTAACTATTTATTTTGTATAGAACTCCTGATATATATAAAGATGTGACATTCGATCCTGTGCCACTATACATCATATGTGTGAGACTTGGTCCCAGCATACCTGGTGTTTATGTTCGCGCCCGGGTCTTGGTGCCCCTAAAACCCGGGTGTGACAGAAGTGGTATCAGAGGAATGTTGACTGTAGGACGAAACCTAGATAGAACTGGACAACCATTAAATACTTATCTTACTCTGATTCTTTTCTAAACTTATCTCAATCTTTTCTCATCTATTTCCGCTATACTCTGATTATTCTTACCTTTTCCTTCTAAAGACAAATGTGGATTTCACACTTTGAAATCCTGTGCCTAAAGTGACTTTAGGAATAGGAGACCTAATCCTAGGAACAAAAACAAAACTATTTTTATAAGTGTCTATGTATTTGAATGTTTGTTCTTATGATATCTGTCTGATTTGGATCTTTGTTTGAGTGTGATAAGTTGTGGAGTAATGTCCACAATTGCATCTGCATATACACATAGGTATAAAAATATATTTATAAAATAACTAGACAATCTAGATTATCCCCTTAGAAAATATATGTATATATAGTATTCCGTATCTATCTCATCTTGATATATTCTATCTTACCTTTGGACAGTCACCTCGTACAACTAATTACCCTAGTCTTGACATAGAATATCTGGCCCAGCCCTGCCAAAGAAAGTTTTAGTACATAACCAACTATTAGCTTATTCATTCTGTCTACTAAATGATTCCCTTGCAAAGCTATCTTACCATATGTTTCTAACTTAGATGGTCAATACCAGGCGGGGTGGTGGAATTGATTTACCTGCTAATCGACACACTCGGTGGATATATCGACAACCCCAACCACAGCCAGCAGAGATGAATCCTCCTAATCCTCCACCAGGCGGAGTCGATCCACTAATTGCAGCTCAAATGAGGATGATGCAGCAAATGGCTGACACTATGGCAGATATGCGCACCCAAATGCAGCAAGAACGCCAAGAAATGCACCAGGAAAGAGAGGATGCACGTCGGGAAATGCGCCAAGAGCGGGAAGAGATACGCCAGGAGAGAAGGGTACAACAGCAGCAGCTACAACAACAACTTCAACAACAGCAGCAACAACAACAAGTGCCATTTCCTCCACCTCCACCACCAGTTCCACCCCGGGACAAGCACCGGGAATTCATGAGCCACAAACCACCAACCTTCTCCAACTCCGCAGATCCGCTGCAAGCAGATGACTGGTTAAAGTCCATAGAGAAGATGCTCAACATAGCCCAGTGCTCGGACCGAGAGAAAGTACTCTATGCATCGGGTCGTCTTGCTGGTCCCGCTGCGGATTGGTGGGATGCGTACTGTGCAGCTCATGCTGCTGCCGATACAATTACCTGGGAAGAATTCTCCACACAATTCAGGAATTACCATATTCCTGCTGGACTCATGAAGATTAAGAGGAAGGAGTTTCTATCCCTCAAGCAAGGAAGTATGTCCGTGAGTGAATATAGGGACAAATTCATTCAGTTATCTCGATATGCTCCCAGAGATGTTGAGGATGATGAGCAAAAGCAGGAGCTCTTTCTGGACGGATTGATTGGACCCTTGCAATATCAACTGGTATCGCACACATTCCCATCTTTCCAAAGGCTACTTGACAAAGCTATTGCTGTAGAAAACAAGAGGAGTATATTTGGAGAGAAAAGAAAGGCTGTCAACCAAGGGCAGGCTGGAAGTAGTTCCCGTTCTCGCTATACTACCACTCCAAGTACACCAGCTAGTGGCAGTTCTGGACAACAAAGTCATCAGGCACCAACTGCTCCTCCAAAAGCAAGCACTCCAGTAGGAACCGTTGCTCCTAACACAACCGCCATCAGGACATGCTTTAAGTGTGGACAACCGGGACACTACGCCAACTACTGTCCCAACAGAGCTGCCTATACTACACCGGCTCCGATGAAGCAAGGACAAGCCTCGGCAGGAAAGAGTCAGCCCCTATCCATCAACCGGGGATATGCCCATCATGCAGAAGTAGAAGCTGAACCCGGTGAACTTGAAATTCAAGAAGAAGAGCCAGTTGGAGATGAAGTAGTCGGTGAAGAAGTCAACGAGCAACAAGAATAGAGAGATAAACATAAATATAGATACATATATATATATATATATATTTACTATTTGTAAGACCTAAATATTAGTTTAGCTATTAGTTAGTATTTTACTATTCTAGTGATAATAATAAGGTCTATTAACCCTATGTTTTGTTAAGGAATTATGCATCATGCCGAGATCTCTTTGTTTGTGCATATGTTCCGAGAACAATATGAGTATACATCCCTTTTCTTACAAATCTCGAGGACGAGATTATTTTTAAGGGGGGTAGGATTTGTAACACCCAAATTCTGAATTTGGGATTGGTAGAAGAAATCTGAGCAAAGTATCATAATGCTTTGGAAATTAGGAAATAAGAAAAATGATGAGAAAAGGATTTTTCTTTTAAAGGAAACCATTTATACATCCCATGAAATAAATAACAAGGAGAATAAAGCTTAAATTAGTAAAATTAAAATAGTATGGTTTATATTCACCTTTGGGTTTCAATTAATACATTTGAAAAATCTGAAAACTAAAATAGAAGTATAAATTTGAATTTGGAATAGAAAATAGAAAATAAAGGAGAAGGGAAGAACTAAGAAAAATACTACATAAAATAAAATAAAAATCAGAATAAACATCCTTCACACTTATATTATTAAATTATACCTTTCAAACTGAGGACAAGTTATTCACAAAGTTTGAATTTAAACTTGAACTCAAATTGGATTTGAAAATGGAGAAAAGAAAATAGAAAATAAACAGAAAAAGAATAAAAGCCACATGGGCCGACCTCTACTCATTTCGGCCCACTTAAACAATCCAACCTGCGCGCAGCCCAAATTCCTCCCCGCGGCGCCGACAGGTGGGCCCGCCTCGTCAGCCTTACACCGCGCGGACGACGCCTGTTATCCCACTGCCTTGTGGGCCCTACTCGTCGGTCTCCACCGCGCTCGTTCCTCCCTCCCTCTCTCTGGTCCGCGGGGCCCGCACGTCAGGCCGTCTTCAACAACCTTGCCGAACGCGGCGGGCGGACCGCGCGGACGCCGCTGTGCTCGCCGTTCGGTTCCCTCCGCTCGGACTTCACCGTGGTGCATAAAAGCCGAAGCTCCGCGACCCCTTCCCTCCATCCGCCCGGTCGCCGTCCTTGCTCGTCACCAGAACCCCCGTGGCACACCGAGCACAGTGGGAGAAAATTGGGCGCCGCCGCGGAACCCCGCCTTGGTTGCCGTTCGGGCCTCGGTGATCGACCCAGGAGGAAGCCCTGTGCACGTGGATGCTCGTCGCGGCTTCGCTTGGGTGGAATCGTGCTCCAGACCACGGGGATTCTTCGCCGTAGTTGGCGCTCCGCCGCGGGTCCGTCGTTCGCCGTGGACAGCTCGCCCGCGCGCCCGATCCTTGGTAATTTCACTTCCCCTGCGTTCGACGTACCTGTAATTGCATGAATCTCGTTTTGTATTTGAAGATAATGCCCTCCTGAACGGGATGGCCGAAATCCGGCCAACTCTCCGTCGTCTGGGCCGGCGGCGCCGCCGTGCTTGCAAGTCCTGTTGGGGCGAAGATCGTGGCCCGTTGGATGACCAAGCGACGGCTGGATTAGATTATAGGGTACCGCTTCGTGGGAACCAAATCTGGTGCGTTGATCTCTGATCGAACGGTTTGGAGTGGATCTCGGTGTTTTAAATCTGAGCGGTCGATCCCAGATCCAGTGGATAGCATTGCGTACCGCTTCGAGATCACGCCGATCTAATCCAGACCCTAGATTTGGGATCGGACGGCCCAGATACAACGATACCCCTTCGGCTTGCACGTTTTGCGTAAGAGCCCCTCGGGTTTCAGTGAATCAACCCGCCGTCCCTGGGCGCTGTTCTCTGTGTCTTGGAAACACTTACACCGAGACCCCTGTAGTTTTCAGTATTTGAGGCCCAGTCCAGAGATCATGAAAATCAAATAAATAAATTCAGAAATAGATTTTTAATATAAAAACAATTCCTAGAACTTATTTAATCCATAGAAAATTCATTTTTAGTCCAAATCACTCCATTCCAGTTTCTAAAATTTTGTAATAATGTTCTCTATCATATTGTGCCTCTGTTTTGGCATGAAAGGCTCATTCAAATTTATCTAATACTTAATCTTGTATTAAATACATAAAAGCTACAGAAATTCATAACTTGAAATATATAACTCCAAATTTAGTGATTCCAGTTCCTATGGGTTCATTTTAATATGTAGATTTTTACTGTGTATTTTATTTACATGTTTGGTGTAATGTTAATTTTGCCTACATATGTTTGTCTGTATTGCTACGTTTAGTGTGAGGTCACGAGTCACCTGAAGATCATCCTGGTACCTGGAATCTCAAGTCCCAGGCAAGTTGTGCCCTTGATCACTTCTTTTTACCCACTCATGTTCTAATTAATCATAATGATCTGCATAGGTTAATTTTGATGGGACCCAATAGGTTACCCTAGTTTGTCTATCTTTATACCTTGTTTACCACTGAACTTTCTGGGTAGTACTTGCTAGTGCTATATGTGGTTTTGGGTATGAAGATTACACTATTCATGATTATACTTTTGTTATCAGTTGTTATTTATTGTTCATGATAAGATCATTATGTTAATTGGAACATGGAGAACCACCCGGGAAAACAGTGCTACCACAAGGGTTTAATGGGACGCCCTTGGCTGATTAATTAGGAAAGCTAGTGGAAGACTACCTTACCCGAAAGGGGCAAGGGCAGTAGGGGAGTGGTCAGTGTAGGGAGGCCCTCGGGAGGATTTTGCTGCGATGGCGGTCCTGCAAGGGATTCCTGCATTGGAACTTCCTATAAACTGTAGCGGGTTTTCGGAAGCTAGTGGAACTTTGTAAAGGCCTCGTAGTGGATCCCTAGCCATTCACCTCGGAAGTGTCTAAGGGCCTTGCAAACCCTGGCGACATGGGATACACGACTTGTGGGTAAAGATGCGCAACCTCTGCAGAGTGTAAAACTGGTATACTAGCCGTGCTCACGGTCATGAGCAGCTCGGACACTCACATGATTAATTTATGGAACTAAATTCAATTTGTCATATACATTGCATCGCAGGTGATGATGTTGTTACTTTTGTTCTATTACTTAATTGGGTTTGGTATTTACTTATACTTAGTAACTGCTAATAAAATTTTGACCAACTTTAAAAGCAATGCTCAGCTCTAACCATCCTCTTTGGTAAGCCTTACACTTCACGTGAGCTCCCACCTTTGGCGAGTTCATGCACATTATTCCCCACAACTTGTTGAGCGATGAACGTATGTGAGCTCACTCTTGCTGTCTCACACACCCCACAGGTCAAGAACAGGTACCGCAGGATGAGGCGCTTGGAGGATGCTGTGAAGTGTTCGTGAGAGATCTAGGCCGTCGTCTCCCAGTCAACTTCGGGTTGCTGGACCGTTGTCTCCTTATAGTGTAACTATTTATTTTGTATAGAACTCCTGATATATATAAAGATGTGACATTCGATCCTGTGCCACTATACATCATATGTGTGAGACTTGGTCCCAGCATACCTGGTGTTTATGTTCGCGCCCGGGTCTTGGTGCCCCTAAAACCCGGGTGTGACAGTGGCAAAGAGGGGAGGTTCCTGGATTGTGGTTGATTGACGAGGACGTCGGTCTTCTAAGGAGGGTGGATTGTGATATCCTAGCCCTGATTGGTGATATCCTGGTCAAAGGCTTAATAGAATTAATAGAGTATCCATACCAACAAGGTGTATCTTTATTTTCGGAAACCTATCTCGAAAAAGGCCTGTGTTAGTATGTGGGGACGATATATGATCATAGAGAGTTGACAGGAGTAAGTACCGCTGGTACAGGAATTGGACGTGGTGTTACATGGACTTAGCCTTATATTCGATAGGATTAAGGACAGCTATCACACGTAGGGCTGGTCATCGAAATTTTATATATTTGTTGTTATGTAGGATGAGGTCCAGAGACTAGGGACGCACCGTCGGTGTCGTCTTCCTAGGATAGTAATGGATGATGGATTACAATTCAAATTTTTTTTATAATTTATTTAAATTCTTAAATAATTTTAGTTAAAAAATAAATAGATACCTTTAGTATTGTCAGTCATGCGTACTCCCTTCAATAACCCGCTTTGTCGAAGCAGAAAGAGGTTGGGGGATGGAGAGGGCAGGGGCGCATTTGGGCCCCGGGCCACCTAGGCCATGGCTTGGGGCGTAGCCCAAAAATACATTTATATATAGGTCTTTTTTCAACCAAAAAATCTAGTCTAAAATATATTTCAGCTTAAAAATGTGGTCCAAAAGACCTCCTGCTTGCACCGATTGAGCCTGACGTTAGCAGCCTCCCTCAGTCGCATCTTCCAATTATTTCGTAAACCTGTGCGGCTGGATTTCCTATGTTGCTAGTGGTGCGCCGCCTTCATTCAGTCCTCTATCGCTCTCTACGCCTTCAGGCTCTACGAATCTGGCAAGGGCACAAGGCAACAACCTTAGAGTCGGTCGGGCGGGCTCTGACTCAGGCATCCGCCATCGCCACTCCGACCTCTACCTCCGCCAGCCTGCCTCCAGCGTCCCTGCGACCCTGTAGCATTGACACGTGTGGCCTGCATTGGCGCCGTGCCACCGCCCAAATCTGTCTCTGTCATTACATCTTCTCCCAAACTATACAATTTCCTCAACCTGATTCACTTCCTTTTCTTATTCATAGTCGAGGGCGGAGCGCTTCCCTGGCCAATGGGCAGCGACCACCTGAACGGCGAGCGATGTGTGCTAAGTGTTGACTGTCTGCTACCATGTGTCCGTGATTTTCCTCTATTTTGAATAATTGTTCCCGAATGTCTGATTCTTTTTTCCTATCTGTCACAGTTCCACTGAATTGTTTTAAATGTTTATATCTCTAAAGTGCGAAAAATTAAAAGACGAGTAGTACATCTTATATTTATAGAGTGGTCTATGCCGTTATTTTTAGGGAGCTCCGCCACTGGGAGAGGGTGCGGTAGGGAGCCGATGAGCCGCGGTCGCCATGCAGGTCAGAGGTTGGAGATGAGGAGGGGTGCGGCCGTCCCGGCTCTCCATGGCGTGGTAGTGGCCAAGCACGTACGGTATGGCACACATGACGGAGCAGCAGAGGCGGCGGAGGAAGCCAGCGCCACTGCTCGCACGTGGGCGCTGGTGCCCACAAGGAAGAGCTCCAGGGACCACGGTCCACAGTCACAGGATGTACTCGGACTCGGAGACGTTAGAATAGAGATGTTCTGGGCCAGGCCCGTGTAGGCGTCTCAAGAGAATGGGTGTGCTCGGCCTCCGCTTCTTCTTCTCTGCAGGCTCCCAGCCACTTAGGCCCGAACCGACCACCGGCCCACTATTTTAGTTGGAAGTGTATTAGTGACTCCTCTTATTTTCTTATTTTTCTCTCAAAAGATAATGAAGTGCCTCTCCTCTCCTCTCCTCTCTCCTTCCTTCTTTCCTCCATGACGACATCTGCAAATTCTAAGCTCATCTAAACTGTCGTCTCAGATTTTTCTGTTGATCTACTGAGAGAGGCCATCCATGACAAACAACAAAAGTAGATATGGAGATAATAGATCATCTTGGCGTCCATTAGGGCTTGTTCCGTTGCGAGGATTAGTTCCTTACTCATCAAAATTAAATAGTGTAATTTTATTCCTTTCAGTCTCTTCAGTATGTAACCGAACAAGGTCTTAAGTTGATTGAATAGTACGCAGATGTCATGCCATACATGACACACTGCACCCATTCACTTTGGAAGCCTAGCTTGTTCAGAAAAACGTCAACCAATCAATACGGACAAAATACTGTAGAAGTCGTAACTGCAATGAACATGGATGAAAGCCACAGCAAGCAGCATCGAGCATGCATTATAGTTAGTGCTGGGAATTGGGTCAGTCCGGCCCGGCCCGCTTGAGCCCATCGTGCTTCGTGCCAAACGGGTTCTGGCCAAGAAACCCCAAAATTTTTTTGGGTCGTGTCGTGCCGTGCCAACCTGAAGTGTAAAACAGTGGTCCGACCTGACCCGAAATTATGTCGTGCCTTCGTTGGGCCGTGTCGGTCCAAACCCGGCCTATATATTTGATCACATAAAATTAAAATATTACAACAACGTAAAATTCATAACTTACTAAATTAAACATATTAAACAATGCTAGTATTATTTGACCACATAAAGTCTAAATACCACAACAATATAAAGTCTATAACTTAATAAATTAAAGAAATTAAACAACATGGGTTTTATTGGGCCATGTCGGTCCAAGCCCGGCCCATCTATGTGGGCCGTGCTGGGGCCCGACAGGCTAGAATTTAAGACCCGATCCAGATCTGTCTTCGTGCTGTGGTAGCTCAACTCATATTTTTTCGTGTCGGGTCATCCTTTGGGCTCCTCCTTTTGAGCCGTACTCGTGACATATTCCCAGCACTAATTATAGTACGTACGCAAGCACTCAAAGGCTATTAGTGCATTATCAGTAATCATTCTTCAAGGAGGAAAGGCACTTTGGTTGAAAGACAAATGATATCGTGTAGAACAGGTCGATCAGAGCCGATTTATCAAGCATTCAGACACCACCCTTACAGATAACGTTACAAAGGCTTCTCGGTCTGTGCCCTTGAAGTTTACTTGGACGTTGAGGTTTTCGGAATGAGAACTATACACGTGCGGTTAATTAACTCCTTCCAGCATATAGACGGTCCTGAAGAACTCTGAAACGCCTGCAGCCGCGTCCTCCTGTTAGGGAAGCCAACCCAAACGTTCGCCGGTGTCAGCAACTCCTATAAACAGTGTATAAACAGTATTTTACACTAGATTTTTTGAAATTTATTGGCATCAGCTGACACCAATGCTAAGCTGTAGCTCCACCCCTCAAGGCTTACTGGGGGCTTATTCGGTTAGAGATGAATTAAGAGAGATTTAAATTTAAATAGGAGAAGATTTAATCCACTCCAATTCTCCTCAATTCTCTCTAACCGAACATGCCACATAGTACGTTTGTTTTAGGATTATAATCTGTCCAGATTATATAATTCAAAAAAAAATTAATTACCACTTTTAATTAAGTGTTAGTTTAAATTTTGTTAGATTGTATAATTTTAGCAGATTATAATCCTAAACAAACCCGTGAGGACTCAGGTAAAATGCCCCCCATTTTCGCTGAAAAAAAACATGCAGAAAGGTGGATCGGCAAAGATTTGGTTTGTCAAAGCCGCATATCTTGAAGAGTTGTTGTCCAAGCGGGCAACATGACAATTGTCCGCCTGATAGAAAAAGCATGAAAGACATGCACTAGCTAGCCACTAGCCAGCAGCTGTTATACTATATACTACTGTTGTTCTATTTTGCCACATCTATATAACTAATATTGAAGAAAGAGGATTCTTCTGACCGTCCTTATTTTATATACTTTGTACATTGCACCAATGCCCATTCATATCTTATATGTGGTCTGCATGTATGACTCGTACTCATAGTGTCGGCGTTTCGGATCCGGGGGACCCTCAACCGGACCGACTAGTGAATTTTAGTGTCGCGTGCCCCTGTCCAGATGGGTTGATGCAAGATGGAACACAAGCGAAGGGATGAGGCTTATATTATCTTGCACCGGGGGATGCTTGCAGTAGGGGTTACAAGTGTCGCGAGGGAGAGCGAGAGCGAGGGAGAGAGAGAAAGAGAGGGTTCGGCCTTGAGGTGAGCCGTCTGAGGCTGCCTCTACCACGCCCCTCCTACTCTGCCTGCCTCCGCTCATCTGCGTCGTGCGTCCGTGTGTTCGTACATCGCACGTTCGTGCCCCTCTTTTCCCGTGTTTATGTCTCCGCTGTTGCGTATGTGTTGTCCCTCGTTTTTTAGGAAGGCCCTGGATGTCCCCTTTTATAGATACAAGGAGATGGCCCAGCTGTACAATAGGGTGTAGCTATGTGCTAACGTGGCTGGCGGAGAATTGCCTTGAGCCCTAACGTGGCCGTCGGAGAAGTGTCTTGAGCCCTCTAGAAGCACAGCTGGCGGTACGGCATGGATCCTGCTGACCTTTTCTTGCTTCCGTAGGGGGTTGAGAGCAACCGACGTCATGGGCGCACGCGGGGAACCATCATTACCTGTTACCGGAGTAACTTAGATGGGACACCGGTCTTGTTCCCTCGTAGCCTAAGGCGGCTAGCTAGGGATAGGGTCATGATGTATCCCCTATAGCGTAGTTGATTCCGAGGCCTGAGGTCGGGCAAGGCGGAGACTTCTCCTGAGGCCGAGGCCGAGGTCGGGCGAGGATGTGACTCCTCCCGAGGCCGAGGCTGGGGTCGGGCGAGTGTTGGTACTTGCTCTCCTGAGCGAGTCGATCCAACAGGGGAGTAAAAGTGGTGTCAATGGGGCTACAACGCGAGATGGCAATAGCTCTGTTAACCTAGCCTCTCAAGGGCACTGTGCGGGGGTATTTATAGGTATCTGAGCGCCCAGCGTCCAGTGTTAAGGACACATGTGCCCTCAGGCACCTAGGTTATCCCCGGAATATTCCCATAAAGCAGGGTTACAGACCGTAATTACAGGGAGACCTTTACAAATTAGGCCCGTAATGCGCAGCGGCCACGCAGGGCTTGTTACAATGGGCCGGATCATACGTGTGCCTCCATGTTGAGCGAGGTCGCAAGATGAGACGACCTCGTCACAAGCCTTCGTCCGGCGACGTGCGGGACGAAGGGTAGGTCTACCCGTCGTCTTGCCTTCGTTGGTGCAGCGAGGTCGGCGAAGGCATCGAGCGAAGGGTGGCGTCTTCGCCTTCGCCCCAACATTTGCCCTCCGAGGGACCAGTTCGACTAAGTCATCTGGTGCCGAAGACGTCGCTAGATGGTGGAGACGCTGCCCTCGCTCGAAGTGGTTCCGCGGGGGTTTTTGACATGACCGTTGATTGACGCCGTACTGTTGGATTGCGGGTTTCCCGAAGCGACGCGCTTTGTGTATAAAAGGGGGCGGGGGCGGCGCGGTTTTGAACTTTATCTTTCCGCGCTCCGCGAAAACCCTAACCGCCTTTTCAAACCGCTCGCTGCTTGTCTGCCCTCCTTGCTCTTGCTCGTCGGAGATCTAGCCCGTGTGAAGCAGACCGCCCGTCACCGCCGACGGTACGTAGCGATGCCGTCCTCTTCCTCTTCTGCTGCTGCTACACCGCCGGCCGGCGCGTCGTCCGGGGAGACACTGAGCAATGTGGCGGCGGAGGAGTTGCGCGCCGGTGACATAGTGGAGTTCGGCGTGTCGCGGATGTCCTCGGTCCGCGTGCAAGACATGCAACAGCTTGGTTATTTCGGCGGCGGAGTGGCACGTGTCCCGGGGACGGAGGAGGTTCCCGAGCCAGAAGGCGAGTTGGTTGTGTTCGAGGCTTTTTTTCGCTGATGGCCTTCATCTGCCCGCACATCGATTTATGGGAGAAGTCCTGCGTAGGTTCAACATCCAGGTCCACCAGCTGACGCCAAATGCCGTGGTGGCTCTGGCGAAATATGTCTGGGCAACGACTTCGTACGGCGGGCAGCCCTCGGTCGAAGTCTTCGCGAAGCATTATTGTCTGCACTGGCAGAAAAGGAAAATCGGAAATAAGATTGCTCAATTTGGATCTTGCACGTTTACGCCGAAGACGGGCAAGACTTCGATGGAGGTCGTTGAGTTGGTTCCCTGTGCCCGTAATAAATGGGGCAGCTGGTGGGAATTTTGGTTCTATGTTGCCGAAGGCACAGTCGAAGACCATCCGGGGCTCCCCGTGGCCGAGATGTGTTCGCATTATTATTCAGCATACCCGCGGTTTGAAGTAGCGGAGGAGGATGCAGACGAAGGGGCCCTGCGGTGCGCGGCCGGCCTGAGTAGCTGTCACACCCGGTTTTAGAAGGCAAACCGAATGCGAACCATGTACGTGCCAGGATCAGCAATTCACGTACACAACAGTTACATAACATGGACATCATCACACAGTGCTCAAATAGTATTAAAAAGGGAAATAATAGTCGATTACATCATATGTCCGAGACATCCACATAGTCTTTACAATAATCAAAGTGCGGAAAAGAAACGTAGATAAACGTGGCCTTCACAGGCAGCCGACTGGGGGTTGCCGCTAACCCACACCTAGAACTCGTCGTAGTCCTAGAACTCCTGGAAGTCTCCTTCCACGGCTTCATCTTCTCCTGAGCAGTGGTTGCAATGCGGACAACCTGAGGGGGGGTTTGGTGTGTAGAGCAAGGGTGAGTACACATCAACATACTCAGCAAGCGTCCTGTTTGGCTGTAGTGGACTAGCTTTATGTGGGGGTAAGTCAAGCAGTTGCTTTTAGTTGGTCAGGTTATTATTACTAGTAGAAAGCCAGGTTTTAGCATTAACCCAAGTTATTAACCCAAAGTACCCTTTCCAAACGGAAAGAATACCACTTACCATTACCATAAGCATAATCATAACCATCCTCCTCATCATCATCTGTAAACAAACCATCTCTGATCAAGTATCTCTAATCACTGGAGCTCCCTTGGCCGCTCATAACCGTGAGCACGGCTGATATATCAGTTTCATAACACTCTGCAGAGGTTGCGCACTTTACCCACAAGTCGTTATTCCCTCTCTAGCCCGAGCTTGCAAGACCCTTATTCACTCCCGAGGTGAATGGCCAGGGATTCACTACGAAGCCTTTACAAAGATTCCCCGGGGCTGTAGCCGCCCGTTAGGTTTCCTAAATGTACCGCACTCCTCCCCAAGGGACAAATCAACCTTGGCAGAGCGAGCCACATACACCGAGCCCCATTGACGGCACGACGGCTAAGCGAACTACACCCCGGTTCCTCTAATTATTCAGCTAAGGGCGTCCCACTCCACCCTCATGGTTGCACTGTTTTCCCGGGCGGTCATCCAACGAACAGGTCCTTACTGAGAGGCACTCGAGAAACCGCTCGAGTCCCCTTAAAGGCCACAAGTATAACATCATAATAAGAAGGGGGAAAACAGCGTATCATAGATAATTCTCATCATGTTCATTGATTAATGTTGAGCAATAGTATAAAGCTAACCAATAATAATCCAACCCAAATAGGTAAACAAGGACATGGATAACAAGGTTAGTCAATCCTTAGGCATAAATGTGTAATGCGGGAGGTGAATTAAAGAATGAATAGGACAGAGATAGGTCAAGGGACACTTGCCTCCACCAACCGACTGCTGCTCAGGGGCTTCTCCTGCGAGTTCCTCGGGCTCTTCGACCGGATCGTTCTCTATGCGGTTGCAAACGTACATACATCCATCCATTGAAATTAGGAAACCAACAGTACATCATACAAGAGAACAAGTAGATTAAACATGCATAGAATATGACATGCGATACTGCATTTACCTTGGTTAGAAAGAAATGGGGAAAGGTCTCGCAGGGGTTAAAGCTTATGCTCGAGGCGCACTACGGGTAGACGAATAACTAAACGTTACGTGCTCTAGTTCTACTTAGCTCCAATAATAAGGATTAGCTACATGCACTAATGGAAACGTGACCACTTTTAGTAGATTAACGTTAAATGAGATAGACAATTAGCTATACAAATTAACTAACGTAACCAATTTCTAAATTGAGACTCCTATCTTATTAACATGAACAATATGATTAGCACGCATAAAATATAGAAAAGGCGGGGGGTAGACGGGCACGCCTGGGGGTAGACGAAGGCATGATGGGCTGTGCCAAGGCACTGCGCACTACACGAGCACGCGCGCAAGGCCGCACGCACACGCCACAAACTAGCCGTGCACACGTCGGGGCCGCGCGCTAGCCGAGCTCAAGGCCGCGTGCCATAGGCACGCTGGGCTGAGCTCGAGGCCGCGCCGGGGCCGTCACGACGCGAGCAAGGCGCGCCGGGGCGGGCGGGCAAGCACGGCGCACGGGCGGGGCGAAGCACGGGCGGGGCGGGGATACGGCCGGGACGGCGCAGCCGGGGCCGGGGCGAGGGCGGCCAGGGCCAGGGCGGCACGGCCGGGCGTGGGGGCCGGGCACGGGGCGGCGCGGCCGGGACAGGGGCCGAGCGGTGCGAGACGGCGCGGCCGGGAAGGGGGCTGGGCACGGGGGCGGCTCGCCAGGGGGCGGCGCGAGGGCGGGGCGGGCTCGCCGGGGCGGGGGCGGGCTCGCCGGGGGCGGCCGGGCGCAGGGAGGGGCGGGGCTCGGCCGGGCGGCGCGAGGGCGGCCGGGCGGGCGCGGGGGCGGGGCGGCTCGCCGGGGGGACGAGCGAGGGTGGGGTGGGGGCGGCTCGCCGGGACGGGGCCGGGCACGGGGCGGCCGGGTCGCCGGGGCGGCCGGGCGAGGCTGGGCGGCGCGGGCGCGGGTCACCGGGGCGGCCGGGCGGGGAAGGGGGAGGGGGAAGGGGGAGGAGAGGGGAGAGGGGGCCTTACCGCGGCAGGGGAGGGCGGCGCGGCGGCGGCGCTGGGGGAGGGAGGCGACGGCGGCGCTAGGGGAGGGGGTGCGGTTAGGGCAGGGGAGGGGATGACGGGCGGGGCCCGTAGGGGAGGGGAGAGAGAGAATTTGGGGGGGGGAAGGGGCGGCTGGGCCGCTTGGGCCCAAAGGGGGAGGGAGGGGGGCGCGGCTGGGCCGGCTGGGGCGGCCCACGGCGGGGGAGGGGGGCGCGGCTGGGCCGGGCGCGCGGGGGGAGGGGACGGCTGGGCCAAAAATGGGGAAGGAGGGGGGAAGGGAGAATAAAAAGGTTTTTCCTTTTTCTAAAAATCTACTTCCTCTAGATGAATGCATTTACATTTTAAACAATCAAAAAGTATGCATGGTTCGACATGGTGCATCACACAAAATAAAGTATTTTAGGGTTTTTCTTTACATGGGGTCTCAAGCCGAATCCCGCTACAACTTTGGAAAAGATCAAGGTTTAGTGAGGAGAAAAGGGAAAAAGAAAGGGTAACGCCTGAATTTGGTGAGGGAAAAGAAGAAAAAAATCTACCCCCAAATTCAGGGCGTTACAAACCTATCCCCCTTAAAAGAATCTCGCCCTCGAGATTCAGGGTTGGCTAGCAAAGAGCTCAGGGTATTTGGCCATAAGATCATCTTCACGCTCCCAGGTTGCTTCTTCCTCAGAGTGGTGATTCCATCTGACTTTGCACATTCTGATGGTCTTCCTTCGGGTGACTCTGTCTGCAATCTCAAGGATTTGCGCTGGTTTCTCTGTGTAGGTCAAGTCCTCCTGGACTTCAAGACCTTAAACTGGCAACTGCTCTTCTGGCACTCGCAAGCACTTCTTCAACTGAGACACATGAAAGACATCATGCACTGTGGACAAGCCTTCTGGCAAACTGAGCTGATAGGCCACTTCTCCACGCTTTGCGAGAATCTGGTACGGACCGATGTAGCGGGGTGCTAGCTTGCCTTTGACTCCGAATCTTCTGACTCCTCTGATCGGTGACACTTTCAGATAGACGAAGTCTCCGACTTCGAAACTCAGCTCTCTTCTTCTTGTGTCTGCATAGCTTCGCTGCCTTGATTGCGCTATCTCCAGGTTCTCTCGAACCATCTTGATGTTCTCTTCAGCTTCAAGTAGAATGTCTGGCCCGAACACTTGCTTTTCTCCAGGCTGATCCCATTGCAACGGAGTTCTACAACTCCTTCCATAGAGCGCTTGAAATGGTGACATCTTCAAGCTGGCCTGGTAACTATTGTTATAGGAGAACTCTGCATAAGGCAACTTCTTGTCCCGTCCGGACTGATCTTGCAACGCACAGGCTCTCAACATGTCTTCGAGGATTTGATTGGTTCTTTCAGTCTGACCATCAATCTGCGGATGATAAGCTGAACTGAAATTCAGATGTGTGCCCAAGGCTTCATGCAACTGCTGCCAGAAATGAGAGGTGAACTGCGTTCCTCTGTCTGACACTATCTTCTTTGGCACACCATGAAGACAAACGATCCGAGACATGTACAATTCCGCCAATACTGCACTGTTGTAGTTGGTCTTGACAGGTATGAAGTGGGTTGACTTGGTTAAGCGGTCCACCACTACCCAAATGGAATCGTAGCCGGCTCGAGTACGAGGCAATCCGACTATGAAATCCATGCCGATTTCATCCCATTTCCATTGAGGGATTTGCAACGGTTGCAACAATCCAGCTGGTCTCTGGTGCTCTGCCTTGATCCGCCGACAACTATCACACATAGCCACATACTCTACGATTTCCCTCTTCATTCCGTACCACCAGAATTTCTTCTTCAGATCCTGATACATCTTCTCACTACCAGGGTGAATCGAATAGGCTGTCTCATGAGCTTCCTTGAGGATCAATTCTCGAATAGACTGGACATTGAGAACGCACAAGCGGTCCTTGAACCATATCACACCTTCTGCATCTTCCCTAAAATCTTTGCCTCTGCCATCTAGAATCAGTCGCCGGATCTCACTGATCTTCTCATCATTTTTCTGCGCTTCCTTGATTTCCCACTCTAGGGTAGGTTCCAACTCGATTGTGACTCCTCGCGAGTTATTCAGAAATCCGAGGCTCAACCTATCAAACTCTTTGGCCAACTCATAAGGCATTGGACGAGCGACCATCAGATTGACTTGACTCTTCCTGCTCAAAGCATCTGCCACTACGTTCGCTTTGCCTGGATGGTAATGGATCTCCAACTCATAGTCTTTGATCAGCTCTAACCATCTTCGCTGCCTCATATTCAGCTCTGACTGAGTGAATATGTACTTCAGACTCTTGTGGTCTGTGTAAACATCACATTTCTGTCCATACAGATAGTGCCTCCATGTCTTCAATGCGTGAACCACTGCTGCCAACTCTAGATCATGGATTGGGTAATTCTTCTCATGAACCTTCAGCTGTCGGGACGAGTAAGCCACAACTCTTCCCTCTTGCATCAACACACATCCCAAACCTGTGTAACAAGCATCACAATACACCGAGAAGGGCTTGTGCACATTAGGCAAGACTAAGACAGGCGCTGTAGTCAACTTCTCTTTCAGCGCTTCAAAGGCCTCTTGACATTTCTGGGTCCACTTGAACTCAACTTTGTTGCCTAGCAACGCTGTCATTGGTTTCGCAATCCTCGAAAACCCTTCAATGAATCGCCGATAATATCCAGCCATTCCAATGAAGCTCTTGATTCCTCGAGCATCTGTTGGCGCTTTCCAGTTCAGAATGTCTGCCACTTTCTTTGGATCCACAGCCAATCCTTCTTTGTTGATTATGTGACCCAAGAACAGAACTTCACTGATCTAGAACTCACACTTGCTCAACTTTGCATACAACTGGTGCTCTCGCAATCTCTGCAATACCATCCTCAAATGATCCGCATGCTCCTCTTCGCTTTGAGAATAAATCAGAATATCATCAATAAATACCACCACAAACTTATCAAGGTAATCCATGAATACACTGTTCATCAAGTTCATAAAAAAGGCTGGTGCATTTGTTAGACCGAAAGACATCACAGTGAACTCATACAACCCATACTTGGTAATGAATGCCGTCTTTGGAATGTCTGAAGGTCGAATCCTGAGCTGATGATAACCCGACCTCAGATCAATCTTGGAGAACACACTGGCTCCTCTCAACTGGTCGAACAGATCTTCTATTCTGGGCAAAGGGTACTTGTTCTTGATTGTGACCTCATTCAAAGCTCGATAATCGATACACATCCTTTTGGTGCCATCTTTCTTCTCCACGAATAGGACAGGGGCGGCCCAAGGCGAGGTGCTTGGCCGGATGTAACCTTTCTCTGACAGCTCATCAATCTGCTTCTTAAGTTCAACTAACTCTAGTCCGGATATTCTATAAGCTCTCTTGAAGATGGGGGCGGTTCCAGGAAGAAGTTCTATGGCAAATTCAACTTTTCGCTCTGGTGGCATACCTGGTAAGTCCTTTGGAAACACATCTAGGAACTCGGACACAACCCTGATACTCTCAATTGGGTCTGCTTCCCTGCTATCGACAGCCATCTGATAACAACTTCCTTTCTTCGGCTCAGGCGGGACTAACTCCGTCACCACTTCCTCTCCAAGTGGGGAGATCAACTTGATTGTCCTCTTATCACAACTGATAACTGCCTGATACTTATCTAGCCAATTCATCCCTAGGATGACATCTATTCCCTGAGTACCCATTACTATAAGGTTAGCGGGAAACACTATCCCCCTTATTTCCACATTTACATTCAAACAAATGCTATCGGCTCGAATTTTACCACCGGCTGAGTCAATTTGAATGGGGGTTGACATGGTAGTAATTGGAAGATTATGTGCTTCTACCCATGATGCAGTAATGAAAGAATGTGTTGCTCCAGTATCAAATAACACTTCTGCAATATGGGAGTCGACTGGGAACATACCTACTATCATGCCGGAGGTCTCCTAAACTGCTTCAGCCTCCAAGTGGTTCAGTCTCCCATGATTATAACGCGGCTGAGAGCGGTTGCCTGCTCCTGGCTGAGGCACATTCTGCTTTGCCGGGGCATTGGGGCCTGACTGCTGCTGGGCTGCCTTCTTTGGACATTGCATCACCCAATGGCCTTGCTCTCCACAGTGGAAACATGCTCTGTTTCCAACCTGAGCTGGTGCTGCCTGACTGTTCTGCTGGCTTGCTGGGGCAGGAAGACGAGGTGCCTGCTGATTCTGCCTCTGAAACTGACCTCCTCCTGAATGATTGTTCTGACGATTCCGATGCTGATGCTGAGGAAACTGCCTTTGGAATTGCTGATGCTGCTGAGGTGGACGCTGGTTCTGCCTGAACTGCTGAGGTTGATTGCTTGAGAAACGAGGACGACTGCTGCTTCCAGGCTGGGGTCCACTGATCTTGCGCT
Organism: Zea luxurians; assembly: GCA_029449295.1. Taxonomy (NCBI): domain Eukaryota; kingdom Viridiplantae; phylum Streptophyta; class Magnoliopsida; order Poales; family Poaceae; genus Zea; species Zea luxurians. The sequence continues at coordinate 8,756,865 of JAOPSE010000040.1, forward strand.
TGCGATCCTCCATCTCTTTACGCTTCCTCTCTGTCATGATTGCTCTGTCAATCAAGTGCTGGAATGTCGGGAAAGTGTGATTCATCAGCTGATACTGTAGAGGGTCAACCAAGCCTCTTAGGAAACGATACTGTCTCTTGGCGTCGGTGTTGACATCTTCAGGAGCATAGTGAGACAACTACAGAAACCTGTCCCGGTACTCACTGACTGACGATGACCCTTGCTTAAGGGCCAGGAACTCCTCCTTCTTCACTATCATCAGACCTGCAGGAACATGATACTGACGAAAGCTTCCTCTGAACTCTTCCCAGGTGATGGTGTCGGGGTGGGCATGGGTGGCGAGATAAGACTCCCACCATGACTGAGCTGCTCCTCTCAGCAGACGGGGACCATACAGGACTTTCTCCCTGTCATCACACTGAGTGGTATGCAACTCCCGCTCCACAGTGCGCAGCCAATCTTCAGCATCCATGGGGTCAGAAGAGTGAGCAAACGTTGGGGGATGACCTCTCATGAATTCAGCACGTTTGTCCCTGGGCATCTGAGGCATCTGAGGCTGAGGTGGGGCCTGCTGCTGCTGCTGCTGCTGAATGGCGGCCAGAGTCTGACCAATGGCTTGAACTGCCTGAGTCTGCATCAGAAACATTTGCTCGATGGACATCGGGGGCGGCAGGTGCTGTTGCTGGGGCACCTCATCTTGCGGAGATGCCTGCTCCTGCTGAGCACGCCTTCCTCCTCTGCGCCTGTTTTCTGACATCTGCCGAACGCAACCACACATCAGAACTGATCTTGCAAACCTTGCAGCATAAGAAAAGAGTATAGGATTCTCCACAACGCTGAACAGATGAGCATCTTCACTGACCTCCAACACAGACCAACACAGCTTCTCAGATAAAGAGGAAAGTGGAATAAAAGGCTTCCCAACTAAATAGCTAACTCCATTAAGGTAGTGTTTGGTTGAAGAGCCAAGTAGAATGAAGTCGTTCTGTCCTAGTTTTGTTGCTGTTTGGTTACAAAGTAACTAGAACGGAATGACTCCAATTAGAGAATATTCTCCTCAGATCCGGAACCATTCCGCTCCAAAAAATCAACCGGACGGAGCCGCTCCGTTCCCATCCTGCTCTCACAGTCACGCTCCGTTCCGTTCACTCTGCGACCAAACAAAAAACAGAGTCGCTCCATTCCAGATTACCAAACACAGAACAGAGCGGCTCCGTTCCTAGAATCAGGGATGGAACGGCTCCGTTCTAGTTGGCTCCTCAACCAAACATTACCTAACATATAACAGGTAAACCAAAATGCAGGGGATACCCACATCCTGGTGACAGTCATTACAAAGATCCAAATCAAACATAGTTCATCATGACAAACATAAATGCACAGGATATAGCAAACTACCCTGTCTAACTAAGACTAACTAAGAGCGAGACTAATGCTAAGACTATAGCTTCTATGTATATATCTTCGTATTAATTACAAGATCTGACTCTAACGACCTATGGTTCTAAATTTATCTTGGTCTTGCTGTCGGGGTTGCCATAAGACCGATGTCCACGCCGAGGTGAGCGGTACGGGTGCTAAGTCCCGACGGGAGCGGGGGAACCATCGTCCAGGTGACGATGCTCCGCGCGCTCAGCCTGCAGCAGGGCGATCTCAGCACGAGCCCTACTCAGCTCGTCTAATGCATGGTCCAGCTCCGTGTTTAGCACGGCGGCTAGGTTGACTGTGCTGCTCAACCTAGGGTTGTCCTCACCAACAGGTGAGACAATCACGCCTCCTGTGCTGCCAGATGGACGGCGGGGGTAGTACTTTAGGTTGAGACCGTCAGCTACCCCACCGAGAACCGAGCAGTAGTGCGAAAGCGCACGCCGTGCGGCATCTTGCATGGCCGCCTCAGCTGAGTCCCGCTCAGAGATGGAATAGTGCTCCGAGCAGATCTCAGCACCCCAGAGACTGTTCTCCGGGCGGCGCACCAAGCAGGTTGCCTCCCAGCGGTCCGGGTAGACCCCGCGACTATGCTGGTAGACCACATAGCGATACTCGATGGACCAAGTACGCCGGTCAAGTGCCCGACGTAGCAGGGTGTCGAGCGCATCGTGGAAGTGACACCCGCGAGCAGCGTCGCGAGTGACGGGTCGAGCAACCCATCCTTCCGGCTCGTGGTCAGCAGAAAAGTCGATGTCGTGGCTCGAGATGTCGTCGCCACCTCCGTCGTCTGGGTCTTCCCCTGAAGCTACTCCAGAGGCTAGGGCGCCCAGTGGTGGTGCAGGGGGCGCCTCTAGGGGAAGCACGGGGGAGCAGCTCCTCACAGACTCTATCTCCTACTGGAGCGAGAAAGAGGAGCCCTGCTGCTCCTGTCATCGATGTTCCTGCTCCTCATGCAGGCGGTGGTGCAGCCTCTCCAAGTGGCTGGACTGTCCGGCCACGGGACGGTGAAGCGGACGCTCAGCAAGGCGGGAGGGTAAGAAGGGGATGACAGACTTCCGTGCATTGTGTCTAAGACGAGCCATCTACAAAAGACACCGCAAGCAAAAGAGTGAGAACAGAATTAATATGACCAGCAAGTAATGAATCATAAGTAAATGAAGGATTAGAATAAAACACAAATTTCGGCAAGGTATAATATATAGTAGAACATAATTTGGTCAATATGACCAACTTTTGAAGGGATACCAAAGTCAAGGCAAGGACAGAGGTCTATAGTCCTTAGAACGACCATTCTACTCTAGGTTAGCGGGCCTACAGTCAGCATGGCTTTGATACCAGCTATGTCACACCCGGTTTTAGAAGGCAAACCGAATGCGAACCATGTACGTGCCAGGATCAGCAATTCACGTACACAGCAGTTACATAACATGGACATCATCACACAGTGCTCAAATAGTATTAAAAAGGGAAATAATAGTCGATTATATCATATGTCCGAGACATCCACATAGTCTTTACAATAATCAAAGTACGGAAAAGAAATGTAAATAAACGCGACCTTCACAGGCAGCCGACTGGGGGTTGCCGCTAACCCACACCTAGAACTCGTCGTAGTCCTAGAACTCCTGGAAGTCTCCTTCCACGGCTTCATCTTCTCCTGAGCAGTGGTTGCAATGCGGACAACCTGAGGGGGGGTTTGGTGTGTAGAGCAAGGGTGAGTACACATCAACATACTCAGCAAGCGTCCTGTTTGGCTGTAGTGGACTAGCTTTATGTGGGGGTAAGTCAAGCAGTTGCTTTTAGTTGGTCAGGTTATTATTACTAGTAGAAAGCTAGGTTTTAGCATTAACCCAAGTTATTAACCCAAAGTACCCTTTCCAAACGGAAAGAATACCACTTACCATTACCATAAGCATAATCATAACCATCCTCCTCCTCATCATCTGTAAACAAACCATCTCTAATCAAGTATCTCTAATCACTGGAGCTCCCTTGGCCGCTCATAACCGCGAGCATGGCTGATATATCAGTTTCATAACACTCTGCAGAGGTTGCGCACTTTACCCACAAGCCGTGATTCCCTCTCTAGCACGGGCTTGGAAGACCCTTATTCACTCCCGAGGTGAATGGCCAGGGATTCACTACGAAGCCTTTACAAAGATTCCCCGGGGCTGTAGCCGCCCGTTAGGTTTCCTAAATGTACCGCACTCCTCCCCAAGGGACAAATCAACCTTGGCAGAGCGAGCCGCATACACCGAGCCCCATTGACGGCACGACGGCTAAGCGAACTACACCCCGGTTCCTCTAATTATTCAGCTAAGGGCGTCCCACTCCACCCTCATGGTTGCACTGTTTTCCCGGGCGGTCATCCAACGAACAGGTCCTTACAGAGAGGCACTCGAGAAACCGCTCGAGTCCCCTTAAAGGCCACAAGTATAACATCATAATAAGAAGGGGGAAAACAGCGTATCATAGATAATTCTCATCATGTTCATTGATTAATGTTGAGCAATAGCATAAAGCTAACCAATAATAATCCAACCCAAATAGGTAAACAAGGACATGGATAACAAGGTTAGTCAATCCTTAGGCATAAATGTGTAATGCAGGAGGTGAATTAAAGAATGAATAGGACAGAGATAGGTCAAGGGACACTTGCCTCCACCAACCGACTGCTGCTCAGGGGCTTCTCCTGCGAATTCCTCGGGCTCTTCGACCGAATCGTTCTCTATGCGGTTGCAAACATACATACATCCATCCATTGAAATTAAGAAACCAACAGTACACCATACAAGAGAACAAGTAGATTAAACAGGCATAGAATATGACATGCGATACTGCATTTACCTTGGTTAGAAAGAAATGGGGAAAGGTCTCGCAGGGGTTAAAGCTTATGCTCGAGACGCACTACGGGTAGACGAATAACTAAACATTACGTGCTCTAGTTCTACTTAGCTCCAATAATAAGGATTAGCTACATGCACTAATGGAAACGTGACCACTTTTAGTAGATTAACGTTAAATGAGATAGACAATTAGCTATACAAATTAACTAACGTAACCAATTTCTAAATTGAGACTCCTATCTTATTAACATGAACAATATGATTAGCACGCATAAAATATAGAAAGGGGGGGTAGACGGGCACGCCTGGGGGTAGACGAAGGCACGACGGGCCGTGCTAAGGCACTGCGCACTACGCGAGCACGCGCGCAAGGCCGCACGCACATGCCACGAACTAGCTGTGCGCACGTCGGGGCCGCGCGCTAGCCGAGCTCAAGGCCGCGCGCCATAGGCACGCTGGGCCGAGCTCGAGGCCGCGCCGGGGCCGTCACGACGCGAGCAAGGCGCGCCGGGGCGGGCGGGCGAGCACGGCGCACGGGCGGGGCGAAGCACGGGCGGGGCGGGGACACGGCCGGGGCAGCGCAGCCCGCGCCGGGGCAAGGGCGGCCGGGGCCGGGGCGGCACGGCCGGGCGCGGGGGCCGGGCACGGGGCGGCGCGGCCAGGACGGGGGCCAGGCGGCACGAGACGGCGCGGCCGGGACGGGGGCCGGGCACGGGGGCGGCGCGAGGGCGGGGCAGGCTCGCCGGGCGCGGGGCGGGGGCGGGCTCGCCAGGGGCGGGGCCGAGGCGGCTCGCCGAGGGCGGGGCCGAGCGCGGCTCGCCGGGGGCGGCCGGGCGCGGGGAGGGGCAGGGCTCGGCCGGGCGGCGCGAGGACGGCCGAGCGGGCGCGGGGGCGGGGCGGCTCGCCGGGGGGACGAGCGAGGGTGGGGTGGGGGCGGCTCGCCGGGACGGGGCCGGGCACTGGGCGGCGCGGGTCGCCGGGGCGGCCGGGTGGGGCCGGGCGGCGCGGGCGCGAGTCGCCGGGGCAGCCGGGCGGGGAAGGGGGAGGAGAGGGGAGGGGGGGCCTTACCGCGACAGGGGAGGGCGGCGCGGCGGCGGCGCTGGGGGAGGGAGGCGGCGGCGGCGCTAGGGGAGGGGGCGCGGTTAGGGCAGGGGAGGGGAGAGAGAGAATTTGGGGGGGGGGGAGGGGTGGCTGGGCCGCTTGGGCCCAAAGGGGGAGGGAGGGGGGGCGGCTGGGCCGGCTGGGGCGGCCCACAGCGGGGGAGGGGGGCACGGCTGGGCCGGCCGGCTAGGCCGGGCGCGCGAGGGAGGGGACGGCTGGGCCAAAAATGTGGAAGGAGGGGGGGAAGGGAGAAGAAAAAGGTTTTTCCTTTTTTTAAAAATCTACTTCCTCTAGATGAATGCATTTAAATTTTAAACAATCAAAAAGTATGCATGGTTCGGCATGGTGCATCACACAAAATAAAGGATTTTAGGGTTTTGCTTTACATGGGGTCTCAAGCCGAATCCCGCTACAACTTTGGAAAAGATCAAGGTTTAGTGAGGAGAAAAGGGAAAAAGAAAGGGTAACGCCTGAATTTGGTGAGGGAAAAGAAGAAAAAAATCTAACCCCAAATTCAGGGCGTTACAGTAGCGGGCGCGATCTGGTTGAGGAGTTTGTCGCGTATGGGGTGTGGCCCTTGGCGCATGGCTGGGCGCTGGGCGAAGTATGCCCTCGCCAGATGCCTTCCCGTGGCGGGATGCTGGTGCGGAGTCCTGCCTTCGCACTAGATTTGCATGGCCGAGATCCCGCCGCATTCGTGCGTGAGGCAGAGGATGGGGCGGCGTGGATAGTTGGTCGTTACGTGCCGAAGACGAAGGGCCAGCGTAGTTGGGATATACGCGGATCCAATGATCGCTTGAATAGGGTCTTCAAGTTGAACCGTCTACCGTATGGCGGTTATCTCGGTCAAGACGATGTCGATCGCCGCGGGAAGAAACCAGCGGCAGAGACTGAAGACGACCCCGCGCCGGCGGCCACCCCATCCACTAAGAAGAGGAAGCTAGGTACTGTGATGGGAGGACTGGGGGTCTCCGATAGTTTTGCTGTGGAGCTGATGGGGACATGCGCGGCCCCCAGGGGAAGGATGTCTTCGCCCGAGCTCCGGGAGTCTTTGGCGCGGATGCTGAAGGTTACCGGGGGTTGGTGGCCTAAGAACGTTCCTGTCCCCCGTGCGGCCGGCGAAGACTTTTTTACATCTCGCATGGCTCATGACTTGAAAGTGTTCCCTTATGGATGGAATAGTGCTGCTGTTGTGTCGGCAGTGATGGACAAGGATCGTCAGGAGGCTGCGCAAAAGCGCCGGGCGGTCATCAGGCTGCCCGAGGCTAGGCCGAAGAGGGCGCGGGGGACTACGAAGGCTGCCGCCTCCGGCTGTAGCCAGCCGACGCTGGCGGCGAAGTCGGCCGCCCTAGGTCCAGCAAGGTGCCGGATGTGGTGAAGGCAGCTGGCGCCTGCGTAGCCAAGTCTGCCTCGGCCGGAGCCGCGAAGGCCCGAGACTTGCCTTCGCCGGCGAAGCGCGTTGCCGATTTCGACACTGATATTAGTGTGGAGGATTATCTCACTGGTAAGTCGTTGGCCCGAGTTTTTTTTTGACCGTTGATACTTTGCAGGATCGGGCGAGGGGCAACTTGTTGTTGTTCTGCCCGCGGTGGCGACCACGGTGTCTGCCACGGTGCCTAGGGCGAAGGGTAGCGCTCTCAGCGCTGGCGGTGAGATTTCGGCGCTCACCGCCGTCAAAGACGAAGCGGGCACTATGTCCCGTCGGCTGAGGGAGGCATCGCAGCGGCTGAGTCAGGTAGTTGGGCTAGACTTCGGTTTTTACCGTTTTCGTTGGGGTTGTGGACTTATGTTTGCCTTTTAGGCGGCTAACTTTGCTGATCGCGTGGCGTCAGGGGCCCTTACGGCAGCTGTGTCTGCCAAAGTCGAGAGACTTCGGGCGCAGCATGCTGACGTTGTCCGGGAGAAGTCGGCCGCCGATAGCAAGTGCCGCAAGCTATCGGAGAAGGTGGCCGCGCTGGAGGGTGAGAGGACTGACCTCCGGCGCCAGCTGGCGGAGGAGAGGAGGGAGGCTAATCAGGCCCTCGCCAAGGCGCAGTCGGCGCAGGCGGAGGCCAATCTGGTGCGGGTGGAGGGTAGTCTCGCCAGCCAGCGCGCCGAGGAATGGGAGACGCGGTTCAACGCGCTGCAGGCCCGCATGGAGAGGGCCGAGGCCTCGATGCGCTCTGAAGTTGAGCGGACGCGCAAACAGCTCATGGACTCATACCGTGAGTTGGGCGCGTGGACCGCTGACTTCGAAGTGCCCGACCGAGAGTCAGGCCTTCGCTGCCTCGAGTGGCTACAAGAGTTGTTGGCGCTCCCGACCATCGTGGAGGGATTTATGTCCTTTGCTTCCCTGGTCACCTGCGAAGGGGCGATGAACGCGCTGTCCCGCGAAGGGTGCAGTCACTATGAGGTCTTCGACCGATCTGATGAGGATTTCGAGCGCGAAATTTACAAGGTCGAGGACCCTATGGTGAAGGAATCCGCGGGAGCCCTTTTTGACCGGATGTGGGGCCCCCATGGCCGGGAGGTGGTGAGGGAGCGGTCCGACCGGGCGAGGGATCAGGTAATGTTTATCTTTTGTTTAGTGTTGTTGGATGTGGGTTATGCGTGGGCTTGCTGAATCGGTGTGCTATGTTGCAGGCGGCGCGTGATGAGAGAGTGGTGGACTTCGGAGCTTTAAACAGCGTGCGACCTGAAGCGGAGTCGAGCCCGGTGGCACCGCCCCCGGAAACCGTCGAAGGCCCCCTCGCTGCCCCTGCGGCTACTGTGTCCGGTGGTGGCTCGTCGCCAACCGCAGTGCCGAGGGCTGATGATCCCCCGAAGACGGCGATGGAGCCGGCAGCGGAGGACCCCACGGCGGCTGGGCCTTCGTAGGTGGCTTAGTGGGTGTGGGTAGTTAGGGAATTTTGTATATGTTGCTGAATCTTGGTTGCTGCGCAGGTTCAAGGTTTTGGGCCTGCGCACGCAACCGCCACTGCTAATTTTTTGGCGGCTTCGACCGTGGATGCTGGGAATGAATCGGATGAGTCTGCTTCTAAGTTTTCTGATTTTGGTGACTCTGGGAGTTCGGTTGAGTGGACGGAAGAGTCGTCGGATGAGGACTTGGATTACTTTGCGGCCTTGGATGTGGCAGCGGCGGAGGCTTCGCCGCGTGCTGCGGATGCTGAAGTTGTGCCTGGTCCGAGCGCTGGGCGCAGGCGGCGAAGGGCGGTTGCGAAGCGTAGAGTGAGTGAGGTGGATGGCGGTCGGCTTCGAGTGGGCGGGGCTGTCAAGCAGGAATTGTTGTCCTCGCCGGCCGTTGCTAGTGTAGGTGAGGGGGAGTTGCGAAGTCTTTTTGAGGGTGAGGAGCTTAGGATAATGCTTTTTAACTATAGGGAGATGGAATCATTCCGAAGGTTGAATCGATGTAAGGTGTGATGCCCTCGCTGTACATATGTAACTATAATTTGTACGATGAGGTTATGCGCCTGCGCGCATCCGGCTATGCTTGTAAAGGCGTTGCGTGCTTGGTCTAGTACGTTTATTATGTCGGTCCGGCGTGCCTGTAGTCAGTCTTTGCTTGGACAGTTTGGTGTAGGGTTTAGCACGGGTAGTCTTTTGAGGAAGACTTCGATTTTTCGCACTTGTTGCATTAGTCCGGCTGCACCCTTAGGCGACTTTTGCACGAATAGTCTTTTTGAGAAGACTTCGCATTTAAGCACTTGTTGTGCTAGTCCGGCTGCACCCTTAGGCGACTTTTGCACGGATAGTCTTTTTGAGAAGACTTCGCATTTACGCACTTGTTGTGCTAGTCCGGCTGCACCCTTAGGCGACTTTTGCACGGATAGTCTTTTTGAGAAGACTTCGCATTTACGCACTTGTTGTGCTAGTCTGGCTGCACCCTTAGGCAACTTTTGCACAGAATGTCGCACGCGAGGGGTAGCCATCGCTGCCCCTCGCGGTGACTTTTGTGTCGGTCGAAAGTCGAAGACCGTTTAGTCGGTCTTTTTCGACGTAGTTTTTGCGGGGGATTTTTCGCGTGTATATTACATGGCTCCGCCTCGTTAAAAACCTCACCCCCCGGGAGGAAAAGAGTGCGGGCCGGCTGAAAACTGTTCTGCGGATTACAAGGGCGAATTGGCCCTGAGGAGTTAAACAAAAAATTTGCGAAGATTATCAATGTTCCAAGAATGTTCTAAGTCTTCGCTGGATGGAGTTGTGAGTCTGTACGCGCTGGGGGACGCCTTTGCCTTGACGATGAAGGGGCCCTCCCACTTCGGCTCCAACTTGCCCCGGGACTCTGTCCGAGCTGTCCGGACGAGTACGAGGTCTCCTTCGTTGAACTCCCTCGGGATGACTGTGTGGTCGCGCCATGCTTTTGTCTGGGCTTGGTATTTGTCCAGAGCCTGTAGGGCGAAGACGCAGTCTCCGTCGATGATGTCCTTCGAAGTCGGCTCGTCTACGTCGGGGACGGCCGACGCGACTGTCCGAGGCGACCCATGTTTTATTTCTTGCGGAGTCATAGCCTCCGATCCGTATAGAAGGTGGAAAGGGGTGAACCCAGTCGCCCTGCACTCAGTTGTGTTCAGCGCCCAGACCACTTCGGGTAACAGGTCGGGCCACTTGCCTTTTTTGTCGTCGAGGAGCATTTTCTTGATGGCTGTGAAAATTTTGCCATTGGCGCGCTCCACGACTCCGTTGGACTGGGGGTGGTACACGGAGGCGAAGGCAAGCTTGGTGCCGATGGAGAAGCAGAAATCTTTGAAGTCTTGGTTGTCGAAATGCTTGCCGTTGTCGACTGTGAGTTCGGACGGGACTCCGAAGCGGCAAACAATATTTTGCCAGAAGAATTTCTGGGCTGTCTTCGATGTGATAGTGGATACTGCCCTCGCTTCAATCCATTTGGTGAAGTATTCAACGGCGATGAAGGTGAACTTGAGGTTCCCCTGAGCCGTGGGCAGGGGCTCGACAATGTCCAGGCCCCAGCGCTGAAGAGGCCACGTGTGGGCGATTAGCTTCGTGAACTGCGAAGGGCGTCCTGAGCGTGGGGAAAATTTCTGACAGGCTTCGCAGGACCTCATGACCCGATTTGCGGCGCAAATCACAGCGGGCCAGTAGAAACCTTGTCGAATCACCTTTGCCGCTAGGGCCCTAGGCCCTGCGTGGGAGCCGCAAGTCCTGCTGTGGACTTCGCGCAGAATTTGGACGCCTTCGGTCTCGGTGACGCACTTAAGCATCGGCTGACTGACCCCCTTCTTGTAAAGTTGGCCCTCGATCAGTGCGAAGTCCCGGCTTCGGTGTTTGAGGCGCTTGGCCTCATTGTTGTCGGTTGGATGATAGTACCCCTGCAGGTACAGGGTTATTGGTGCCCGCCAGTCTTCGGTCATGATGAGGTTGACTATGCGGTGGCCCTCGCTGTCATTGGTTATTTGGAGCCCTTCAGGGCTGCGGACGGCTGGCGTGCCGATGACGTGATAGAACACGTCGGAGGGTAGGGCCTCGCCCCTGGCGGCTGCCTTGGCTAGTGCATCGGCCTCCTCATTCTTGGCTCGGTCCACGTGCTGCAACGTGAAACCCTTGAATTGTCTTTCGAGGCTGCGGATGGCCGCGAGGTACTGCATGAGTGCGAGGTCCTTCGCTGCATAATCTTTTTCGACCTGGCCGGCGACTACCTTGGAATCTGTTCTGATGATGCAGGTGGTGACACCGAGTGCCCTTAGCTTGCGAAGGTCGAGGATGACAGCCTCGTATTCTGCTATGTTGTTGGTGCACCTATCAGACTCCAAAGCAAAGCTGAGGCGTGCTGCGTATTTGTGCTTAATCCCGAAGTAATGACTGCAGCGGCGCCTGCCCCACATGGCACCATGCGCCGTCACAATGGATTGTCCACACTTTTTCTACGGACGGCTCCGGTTGCGTTATTGGTCCAGTCCAGTCTACGACGAAGTCTGCCGGGACTTGCGACTTGATAGCTGTCCTGGGTTCGAATGTGATATGATAGCCGGAGAGTTCGGCTGCCCACTTGGCAATCCGTACTGACGCCTCCGGGTTTCTAAACAGCTCGCCGAGTCCTCTGTCTGAGGTAACCCGAACCTTGAATGCCTCGAAATAATGGCGCAATTTGCGCGAGGCCATCACGACTGCATAAGCGATCTTTTCCAGCTCCGTCATGTTGCATTTTGATGTTGTGAGCACTTCAGAGACGTAATAAACTGGACGCTGCTTGGTTGTGCCCTCTCTGGTCTGCTCTTGAACCAGTGCTGCGCTGACCGCATGTGGCGAAGCCGCGACATAGAGCAATAGGGGTAGCGAAGGGTCAAGGCTTGTAAGGATCGCCAGTTCCGACAAGTACTGTTTTAGTGAAGCGAAGGCCGCCGCCTGCTCTGGCCCCCATGCAAAGTCTTTTGCGCCGTGGAGTGTTTTGAGGAACGGGAGACTCCGCTCCGCGGACTTGGAGATAAATCTATTGAGGGCGGCCAACCTGCCCGTCAGTCGTTGCACCTCTCTGGCTGACTGCGGGGGCGTCATATTGATGATTGCCTGGATTTTGGTTTGATTGGCCTCAATTCCGCGGTGTGATACCAGGTAGCCCAAGATTTTTCCCTGGCGGACTCCGAAAACGCACTTCTCAGGGTTGAGGCGAAGTCGTGCGGCTCGCATGCTTGCGAACGTTTCGGCGAGGTAGGCCAGGTGGTCTTCCTTGCTTCTGCTGCAACGATGATGTCGTCCACATATGTGAATATATTTCTGCCGATCTGGCTCTCGAGCACTGTTTTGGTGAGTCGAGAGAAAGTGGACCCGGCATTCTTGAGTCCCTCTGCCATTCTGATGAAACAATACGTGCCGAAGGGTGTTATGAAGCTGGTGCTTGCCTTGTCCTCCTCCTTCATATATATTTGATGGTAGCCGGAGAAGCAATCGAGGAGTGACATGATTTCGCACCCGGCTGTGCTATCGACGATTTTGTCGATTCGGGGCAGCGGGAAATTGTGCTTGGGGCAGGCCTTGTTAAGACTGGTGAAGTCTATGCACATCTGCCATTTGTCGCTCTTTTTCTGCACCATCACCACATTGGCGAGCCATGTGGGGTAGGCGATCGGCTCGATGAACTTGGCTTCGAGCAGGCGATGCACCTCGGCCTTGGCGGCTTCTGCCTTTTCGTCAAACATCTTGCGCAGTCGTTGTTTCTTCGGCCTCATCGAAGGGTCAATTCCCAGGCCGTGCTCGATGATGGAGCGACTGACTCCGACCAGGTCCAGGGCGGACCAGGCGAAGACGTCTTTATTTTTGGATAGACAGCAGAGGAGCCGCTCTTCGTCGTGCGAAGTGAGGTCTTCGCTGATGGTAACCATCTGCTAGGGCGTTGCCTGGTCGAGGGGGACAGTCTTGGTCCCATCGTTGCTCTGCAGTTGTGCCTTTTCATGCCCCTTGGCGGTTGGATTGGCAGGCTCGGGGACTTCGCGTTGGGCCGTGAGGCAGTGCACGTTTCTTTGTCCGGGGACGAAGTCTCTTTCTATGTTACGCGCAACCTGTTGGTTGCCATAAACTGTGATGGCGCCTCTGGGACCTGGGATCTTCATGCACAGGTAAAGTCCGTGGATAGCTGCCTCAAACTTATTGATGGAGCCTCGACCCATTATGGCATTGTACGGGTACACCATGTCGACGATGTCGAACGTGATCTGCTCACTTCGGGCATTGGGTGCTACACCAAAGGAGAGGAGCAACTCTATTTTGCCGACGGGAAAGGTGCCCTTGCCGCCGAAGCCGTACAGGGGGTTGTTCGAGGGCTTGAGCAGGCTGTGGCTTATGCCCATGCGATCGAAGGCATGGAGGAAGATGATGTCCGCCTGGCTGCCATTGTCGGCCAAGACTTTGTGCAAGTCCCATCCTACCACGCTACATTTGATGACCATGGCGTCGATGTGGGGGGCGCTGCGCAGATCGACGTCTCGGGCGTCGAAGGTCAATGGCACGTGGGACCACTTTGTCTGCACGACCGGGCCGGTGACGGCGATGTGGTTGATGCTGCGGTAGTGGTCCCTTTTTTGCCGCTTTGTGTCGAAGTCGGCGCTGGACCCCCCAGTAATCATATGGATGACTCCGCGATACGGTTGATCAGCGAAGTCCTCTTGCTTTGGTGCTTGGGGGTGGTTGGGGTGGTGGATGTTTTGCTGTTGATGGTGTGGGGGTGGAGGTGGGGGAGGTACAATTTGTACCTCCTGGTGGTGTTGGTATGCGTGGTGCGGTGGAGGCGGAGCGGGGCCGTGGTTGTATGATTGAGGGGGTTGCTGGTATGCGTGTGCGACAATTCTAGGGTTGTCGGCTAGTTGTGCCCGTGCCATTCTGTCTCTGGTGGCCTTCGTCTCTGAGCAGTCCTTTGTGGGATGCGCACAGTCTTCGCCGTGGAACAGGCAGTAAAATCTTCGTGGCTGCTGCGCACGCCCCCGTCCTCGACCGCGAGTTCCATTTCCTCGGCCCTGGGGGGATACTCCTGGCGGCGAGGGGCCTCACCAGCGGGGGGCTGGTTGGCGATGTTGTGCACCTGCTGCTAATTGCGGCCGTCCCGGCCGGAGTCTGTCTGCAAGGGCCTCGTCCAAGTGTGGCTGGACTGCGGAGGGTCTTTGGGCTTCCTCTAAGACTCGACTTTGCGCTGGTGGAGCTCTTCGAATCTAGCATATTTCTCGAATAGCTGATACAGCTCCTGGAGGTTCCTGGGCGGGTCCCTGATGCAGTGGCTGTAGAGGACGACGGCCCGAAGGCCACTGATGGTGTAGTGGATGGCGATCTGGTCATCGACCGAAGGCAGTTGTGACTTGAGGGTCAGGAACTTGCGGTAATATTCCCGCAAAGTCTCTCGTTCCAGCTGCTTGCAGAGTGAGAGTTCAGCCAAGCCGTCGGTGTCTGGGCGGTACCCTTGGAAGTTGAGCAAGAATTTGTCCCGGAGACTTCTCCAGGAGTCGATGGACAGTGGGGGCAACCTGGTGTACTAGGTGAGGGCTGGGCCTTCGAGGGCAATGATGAATGACTTGGCCATCGTGGCGTCGTCCCCTCCAGATGATGCAACGACGACTTGATAGCTCATGATGTACTGCGCTGGATCAGTGCTGCCGTTGTACTTGGGATAGGTCCCTGCCCTGAAGTTGGCGGGCCACGGTGTCACTTGCAGGTGAGGTGCCAGGGGACTTCGCTCGTCAAGGTAGTTGACGCCTTGGAAAGCTGTGGCGCGAGGGATGGTGTGTCCGTGCTGAGGGATGAACAAGTCTTCGATTTGTGCGCGCTGTTGGTGGGGTGGGCCATGATGCGGGTCGAGTTGGCCTTCGCTCTGCATGAGCGCGATTTCTTGCTCGAGCTCCTGTGCCTTCTGCTCTTCGTCGCGTATCATCTGTCGCACCTTGGCTTGTGCAGACACACGTTGGCGCTTGGCCTCGAGGATCTCTTTTTGCTTTTGGAGGTTGCGGTTCTTGATGCGCAGGGTGCGCAGCTGTAGCTGCTCTTCGGCCGAGACGCCGATGACTTCGCCGTCCTCGGTGGCGTCCGCGCCCTCTGGTGGGGCGAAGCCTGGGGGAGGCTGCTGTGGTCCTCCGGAGCTGCAGGTGTGGAGGCTGCCTTCAGTGGTGGGTTGTTCATTGCGCTGCTTCTTGCTGTTTGCGTCGTCTTCACAGGGCTCTTGGAGAGTGTTGTCGACGAGGGCCTTGCCCTTTTTCTCGGCCAGCAGTGCCACCTTCACGGCTTCGTCAGCCTTCGATGAGGTTCTCTTAGGTGCCATCGTGGGTGGTGTTTTCGTAGCACGAACGGTGGGTGCCAAATGTTGGTACTTTCTCTCCTGGGCGAGTCGATCCAACAGGGGAGTAAAAGTGGTGTCAATGGGGCTACAACGCGAGATGGCAATAGCTCTGTTAACCTAGCCTCTCAAGGGCACTGTGCGGGGGTATTTATAGGTATCTGAGTGCCCAGCGTCCAGTGTTAAGGATGCATGTGCCCTCAGGCACCTAGGTTATCCCCGGAATATTCCCATAAAGCAGGGTTACAGACCGTAATTACAGGGAGACCTTTACAAATTAGGCCTGTAATGCGCAGTGGCCACGCAGGGCCTGTTACATTGGGCCGGATCATACGTGGGCCTCCATGTTGAGCGAGGTCGCAAGATGAGATGACCTCGTCACAAGCCTTCGTCCGGCGACGTGCGAGACGAAGGGTAGGTCTGCCCGTCATCTTGCCTTCATTGGTGCAGCGAGGTCGGCGAAGGCATCGAGCGAAGGGTGGCGTCTTCGCCTTCGCCCCAACATTTGCCCTCCGAGGGACCAGTTCGACTAAGTCATCTGGTGCCGAAGACGTCGCTAGATGGTGGAGACGCTGCCCTCGCTCGAAGTGGTTCCGCGGGGGTTTTTGACATGACCGTTGATTGACGTCGTACTGTTGGATTGCGGGTTTCCCGAAGTGCCGCGCTCTGTGTATAAAAGGGGGCGGGGGGCGGCACATTTTGAACTTTATCTTTCTGCGCTCCGCAAAAACCCTAACCGCCTTTTCAAATCGCTCGCTGCTCGTCTGCCCTCCTTGCTCTTGCTCGTCGGAGATCTGGCCCGTGTGAAGCAGACCGCCCGTCTCCGCCGACGGTACGTAGTGATGTCGTCCTCTTCCTCTTCTGCTGCCGCTACACCGCCAGCCGGCGCGTCGTCCGGGGAGACGCTGAGCATTGTGGCGGTGGAGGAGTTGCGCGCCGGTGACACAGTGGAGTTCGGCGTGTCGTGGATGTCCTCGGTCCGTGTGCAAGACATGCAACAGCTTGGTTATTTCGGCGACGGAGTGGCACGTGTCCCGGGGACGGAGGAGGTCCTCGAGCCAGAAGGCGAGTTGGTTGTGTTCGAGGCTTTTTTTCGCTGCTGCCTTCGTCTGCCCGCACATCGATTTGTGGGAGAAGTCCTGCGTAGGTTCAACGTCCAGGTCCACCAGCTGACGCCAAATGCTGTGGTGGCTCTGGCGAAATATGTCTGGGCAACGACTTCGTACGGCGGGCAGCCCTCGGTCGAAGTCTTCGCGAAGCATTATTGTCTGCACTGGCAGAAAAGGAAAATCGGAAATAAGATTGCTCAATTTGGATCTTGCATGTTTACGTCGAAGACGGGCAAGACTTCAATGGAGGTCGTTGAGTTGGTTCCCTGTACCCGCAATAAATGAGGCAACTGGTGGGAATTTTGGTTCTATGTTGCCGAAGGCACAGTCGACGACCATCCGGTGCTCCCCGTGGCCGAGATGTGTTTGCATTATTATTCAGCATACCCGCGGTTTGAAG
Organism: Zea luxurians; assembly: GCA_029449295.1. Lineage (NCBI taxonomy): Eukaryota > Viridiplantae > Streptophyta > Magnoliopsida > Poales > Poaceae > Zea > Zea luxurians. Next base: position 8,773,494 of record JAOPSE010000040.1, read on the forward strand.
TAGCGGAGGAGGATGCAGACGAAGGGGCCCTGCGGTGCGCGGCCGGCCTGAGTAGCGGGCGCGATCTGGTTGAGGAGTTTGTCGCGTATGGTTCTATGTTGCCCTATAGCGTAGTTGATTCCGAGGCCTGAGGTCGGACGAGGCGGAGACTTCTCCTGAGGCCGAGGCCGAGGTAGGGCAAGGATGTGACTCATCCCGAGGCCAAGGCTAGGGTCGGGCGAGTGTTGGTACTTGCTCTCCTGAGCGAGTCGATCCAACAAGGGAGTAAAAGTGGTTTCAATGGGGCTACAACACGAGATGGCAATAGCTCTGTTAACCTAGCCTCTCAAGGGCACTGTACGGGGGTATTTATAGGTATCTGAGTGCCTAGGGTCCAGTGTTAAGGACGCATGTGCCCTCAGGCACCTAGGTTATCCCCGGAATATTCCCATAAAGTAGGTGAGAGCACCTAGAGGGGGGGGGTGAATAGGTGATCCTGTAAAAACTTCAAACTTAAGCCACAAAAACTTGTTAAGCGTTAGCACGATTATTGCCAAGTGGCTAAGGTGAAGTCTCAACAAAACACAATACCACAAAAGATCAGGCACAGATGTGACACGGTGGTTTATCCCGTGGTTCGGCCAAGCCAATGCTTGCCTACTTCCACGTTGTGGCGTCCCAACGGACGAGGGTTGCAATCAACCCCTCTCAAGCGGTCCAAAGACCCACTTGAATACCACGGTGTTTTGTTGTTCCTTTCACTATCCCGTTTGCAAGGAATCTCCACAAATTGGAGTCTCTTGCCCTTACAAGTATATGATCACAAAGAAAGCACAGAGTAAGGGAGGGAAGCAACACACACAAATCCACAGCAAAAGCGCACACACACGGCCAAGACTCGAGCTCGAATGACTATCTCAGAGTTCACACTAGAACAGAGCTCGAATCACTTAGAATCACAAACGAATGCGCAAAGAACTTGTGTGGATGATCAAGAATGCTCAAGAGTTGCTTGTATGTCTCCTCCATGCGCCTAGGGGCTCCTTTTATAGCCCCAAGGCAGCTAGGAGCCGTTGAGAGCAATTCCGGAAGGCTATCCTGGCCTTCTGTCGACGGGGGCACCGGACAGTCCGGTGCACACCGGACAGTGTCCGGTGCCCGATTTGTTTCCTTTTCGGGCGCTGCCGACCGTTGCAGCCCGTTGGAGATCTGCGAGCCGTTGGCGCACCGGACAGTCCGGTGCACACCGGACAGTCCGGTGCCGTCTTCCGACCGTTGGCTCGGCCACGTGTCCCGCGCGGATTGCGCGGCCGACCGTTGGCCCTGGCCGACCGTTGGCTCACCGGACAGTCCGGTGCACACCGGACAGTCCGGTGAATTTTAGCCGTACGCCGCCGGCCAAAATCCCGAGAGCGGCCAGTTCGAGTCGAGTCAGTCTGGCGCACCGGACACTGTCCGGTGCACACCGGACAGTCCGGTGCTCCAGACCGAGCTGGGACTTGGCAGCCCACAGCCAAGTCTTTTCTCCTCTTCTCTCTTCCTGTTTCTAACACTTAGACAAATATGTTAGTCCACAAAACCAATGTACTACGGATTAGAAACATACCTTTACTCCGTGATTTGTACTTTGTTCCATTTTACAATTAGGCACCTGTGTTGGTCACTAAATCACCAAAATACTTAGAAATGGCCCAAGGGCACATTTCCCTTTCAATCTCCCCCTTTTTGGTGATTTATGCCAACACAACATAAAGCAAGTTTAACTAGTACAAAAACACTTCAAATAATAACTCAAATTATTTTGAATCGATTTTGGCATATATGGATCATCCTTTGCCACCACTTGGTTTGTTTTTGCAAATCAAACTCAAATCTCTATCTCTAAGTCAAACACACATGTTGAAGCATAAAGAGAGTCATTCCAAAAGAGATTGATCAAAGATTTCAAAAACTCCCCCTTTTTCCCATAATTACTACTTCTCCCCACAAGAAGCCAACTTTTGACAAGAGAGATAACAAAAGAGTTTTGACAAACCAAAAGCTCTATTCTATTATTTTCAAAATCTCTCAAGTGGTAGCTGATCCATTTATTGCTTTGGCCTTTATTTTTTGACAAACCAAAAGCTCTATTCTATTATTTTCAAAATCTCTCAAGTGGTAGCTGATCCATTTATTGCTTTGGCCTTTATTTTCTCCCCCTTTGGCATCAAACACCAAAACGGGATCAATTGTGGCCCTTTAACCCCATTGCCTCACCAAGATCGTCAATTAAGAGCAAATGGCAATAAGAGTTAATGAGATGAACTTGGAATAAGTTACCCCTCATCGGAGTGCAGTGGAAGTCTTTCATGGTCCAAGTCCACCTTTTCTCTTTCAATTCTCCTTTGTGACTAACACAAGCAAACTCAAACATATGATTAGTCTCAAAGGGTCAAGTTGTAACACATCTCCCCCTAAACATGTGCATCACATTGCAACGGACTTGTGAGGTCCAGGGAGTGTTTGTACAACTTGAGCACCATAATAAGCAACAAAATGCAGAATGAACGTGATCAAAAGCATGAATACAGTATGCTACAATTCAATCCAAGTTCCGCGAATCTAAGACATTTAGCTCACTACGCAGCCTGCAAAAGGTCTTCTCATCTAAAGGCTTGGTAAAGATATCGGCTAGCTGGTTCTCGGTGCTAACATAAAACACTTCGATATCTCCCTTTTGCTGGTGGTCTCTCAAAAAGTGATGCCGGATGTCTATGTGCTTTGTGCGGCTGTGCTCAACGGGATTTTCCGCTATTCGGATAGCACTCTCATTATCACATAGGAGTGGGACTTTGCTCAGATTGTAGCCAAAGTCCCTGAGGGTTTGCCTCATCCAAAGTAGTTGCGCACAACACTGTCCTGCGGCAACGTACTCGGCCTCAGCGGTGGATAGGGCAACGGAGGTTTGTTTCTTAGAGTTCCATGACACCAGGGACCTTCCTAAGAATTGGCACGTCCCCGATGTACTCTTCCTATCGACCTTACATCCAGCATAGTCGGAATCTGAGTACCCAATCAAGTCAAAGTTAGACCCCTTTGGATACCAGATCCCGAAGCAAGGCGTAGCGACTAAATATCTAAGAATTCGCTTCACCGCCACCAAGTGACACTCCTTAGGATCGGATTGAAATCTAGCACACATGCATACGCTAAGCATAATATCCGGTCTACTAGCACATAAATAAAGTAAAGACCCTATTATTGACCGGTATGCTTTTTGATCAACGGACTTACCTCCTTTGTTGAGGTCGGTGTGTCCGTCGGTTCCCATCGGCGTCTTTGCGGGCTTGGCGTCCTTCATCCCAAACCTCTTTAGCAGATCTTGCGTGTACTTCGTTTGGGAGATGAAGGTGCCGTCCTTGAGTTGCTTCACTTGGAACCCAAGGAAGTAGTTCAACTCGCCCATCATCGACATCTCGAATTTCTGCGTCATCACCCTGCTAAACTCTTCACAAGACTTTTGATTAGTAGAACCAAATATTATGTCATCGACATAGATTTGGCACACAAACAAATCACCATCACAAGTCTTAGTGAAAAGAGTTGGATCGGCTTTTCCAACCATGAAAGCATTAGCAATTAAGAAATCTCTAAGGCATTCATACCATGCTCTTGGGGCTTGTTTAAGTCCATAGAGCGCCTTAGAGAGCTTACACACGTGGTCGGGGTACCGTTCATCCTCGAAGCCAGGGGGTTGCTCCACGTACACCTCCTCCTTTATTGGCCCGTTGAGGAACGCGCTTTTCACATCCATTTGGTACAACCTGAAGGAATGGTGAGCGGCATATGCTAGCAAGATACGAATGGACTCTAGCCTAGCCACAGGAGCAAAAGTCTCCTCAAAGTCCAAACCTGCGACTTGGGCATAACCTTTTGCCACAAGTCGAGCCTTGTTCCTTGTCACCACTCCGTGCTCGTCCTGTTTGTTGCGGAACACCCACTTGGTTCCCACAACATTTTGCTTGGGACGAGGCACCAGCGTCCAAACTTCATTGCGCTTGAAGTTGTTAAGTTCCTCCTGCATGGCCAACACCCAATCCGGATCCAGCAAGGCCTCCTCTACCCTGAAAGGCTCAATAGAGGATACAAACGAGTAATGTTCACAAAAGTTAACTAGTCGAGACCGAGTAGTTACTCCCTTGCTAATGTCACCCAGAATTTGGTCGACGGGATGATCCCTTTGAATCATCGCTCGAACTTGGGTTGGAGGTGCCGGTTGCGCTTCTTCCTCCATCACATGATCATCTTGTGCTCCCCCTTGATCACACGCCTCCTTTTGATGAACCTGTTCATCGTCTTGAGTTGGGGGTTGCACCGTTGTTGAGGAAGAAGGTTGATCTCGTTCATCTTGTTCCTGTGGCCGAACGTCTCCAATCGCCATGGTTCGTATAGCGGCCGTCGGAACATCTTCTTCATCTACATCATCACAATCAACAACTTGCTCTCTTGGAGAGCCATTAGTCTCATCAAATACAACGTCGCTAGAGACTTCAACCAAACCTAAAGATTTGTTGAAGACCCTATACGCCTTTGTATTTGAATCATAACCTAATAAAAACCCTTCTACAGCTTTGGGAGCAAACTTAGAATTTCTACCCTTCTTCACTAGAATGTAGCACTTGCTCCCAAATACACGAAAGTACGATACATTGGGTTTGTTACCAGTTAGTAGCTCATATGACGTCTTCTTGAGGAGGCGGTGAAGGTAGACCCTATTGATGGCGTAGCAAGCCGTGTTCACGGCTTCCGACCAAAAGCACTCGGGGGTCTTGAACTCTCCAAGCATCGTCCTCGCCATATCGATTAGCGTCCTGTTCTTCCTCTCTACCACACCATTTTGCTGTGGTGTGTAGGGAGCGGAGAACTCGTGCTTGATTCCTTCCTCCTCAAGAAACTCCTCCACTTGAAGGTTCTTGAACTCGGACCCATTGTCGCTCCTTATCTTCTTCACCCTGAGCTCAAACTCATTTTGAGCTCTCCTGAGGAAGCGCTTGAGGGTACCTTGAGTTTCAGACTTATCCTGCAAAAAGAACACCCAAGTGAAGCGGGAAAAGTCATCAACAATAACTAAACCATACTTACTTCCTCCTATGCTTAGATAGGCGACGGGTCCGAAGAGGTCCATATGCAGCAGCTCCAGGGGTCTCGACGTGGTCATCACATTCTTGCTGTGATGTGCTCCTCCCACTTGTTTACCTGCCTGACAAGCTGCACAAGGTCTATCTTTTTCGAAATAAACATTTGTTAGACCTATCACGTGTTCTCCCTTTAGAAGCTTGTGGAGGTTCTTCATCCCCACATGTGCTAAGCGGCGATGCCACAGCCAGCCCATGCAAGTCTTAGACATTAAGCATGCATCTAGACCGGCCTCTTCTTTTGCAAAGTCAACTAAATAAAGCTTGCCGTCTAGTACACCCTTAAAAGCTAGTGAACCATCACATCTTCTAAAGACAGACACATCTACATTTGTAAATAAACAATTATATCCCATTTGACATAATTGACTAACAGATAGCAAATTATATCCAAGACTCTCCACTAAGAATACATTTGAGATAGAATGCTCATTAGAAATTGCAATTTTACCTAACCCTTTTACCTTGCCTTGATTCCCATCACCGAATATAATTGAATCTTGGGAATCCTTATTCTTGACGTAGGAGGTGAACATCTTCTTCTCCCCCGTCATATGGTTTGTGCATCCGCTGTCGATAATCCAGCTTGAACCCCCGGATGCATAAACCTGCAAGGCAAATTTAGGCTTGGGTCTTAGGTACCCAACTCATGTTGGGTCCTGCAAGGTTAGTACAAATATCTTTAGGGACCCAAATGCAAGATTTATCTCCCTTGCATCTAGCCCCTAATTTCCTAGCAACAACCTTCTTTCCCTTTCTACAAATAGCAAAGGGAGCATTACAAGCATAATAAATGGTGGAAGGTTCATTCATTACTTTCCTAGGAGCATGAATAACATTCTTTCCAGACACATGAGCAATATTTCTCCTAGGCATATGCGCAACATTTCTCCTACTCATATTTCTATCATGCTTATGAGAGGAACTAGAGGCAAACATGGCATGAGAATCATAAACATGTGAATCAAAATCATTATAAACATTTCTAGCATGTCTCCTATCATGGTATAAGAAAGCATGGTTCTTTTTAGCACTATTTGCCATAGGGGCCTTCCCTTTCTCCTTGACGAAGACGGGAGCCTTATGGCTTGTTAAGTTCTTGGCTTCTCTCTTGAAGCCAAGCCCATCCTTAATTGAGGGGTGTCTACCAACCGTGTAGGCATCCCTTGCAAATTTTATTTTATCAACTTCATTCTTGCTAGTCTTAAGTTGGGCATTAAGACTAGCCACTTCATCATTTAATTTGGAAATTAGAACTAGGTGTTCACTACAAGCATTAACATCAAAATCCTTACACCTAGTACAAATTTCAACATGTTCAACACAAGAATTTGATTTACTAGCTACTTCTAGTTTAGCACTTAAATCAATATTAACACTTCTTAAGGTAGAAATGGTTTCATGACAGGAAGATATTTCACTAGAAAGCATTTCATTTCTTTTCACTTCTAAAGCATATGATTTTTGTGCCTCTACAAATTTATCATGTTCATCATACAATAAATCTTCTTGCTTTTCTAAAAGCCTATCCTTTTCATTCAATGCATCAATCAATTCATTGATTTTATCTATCTTAGATCTATCTAAGCCCTTGAACAAGCAAGAATAATCTATGTCATCATCACTAGACTCACTATCACTAGAAGAAGCATAAGTGGAGTCTTGAATACTCACCTTCTTCTCCCTTGCCATAAGGCAAGTGAGACGCTCGTTGGGGAAGAGAGCCGATTTGTTGAAGGCAGTGGCGGCGAGTCCTTCGTTGTCGGAGTCGGAGGAGGAGCAATCCGAGTCCCACTCCTTTCCTAGATGCGCCTCGCCCTTTGCCTTCTTGTATTGCTTCTTCTTCTCTCTTTTGTTCCCCTTTTCCTGGTCACTTTCATTATCGGGACAGTTAGCGATAAAATGACCAAGCTTACCGCATTTGAAGCATGAGCGCTTCCCCTTGGTCTTGGTCTTGCTTGGCTGCCCCTTGCGACCATTTAGCGCCGTCTTGAATCTCTTGATGATGAGAGCCATCTCTTCATCATTGAGCCCGGCCGCCTCGACTTGCGCCACCTTGCTAGGTAGCGACTCCTTGCTCCTCGTTGCTTTTAGAGCAATGGGTTGAGGCTCGTGGAGTGGTCCGTTCAACGCGTCGTCGACGTATCTTGCCTCCTTGATCATCATCCGCCCGCTCACGAATTTTCCAAGTACTTCCTCGGGCGTCATCATCGTGTACCTGGGATTCTCACGAATATTGTTCACGAGATGAGGATCAAGTACGGTAAAGGACCTGAGCATTAGGCGGACGACGTCGTGATCCGTCCAACGCGTGCTTCCGTAGCTCCTTATTTTGTTGATAAGGGTCTTGAGCCGGTTGTACGTCTGAGTTGGCTCCTCTCCCCTTATCATGGCGAACCGTCCAAGCTCGCCCTCCACCAACTCCATCTTGGTGAGCATGGTGATGTCGTTCCCCTCGTGAGAGATCTTGAGGGTGTCCCATATCTGCTTGGCATTGTCCAAGCCGCTCACCTTATTGTACTCTTCCCTGCACAAAGATGCTAAGAGAACAGTAGTAGCCTGTGCATTTTTATGAATCTGTTCATTTATAAGCATAGGGCTATCCGAGCTATCGAATTTCATTCCGTTCTCCACAATCTCCCATATGCTAGGATGGAGAGAGAATAAGTGACTACGCATTTTGTGACTCCAAAATCCGTAGTCCTCCCCATCGAAGTGTGGAGGTTTGCCAAGAGGAATGGAAAGCAAATGCGAATTCGAACTATGTTGAATACGGGAATAATCAAATGAAAAGTTCGAATTGACCGTCTTCCTGTAGTCGTTGTCGTCGTCCTTTTGGGAAGAAGTGGATTCATCACTTTCGTTGTAGTAGATGATCTCCTTGATACGCCTCGTCTTCTTCTTCTTCCCTTCCTTTCGTCTATGGCCCGAGCCGGAGTCGGTAGGCTTGTCGTCCTTCGGCTCGTTGACGAAGGTCTCCTTTTCTTTGTCGTTGATCACAATACCCTTCCCCTTAGGATCCATCTATTCGGGCGGTTAGTCCCTTTGTGAATAGAACGGCTCTGATACCAATTGAGAGCACCTAGAGGGGGGGGTGAATAGGTGATCCTGTAAAAACTTCAAACTTAAGCCACAAAAACTTGTTAAGCGTTAGCACGATTATTGCCAAGTGGCTAAGGTGAAGTCTCAACAAAACACAATACCACAAAAGATCAGGCACAGATGTGACACGGTGGTTTATCCCGTGGTTCGGCCAAGCCAATGCTTGCCTACTTCCACGTTGTGGCGTCCCAACGGACGAGGGTTGCAATCAACCCCTCTCAAGCGGTCCAAAGACCCACTTGAATACCACGGTGTTTTGTTGTTCCTTTCACTATCCCGTTTGCAAGGAATCTCCACAAATTGGAGTCTCTTGCCCTTACAAGTATATGATCACAAAGAAAGCACAGAGTAAGGGAGGGAAGCAACACACACAAATCCACAGCAAAAGCGCACACACACGGCCAAGACTCGAGCTCGAATGACTATCTCAGAGTTCACACTAGAACAGAGCTCGAATCACTTAGAATCACAAACGAATGCGCAAAGAACTTGTGTGGATGATCAAGAATGCTCAAGAGTTGCTTGTATGTCTCCTCCATGCGCCTAGGGGCTCCTTTTATAGCCCCAAGGCAGCTAGGAGCCGTTGAGAGCAATTCCGGAAGGCTATCCTGGCCTTCTGTCGACGGGGGCACCGGACAGTCCGGTGCACACCGGACAGTGTCCGGTGCCCGATTTGTTTCCTTTTCGGGCGCTGCCGACCGTTGCAGCCCGTTGGAGATCTGCGAGCCGTTGGCGCACCGGACAGTCCGGTGCACACCGGACAGTCCGGTGCCGTCTTCCGACCGTTGGCTCGGCCACGTGTCCCGCGCGGATTGCGCGGCCGACCGTTGGCCCTGGCCGACCGTTGGCTCACCGGACAGTCCGGTGCACACCGGACAGTCCGGTGAATTTTAGCCGTACGCCGCCGGCCAAAATCCCGAGAGCGGCCAGTTCGAGTCGAGTCAGTCTGGCGCACCGGACACTGTCCGGTGCACACCGGACAGTCCGGTGCTCCAGACCGAGCTGGGACTTGGCAGCCCACAGCCAAGTCTTTTCTCCTCTTCTCTCTTCCTGTTTCTAACACTTAGACAAATATGTTAGTCCACAAAACCAATGTACTACGGATTAGAAACATACCTTTACTCCGTGATTTGTACTTTGTTCCATTTTACAATTAGGCACCTGTGTTGGTCACTAAATCACCAAAATACTTAGAAATGGCCCAAGGGCACATTTCCCTTTCAGTAGGGTTACAGACCGTAATTACAGGGAGACCTTTACAAATTAGGCCCGTAATGCGCAGCGGCCACGCAGGGCCTGTTACAATGGGCCGAATCATACGTGGGCCTCCATGTTGAGCGAGGTCGCAAGATGAGACGACCTCGTCACAAGCCTTCGTCCGGCGACGTGCGGGACGAAGGGTAGGTCTGCCCGTCGTCTTGCCTTCGTTGGTGCAGCGAGGTCGGCGAAGGCATCGAGCGAAGGGTGGCGTCTTCGCCTTCGCCCCAACAGCGAGGATGCGACTCCTCCCGAGGCCGAGGCTGGGGCCAAGGCCCAGGGTCGGGCGAGGCGGAGACCTTCTCCCGAGGTCGAGGCCGAGGCTGAGGCCTGAGGTCAGGCGAGGCGGAGCTCCTTATTGCACCCGAGGCTGAACTCGGGGGAGGCCACGACTTACTATTGCTAGTCTTGCCCTGGTGGTTGGCATAGTTGCCAGAGCGGGATGAACAGTGTTGTTTTCCTGTCAGAACGGTCAGTAAAGGGGTGAAGTGACTGCGGTCACTTCAACCTTGCCGACTAAGGCGCGCGTGTCAGGATAAGGTGTCAGGCGATCCCCACATTAAATGCGCATGCGATACGGTCGGTTGGTAAGGCGATTTGGGCGAGGTCGCTGCACGACAAAGTCTGCCCGAGCTGGGCTTTGGGCGAGCCGAGGGTGCGTCTGCTGACTGAGGGGACCCTCGGTCGAGGCGTGAATTCGTCCGGGACTACCGTCCTTGCTCGAGGCTGGGCTCGGGTGAGGTCGCGTCCCTTGGTAGATGAGGCATGTGCTTTATTAGTCGTTTATGGTTTGTTCTGAAGATGTTTTTCCAGCCGGATTAAGGAGCATTAGGGGTACCCCTAATTACGGTCCCCGACAGTAGCCCTCGAGCCTCGAAGGGAGTGTAGGTACTCGCTTGGAGGTTCTGCCGGATTTTTTGCAAGGGGACCAGCCCTTCTCAGTTGTGTTTTGTTCCGGAGGGTGCGCGCGAGCGCACCCGCCGGGTGTAGCCCTCGAGGCCTCAGAGGAGTGGTTTGACTCCTCTGAGATCTTAATCCTTTTTGTGATGCCTCGATTAGCCTTGTTGTTCCCTCATGCGGCCTAGCCGTAGCCCGGGTGCACGGTCAGGCATCGAGTTTTCACGCTGGTTTGTTGACGTGGTCAACAGTTCAGCCGCAGCCTGGTGCGAGAGCAGCCCCTGAGCCTCTGCACGGAGCGAGAGGACGATCAAGGACCGTCTCGACTTTTATTGTACGCCCCTTCGTCGCCTCTCCACGAGGAGGAAGGGGGGAAAGCGCCATGTTACCCTTGGAGGGAACCGAACATGGTGTTTCCGGTGACTTGCTAGCGGGTGATCCGAGTGGAAGTCCGAGCCCCGTTTGATAAGGGTCGGCTAGTGGCCCAGAGGCGCACTCCAAAAGTACATGCAGGTGATTTGCCGGACCCGGACCCATTCGATAGGGTCCGAGGGCTCGATGCCTACCTCCGGTGGGATTCCATTACAAATCGTTCCCGCTGGTCTCGGAAATGTCCTAGGGTACCTCAGGAGCATAGCCCGAGCCTCGGCCATGTAACGGACATACCTAGGGTCATCCCTGACTCTGCGTGCTCTGGGGCGGCTGTCGAACCCTTCCGAGGGGCCAGCCTTCGAACCCCTGATCAGTAAAGGCCTCAGAGCCCGAGTGCTCTAGGGCGGTTGCCGAACCCTGGAGGGTGCAACCTTCGAATCCCTGATCAGTAGGAGGGCTCGGGGCCTGTTTCCTTTGCCGAGAAGGATCCTTTTCGCAATATCCTTTTTCCCGGTCCCTGTGGCAAGAGAGAGGGAGTGGAGAAGGAAAAGGATATGAATTTAAACAATGTGGCACACCTTTTATGACGCGGTCATCATGACGGAGACGAAACGGCGCCTGCTTCGCCTGTCGGAGGTGTCGCTTATCCTGCCAAGGAGTTAATGCGACGAGACGGGCGATTCGCGGGGTGTCTGTTGCGCGTGCGTGAGTCGTTCGAGGAACAGAACACGGGCGCGTCGTCTTTTATGCTATGGGAGAGGGTGCGAACCTGTAGGTGATTGGCCCGCTGCTTTTGCACGCCTGTTGCTACAATTACTGCCGGCCTGCCTCTGATCATATCGACCGTCGTGCCTATCTCCGCGGCTGAGTGACCCGTGATCGCCGCACTTAATTGGCACTGTTGGGTCACGCGCAGGGCTGCCTTGAGTCACGGCACTGGTTCTGCAGTCGAGAAGACGCAGCATTGACGCAAGTGGCGTTGCGGTTTCCTTGCACGTAGTGACCGTCGCGCCGGTTACATGACATGTGGGCCCGGGCCTCCGTGCTGGACCACCGGATGCGACGAAGCCGAAAGGGTGCACAACCGTGGTGCGGTTGCATGCCCCCTGCGTGGCGGCTCGCCCTTTCGACCGCTGGTTTCGGCGAGGATGAGGGAACGCTTATAACCGCAGGGCGGTTACATGCTTCGCGTGCAGCGGTTTGCCTTCTCCGCGTTTCGGGTCAGCTCGCATGACGTGTGGGACCCAGCCCCCGTGTCGTGGGGTGGGAACCCTGGAGCACGTCAGTGGAGACTTTGCCCGTGATGCTTGGAGGTGCGAGTGAGGAGATCTGCCTTTAAAAAGGGATCGACCCCCTAGGCGGTAGCAATGCCTTCGCACTCCTCGCATCCATCGCTCCCTTCCGCCTTCTGAGCCCCCAGATGGGGTGCACTCGTGTTGCCTTCTTCTTGCCGCTGTTGGAGGAGCACGACCTCATGGGGGTTGGCGCTCGTTAGTCATCGCTCGGCTTCAAGGATTTTTATCACGTAGCCCGGCTGCATTCCCCCACCGGCGGTCACCTAGGATGATGACCGCAGGCCTCGTGGCGAGGAAGAGCGAGCCGGGCCATGGCCTCCCCCTACCCTCAGCTTCAAGGATGTTCATCATCCGTGCTGAGGAGGAGGGCGCGCCGAGTTGGGTCCTGCCTCCCGCGTGGGCTTGTGACCCGCTTCTTCCTCCAGCATTCGGGGGAGAAGGGCATCCTCCAGCCCTGCGGAGGTGACGTCCTCCAGCCATGCGGGGGAAGGCGAACTGCTGCTGCCTGGTCATGGTGTAGCCGTCCGTCCTCCACCCAGGCGACGGTCGTGCCGTGCATAGGTGGCTGCTGCCACCAGTGCTGAAGTGGCGGCCGCCGCTGGTGAGGCTTCCCTCCATAGCGGTTGCCTCCGCCGACAAGACCGTTAGTGCCACCTGCGCTCCGGACCTCCGGCTCTTTGGCTTTAATGGCTGGTTCTCGTCCCCCGTGAGGGGACGCGAACGAGGGCCTTTCAGCAGTAGCGCTTGCCCTGAGGCCATCGCTGCTGCTGTCTAGCCGCCCGAGGCGGAGGTCGTTGTCGCGCTGCTGGTGCAGTGGTCGCCGGCGAGCCGCTTGGAGCTCGTTATCCCGCAGGCCTTCTGGTGTGGAGGTTGTCCATTCCTGCGGGAATGGACCCGAAGTCCCGTTTGTAATGGTACCTTCTTGAGAGCAAGATGTAATAGCTTTAAGTACTAAGACATCAGCCGTAGGTCGGGAAAACCGCCGAGGGCGCTGCCGACGTCTAAGTCTAGGTACCATTGTTGTCCCACGTATGTGTGTTCGTTCTTTGTGGCTGCTGAGGCCTGAACATTTGGGTATAAAGCCGTGTTTCTTTCCTCTTGTTTCGAGCATTAAGACTTGTTCGTCGATGGCAGAATCACTTATCCGAGCGTGAGCTACCTTTCGCGGAAGGTGACGAGTGAGGTATCCGTATCCCAGAGGCGTAGGAGTCCCTCGGCTCGGTCGGCCTTGCCGTTCAAGGTCTCTCTCGCTTGTCGTTAGGATTCCGTTATCGACGCAGTCGAAATCCACGAAAGTCGTTTTGGTAGAAAAACTTTTCCAAGGAAAGATTTTCGGCGCAGAGGGGGTTCCCCCTTCTGGACCTCGAGGCGACCGCCTGGGCCGGGCCCCTTGCGGAGGGTCTGGTCGTGGCCGTCGGGTCTGCTTGGTCCGCCCAAGCTGAGGCCTCGCAGTAGTGTGTCTGGGCCGAAGGTACGTTTTGCCTGCTTTGTGGCTTTGCTTCTGTCCCCATTCTTCACCTCGTGTCTGAAGAATGTTGTCCTGCTGTCTGCAGGGTTCGAGACGGCTCTTGACGAGTCCGTCAAGAACTGCAAGGCGCTTGCCGAGGCGGCTGATCAGAAGGAAGCCGACCGCGTGGCCATGTCCGAGGCTATCTCGGCTTTCTGCCAGGCCTTTAGCCTCGACGACGTCCCCGCGGGCAGCTCCCCCCAGAGTCATCTGCGAGCCTTGGGCGGCCATGTGCACAGCAGACTCCGTGGGGCGCTGCACCACGGCGTTAGGCGGGCCTTCGCCGTACTCGCTTCTCACTACGACGTGGATCTAGAGCGGGTCAGCGAGGGGTGCTGCTTACCCGATGAAGAGGAGGCTGCCTTAGCCGAGGTTCAGAGGCTTGACGCGGCTGTCGAGGGCCCAAGCGCGGTGCTGGCTTCCTCCTTCGAGGTGGAGATCCTTCCGCCCGAGTTGCCGTCTGAGGCTAGGCCAGATTCTGCCGAGGGTGGAAATGACACCGAGCGTGCTGCTCCTCCCCCTGCCGATGTCTGAGCCTGCAGGAACAGTTTATTCTAAGTATGCGTATGTCTTTTGCGGCCACTGAGGCCTAAACATTATTGTCAGATTATAAAGCTGCATTTTCTTTCCTCTTGTTTCGTGCGTTAGGACTTGTTCGGTAGCAGAATCGCTTATCCGAGCGTGAGTTACTTTTCGTGGAAGGTGATGAGTGAGGTATCCGTATCTCGGAGGCGTAGGAGTCCCTCGGCTCGGTCGGCCTTGCCGCTTACGTGTTCTCCCGTCGTTTTTAGGATTCTGTTAGCGACGCAGTCGAAAAGGCACGAAAGTCGTTCTCGCAGAAAAGTTTTCGAGCGTTAGGTCTTGTTTGGTAGCAGAATCGCTTATCCGAGCGTGAGCTACTTTTCGCGGAAGGTGATGAGTGAGGTATCTGTATCCCGGAGGCATAGGAGTCCCTCGGCTCGATCGGCCTTGCCGTTCAAGGTCTCTCTCGCTCGTCTTTAGGATTCTGTTATCGACGCAGTCGAAAAGCGCGAAAGACGTTCTGGTAAACGACTTTTCCGAGGAAATTTTGATGTAGAGGGGGTTCCCCCCTTCTAGCCCCCGAGGGAGGGTCGGACTTTGCCGAGGCTGATCCTTCCTTGATGGTTAGACTTCATTTATGCATGTAAAGAAAGCGAGATACATGAACGACTTGAAACATTTTAAGGGTAAAAGTGACGTAGCTGTTCGATGTTCCAAGCGTTGCTGTAGACCTCGCCTTGATCGTTGGCCAGCTTGTATGTCCCGGGCTTCAAAATCTTGGCGATGATGAAGGGCCCTTCCCAGGGAGGAGTAAGCTTGTGGCGTCCTCGGGCGTCTTGTCGCAGCCGAAGTACCAAGTCTCCCACTTGGAAGTCTCGGGGCCGAACCCTTCGGGCGTGGTAGCGTCGTAGAGACTGCTGATACCGCGCCGAGTGTAGTAAGGCCATGTCCCGAGCCTCTTCCAGCTGGTCCAGTGAATCCTCTCGGCTGGTCTGGTTGCTTTGGTCGTCGTAAGCCTTTGTCCTCGGGGAACCGTATTCCAAGTCCGTGGGTAAGATGGCCTCAGCCCCATAGACTAGGAAAAACGGCGAGAAACCCGTGGCCCGGCTCGGCGTCGTCCTCAGACTCCAAACCACCGAGGGTAGTTCTTTTATCCACCGCTTCCCAAACTTGTTGAGGTCATTGTAGATCCTCGGTTTTAGTCCGTGCAAAATCATACCGTTGGCGTGCTCCACCTGACCATTTGTCATTGGGTGCGCTACGGCGACCTAGTCCACATGGATGTGGTGGTCGTCGCAGAAGTCCAGGAACTTTTCCTAGTGAACTGCGTGCCATTGTCGGTGATGATTGAGTTTGGGACACCAAAGCGATGGATGATATTTGTGAAGAACGCCACCGCCTGCTCTGACCCGATGCTGGTTAAGGGTCGGACCTCGATCCACTTGGAGGATTTGTCGATGGCGACCAGTAGGTGCGTGAAGCCCCCGGGTGCCATCTGCAAGGGACCGACGAGATCTAGACCCCACACAGCAAATGGCCAAGTGATAGGTATTGTCTGCAGGGCTTGAGTGGGCAGGTGCGTCTGTCTCGCGTAGAATTGACACCCTCGGCAGGAGCGTACAATCCTAGTGGCGTCGGCCACTGCGGTTGGCCAGTAGAACCCTTGTCAGAAAGCGTTTCCCATGAGGGCTTGAGGTGCTGCATGGTGACCGCAAGCCCCCGAGTGTATTTCTTGTAACATCTCTTGTCCATGGGTAATGGATATGCATCGTTGCAGGATGCCCGAGGGGCTGCGGTGGTACAGCTCCTTTTCATCACCCAGTAAAATGAATGACTTGGCGCGCCGAGCCAGTCGCCGAGCTTCGGCCTTGTCGAGGGGCAGCTCTCCTCGGAGGAGATATTCCAAGTATGGGGTCTGCCAGTTTTGGTTTGGCGCAACCCCGTTTTGTTCTCCCTCAACACGCAGGGCCTCACCCTCGGCGGCCGAGGGTACCTCGGGCTGGGCCAAGGTCTCCTCGGGTTTGGGCGCGTCGTCGAGTTTGACGGATGGTTGATATATGTCCCTGGAGAAGACGTCCGAGGGAACCGTCGTTCGCCCCGAGGCTATTTTCGCCAGCTCATCCACGGTCTCATTGTACCGTCGAGGAACATGGTTGAGCTCCAGCCCGTAGAACTTGTCCTTCAAGCGCCGAACTTCATCACAGTAGGCCTCCATTTTTCTGGTCACGGCAGTGGGAGTTCTTCATGACTTGGTCAATAACAAGCTGTGAGTCGCCACAAACGTCGAGGCGCCGAACCCCCAGCTCGATAGCGATGCGTAGTCCATTAACCAGGGCCTCGTACTCGCCCACGTTGTTTGACGCCGAAAAATGGAGGCGCAGTATGTAGCGCACATGTTCTCCGAGGGGTGAGATGAAGAGCAAGCCCACGCCTGCTCCGGTTTCCATCAGCGACCCATCGAAGTACATGGTCCAAAGTTCGGGCTGTATTGGGGCCGTCGGCAACTGGGTGTCAGTCCATTTAGCCAGGAAGTCGGCCAAGACTTGGGATTTTATGGCCTTCTGTGGAGCGAATGAAAGTGTTTCGCCCATGAGTTCCACTGCCCATTTTGCTATCCTACCCGAGGCCTCTCGGCACTGGATGATCTCTCCCAGGGGGAAGGATGACACCACAGTCACCGGATGAGACTCAAAGTAGTGTCGCAACTTTCGCCGTGTCTAAATTACTGAGTACAGTAGCTTCTGGATTTGTGAGTAGCGGATCTTGGTCTCGGATAGTATCTCGCTGATGAAGTAGACTGGCCACTGGACGAGCAGTGCGTGCCCTTCTTCTCGTCTCTCGACTACGACCGCAGCGCTGGCCACCTGAGTGGTTGCGGCGACGTAAATCAAGAGGGCTTCTTCCGCAGCGGGGGGCACCAAGATGGGCGCATTTGTAAGGAGCGCCTTTAAGTTTCTGAGGGCTTCCTCGGCCTCGGGGGTCCAAGTGAAGCGCTCGGCCTTCCTTAAGAGGCGGTACAAGGGCAATCCTTTCTCGCCGAGGCGCGAGATAAAGCGGCTCAGAGCCACAAGGCATCCCATGACCCTTTGTACTCCTTTCAAATCTTTGATTGGCCCCATGTTGGTGATGGCCGCGATTTTCTCCGGGTTGGCTTCGATGCCTCGTTCAGAGACGATGAACCCCAAGAGCATGCCTCAGGGGACTCCGAAGACACACTTCTCAGGATTGAGTTTTACGCTCTTCGCTTTCAGGCAACTGAATGTTACCTCAAGGTCAGAGAGGAGGTCGGAGGCTTTCCTCATTTTGACGACGATGTCATCAACGTAAGCCTCGACCGTTCTGCCGATGTGTTCTCCAAACACATGGTTCATGCACCTCTGGTAGGTTGCACCTGCATTCCTCAAGCCAAATGGCATAGTGGTATAACAATACATGCCAAAGGGTGTGATGAAAGAAGTCGCGAGCTGGTCGGACTCTTTCATCTTGATTTGGTGATAACCTAAATAGGCGTCGAGGAAAGACAAGGTTTCGCACCCAGCAGTGGAGTCCACAATTTGATCGATGTGAGGCAGAGGGTAGGGAACCTTTGGACATGCTTTGTTTAGACCAGTGTAGTCTACGCACATCCTCCATTTCCCACCTTTTTTCTTTACAAGCACAGGGTTAGCTAACCATTCGGGATGGAATACCTCTTTGATGAACCCTGCAGCCATTAGCTTGTGGACCTCCTCGCCTATGACTCTGCGCTTTTCTTCATCAAAATGGCGCAGGGACAGCTTCACGGGTCGGGCACTGGCTCGAATGTCCAGTGAGTGCTCGGCGACATCCCTCGGTATGTCGGGCATGTCCGAGGGACTCCACGCAAAAACTTCAGCGTTTGCGTGGAGAAAGTCGACGAGCACTGCTTCCTATTTAGGGTCGAGCTCGGAGCCGATCCTGACTTTCTTGTCGGCGTCTTTGCTGGGGTCGATGGAGACGGACTTAACTGCCTCAGCTGGCTCGAAGTTGCCGGCGTGCCGCTTCGCGTCGGGCGCCTCTTTGGAGAAGCAATCCAGGTCGGCAATGAGGGCTTCGGACTCGGTGAGGGCCTCGGCGTACTCCACGCATTCCATGTCGCACTCGTAAGCGTGGTGGTATGTGGGCCCGACGGTGATGACTCCCTTGGGGCCAGGCATCTTGAGCTTGAGGTAGGTGTAGTTGGGGATGGCCATGAACTTGACGTAGCACGGTCTCCCCAGCACCGCGTGATAGGTCCCTCGGAACCCAACTACCTCAAAGGTGAGGGTTTCCTTTCAGAAGTTGGAGGGAGTTCCGAAGCAGACGGGCAAGCCAACCTGTCCGAGGGGCAGGATACGCTTTCCGGGTGCAATCCCGTGGAAGGGTGCTGCACCAGCCCGGATCTCGGACCGATCAACCCCCAAGAGCTCCAGGGTCTCGGCGTAGATTATGTTGAGGCTGCTGCCTCCGTCCATGAGGACCTTGGAGAGCCTAACGTTGCCGATGATCGGGTCGATGACGAGCGGGTACCTTCCTGGGCTCGGCACGAAGTCGGGGTGGTCGCCTTGGTCGAAGGTGATAGGCTTGTCGGACTGGTCTAGGTAGACCGGCACTGCCACCTTCATCGAGCAGACCTCCCGGCGCTCCTGCTTGCGGTGCCAAGCCGAGACGTTTGCCACCTGTCCGCCGTAGATCATGAAGCAGTTGTGGACCTTCGGGAACTCCTCTTCCTTGTCGCCCCCCTTGTTGTTGTTGCTTTGGTCTTTGCCACCTTCTGCCGAGGGTCCAGCCTTGTTGAAGTAGCGCCGGAGCATGTCGCACTCCTCAAGGGTGTGCTTGATGGGACCCCTGTGATAGGGGCACGACTCCTTGAGCATCTTGTCGAACGCGTTGGCTCCCCCGGGAGGCTTCCGAGGGTTCCTGTGCTCGGCAGCAGCGACAAGATCCGTGTCGACGGTGTTATGCTTCGCTTGCGCCTTCTTCTTGGCCTTCTTCTTCACACCACGCTGGGCGGACGCCTCGGGGGCGTCTTCCTTCTGTCCTCCCTGTGGCTGCTTGTTTTTCCGGAAGATGGCTTCGACCGCCTCCTGACTAGAGGCGGACTTGGTGGCGATGTCCATCAATTCGCTCGCCTTGGTGGGAGTCTTGCGTCCTAGCTTGCTCACCAGGTCTCGGCATGTGGTGCCAGCGAGGAAAGCTCCAATGACGTCCGAGTCGGTGATGTTGGGCAAATCGGTGCGCTGCTTTGAAAACTGCCGGATGTACTCTTGCAGGGATTCCCCCGGCTGCTGGCGGCAGCTTCGGAGATCCCATGAGTTCCCAGGGCGTACGTACGTACCCTGGAAATTCCCAGCGAAAGCCTTGACCAGGTCGTCCCAGTCGGAGATCTGCGCAGGAGGCAGATGCTCCAGCCAGGCCCGGGCAGCGTCGAAGAGGAAAAGGGGGAGGTTGCGGATGATGAGGTTGTTGTCGTCCGCCCCTCCCAACTGGCATGCCAGCCGGTAGTTCGCATGCCACAACTCCGGTCTTGTCTCCCCTGAGTACTTGGTGATGGTAGTCGGGGCTCAGAACCGGGCCGGGAACGGCGCTCGTCGTATGGTCCGGCTGAAGACTCGTGGACCTGGTGGCTCGGGCGAGGGACTTCGATCCTCCTTGCTGTCGTAACGTCCCCCACGCTTGGGGTGGTAGCCTCGGCGCACCTTCTCCTCGAGGCGGGCTCGACGGTCGTGGTGACGCTGATTGTCGCCGAGGCGATACGGGGCTGTGGGCGTCCCGTCCCGTGTGCGCTCGGTGTGGACCGAGGCCTCCCGCATGTGTCGGGAGGGCGCTGCGCGATGCTCTGAGGGGTCTCCTCGCCTCCGGGAGGCAGAGCTCTCGGCTTGTCGGACAGCGGCGTCTTCCAGGAGGCCCTTGAGCACGCCCTGGATACGTCGCCCTTCGATGGTGGATGGCTCCGGCATTGTCCGAAGCAACATTGCTGCTGTGGCTAGGCTCTGGCCGGCCCCGTTGAAGGCCGGGGACGGCATTGCCCTGGCATCGTCAACAATGCGGCACTGGACGTCCTGGGCCCGATGACGCGCTCCTCCGGCGAGTGCCTAGCCTACCCACTCCTGCTCGATGTTTTGCCGGAGCTGCACAAGTCGCCCCGCTTCTTCGTTGAGCTTGGCCTGCATCTCGCGGAGTTGCTCAAGCTGTGTGTCCTGACCCCCCGCAGGGACTCGGACCACAGCTAGCTCCCATGGGATCTCAACGCGAGACGCAGGTGCAAGGGCGTTGTCACTTCCTGGCATACCAAGGTGGTTTTCTCCACCGTGATCCTCCTGATCAATGTGGAAGCACTCGCGAGTTGGGTCGCAACCCTCGTCGTCAAGGCTGTGACCATCATCAGAGCAACCGAAGAGGCAGTGGTCACATGCGGACATGAAGTCGCACATGGCACTGGGATCACGGAGTCCGAAGAAATCCCGACTGACATCGGGGTCGTCCTCTTCCTCGGAACCCGCGGGTCCGGAGGTTGAGACAGCCGTCAGTCGGTCCCAAGTTGACCACATATGGCACCCCGGAAGGTCAGGATATGCCCTTGCGAAAGCGCTCGCCGAAGCGGGTCACTTGGTGGATCAAAACTGAATCTAAAGGGAACAGGGTGAAAAACGGATGGTACCTTTTGGTCGATGGACGGTGGCGAAGTCGCGTCGGGGACGGACTGCACCGTTATCTCAGGTACGAGGCTAACGCCCAGCAGGTCCTTTGCAAGGGTGCTGGCGTCATCAGTCTGCTTGGGGTTGGCACGTTGCTGGAAAGCGACGCCCGTCGTTGTCTCAGGTGCGAGGACGACACCGACATGTCCCCCACAGGGGTGCCGGCGTCGTCGACTCGCTCTGGTCCGACAGCCGACGAGGTACCGCCTCCTGCCTGGCCACGGTTGCCCCGTCTCCTCCTCCTCCGGCGAGGAGGGTGGCAGGGTAAACCCGGGTGTTCCTCTTCCGCCGCGGGAGGTAGTCGTCGTCGAGTTCGCCTTCGCCGGGCGAGCCGACGACCATCGTTGTTGCCATGCTGCGATGGGAGGAGTACCATGTCGTAGCTGCCGTCGAGGGACATGAACTCGAGACTCCCAAAGCGGAGCACCGTCCCAGGCTGAAGAGGCTGCTGAAAGCTACCCATCTGGAACTCAACGGGAAAGTATTCATTAACACGCAGCGATCCCCTACCTGGCGCGCCAACTGTCGGCGTTTTGGACCCGGGGGACCCTCAACCGGACCGACTAGTGAATTTTAGTGCCGCGTGCCCCTGTCCAGATGGGTTGATGCAAGATGGAACACAAGCGAAGGGATAAGGCTTATATTATCTTGCACCGGGGGGATGCTTGCAGTAGGGGTTACAAGCGTCGCGAGGGAGAGCGAGAGCGAGGGAGAGAGAGAAAGAGAGGGTTCGGCCTTGAGGTGAGCCGTCTGAGGCTGCCTCTACCGCGCCCCTCCTACTCTACTTGCCTCCGCTCATTTGCGTCGTGCGTCCGTGTGTTCGTAAATCGCACGTTCGTGCCCCTCTTTTCCCGTGTTATGTCTCCGCTGTTGCGTATGTGTTGTCCCCCGTTTTTTAGGAAGGCCCTGGATGTCCCCTTTTATAGATACAAGGAGATGGCCCAGCTGTACAATGGGGTGTAGCTATGTGCTAACGTGGCTGGCGGAGAATTGCCTTGAGCCCTAACGTGGCCGTCGGAGAAGTGTCTTGAGCCCTGTAGAAGCACAGCTGGCGGTGCGGCATGGATCCTGCTGACGTTTCCTTGCTTCCGTAGGGGGTTGAGAGCAACCGACGTCATGGGCGCACACGGGGAACCATCATTACCTGTTACCGGAGTAACTTAGATGGGACACCGGTCTTGTTCCCTCGTAGCCTGAGGCGGCTAGCTAGGGATAGGGTCATGATGTATCCCCTATAGCGTAGTTGATTCCGAGGCCTAAGGTCGGGCGAGGCAGAGACTTCTCCTGAGGCCGAGGCCGAGGTCAGGCGAGGATGTGACTCCTCCCAAGGCCGAGGCTGGGGTCAGGTGAGGATGTGACTCCTCCCGAGACCGAGGTTGGGGCCAAGGCCCAGGGTCGGGCGAGGCGGAGACCTTCTCCCGAGGTCGAGACCGAGGCTGAGGCCTGAGGTCGGGCGAGGCAGAGCTTCTTGTTGCGCCTGAGGCTGAACTCGGGGGAGGCCACAACTTACTGTTGCTAGTCTTGCCCTGGTGGTTGGCACAGTTGCCGAAGCGGGATGAACAGTGTTGTTTTCCTGTCAGAACAGTTAGTAAAGGGGTGAAGTGATTGCGGTCACTTCGACCTTGCTGACTGAGGCGCGCGTGTCAGGATAAGGTGTCAGGCGATCCCCGCATTAAATGCGCATGCGATACGGTCGGTTAGTAAGGCAATTTGGGCGAGGTCGCTGCACCATAAAGTCTGCCCGAGCTGGGCTTCGGGCGAGCCAAGGGTGCGTCTGCTGACTGAGGGGACCCTCGGTCAAGGCGTGAATCCGTCCGGGACTACCATCCTTGCCTGAGGCTAGGCTTGGATAAGGTCGCGTCCCTTGGTAGACGAGACCTGCGCTTTATCAGTCGTTTATAGTTTGTTCTAAAGATGTTTTTCCAGCCGGATTAAGGAGCATTGGGGGTACCCCTAATTACGGTCCCCGACACATAGAGTGAAACAATGCACGTACAAAGTCTAGTTCCAATACGTATCGAAACCGGCTTAGTTCAAAGATCAAGAAATATTTTTAATTCTTTCTATACTACTGCATTAATGTACATATACCTCCAGTTTAAAGATTAAGAAATATTTTTAATTCTCTTTGTACTCCTCCATTAATGTACGTATATCTAAAGAAATCACGTCCTATATTGTGGGATCAGAATAAAAAAATGGTTACTTCTTATGTACTAGAACGAGGGGAGTATATATAGTTGTAGTCTCTGGCTATAAAAGCATGCTCTCAGAAAGCAACACTAATTAACAAACGAGGCGTATTCTAGACAATAATTCAATTAGGCGATAACCATCCATACTCGGCGGATATTTTTATCTTTACTATATTAAAACACCAGTTTCAACGGTCGTCCCGCATATATATTTTTCAAAAAAACCTCTACATTTCATTAGAATTAGTCTGCACTTCTATAATCTTTTCTATACTACTATAATAGGAGAGTTTATATAAAAAATAAGTTGAAATTATGTATAAGTGAGTGTTTAAACCTTATTGTTGGCTCCACATTCACACCACCTAATCAATAGAAAACATATATTTTGTGTTTTATTAAAACAAAATTTATCCTATTTTACATATATAAAAACCGTATCAATGCACGAACATATGACTAGTATATATGTAAAGCCATAGTTTCTAACCTACGACATGCCCAACTTTAACCTTAATTAGTCACAATGCAACACATTGACATATTTGCTAGTACTATGAAAACATTTGTCTTAATTAGTTTTACCTCCGTTCTCGAATGTTTATCGCTCACTGGTTCATTTTTTACTAAAACGCCGTTGGCGCCGATCCGGGCGGCCAATCACTGCATTAAGAACCGGCGGCGGTGCTCTCTGCACAGGCGCGGACGATCCGTGACCTGGCGCAGGGCTCGGTTTCCCTGCCTGACGGGCCGGACAGTCCGCGCCTAGAGGCCGGACGGTCTGCTCGTGCGCAGGAGCGGCGGAGTTCACCGGCGACAATGGATCTCGCTCCCAGGAGGGACCCCGTCGGGGAGGAGAGATCCTAGGCTTCGTCTAGGGTCGGCAGGCCACCCTAGACACCCCTAAATAGTATATATGTAAAGCCACCATTTCTAACCTACGGCATGCCAACCTTTAACCTTAATTAGTCGCAATGCAACACATTAACATATTTGCTAGTACTGTTAAAACATTTGTCTTAATTAGTTTTACCTCCGTTCTCGAATATTTATCACTCGCTGGTTCATTTTTTACTAAAGCGCCATTGGCGCCGATACTGGCACCAATCACTGCGTTGAGAACCGACGGCGGTGCTCTCTGCACAGGCGCAGACGGTCTGTGGGCAGGGGCCGGATGGTCCGCGAGCTAGCGTAGGGCTCGGGTTCCCTGCCTGACGGGCCGGATGGTCCGTGCCTAGAGGCCGGACGGTCCACTCGTGCGCAGGGATGGCAGAGTTCGCCGGCGATGCCTAGATCTCGCTCTCGGGAGGGACCCCGTCAGGGAGGAGAGATCCTAGGTTTCGTCTAGGGTCGGCAGGCCACCCTAGACACCCCTAAATAGTATATATGTAAAGCCATCGTTTCTTGTCGATTCTTTTGAACCGGCTGTAAGGAAGAACATGCATAAGAATTGGCCTTTGTTGGCCAAACAAACTCAGTGGTATATATATCTGCGGATTCATCATCTGAATTATCACGCTCTACTAGATGTATAGTACGGGCGTCCGATTTTGATGTCTTTTTAAATCGGCTTTCACAGGCTAAAGCCCGCTGATGTAGCTGAGCTATTGAAAAGAACTAGGTCCCATCTAATTTGTCTCTTAAGTAGGATAACAACCCATTAAAAGCTAGCCCTGCTAGCTCTTTGTCTACGACATGGATCCGAAAGCATCGGTTTCTAGTGTCCCAGAACCTCCGGATATAATCGTTAATCGGTTCTTCGTGTCCCTGTTGGACTGAAGCTAAATTAGCTAGCCCTAATTCATATTCCCCAGAAAAGAAATGTTCATGAAATTTACTCTCTAAATCATTCCAGGAGTTAATGGAATTAGGAGGCAGGGCAGCGTACCATGCAAAAGCGGTACCAGTAAGGGATAAAGAAAAATAAACGAATACGAAATGCTTCCCCATCGGCCAATTCACACCTAGAAATTGGTCTATATGTTCATGTGTGCTTCTCCCATTTTCACCAGAAAACTTAGAAAACTCCGGTATCCTTGCCCCTTGTGGATATGGGACAGTGTCAAACCGGTGATCATATGGCTTCTGATATGATTGCCCCATTCTAGCTACACTAACTCCGAGCCTATCTCGAAATAGTTCAGCCATCTCTTCCCTAATTTTCTCCATTGCGCCCGATGGCAGACCACCGGACCCTAGGCTGTGGGGTTCATTCGGTCGGGCATTGTTATGCCGACCTTCTTCCCATGACCGATCGATAATGTTGATCGGCTTATGATCGTATGGCGTGCTATGGTTTAAATATGTAGGGGGTAGAACGCACTGTTGTTGTGGTGTGTAATAATTTGGTGCATAGTGTGCGACAGTAGGTTCTGCGTATACGTATCCGGTCTGTTCGGTGGTACATCTGAACTGGCCGATTGTGTTTGCTATTATTGGGGGCGCCACATAGTAGCCCTGGTGTGGTCCTGGACTATTCGGCAGGGAAAGTCGGATGGTCTGCGTAAGGGTCGAACTATCCGGGCAAAAGCTCGGATGGTCCGACTGTGTCCAGGGGCGCCGATCTACCAAGCAGGGACGGTGGTGGTGGTATTTGTCCTAGATATGAGTTCATCAGCATACCATATAATGGTTGTGGCTGTAAATCCCCATTTGTCGTCGATGTATTAGACATAGATATCCTGTTACTAGTTTCATATGATAGAAAACTAGAAGCAACAGACTTCTCCAATGTACGCGTTAATTTTCTCATTGATTCTTCTAACCCTCCAATCTGTTGTTTTATTTGATTCTGCTGATGATCTACATACTGTTTAATAGATTGGATGTCATCGGGTTTACTTACGTTGGGGACATGAAGCGAAGATATAAGAGATGTAACGTCGGTCTGTCACACCCGGTTTTGGAAGGCAAACCGAATACGAACCATGTACGTGTCAGGATCAAAAACTCACGTACACATCGATTACATAATTGGACATCATCACACAATGCTCGAAATAATAGCGGAAAGGTACTTTATTACATCAAGATGTCCAAGACATCCACAGAGTCTAATACATAACCATAGTTCAACATAAATATCAAAGTGCGGAATTACGAAACATAGATGATAAGACAACACAGGCAGCTGACTGGGGGTTTGCCACTAAAGTAAACTAGAACTCGTCATATTCCTGGAACTCCTCAAAATCTTCCATGTTGCCAGCTTCACTTCCTGAGCACTGAGAACAGTGGGGACAACCTGGGGTGGGGTGGTTTGTAAAGCAAGGGTGAGTACACATCAACGTACTCAGCAAATGTCCCGTTTGGCTAAAGTGGACTAGCTATATGTGGAGTTGAGGTCAAGTAGTTGCTTTTAAGTTAGTCAAGTATTTATTATTATTAGTAGAGCCAACTTTTAGTAATAAACCCAGTTATTACCCAAAAGTACTTCCTCAAACGAGGAAATACCAAAGATCGGATTTTATAACATCATAGTTAATCAGCAACATAAAAGTATCCAAAGTTCTTCTAATCAAAGAGGATCCCAAGGCTGCTCTTAACCGGAGCTCGGCTGATATACCAGTTTTTAACACTCTGCAAAGGTTGTACACTTTACCCACAAGTCGTGATTCCCATTCTGCCCGGAGATCATGACTCTCCTTTGATCACTTCCAAGGTGACCTAGCAGGGTCTCACTACATAGCTTTTACAAAGACTCCCCTGGTGCATAGCTGCTCGTTAGGTTTTGCCAGTCATACAAACGCTGTACACCTCCCCAAGGTGGGTGACTAACAAAAACCAAATCGAATGAACCTCTGCACCCAACCTTGGCAGAGCGAGCACTACGCCCAGCCCCCATTGACGGCCCTCCGGCAAAGCCAACTACACCCCCAGGTTCATCTAATTAATCAGCAAAGGGCGTCCCATTCCACCCTCATGGTTGTACTGTTATCCCGGGTGGTCACTCCATGAACATGTCCTTACGGAGAGGTACTCAGGAAAAAGGCCTGAGCCCCCTAGGATATCACAAGATCGTCCACATAAACAGGATAACAGTATCGTATCATAAATGTTCACATCATGTTCATTGATTAAGTTAAGGCAATAGCAACATGCTAACCATGATAACCCAAGAGGTAAACAAGGATAAGTGAATACAGACTAGTCAATCCTTAGGTTTCATAAAGTAATTGCGGGACAGTGAATCATAGAGTATGTAGGACATAATAGGTCAGAGGACACTTGCCTTCACCAGGTTGCTGCTCAGGGAGGTCTCCAATAAAACACTCAGGAACTTCGGACTGCTCGTTGTCTAAATAAGGCGAGCATGCATTCAATACATTTGGAAAGTACAAAAGGACAACACACCAAACATGTACAAACAGAAAAATGCATCTTAAAACACAATTAGAAATTACTGAGATCAAAGTATAACATGAAATATATCATAAACTACTTTCATTTGGACATAGATTACTATTTCCCTAAGTGTTACTTACAAGTACATAATCATAGTTCAATTCATTTTATTGTGACCTACAAATTAGAACAGGGATGAATTCATGTAATACACATTATTAATCTTACAAGATTAAACATGATTAGATCTCTAAGGTTCTCCTTTTATTTTACTTTATTAAATGAATAAAACTACATCTACATTAGTTCATACTTAATCATAAAAATTAGAATGTGCAGACAGTAAATAATACCCTTTTATTTAAATAGAGAATAATTCTACGAACATTTTGCAATTTGAATCACTAAATTTGGAGTTCATATGCAAAAGTTATGAAATAAACATGTTTGGGAATTCAAAATATGAATTTAGATCTAATTTTGTGAATATTCAAAAGTCCAGGGTTCGATCTGCAAGAATGCAGGGGTCTGCACGCGAAAACCAGGGCCGACGGGTTGATTTCCTAAAACCAGGGGGTTTCTTTAATTAAACAGCCACGCGAAGGGGTATCGGGTGAATCTAACCGTCAGATCTAAAACCAACGGCTGAGATTAGATCTGCGGCCGAGGGCACGCGCACACAGGCGGGCGAGCGCTGACAGGTGGGCCAGGGAGTGTCAGCGACAGAGGGGGGGAGCACGCTGACCGAATGGGCCTAGCGCCAGGGGGAAACGGACGGCTGCAGGGGTCCGAGGGGGTCCAAACCGTTCGATCAAGATCCGACGGAGGGGGGTCCGAAGGGGGTTCGA
The DNA here is from genome assembly GCA_029449295.1 of Zea luxurians. NCBI lineage: Eukaryota > Viridiplantae > Streptophyta > Magnoliopsida > Poales > Poaceae > Zea > Zea luxurians. The sequence goes on from JAOPSE010000040.1 coordinate 8,801,681, forward strand.
GCGGGTTCGAAGGGGGTCCGAGCCGTTCGATCAAGATCGGACGGGGAAAATCAGACCAAGAAAGATGAGCGGCTGTGGGTGGCGCTGACAGGCGGGCTAGGGCGTGTCAGGCGCGCGTGCGCGAAGTGGTATCCCGCGGTCCTGGCTGTTCGACCTGAATCGGACGGAGGGAAAATCATACCGAGGGAAAATAGATGGTTATAGGCGGCGTCGCACCTCTCCGTGGCGGTGAGGTCACCGGAGTTGAGGCAAGCGCGGGCTAGGGTGGCTCCGGGGTCGCCGGAGTTGGGCAGAGGGTAAGAGGGCGCCACGGCGAACTCGATGGCAGGGAAGAGGCCATGAATCCACAGGAAGAGAGGGGAGAGCAGCGGTGAGGTGGCCTCGGGCGGGCCAGAGAAACTCTGGTGAGCCATTCTGACCATGTGGAAGGGACTTAAGGCGCGCTAAGGCTTGGGCTAGCTTTAGCAGAGACAGGGATGACACAGGGGTCTACTCCGGTGGACTAGACAAGGCTAAATCGGCCAGCCACCGCGCAAGCATGACGGACCGCCGCGGCCGAACATCGGCGAGGGTGAAATTGGCTGAGCACAGGGCACAATAAGGGAAATTGGGCATGGGGACGGGTGTCTCACCTCGGGGCGGAGCTCGAAGAGGCTTGGCGTGATCTCCGATGAGCTAGATGGCCGGGAACACGGGCGCGGGTCTCCGACGGCGGCTGGCGGCAAGGGCAGAGCGCGAGAGAGGGTAAGGGTGTGCGAAATGAGGTGAGGGGTGTGCGTGGGGCACAGGCGGGGCTATAAGAAGAGAGTTGGGCGTGTGGGCAGGCGTCGTGGCCGAGAAACCCGGCGACGTGCACGAGTGCGCATGCGTCGATCCACGGTGACGCGCGGAGAGGGCGGAGCTGATAAGGCTGGCCCACGGCACAGAGAGAGAAAAGAGGGACGCTCAGGGCAACGGCTCGACGGCTGGCGATCCGGGCCCGCGAGACAGAGAGAGAGAGAGAGCACGGGCGAAGGAAACTGGCGCCGACATATCGACCCCACTGGGCAGCGAGCGAGAGAGAGAGTGAGCGCGCGCGGGTGAGGGGATCTGCCACTGATAGGCGGGGTCCGCCTATCAAGGGTGGCAGGCGCGCGGCCTGGCTGGGCTTAACTGGGCCGAATGGGCTGCTTTCTCTTTTTCTTTTTCTCTAGATTTTCTAATCCCTTTTCTATTTCTTTTCTAGAGGGTTTTCAATTCTAAATTCAAATTAGGTTTCAAATTCCAATAAATTCAAACATGTGCAACACTTCAAAGAATATTTGAAGTTCAGCATGATGCAACATGTCATGACCCAAAATGTTTTAGCAAAATAAATAATTAAATCTCTCTAATTTAAGCTAATTCTACTTAAAAGGGAGAAAGGGAGAGAGAATCTAGGGAGAGAGAAAACCTAGAGTGAGAAAACGAAGAGTAACACCTAATTTTGGGTGATAATTAGAAAGAAATGTTATACCCCCAAAATCATGGTGTTACAGACCTATCCCCCTTACAAGAATCTCGCCCTCGAGATTCAGGGCTGGCTAGAAAAGAGCTCAGGGTACTTGGCTTTCAATTCATCTTCTCTTTTCTAGGTTGCTTCCTCTTCTAAGTGATGACCCCATTTGACTTTGCACATCCTGATGGTACTTCTCCGAGTGACCCGATCTGCTGTCTCTAGAATTTGAGTTGGCTTCTCAATATAAGTCAGATCTTCTTGAACTTCAAGATCCTCTGCTGGCAACTGCTCTTTTGGCACTCTTAAGCATTTCTTCAACTGATACACATGTAACACATCGTGCACAGCTGACGGATTCTCTGGTAAGCTGAGTTGATAAGCCACTTCTCCACGTCTTACTTGAATCTGATACGGCCCAATATTTCGGGGTGCTAGCTTGCCTTTGACTCCAAACCTTTTGGTTCCTTTGATGGGTGACACCTTTAAGTAGACATAGTCTCCCACTTCAAAACTGAGTTCTCTTCTTCGGGTGTCAGCGTAGCTTCGCTGTCTGGATTGCGCTGCCTTTAAATTCTCTCAGACCATTCTGATGTTCTCTTCAGCTTCAAGCAAAATATCTGGACCGAACACCTGTCTTTCCCCAGGTTGGTCCGAATGCAACGGAGTTCTGCAATTCCTTCCATAGAGCACTTCAAACGGTGACATCTTTAGGCTAGCTTGGTAGCTGTTGTTGTAAGAGAATTCTGCGTACAGTAATCTCTTGTCCCAACCTATTTTGTCCTGCAAAGCACAAGCCCTCAACATATCCTCCAGAATCTAATTGGTTCTCTCTGTTTGGCCATATGTCTACAGGTGGTAAGCTGAGCTGAACTTCAAGTGTGTGCCCAAAGCTTCATGCAACTGTTGCCAAAAATGAGAGGTGAACTGGGTGCCTCTATCTGATACTATCTTCTTCGGAACGCCATGCAAGCACACAATCCGAGCCATGTATAGTTCGACCAACACTGCGCTGTTGTAGGTGGTCTTGACTGGTATGAAATGGGCCGCCTTTGTCAAACGGTCCACTACTACCCAGATGGAGTCATAACCAGTATGAGTGCAGGGCAAACCGACTATAAAGTCCATTCCGATCTCATCCCATTTCCACTGAGGAATCTGCAATGGCTGCACAAACCTGTAGGTCTCTGATGTTCTGCTTTAATCCTCCGACAACTGTCACATACAGCCACATACTCTACTATCTATCTTTTCATACCATACCACCAGAATCTTTTCTTCAAGTCTTGGTACATCTTCTCACTACCAGGGTGTATAGAGTATGCTGTCTCATGGGCTTCCTTGAGAATCAGTTCTCGGATTGATTTGATGTCGGGAACACACAGTCTGTCCTTGATCCATACCACTCCTTCTGCATCTTCACTGAAATCCTTGCCTTCCCCATCTCTGATCAGCTGCCAGATCTCGTTGACTTTCTCATCATCCTTCTGACCTTTCCTGATGTCTTGCTCTAGAGTAGGTTCCAACTCAATTGTCACTCCTTGAGTGTTGTTCAGAAATCCGAGACTCAATCTGTCGAACTCCTTTGCTAGCTCATACGGCATCTGGTGAGCGGCCAACATATTGACTTGACTTTTCTACTAATAGCATCTGCAACCACATTTGCTTTGCCTGGGTGGTAATGAATCTCTAGCTCATAATCTTTGATCAACTCTAGCCATCTTCATTGTCTCATGTTCAGTTCTAACTGAGTGAATATGTACTTGAGACTCTTATGATCTGTGTAGATATCACACTTCTGCTCATATAGATAGTGCCTCCAGTTCTTCAATGCATGAACCACGGCTGCTAATTCCAGATCATGAGTAGGATAATTCTTCTCATGAATCTTCAATTGTCGAGACGAGTATGCCACTACTCTCCCTTCCTACATCAACACACATCCCAGTCCGGTGTACGAAGCATCGCAATACACTGAGAACGGCTTGTGAACATCTGGCAGAATCAGTACTGGTGCGGTTGTCAACTTCTCCTACAATGTCTCAAAGGACTTCTGGCACGCTGGGGTCCACTTGAACTCAACCTTCTTTGCTAGCAGGGCTATCATTGGCCTAGCAATCTTGGAGAAACCTTCAATGAAACGCCAATAATAACCGGCCATTCCGATGAAGCTCTTGATTCCTTGAACATCTTTTGTTGCTTTCCAGTCCAAGATAGCTGCTACCTTCTTTGGATCTATAGCCAATCCTTCTTGGTTTATAATGTGACCCAAGAATAGGACCTCATTGATCCAGAACTCGCACTTGCTAAGCTTGTCATACAGCTGACAATCTCGTAGCCTCTGAAGTACTTTCCTCAAATGCTCCTCATGCTCTTGCTCATTCTAGGAATATATAATAATATCATCAATGAACACCACCATAAACTTGTCGAGGTAGTCCATGAACACACTATTCATCAAGTACATGAAGTAAGCTAGCGCATTCGTCAAACCGAATGACATGACCGTGAACTCATACAGTCCATACTTGGTGATGAATGCTGTCTTCGGTATATCTGAAGGTCGGATTCAAAGTTGATGGTAACCTGACCTCAGATCTATCTTTGAGAACACAGTGGCTCCTCTCAACTGATCAAATAGGTCTTCAATTCTGGGCAGGGGGTACTTATTCTTGATAGTGACTTCATTCAAGGATCTGTAATCGATGCACATCCTTTTCATGCCATCCTTCTTCTCCACAAATAACACTGGGGCTGCCTAAGGCAAGATACTTGGTCTGATGTAGCCTTTCTCTAACAACTCATCAATCTGCTTCTTGAGTTCCACCAACTCTGGTCCGGACACTCGATAGGCTCTCTTGGAAATAGGGGTGGTGCCTGGAATAAGCTCTATGGCAAATTCAACCTTCCTCTCAGGTGGCATACCTGGTAATTCTTTGGGAAACACATCTAGAAAATCTGATACTACACTGATAGTATCTGATGGTTTAATCTCCCCAATGTGAGCGGTGACTTGGTGACAACATTCTTTTCTAGGTCCTGACAAGATCAACTCTACTAACACTTCTTCTCCTGATGGGGACACTAACTTCACTGTTCTCTTATCACAACTAAGACTGGCTTGATACTTGGTTAACCAATTCATCCCTAGGATGACATCTATAGTTGTATCCTAGTTACCCATAACTATCAAATCGGCGGGGAACTCTATCCCCCTTATTTGAACCTTTGCACTAGGGCAAAATCTATCAGTTTGGGTCCTTCCACCAACTGAACTAACTCTCATAGGTGGATGCATGGGTGCTACTGGTATTTTATGTGATTCTACCCATGATGCAGTCACAAAAGAATGTGTTGCTCCAGTATCAAATAAGACATTTGCGGAATGATACTCGACTGAAATGTACCTAGTGCCACTCATGGAGTCTCCTGGACTGTGTCGACCCCCAAGTGGTTCACCTTTCCATACTGGGTACGAGGTTGCCCACGGTTGTTGCTTCCTTACTGCATTGCATTCTGTCTGACTAGGGCATTGGGAGCTGGCTGCTGCTGAGCTGCTTTCTTTGGGCAATGGTTCGCCCAGTGGCCTTGTTCACCACAGTGGAAACATGCACGATTTCCTCCTTGAGCTGGCGCTGCTTGATTGGTTGCTGGGGCAGAAAGACGGGCTGCCTGGTTGCTCTGACGCTGGTATTGATTTCCTCCTTGCTGGTTGTTCTGACGGTACTGCTGCTACTGCTGAGGAAACTGCCTCTGGTATTGCTGCGGCTAGTTCTGACGCTGATGCTGGTGCTGGTGACCTTGCTTGAATTGCTGAGGTGGGTTGCCTGAGTAGCGAGGACGACTGCTACTCCCAACTTGAGGTCCACCAAGCTTGTGTTTCCTGTCCTCCATCTCCCGACGCTTCCTTTCAGTCATGATTGCTCTGTCTATCAGATGTTGGAAGGTAGGGAAAGTGTGGTTCATCAGCTGATAATGGAGGGGATCAACCAATCCTCTCAAGAAGCGGTACTATCTCTTAGCATCCGTGTTGACATCCTCTGGGGCATAACAGAATAGCTGCAGAAACTTATCCCTGTACTCGTTGACGGACAGGGAACCTTGCTTTAGAGCGAGAAACTCTTCCTTCTTCACTATCATCAGTCCCTCAGGCACATGGTAGCGACGGAAGTTGTCCCTGAACTCCTCCCAAGTGATGGCTTTAGGGTTGGCATGGGTGGCGAGGTAAGACTCCCACCAAGACTGTGCTGCTCCCCTCAGCTATCGGGGACCATACAACACCTTCTCTCGATCGTTGCACTGGGTAGTGTGCAACTCATGCTCCATGGTACGCAGCCAATCTTCGGCGTCCATGGGGTCAGCAGAGTGGGCAAAGGCTGGGGGATGGCCCCGCATGAACTCTGCCTGCTTGTCTCTGGGCACTTGAGGCATCTGGACTTGCACCTGAGGCTGAGGCGGTGGTGGTTGTTGCTGTGCTTTCTGCATTGCTGCTAAAGTCTGACCAATTGCCTGGACTGCTTGAGTCTGCATCAAGAACATCTGCTCGATAGTCATTGGGGTGGCGGTGGCAACTGCTGCTATGGAGCTGCATCCTCCTAGTGTGCCTGCTGCTCTGGCTGAACACGCCTCACACCTCTGCGCCTGTTCTCAGACATCTGTAGGAATCACACACATATCAGATCTGACTCTGCAGTCTTTCAGCATAAGAAAAGATGTATAGAAGATCTTCATAGAACTGAACAATTGACTAACTTCACTGACAGCTTCTCAGATAAAGAGGAAAGTGGAGACAAATGGGTTACCCGACTAAATAACTAACTTTATTAATAACTACACCAAGTTGTAGGGGATACCCACACCTTGGTGACAATCATTACAAAGATCCAACTTCAGTACATGTCCATCATAACAAGCATCCAACAAAAGATAAGCAAACTAACTCTGACTAAGACTGGCTAGACTAAGACACAGAACTAAGAATTATTACAGACTCCGACTCTGTCGATCTAGGGGTCTAAATCTATGCTAGTCCTGTAGTCTGGGGTACCATAGTTGAAGCGACCACGGGGCGGTGAACGGTAAGGGTGCTAAATCCCAACAGAGGCGGGAGGACCGCCATCTAGATAGTGGCGTGCTGCGCACTCAGCACACAATTCTGCAACCTCTGCCCAAATCTTGCCCAACTCATCAAGAGCGTGGTCCAACTCTGTGTTGAGTACGGCGACCAGATTGACCATGTTGTTCAGCCTAGGATTGCCTTCACCCACTGGCAAGACAATCACACCTCCAGCACTGTCGGTCGAATGACGAGGGTAGTACTTCAGGTCAAGGCCATCAGCTACCCCGCTGAACAACGAGCAATACTGAGAAAGTGCCCGTCATGCTGCATCCTGCATGGCTGCCTCTGCAGTATCCCTCTCAGTAATAGAATAGTGCTCTGAGAAGGCCTCTGCACCCCGAAGATCATCATCCGGACGGTGCACCAAGCAAGTAGCCTCCCACTGGTACGGGTATAACCCGCGACGATGCTGGTAGACTACACAACAGTACTCGATAGACCATGTGTGCCGGTCAAAGGCCCGACGCAATAAGGTATCGAGAGCATCGTGGAAGTGACACCCGCGAGTAGCGTCACGAGTGATGGGTCTAGCGATCCATCCATTCGACTCCGACTCCTCTGAACGCTCCATGTCATGGCTCGAACTGCCATCGGCATCATCGTCGTCTCCGTCGTCGTCAGGGTCTCCTCCAGCAGCCGGGATGCCCTGTGGTGGTGCAGAGGGCATTTCTGGCTAAGGTGCAGGGGAAGGCGGCCTCTCAGACTCCACCTCCTGCTGAGGCAAGGGGGAAGAGTCCTGCTGCTCCTGCTCTTGCTCCTGGCGTTGGCGCTCCTGCTCCTCATGCAGGCGACGATGCAGTCTTTCTAGCTGACTGGACTGACCTGGCACCGTGCGACGCAGTGGACGCTCCGCCAGGCGAGAAGGCAAAAAGGGGATCACAGACTTACGTGCAGTGCACCTAAGACGAGCCATCTACAAAAGACATCGTAAGCACAAGAGTAAGAGTAAAACTATTAGACCAGAAAGTAAAAAGAAAGAAGAGTGAGACAAAACTTTTGAGATAAGTAAATAACATAGAATTGGTCAAGATGACCAACTTTTGAAAAGACACTGAGGTCAAGGTAAGAGTAGGGGTCTATAGTCCTTAGGTCGACCATTCTAGTCTAGGTCAGCGGTCCTACAGTCAGCAAGGGCTCTGATACCACTTATGTCACACCCGGTTTTGGAAGGCAAACCGAATGCGAACCATGTACGTGCCAGGATCAGAAACTCACGTACACAGCGATTACATAATTGGACATCATCACACAATGCTCGAAATAATAGTGGAAAGGTACTTTATTACATCAAGATGTCCAAGACATCTACAGAGTCTAATACATAACCATAGTTCAACATAAATATTAAAGTGCGGAATTACGAAACGTAGATGATAAGCCAACACAGGCAGCTGACTGGGGGTTTGCCACTAAAGTAAACTAGAACTCGTCGTATTCCTGGAACTCCTCGAAATCTTCCATGTTGCCAGCTTCACCTCCTGAGCACTGAGAACAGTGGGGACAACCTGGGGTGGGGTGGTTTGTAAAGCAAGGGTGAGTACACATCAACGTACTCAGCAAATGTTAGGTTTGGCTAAAGTGGACTAGCTATATGTGGAGTTGTGGTCAAGAAGTTGCTTTTAAGTTAGTCAAGTATTTATTATTATTAGTAGAGCCAACTTTTAGTAATAACCCAGTTATTACCCAAAAGTACTTCCTCAAACGAGGAAATACCAAAGATCAGATTTTATAACATCATAGTTAATCATCAACATAAAAGTATCCAAAGTTCTTCTAATCAAAGAGGATCCCAAGGCTGCTCTTAACCATGAGCTCGGCTGATATACCAGTTTTTAACACTCTGTAGAGGTTGCAAATTTTACCCACAAGTCGTGATTCCCATTCTGCCCGGAGATCATGACTCTCCTTTGATCACTTCCAAGGTGACCTAGCAGGGTCTCACTACGTAGCTTTTACAAAGACTCCCCTGGTGCATAGCTACTCGTTAGGTTTCGCCAGTCGTACAAACGCAGTACACCTCCCCAAGGTGGGTGACTAACAAAAACCAAATCAAATGAACCTCTACACCCCAACCTTGGCAGAGCGAGCACTATGCCCCAGCCCCCATTGATGGCCCTTCGGCAAAGCCAACTACACCCCCAGGTTCATCTAATTAATCAACTAAGGGCATCCCATTCCACCCTCATGGTTGTACTATTATCCCGGGTGGTCACTCCACGAACAGGTCCTTACGGAGAGGTACTCAGGAAAAAGGCCTAAGCCCCTAGGATATCACAAGATCATCCACATAAACAGGATAACAGTATCGTATCATAAATGTTCACATCATGTTCATTGATTAAGTTAAGGCAATAGCAACATGCTAACCATGATAACCCAAGAGGTAAATAAGGATAGGTGAATACAGACTAATCAATCCTTAGGTTTCATAAAGTAATTATGGGACAGTGAATCATAGAGTATGTAGGACATAATAGGTCAGAGGACACTTGCCATCACCAGGTTGCTGCTCAGGGAGGTCTGCAACAAAACACTCACGAACTTCGGACTGCTTGTTGTCTAAATAAGGCGAGCATGCATTCAATACATTTGGAAAGTACAAAAGGACAACACACCAAACATGTACAAACAGAGAAATGCATCTTAAAACACAATTAGGAATTACTGAGATCAAAGTATACATGAACTATATCATTAACTACTTTCATTTGGACACAGATTACTATTTCCCTAAGTGTTACTTACAAGTACATAATCATAGTTCAATTCATTTTATTGTGACCTACAAATTAGAATAAGGATGAATTCATGTAATACACATTATTAATCTTACAAGATTAAACATGATTAGATCTCTAAGTTTCTCCTTTTATTTACTTTATTAAATGAATAAAACTACATCTACATTAGTTCATACTTAATCATAAAAATTAGAATGTGTAGACAGCAAATGATACCCTTTTATTTAAATAGAGAATAATTCTATGAACATTTTACAATTTGAATCACTAAATTTGGAGTTCATATGCAAAAGTTATGAAATAAACAGGTTTGGGAATTCAAAATATGAATTTAGGTCTAATTCTGTGAATATTCAAAAGTCTAGGGTTTGATCTGCAAGAATACAGGGGTCTGCGCGCGAAAACAAGGGACGACGGGTTGATTTCCTAAAACCAGGGGGTTTCTTTAATAAAACAGCCACGCGAAGGGATATCGGGTAAATCTAACCGTCAGATCTAAAACCAATGGCTGAGATTAGATCTGCGGCCGAGGGCGCGCGGGCGGGCGGGCGAGCGCTGACAGGCGGGCTAGGGAGTGTCAGCGACAGAGGGGCGGGGGAAGCAAGCTGACCGAGCGGGCCCAGCGCCAGGGGGAAACGAATGGCTGCAGAGGTCCGAGGGGGACCGAACCGTTCGATCAAGATCAGACGGAGGGGGTCCGAAGGGGGTCCGAGCGGGTCCAAATGGGGTCCGAGCTGTTCGATCAAGATCGGACGGGGAAAATCAGACCGGAAAAGATGAGCGACTTTGGGTGGCGCTGACAGGCGGGCCAGGGCGTGTCAGGCGCATGTGCACGAAGCGGTATCCCACGGTCCGGGCCGTTCGACCTGAATCACACGGAGGGAAAATCAGACCGAGGAAAACAGATGGCTGCAGGCGGTGTCGCTCCTCTCCGCGGCGGTGAGGTCACCGAAGTTGAGGCAGGCGTGGGCTAGGGTGGCTCCGGGGTCGCGGGAGTTGGGCAGAGGGGAAGAGGGCGCCACGGCGAACTCAATGGCGGGGAAGAGGCCATGAATCCACAAGCAGAGAGGGGAGAGCGGCGGTGAGGTGGCCTCGGGTGGGCCAGAGAAACTCCGGTGAGCCATTCCGACCACGGGGAAGAAACTTAAGGCGCGCTAAGGCTTGGGCTAGCTTCAGCAGAGACATGGGTGACACAGGGGTCTACTCCGGTGGACTAGACAAGGCTAAATCGGTCGGCCACCGCGCGAGCACGGCGGACCACCGTGACCAAACACCGTCGAGGGTGAAATTGGCCGAGCACAGGGCACAATAAGGGAAATTGGGCATGGGGACGGGTGTCTCACCTCGGGGCGGAGCTCGGAGAGGCTTGGCGCGATCTCCGGCGAGCTGGATGGCCGGGAACACGGGCGCGGGTCTCCGGCGGCGGCTGGCGGCGAGGGCATAGCGCGAGAGAGGGTGAGGGTGTGCGAAATGAGGTGAGGGGTGTGCACGGGGCACAGGCGGGGCTATAAGAAGAGAGTTGGTCGCGTGGGCGGGCATCGTGGCCGAGAAACCCGGCGACGTGCGCGAGTGCGCATGCGCCGGTCCACGGCGACACGCGGAGAGGGCGGAGCTGACAGGGCTGGCCCACGGCGCAGAGAGAGAAAAGAGGGACGCTCGGGGCAATGGCTCCACGGCTGGCGATCCGGGCCCGCGAGACAGAGAGAGAGAGCGCGCGGGCGAAGGAAACTGGCGCCGACAGATTGGCCCCACTGGGCAGCGAGCGAGAGAGACAGTGAGCGCGTGCGGGTGAGGGGATCTGCCGCTGACAGGCAGGGTCCACCTGTCAGGGGCGGCAGGCGCGCGGGCGCGCGGCCTGGCTGGGCTTAACTGGGCCGGATGGGCTGCTTTCTCTTTTTCTTTTTCTCTGGATTTTCTAATTCCTTTTATATTTCTTTTCTAGAGGGTTTTCAATTCCAAATTCAAATTAGGTTTCAAATTCCAATAAATTCAAACATGTGCAACACTTCAAAGAATATTTTAAGTTCAGCATGATGCAACATGTCATGACCCAAAATGTTTTAGCAAAATAAATAATTAAATCTCTCTAACTTAAGCTAATTCTACTTAAAAGGGAGAAAGGGAGAGAGAATCTAGGGAGAGAGAAAACCTAGAGTGAGAAAAGGAAGAGTAACACCTGATTTTGGGTGATAATTAGAAAGAAATTTTATACCCCAAAATCAGGGTGTTACACGGTCTCTCCATGTTTGACAACTTTCTGGTGGCGATCCACCGTGTATTGTGATAAGAATTTCTCCTTCGCTTGACACATGTAGTCCTCGTATTGCTGTTGCTCATCGGTCGTCAGACTTTCAACATCCGGCTTTAGGATATTGTCCGGTGAGATATCGGTGTGATCTTTAGAACCAGCCATTTGAGGGCCTGTTTTTTATTAGATCTAGACACCTGTCCCAACGGAGTCGCCAAAAAGTGTGTTAGCGTCGATCCGGGCGCCAATCACTGTGTTGAGAACCGGCGGTGGTGCTCTCTGCACAAGCGCGGATGGTCCGCGACCAGGGGCCGGATGGTCCGCGACCTAGCGCAGGGCTCGGGTTCTCTGCCTGACAGGCCAGACGGTACGCGCGTGCGCAGGGGCGGCGGAGTTCGCCGGCGGCGCCTGAATCTCGCTTCCAGGAGGGACACCGTCAGGGAGGAGAGATCCTAGGCTTCGTCTAGGGTCGACAGGCCACCCTAGACACACCTAATCGACGTAGAGCCGAAGAGAAGCGAAGAATTTGGGGTAGGGAAAGGTTAACCTAGAGCTAAACTAGAACTACTCATAATGCATAAGTAAAAACGAGAAATAGACTTGATTTGATCGGTTGTGGGGGGTTCAGTGGGTCGTAGCCCTTCATCTATATAAAGGGGGATCTGGATCCGCTACAAGTTGTTTTCCGAGCTAATCCCGTAGTTTTAGCTAACAAATTCCACGAGAAGCTTAGAATCCTAACTGACTCTGCGCCACTGTTTTAAATGTACGGCTAAGGGCCTTAGAGCATCTCCAACAATGCCTCAAACTAGTGCCTTAAATTGAAATATAGGGCTCTATACAGGAAAAACCACTCCAACAGTGCCTCAATTCAACAAATTTTGTTAAAAAACTATAGGGCACCCTCTCAAGTGCCTCAAATATACTACACCGTAGTGGGCTGCCCTATAATCTAGATTTGGGGCTTTACTGTTGGAGCGGGGTGTTTTGTTGGTGCCCTAAATTCTATAAAATTTATTTATTTTTAAATTATAAGGCATTTTTATAGGTCACATTGTTGGAGATGCTCTTAGCGACGAGCTTTTGGATAAGCTATAAACGCTATAGTCGGCTATAGCGGCAAGCTAATCCATTTAGCGGATTTTTAAAAAAACATGACATGACTTTATAGATAAATTAAATGTTCAATATTTGAACCTTACAATTCAAACTAGTAGTTCAAATGTTCAATAATAAATCAACATACATGTAAATTCAACGTTTAACGACACATGTAAAAGGCATTTAACCACTACCTAACAAACATTATGTTAAAGGGTCTGCCCACAGTTTGTTTTTGGGCCTCAATGCTTCAAAGGTTCGAAAAGTAAAAAAGATTGCGTGTTTAGCAGCTAAATTGAGCTAATGTTGTGTATTTATCGGGCTAAATAAGGCTATTAGCGGCTAATTTTGGTTAGCGCTAAATGGTGCATTTCTTAGCTCCGGACCTTCTGAAAGGCTATAGCCGGCTAAATAGCCACTATTAGCCGGCTATTTAAAACTTTGCTCTGCGCAAGCGCGGACCGTTTGTGACCGTCCGTCCTCAGGGCCGAACTGTCCGCGAGGACATTTCTGGTGCTCAACAAACACGACAAAAAACAGAGGGAGTAGTATAGTATATTTGCTCTATCTCTTTTTTTCTTACTTTTGACACCCACAAATGCAAATTCCCTCTGCTTCTGCTAGATTCAATATCAGGACGTCAATCAGTAGAGATGTCCTTCTTTTCCCTAAACGTGGCCCACTCAAAATTTCGGGATTCCAAGCTAATAATCTGATGCTTTGAACACAGTACACACGTCTATTTTCGCCATCAAATGTAACTTTACACAGTTAAAAAAAAAGAAAGTCTTGTCCCCTTTCCTTCACACAGTTACACCATCTACTAGGTGCTCTCACCTTTTTCATGCAGCTGTAGTTCCTCTGCCTCTTTCAATTTCACTGCCTGATTATTACCACCTTTTACGGTCACGAACGGGACTCGGAGTAGAAAGAATCTTGAGCAGATGGCGGCAGTATTATTACTCATTGAATTAGCACTAGTCTGATGAGCATCATTAATCAATCAGGATGCACTCATTAGCTATAGCCATGATCAATTAACATCTTTGGATCAGGAATCAGGATTAGGACACAACCGTACCCTTCTTCCCGGACTCCATTGGCCACGCCCACGGCTAGGACATACAGCAAACACAAAGGGCAAACAAAAAAAAAGAATAGATAGATAGATAGATAAAAAAACACTAGTGGCTAGTACGTACTGCTGCTCCTACAAGGCTACAACACAAACGCAACCTGGTACAACGAGATGGACATCGACATGGACGGCGGCGAGCAGCGTGCTGCAGGCCTGCAGCTTCACTCATGTCATCCTCAGGCTGAGGTACTGCTGGCACTGCGCCAGCCACGGCGCGTGCTGCTGCCTCATCACGCCGTCGCCTTCTCCTCCAAGGTCGAACGCAACGGCCCTCTGGCACGCCGCCGCCGCCGGCCCGTCGTCGGAGTAGTACTCGGCCGACGAAGGCGGAGGCGACGACAGGGCGCTCGCGCCGGAGCAGTCGGACCCGAACGGCGAGGAGCCGCCGGCGGCGGCGGCGTTGTTGTCGCGCTGCTGCCGCTCTGCTAATTGCCTCCGGCGCCTGTTGCTCTTGCGCCGGCCGGCGCCGGCTGCGCAGCGCCCGCCGACGGCCAGCGTCAGCTCCAGCTCCGCGCCGGCGGCGTCCGACTCCTCGTCGGCGCTGACGATGTACTCGTCGGCTGGGAGCTGCAGGTCCAGCGCCCGGCGCGGCTGCTTGCTGCGCCGGCCGGCGGTCGTCAGCAGCAGCGGCTCGTCGTCGTATCGGGTCGTCGTTATTAGGTCGCTCATCAGCTCCCTCTGTATGCGGTACAGGCGGTGCAGCTCGTGGACCTGATCAGACGATGAGACGGTTAGTTGCCAAGAACAATGGCGATCCATTCCGCGACCGATCAGTAGCAGCAGCAGTTCATACTTCATACTGCTTCATACACTTGCTTTCCAGGATGATGTGCGAAATATAATAGACAAGTAGCGACGGTGTGAAGGACAGCAGGAGAAAGAAGAAGAAGAAGCCGAAGTTTGTCGGCGCGCGCTTTACCTGCTGCCGGAAGGTCTCTTCGTGCTTGAGCATGGCCATCCTCATGACCTCCATGTCGCATTGCCTGACGAGCTGCCTGTCCATCATCATCATCATCCTAGCTAGATATATCCGCGCGCTCTCCGTTTCTGCTCGAGCTTGGCTCTCGATCCCGGCCGGTCACCAGATTCTTCAGTGCCGAGCTGGCGCTGGAACTGCGGCAACAAGCCAGCAACACACGAAGCTGTTTGAAAGAGAGAGCAGGCCGGAGCGCAGGTGTTCCGGTGGTGGGTTTCTGAAACCTTGGGGTGGCAGGAGGAGCGGATTTATAAACACCATCTCCACTCTCCAGGGCTCCTCCATCCAACGCGCATGGGGTGCCTTTCCGTTCCGTCGCTAGTAGTAGACACTAGGGGGGGAGGAGGGATTAAAAATTTTGCACGCGCCCCCCTCTCCTCCAACTCCAACCCTGGCAGGCTAGCTAATGGCACACTGTCAGTGTCACCACTCGCTCGCTTGCTAAGCAATGGCATGCAGTGCCCCTCGCAGAGCAGACAGGGCCTGCAGGAGTCCAGTTTAATCTTCTTCTACCTCGCCACCCCATGCACGCGCGGGGGGCCCACGTGCATGCATGCATGCATGCATGGACTGGACGGACACAAACTGCAACTGCAACTGGTACTGCGAACCAGGAGAGGAGAGCCGAGAGCTAGCGAGGAGTGCATCTCAAACAGTGCACGCACTTTGTGTGCGATGCAGTGTACATGTGTGCCATGATCATCATTGCTCTGTGTGTGCAGTTTGTTTAGTGATGTTTCGCTCTCCTGTCATGCGTGCAAGCAAGTCCCTTTCTTGGACAGCTTCACTATCTAAACAACAACAAAAAATGCAAGATTGGTGAAGCTGCCCCTAAACACATGCCGTAAACTACTCCTCGTGAGATGTATGGGAGCTGTCAGCTACTCAGCTTGTCACCGAAAACAAGCAAAGGGATCTCGGACGGGGGGGGGGCAGCACGCATATGAGCTCATGATGATGGTGGATGAGCAATGGGCCGGGGGCCTCCTCTCATTCAGTGCTGCCTGCACTATTTTGCCACATCTGCAGTGTGTTGCATATGTTCTGCTGATCTGCTCTTTCTCTGGAGAAAGAAAAAGGCGATAAAAAGAAAATCTGATAGCTCTGTTGCAGGAGGAGCAAGTCAGCTAAGGAGGCAGCAACAAAGGCCGGTTGGAAACTTGGAATGGATGTACGTAGAGTTGCAGAGACGACCCCTTTGACAAGAACCATGGAGCACGCATGCCTGATTGCATGGTGAGAGAAAAAAAAACTGATTTGATATCGCCACTATCAACGCAACGCACGCGCAGTTGCTTCGTCAGGCAAATCGCAGTTACTCGCTGTTGAGGAATGGATTCGAGTCTGATTGCATGGTGTGTTGCTGCAGCGAATTACTCCGGTTGTCGATGACGTCAGTACGTAGAAGATTATGCTTAATCGCAGCAACGGCGGATCCATTAGCCGGCGGCGGTGGTGCTCGCTGTTCATCAGTGGTGTGATGAGGTAATTAATTAAAATGACAAAGCAAGGAAGGGCCGATGGGCGGACGTGGATGGATGGATGGATGGATGGATGGATGGGCCGATGGGAGGACGAGACAGCGCGCGGCGCACGCCTTGCCGGCGGAGGGAGGCGCAGCCGTACGCTGCGATAGGCCCCACGCACGACGACGGAGACGGAGACGGAGAGACAGGAGGGGAAAGAGACTTCCTTCTTTCTCGGCTTTCTTTTGGCCTCCCTCCCTCCTAGTTCCAAAAAGCCCTTTTTGTTCATGGATAAGATAAAACCACTGTCCCGTTTGACAGCACTGCCGGGTGCCGGCCGGCCTACTTGTTCTTGTTCCCCTTGAAAACTTATTGCATGCTATTAATGTCGATTTGGACGCCAAACACTAAAACAAATCGTCTGGCGATGCTCTCTGCGAACACGCGGACAGTCCGCGGCACAGGATCGTCGGACGGTCCGCGACCTAAACGCATGAGCGTCTTCTCCTCTGCGTACGTCCGGACGGTTCGCGCCTGAGGCTCGGACGGCCCATGATGACGCAGAGAGTCGTTTTCTTTGCAGAAGACTTAGATCTCACCTCCCGGAAGAAACTCATCGGAGATGAGAGATCCTAGGGTGTGCCTTGGCGTCGACAGGCCACCCAATAGTCGATGTAGAGCCAAATAGAGGTTAAGATTTAAGATAGAGGGAGGCTAAACTAGGGCTAAACTAGAGCTACTCCTAATATATAAGGTAAAAACTATGGTGTGTCTTTCGTTCCATTTTGTTTTAGAGGGTAACAGGGGTTTCTTTGTTGGTCGATCGCATAGAACGGCCTTTTTACTAGCATATTTGGAGATCAATTGATCGAAAGTAGGACTGGCTTTGACTAGATACTGTTTCATCTACCATTAATGTGTGTGGCTCACTACTCCTTCACGATTAACAGTCGCTTCCTCCTGTTTGTTTGACTTTAATTCGTATCTGCTTCTACTGTTTTTATAACATTTTTGTCTTTATAAATTACAAGTGCAAGAATCTAAACAGTCGACTTTAATCTGAAACGAACGTGCAGAAATGTACAATGCGCGTGTTCGTCATGCTTGGTGAGGCTGCTGCTGGAACAGTAGAAGCTTTGTAGGTAGGGGAGAAAGGTGGCCTCGCCTCCTCTCGATCTCGTCTCCCTTTGCATACTTCTGAAGGCAAAAGGCTACGTAGCTCCGCCAGGGGTTTTGCGGGGATGCTCTTTTTTCTTTTCTTTTCTTTCCTCCACCAATTACTCCATGATTTTCAGGACGGGGAAAAGGCGGCTGGCTAGCTTAGGCTTAGCTCATCTCGATGGTTTCCTCGGGAAAAGCAATTGGCCGGGACTGCGTCTGCGTGCAGTGGGATGGAGTGGAGCTAGCTAGCTACTCATCAAAAGCATATACATACCGGGCACCGCCCAGCCAGAAGCCCAGAACAGCATTTTCTGAACCGAAAAGACAAATAGTAGGGCAGTGCTTCTAGCCTTCTCTGGGCTCTCTGCCTGCTCTGCTCTGCTCTCCTCTCCTCTCTGCAAGTTCGCCCCGTCCGTCGACGCGCTCTCTCTCACACACACTCTCTCCTGAGATTTCTTTTTTTTTTCTGAAGAAAAAGATTGCTCCTCCGTCCGGCCTGCGAACTGGAACTTGCTGCAGGGCTTTTGCATGAGCTGCGTGAGGACGAAACATGTCGTCAGCTAGCTGGGCTGCCTGTGACTGTGAGGCTCGCGCTTCTCAGTTCTCAAGCCGTTTTTTCGGTCTGGATGATCCAAAACATCGCCACTGATGCAGGCCGCCTGTTGCGCTTGCGCACAACTACAGGCTACAAGACAGACAGACAGACATACAGACAGTGTAGCAAAAGAACAGATTAGACTGTGAGGACAACGTAAACAACACCCAAGAAGGCTGAACTGGGCTGTGGTGCTGCTAACGGCTACAGTAGCAGCTAGCTAGCAGCCAATGATAAAGTAATCAGAGACAGAGGGAGGGAGGGAGCACAGCATGGCATGCTCGCTCGCTCGCACGGGCGAGCTCTGGCTAAAATTCAGTGCTGAGCTTTTCAGAGAGGAAAGCAGCAGTACGCGTATCGGTGGCCGCGAAGAATTCAGAATGCAGCCAGCAGCACCCCCTCCGCGACACGCCCCCCGGCTCCGCCCTCGATGCCGCCGAGGCAAGCGTCATCATTCCGGTCTCCTGGAAGCCTGTGCCCGAGTAACAGCTCGATTAGGGTTAGGGGGGGTTGAAAGAGGAGGCGAGCGTGCCATCATGCTTGTCATCATCATTGCGTAAGGGCGAGGGTGGGTGCGACGTGCGAGTCTACACCACCAGGGTTCACAATTTGGAGTCATCTGGATTTTATTTTGCTGACCGAAATTTGACTTTTGTATTTTTTATATATTTTAAATCGAAATCCATCCAAAATCCGAACGGAATTCGTTTTCCAGTTAGCAGCGAAATACGGTCATTTTCGGTCCGACAAAGTAAACCGTGAACGAAAGGCCGATGAGCACCGGTGATACATGTGTTTTTTTTTCCAGGAGTATCTGGAAAATACAAATGATGCACTCTCAAAATTCGTGAAACGTGCCCTAACTAGTTGGAATGGATTTCCTTTTTGGGACACAAAATGCTGTGCTGGGCGTAAGTAGCGTTGGTGAAATTTAAGGGGGTGTTTGTTTTCTATAGATTAATTTTTAGTCTCTCTATTTTATTCTCTAAATTGCTAAATACAGAAACTCAAACTCTATTCCAGTTTTGTATTTGGTAATTTACGAACTAAAATAAAATAAAATAAAAGGACTACAAAATAGTCTCTAAAAACCAAACATTCTCTATGTCTGGTTGTTCAAAAATATCTTTTTTGAGAACTAAGTTTTGGAGTTTCTTGAAGCAATTGGCACAAAGTCATTACTACTTGGGGCCTGAGCCGTAACTCAGTTGACCCGTCTCCATGTAGCGGAGCGGATGATTCTAGGTTCGAGCTCTACTCGTCCTACGATTTTTCCATCTGTTTGAGAACTTTCTCAGGTTTTAAGGTACACACGTGTGCGCGTTCAGTAGTATTGCGTGTTCTCAGGCACTAGAGGTCTAAGCCTCTCAATCTATTTATGTGTGTTTCAGACGGGCAGCGTGTGTGCGCGTGTGGTGTGGTGTGGGTCTGTGGCATCCTTGTACCCCGATTAAAAAAAGGAAGTACTATTTACTACATTAGCGAAATGTTTCTGCTCAATTGCACAACTAAAATTAGTGCTTTTTACGTCCAAACAATATTAGTACAAATTACTGATTAGCACAAAGAAAGTAATAAACTATACCATAGGGTATTTGAATACCCTAGAGATAATAGTTAGTTGTCTAAAAATTGCTAGTGGAATTAGCTAGCTAACTATTAGCTAATTTGATAATAGTGGCTAATAGCTGAACTATTTAGCTAGACTGTTTAGATGTCTTGGATAATTTTAGCAGCTAACTATTAGTTCTAGTGCATTCAAACACCCCCTACCATTTAGAATCTATTACTTCGAACATGCGTAGTGAATGATTTATAGGACTGTTTTTGCTTGTTAATGTCAATATCATTTGCATATCCAATCCTAAGCTTGTTTTAGAGTTGAAATAATAATAATAATAATAATAATAATAATAATAAAATTAAAAGGGAATTAGGCTTACACCTATTTTTCTAATTGATTTTGGTGGTTGAATTGCCCAACACAAATAATTGGACTAACTAGTTTACTCTAGTGTATAATTTATACATGTGCCAAAGGTTCACACTTAGCCAATTAAAAAGACCAAAAATTGGGTTCAACAAAGAGAGCAAGGGATAACCGAAGGCTGCCCTGGTCTGGCGCACCGGACTGTCT
The DNA here is from genome assembly GCA_029449295.1 of Zea luxurians. Classification (NCBI taxonomy): domain Eukaryota; kingdom Viridiplantae; phylum Streptophyta; class Magnoliopsida; order Poales; family Poaceae; genus Zea; species Zea luxurians. The sequence goes on from JAOPSE010000040.1 coordinate 8,821,837, forward strand.
GATGTGCCACCGGACAGTGTCCGGTGCACCAGGGAACTCCAAGTCAAACTCTTCACCTTCGGGGAAACTCAGAGGCGCTCCGCTATAATTCACCGGACTGTCCGGTGCTCCAGAGGAGAGCGACTCTGAACTCGCCAGCTTCGGATTTCCGCTCCGCTATAATTCACCGGACATGTCTGGTGTACACCGGACTGTCCGGTGAACCAGCGGAGCAACAACTACTTCGCGCCAACGGTCACCTGCAGAAGCAATTAATACGCGCCAGAGCGCGCAGAAGTCAGGCACGCGCGAAGTGGCGCACCGGACACTCTACAGTACATGTCCGGTGTGCCACCGGACATCCAGGCGGGCCCAGCAGTCAGAGCTCCAACAGTCGGAACCCAACGGCCTGGTGACGTGGCTGGCGCACCGGACACTGTCCGGTGTGCACCGGACTGTCCGGTGCACCATGCGACAGACAACCTCCACCAAACGGCTAGTTTGGTGGTTGGGGTTATAAATACCCCCAACCACCCCACATTCAAGTCATCCAAGTTTTCCACCTTCCAACCACTTACAAGAGCTAGACATTCAATACAAGACACACCAAAGTGATCAAATCCTCTCCCAATTCCACACAAAGCTTTAGTGATTAGAGAGAGTGATTTGCCGTGTTCTTTTGAGCTCTTGCGCTTGGATTGCTTTCTTCTTTCTCATTCTTTCTTGAGATCAATACTCACTTGTAACCGAGGCAAGAGACACCAATTGTGTGGTGGTCCTTGCGGGGAAGTTTTGTTCCCGGTTGATTTGAGAAGAGAAAGCTCACTCGGTCCGAGGGACCATTTGAGAGAGGGAAGGGGTTGAAAAAGACCCGGCCTTTGTGGCCTCCTCAACGGGGAGTAGGTTTGCGAGAACCGAACCTCGGTAAAACAAATCCGCGTGTCACACTCCTTATTCGCTTGCGATTTGTTTTCCACCCTCTCTCGCGGACTCGATTATATTTCTAACGCTAACTCGTCTTGTAGTTGCGATTAATTTTGTAAATTTCAGTTTCGCCCTATTCACCCCCCCCTCTAGGTGACTATCAATTGGTATCAGAGTCCGGTACTTTATTAGAGCCTAACCGCTCGAAGTGATGCCGGGAGATCACGCCAAGAAGGAGATGGAGACCGGCGACAAGCCCGCTACAAGCCACGGGAAAGCTTCATCGGAGGAGTCCCGCAAAAAGGAAAAGGGGAAGGAGAAGAAAGCCTCTTCCCACAAGTCGCATCGGAGTGGCGACAAGAAAAAGAAGATGAGGAAGGTGGTCTACTACGAGACCGATACTTCATCACCTTCCACCTCCGGCTCCGACGCGCCCTCCGTAACTTCTAAGCGCCATGAGCGCAAGAAGTTTAGTAAGATCCCCTTACACTATCCTCGCACTTCTAGACATACTCCATTACTTTCCGTTCCATTAGGCAAACCGCCAACCTTTGACGGTGAAGATTATGCTAGGTGGAGTGATTTGATGAAATTTCACCTAACCTCACTCCACAAAAGTATATGGAATGTTGTTGACTTTGGAGCACACGTACCATCCGTAGGGGACGAGGATTATGATGGGGACGAGGTGGCCCAAATCGAGCACTTCAACTCCCAAGCCACAACTATACTCCTCGCCTCTCTAAGTCGAGAGGAGTATAACAAGGTGCAAGGATTAAAGAGCGCCAAGGAAGTTTGGGACGTGCTCAAGACCGCGCACGAGGGAGATGAGCAAATCAAGATCACCAAGCGGGAGACGATCGAGGGGGAGCTCGGTCGCTTCCGACTTCGCAAAGGGGAAGAGCCACAAGATATGTACAACCGGCTCAAAACCTTGGTGAACCAAGTGCGCAACCTCGGGAGCAAAAAGTGGGATGACCACGAGATGGTTAAGGTTATTCTTAGATCACTTATTTTCCTTAACCCTACTCAAGTTCAATTAATTCGTGGTAATCCTAGATATACACTAATGACTCCCGAGGAAGTAATCGGGAATTTTGTGAGCTTTGAATATATGATCAAGGGCTCAAAGAAAATCAATGAGCTAGATGATCCCTCCACATCCAAAGCACAACCGGTTGCATTTAAGGCGACGGAAGAGAAAAAGGAGGAGTCTACACCAAGTAGACAACCAATCGACGCCTCAAAGCTCGACAATGAGGAAATGGCGCTCGTCATCAAGAGCTTCCGCCAAATCCTCAAGCAAAGGAGGGGGAAAGATTACAAGCCCCGCTCCAAGAAGGTTTGCTACAAGTGTGGTAAGCCCGGTCACTTTATAGCAAAATGTCCTATCTCTAGTGACAGTGACAGGGGCGACAACAAGAAGGGGAGAAGAAAGGAGAAGAAGAAATACTACAAGAAGAAGGGTGGCGACGCCCATGTATGCCGCGAATGGGACTCGGACGAGAGCTCCTCCGACTCCTCCTCCGACGAGGACGCCGCCAACATCGCCATCAACAAGGGTCTTCTCTTCCCCAACGTCGGCCACAAGTGCCTTATGGCAAAGGACGGCAAAAAGAAGAAGGTTAAATCCAAATCCTCCACTAGATATGAGTCCTCTAGTGATGATAATGCTAGTGATGAGGAAGATAATTTGCATACTCTTTTTGCCAATTTAAACATGCAACAAAAAGAAAAATTAAATGAATTGATTAGTGCTATCCATGAGAAGGATGATCTCTTGGACTCCCAAGAGGACTTTCTTATTAAAGAAAACAAGAAGCATGTTAAAGTTTAAAATGCTTACGCTCTAGAAGTAGAAAAATGTGAAAAACTATCTAGTGAGCTAAGCACTTGCCATGAGACTATAGACAACCTTAGAAATGAAAATGTCAATTTGTTGGCTAAGGTTGATTCAAATGTTAGTGATGTTTCAATTCCCAATCTTAGAAATGATAATAATAATTTGCTTGCTAAGATTGAAGAATTAAACATTACTCTTGCTAGCCTTAGGAATGAAAATGAAAAATTGCTTGCTAAGGCTAAAGAATTAGATGTTTGCAATGCTTACATTTCTGACCTTAGAAGTAAAAATGATATATTACATGCTAAGGTTGTAGAATTAAAATCTTGCAAACCCTCTACATCTACCGTTGAACGTACTACTATTTGCACTAGATGTAGAGATGTTAACATTGATGCTATACATGATCACATGGCTCTAATTAAACAACAAAATGATCATATAGCAAAATTAGATGCAAAATTGCCGAGCATGACTTAGAGAACGAAAAATTTAAATTTGCTAGAAGCATGCTCTATAGAGGGAGACGCCTGGCATTAAGGATGGCATTGGCTTCCAATAGGGAGGCAATGTCAAACTTAATGCCCCTCCTAAGAAATTGTCTAACTTTGTTAAGGGCAAGGCTCCCATGCCTCAGGATAACGAGGGTTACATTTTGTACCCTGCTGGTTATCCGGAGGACAAAATTAGGAGAATTCACTCTAGGAAGTCTCACTCTGACCCTAACCATGCTTTTATATATAAGGGTGAGACATCTAGTTCTAGGCAACCAACCCGTGCTAAGTTGCCTAAGAAGAAAACTCCTAGTGCATCAAATGAACATAGCATTTCATTTAAAACTTTTGATGCATCATATGTTTTAACTAACAAATCCGGCAAGATAGTTGTCAAGTATGTTGGGGGCAAGCACAAGGGGTCAAAGACTTGTGTTTGGGTACCCAAAGTTCTTGTGTCTAATGCCAAAGGACCCAAAACCATTTGGGTACCTAAAGTCAAGAACTAAACTTGTTTTGTAGGTTTATGCATCCGGGGGCTCAAGTTGGATTATCGACAGCGGGTGCACAAACCACATGACAGGGGAGAAGAAGATGTTCTCCTCATATGAAAAAAACCAGGATCCCCAACGAGCTATCACATTCGGGGATGGAAACCAAGGTTTGGTCAAAGGTTTGGGTAAAATAGCTATATCTCCTGACCATTCCATTTCCAATGTTTTTCTTGTTGATTCATTAGATTACAATTTGCTTTCCATATCTCAATTATGTCAAATGGGCTACAACTGTCTATTTACTGATGTAGGTGTCACTGTCTTTAGAAGAAGTGATGATTCAATAGCATTTAAGGGAGTGTTAGAGGGTCAGCTATACTTGGTAGATTTTGATAGAGCTGAACTCGACACTTGCTTAATTGCTAAGACTAACATGGGTTGGCTCTGGCACCACCGACTAGCCCATGTTGGGATGAAGAATCTTCATAAGCTTCTAAAGGGAGAACACATTTTAGGATTAACAAATGTTCACTTTGAGAAAGACAGGATTGTAGCGCATGCCAAGCAGGGAAGCAAGTTGGTACTCATCATCCACATAAGAACATCATGATGACTGACAGGCCACTGGAGCTCCTACACATGGACCTATTCGGCCCGATAGCTTACATAAGCATCGGCGGGAGTAAGTACTGTCTAGTTATTGTGGATGATTATTCTCGCTTCACTTGGGTATTCTTTTTGCAGGAAAAATCTCATACCCAAGAGACCTTAAAGAGATTCTTGAGACGGGCTCAAAATGAGTTCGGCTTAAGGATCAAGAAAATTAGAAGCGACAACGGGACGGAGTTCAAAAACTCACAAATCGAAGGCTTCCGTGAGGAGAAGGGCATCAAGCATGAGTTCTCTTCTCCCTACATGCCACAACAAAATGGTTTAGTGGAGAGGAAGAATAGAACTCTATTGGACATGGCAAGAACCATGCTTGATGAGTACAAGACTTCGGATCGGTTTTGGGCCGAGGCGGTCAACACCGCTTGCTACGCCATCAACCGGTTATATCTACACCGAATCCTCAAGAAGACATCATACGAACTCCTAACCGGTAAAAAGCCCAATATTTCATATTTTAGAGTCTTTGGTAGCAAATGCTTTATACTTGTTAAAAGAGGTAGAAAATCTAAATTTGCTCCTAAGACTGTAGAAGGCTTTTTACTAGGATATGATTCAAACACAAGGGCATATAGAGTCTTTAACAAGTCCTCTGGACAAGTTAAAGTTTCTTATGACGTTGTGTTTGATGAAACTAACGGCTCTCAAGTAGAGCAAGTTGATCTTGATGAGATAGGTGATGAAGAGGCTCCGTGCATCGCGCTAAGGAACATGTCCATTGGGGATGTGTGTCCTAAGGAATCCGAAGAGCCTCCAAATGCACAAGATCAACCATCCTCCTCCACGCAAGCATCTCCACCGACTCAAAATTAGGATGAGGCTCAAGTTGATGAAGGAGAAGATCAAGCAAATGAGCCACCTCAAGATGACGACAATGATCAAGGGGGAGATGCAAATGAGCAAGACAAGGAGGATGAAGAACAAAGGCCGCCACACCCAAGAGTCCACCAAGCAATCCAACGAGATCACCCCGTCGACACCATCCTAGGCGACATTCATAAGGGGGTAACCACTAGATCTCGCGTTGCTCATTTTTGTGAACATTACTCTTTTGTTTCCTCTATTGAGCCACATAGGATAGAGGAAGCACTTCAAGATTCGGATTGGGTGGTGGCGATGCAAGAGGAGCTCAACAACTTCACTAGGAATGAGGTATGGCATTTGGTTCCACGTCCTAATCAAAATGTTGTAGGAACCAAGTGGGTTTTCCGCAACAAGCAAGACGAGCATGGTGTGGTGACAAGGAACAAAGCCTGACTTGTGGCCAAAGGATACTCCCAAGTCGAAGGTTTGGATTTCGGTGAAACCTATGCACCCGTAGCTAGGCTTGAGTCAATTCGTATATTATTGGCCTATGCTACTTACCATGGCTTCAAGCTTTACCAAATGGACGTGAAGAGTGCCTTCCTCAATGGACCAATCAAGGAAGAGGTCTATGTTGAGCAACCTCCCGGCTTTGAAGATAGTGAGTACCCTAACCATGTTTACAAACTCTCTAAGGCGCTTTATGGGCTCAAGCAAGCCCCAAGAGCATGGTATGAATGCCTTAGGGATTTCCTTATCACTAATGGATTCAAAGTCGGAAAGGCCGATCCTACTTTATTCACTAAAACTCTTGAAAATGACTTGTTTGTATGCCAAATTTATGTTGATGATATTATATTTGGGTCTACTAACGAGTCTACATGTGAAGAATTTAGTAGGATCATGACACAAAAATTCGAGATGTCTATGATGGGGGAGTTGAAGTACTTCTTAGGATTTCAAGTGAAGCAACTCCAAGAAGGCACCTTCCTAAGCCAAACGAAGTATACTCAAGATATTCTAAGCAAGTTTGGGATGAAGGATGCCAAACCCATCAAGACACCCATGGGAACCAATGGGCATCTCGACCTCGACGAGGGAGGTAAATCCGTCGATCAAAAGGTATACCGGTCGATGATAGGCTCTTTACTCTATTTATGTGCATCTCGACCGGATATTATGCTTTCCGTATGCATGTGTGCAAGATTCCAAGCCGACCCTAAGGAAGCTCACCTTACGGCCGTAAAATGAATCTTGAGATATTTAGTTTATACTCCTAAGTTTGGGCTTTGGTATCCTAGGGGATCCACTTTTGATTTAATTGGTTATTCGGATGCCGATTGGGCGGGGTGTAAAATCAATAGAAAGAGCACATCGGGGACTTGCCAGTTCTTGGGAAGATCCTTGATGTCTTGGGCTTCAAAGAAGCAAAATTCCATAGCTCTTTCTACCGTCGAAGTCGAGTACATTGCCACAGGCCATTGTTGCGCGCTACTACTTTGGATGAGGCAAACCCTTAGGGACTATGGTTACAAATTAACCAAAGTTCCTCTTCTATGTGATAATGAGAGTGCAATCCGCATGGCGGATAATCCCGTTGAGCATAGCCACACTAAGCACATAGCCATTCGGCATCATTTCTTACGGGATCACCAACAAAAGGGAGATATTGAGATTGCATACATTAATACAAAAGATCAATTAGCCGATATCTTTACCAAGCCACTAGATGAACAAACCTTTAACAAACTTAGGCATGAGCTAAATATTCTTGATTCTAGGAATTTCTTTTGATGTCTTACACATATAGCTCCTAAATATACCTTTGATCATGTCCCTTTTCTATATGCTATGACTAATGTGTTTTCAAGTCTATTTCAAACCAAGTCATAGGTGTATTGAAAGGGAATTGGAGTCTTCGGCGAAGACAAAGGCTTCCACTCCGTAACTCATCCTTCGCCGTCGCTCCGAGCAACTCTCCGGCTTTGGTATAATCTTCACTCTTATGTCTTTTACCAAAGGGGAGAAAGTAATTTCGAGGGCTCTAATGATTCCGTTTTTTGGTGATTTATGCCAAAGGGGGAGAGAGTATGAGCCCAAAGCAAAAGGACCGCACCACCACCTAATTTTTTAAAAAAAACTCATGATTTTCAGTTGCATTTCAAATTGGTATCTTATTGTGTTCAAAAGGGGGAGAAAGTAGTATTTTCAAAAGCAATATCTTAAAACCCTCTTGAACACTAAGAGGAGATTTCATTAAGGGGGAGTTTTGTTTAGTCAAAGGAAAAGCATTTGAAATAGGGGGAGAAAATTTCAAATCTTGAAAATGCTTCGCAAAATCTTCTTCATTTACCTTTGACTATTTGCAAAAGGACTTTGAAAAGGATTCACAAAAGAATTTGCAAAAACAAAACATGTGGTGCAAGCGTGGTCCAAAATGTCAAAAACTAAAGAAACAATCCATGCATATCTTATAAGTATTTATATTGGCTCAATTCCAAGCAACCTTTGCACTTACATTATGCAAACTAGTTCAATTATGCACTTCCATATTTGCTTTGGTTTGTGTTGGCATCAATCACCAAAAAGGGGGAGATTGAAAGGGAATTAGACTTACACCTATTTTCCTAATTGATTTTGGTGGTTGAATTGCCCAACACAAATAATTGGACTAACTAGTTTACTCTAGTGTATAAGTTATACAGGTGCCAAAGGTTCACACTTAGCCAATTAAAAAGACCAAAAATTGGGTTCAACAAAGAGAGCAAGGGATAACCGAAGGCTGCCCTGGTCTGGCGCACCGGACTGTCCGATGTGCCACCGGACAGTGTCCGGTGCACCAGGGAACTCCAAGCCAAACTCTTCACCTTCGGGAAAACTCAGAGGCGCTCCGCTATAATTCACTGGACTGTCCGGTGTACACCGGACAGTGTCCGGTGCTCCAGAGGAGAGCGACTCTGAACTCGCCAGCTTCGGATTTCCGCTCCGCTATAATTCACCGGACATGTCCGGTGTACACCGGACTGTCCGGTGAGCCAACGGAGCAACAGTTACTTCGCGCCAACGGTCACCTGCAGAAGCAATTAATGCGCGCTAGAGCGCGTAGAAGTCAGGCACGCGCGAAGTGGCGCACCGGACACTCTACAGTACATGTCCGGTGTGCCACCGGACATCCAGGCGGGCCCAGCAGTCAGAGCTCCAACGGTCGGAACCCAACGGCCTGGTGACGTGGCTGGCGCACCGGACACTGTCTGGTGTGCACCGGACTGTCCGGTGCACCATACGACAGACAGCCTCCACCAAACGGCTAGTTTGGTGGTTGGGGTTATAAATACCCCCAACCACCCCACATTCAAGTCATCCAAGTTTTCCACCTTCCAACCACTTACAAGAGCTAGACATTCAATACAAGACACACCAAAGTGATCAAATCCTCTCCCAATTTCACACAAAGCTTTAGTGATTAGTTAGAGTGATTTGCCGTGTTCTTTTGAGCTCTTGCGCTTGGATTGCTTTCTTCTTTCTCATTCTTTCTTGAGATCAATACTCACTTGTAACCGAGGCAAGAGACACCAATTGTGTGGTGGTCCTTGCGGGGAAGTTTTGTTCCCGGTTGATTTGAGAAGAGAAAGTTCACTCGGTCCGAGGGACCGTTTGAGAGAGGGAAGGGGTTGAAAAAGACCCGGCCTTTGTGGCCTCCTCAACGGGGAGTAGGTTTGCGAGAACCGAACCTCGGTAAAAAAAATCCGCGTGTCACACTCCTTATTCGCTTGCGATTTGTTTTCCACCCTCTCTCGCGGACTCGATTATATTTCTAACGCTAACCCGGCTTGTAGTTGTGATTAATTTTGTAAATTTCAGTTTCGCCCTATTCACCCCCTCTAGGCTTCTATCAATAATAATAATAATAATAATACAACAACAACAACAATAATAATAATAATAGAAAAAATGTACAGTGAAGCAAAATCCTATATATGTATCCCCTTCAACCAAAATTAAGCATTCATAATTTAAAAATTGTCCTTAAAAGTAAACATGCCTTTGCGTCAAAATAACTAACAAACCTATGTAAGTGTGTTGTACACAGGTCTTATGACACAAGTCACTTCAGCGGTTCAGCATAGAGAATGCACCCAGGCCGAACCTATGTGCCAGGTCCGAGCCAACCGTCCCACCCAGGCCGGTTTCGTCCCTCCCGCACGCTCCGGACAGAATATTTTCACTTTCCCGCCCCCGCCCCTCTTTCTCCGTGAACGGCTCCTCCGTGAACGGCTCCTCCGCGAACGGCTCAACCTCTTCACATAAGTTGCAATCACACCAGACTTGCAGTTGCAATTACACCAGCCAGCAGTTGCAATTACACCAGGCAGCACTTGCAATCATTGTTTTGTTTAACAGATTTTTGGACATAGTTATATAGGAGTTGCAATCACACCAGACCAGCCGTTGCAATTACACCAGACAGCAGTTGCAATCATTGTTTGTTTAACAGATTTTTGGACATAGTTATATAAAAGTTGCAATCACACCAGACCAGAAGTTGCAATTACACCAGACCAGCAGTTGCAATCTTGTTTGTTTAATAGATTTTTGGACATAGTTATATAGAAGTTGCAATCACACCAGACCCACAGTTGCAATTACACCAGACCAGCAGTTGCAATCTTGTTTGTTTAATAGATTTTTGGACATAGTTATATAGAAGTTGCAATCACACCAGACCCACAGTTGCAATTACATCAGACCAGCAGTTGCAATCTTGTTTATTTAATAGATTTTTGGACATAGTTATATAGAAGTTGCAATCACACCAGACCAGCAGTTGCAATTACATCAGACCAGCAGTTGCAATCATATTTTTTAACAAAATTTCTCAGAGTTATTCAAATGCGGGGGACAGAGACACGCTGACAGAGAGGCGCGCGGCGGCACGGGGACAGGGAGACGCGCGGCGGCGCGAGAACAGGGAGGCGCTCGGCGGCGCGAGGACAGGGAGGCGCTCGGCGGCGGTGGGATTTAGGGGAGGAGCATCGAGGAGGCGGCGGCGGCGCGGGGAAAGGGATGCGCGCGGCGGCGACGGGGGCTAGGAGGCGCGCGAAAACGCCTGGGTGCATTCATTATAGAGAATGCACCCAGGTGCATTTTAGCAGCGCCGTATATATATATATATATACTAGAAAAAGACAGCGCCCTATCGGGCACTGTATGAGGCATATATACATAAGTATCGGGCAAGGAGAAAATACGAACAATGGGACCCAAAAAACAGCAGGAGAAAATACGAACAATGGAACCCAAAAAAAACAGCATTGCAGCTAGGCGGCTAGCGCACAATACACATGAACTGGCGATTTGGCAGGAGTTATTCGAGATGTTGTAGCCCTTACAGGTAATTGAACAACAGGCCGCCGTGGGTGGCGAAGAAGGGGGCAAACACAACAGGCCGCCGAGATGGATAAAGTCCCGTGAAGTGCGGACAGACCTCTATTTCCTAGCGTCTTTTAACAAAAAGTAATAACATAAAGATCCATTTGCCTGAAACAGTGAAGGCTGGATGGCACAAAACACCGAGCTTTATCGGCTTTCTCGTTCTGGGGTATGTACAGACACTATACTACAGGTACAGGCAAGCCCTATGTTGTTGGCACTCCAATTCACATATCCTACAATTTTACGCACACTCCAGCTGAGCTTTATAGCTCAGTTTCCTGGAGCTGGAGTCATGGTCTGGTCCATTTTGCCAGTAGTGGTGCTTGCGCTGCTTCCTCATCAGCGCTTTCTGAAACGGCAGCTTTTGTGCCCTTGTCCTTCATTCCTGGGTTAAGCATCCAAGCGAGGCAGAACGAGATTGCCTGTAAAAAATATTTAGAATTTGAGAAAAAAAAACAATAAGTACTGATTCTAGTCGCAATTAATTGTACCATGACCGTGAGAGGAAGAGGACTGACCAAGAAGAAACTCGCCACAATAAAGCTGAAACCTTTGCAGTCGAAGGGCGCTTCCTCTGAAATGAAGTAAGCTGAAACAGAGGATGAAATGACGAGAGATAAGAAACTTCTGATAGAAAACATTGTGCATGTTGCACAGAAATATATGAAAAGTTTTGAATTCGATACCAGAAAGTCAAGTGCTTACAGGTCAGTGGACTCATAAATAGTGGTGCCAACAATATAGCTACAGACTGCACGGTTGCAATAAAACCTTGCGCTTTTCCCTGTAAATGACACAAACAGTGCATATGGTTAGTAACTTAGGATAAAAGTTTTGAAGTTTGAATCACTAAATAAACGCAGGGGAGGTCAGGTTTGTATATGTACCTGGTCAGTTGACAGTAAGGTGTATTTGGTACACAACTTATATTAATGAAACAATAACTAAAAATAAAATGGTACGGCAAAATGGAAATGGACCAAACAGGAAACAAGTTAGCTCCATCCAATGAGTTTTCTTCAAAGTTAGGCATTAGATATCAAAGTCATAGCTTCTCTGTAAATGTAATAAACGAAGACAAATCGATAATAGACATGGTTTCTCATTTCTCATTTTGTTTGAAATTACTGAAGCCAAATTAGTAGCAGGCATGGTTTCTCGGTTCTCATATTGTTTGAAATTAAATCCCACATTTTTCTTAGCATACAATGTTGCCGCATGCATGCCCTTACCTTCAAACAGAGGACACGCTTCTCAAGCTTTTCATTAGTCCTCACAGCACGCTGGTACTTTACTGCTTCTCCTGACAAACAAATTGATAAGCTTTCATTAGTGCATAAAAAATGGGCATGCCAAATAGTTCTATCAGCTAGTATAGTCAGTGTGATAAGTAAAACAGAGAAGCTGTAGTTCATGCTACCCAGATCATGCACATCGATACATCCTGGATTCAGAATTTCAGATACTGGACAAGGAGTTAGTTGTAGTCGTACAGATAGCAAGCAATATGAAACATCAGAGAAACTGAACCGGAAGTCCAGGACTGGCATTATATTGTATCACTTCAAAAAAACTTCCGTCAATATACGAAATGATGTACATGACTTGGACAACCCAGCATACAGAAACATGGAAATGCTCTAATGCCTATGATTTTGCAAAAAAAGAGGTGCAAATACATATCCAAGAATATAGAAATATTCACATCATCCTTCAAAAGTTAAGGGAACAACGAATTATAAGAGGGTAAAGAAGCTGATCTTTTGCATACTTTCAATGGATTGTAGTCTCTTTCTGCACCGAAGCCCCCATCATCCCTGCACAATAACTGCTCCATTTTCCTTCACACACGACCACAAGAACAATTTCACATGAAACTCATAAGAAACCCCTTGTATATGTAAGAACTTAGCAGGGTTGTAGCACCGGTGGCCTGAATTGCAAAAAAGCTACATACTACAGAATACAGACACACAACAAGAGTAGAAAAAGATATACCTTTTTAGGCCATTGACCTCATCGGTGAGCTCCTCAGCCTACCGTACGCCGCTCTCTGTTACAGATTCGCCACCACCGCAGACTTCGCCGCAACGGGCAACACCAAGTCTATTGCCGCGTACACCTCCTCGGGGCCGGGAACACGAACAACGCCAGCGACGACGGAAGGGCGAGGATGGTGGGCGACCGTGACAACATTGACGAGCGCCGAGCTGGCCATGACCATGAGCGCGACAACCTTGGTGCGCGTGAGGCAGCGGGGAGCACGGAGTAAATCTGCACCACGTGTAGCTCCTTCCCAGACAATTGGACGATTACTTTGTAGTGAGGCATAAGAGGCACAAGAGATACAATGTCAAACATAATAAGAAAACAGAAGTAGCAGGATTGAGGTGGGCAGCCTACCATTCTTCGGTCTATCATGGATCATCCATCAGCAGTTCAGCACAAAGCAAGACTGGAGAAGTATCACACTCCTCCGAGAGACACAACTTGAGGCTGTAAATAAGGTGCATGGCTCTTTGGCAGCTAGGACTTTCCCCCAGAGATTTTCCCCTGCACATTTGATGTAAGCCCGAAGGAGAATAATCCAGCAGGGCTGATCATCTGAACTATGCACTTGTTACTTGTACTCATCACCCGACCTTAGGAGAAGCCATAGACCACCTACAGATCACAAAATGAACATGAAACATACAAAGTAACAAGATCCAAATGAAGAGGGGCCTCAGAAGGAAAGAATAAATGTTTTGTAATCAAAGATATCATACAAAATTAGCATCCATATATTTCATCGTTGGCCCCAAATATCACTTAAAAATGTTGTCATGTTCAATATAATACAGCAATCAGAACCTTGAATTAGTAAAGCTGGTGTTCCATTCCATTTGTCAATGACTTTGTCCCCATTTGTCTTATACTTTGTCCAACAATATTGTTGTAGCACCACCAGTTTCTATCTGTTTGACAAAAAACAAATCTAGTCACACATTTGACTACGAATGATGAAACTATATGGCTCAACAATGGATCTGTTTAATCACCTCACCCACCACATTGTCCAACAACTCTGCCAAGAAAGTAAGACACAATGCAACAATATTGAAGATTATACTCTGAAAAAATAAGTCTGAAACCACACAGAAGTGTACCTCCGAATGACCATTTATGTGAGGTCGCATTAGAGTGGAGAAATGGTGAGATGGAGGCGGCGAGGAGGGTGAGAGAAAGACGCACTCTTGAGTGCCTTGGCGGGTGAGGCGCAGATGGGGCAGAACCGGGTAGATCCGCGGATGGGGACCTTGGCGGCGATGGGAGGAGGCAGAAGATGTGAAGCTCGCGGTCGCAAAGGAGCAGGTCACGGTCGCCGGAGCAGCAGGTCTCGCAGAGGAGCAGGTCATCCTCGTGGTCGTCGGTGCCGGCGACCTAGGCGCAGCTGAGCGCGTGGTCGACGGTGAAGGAGGGCCGGTGGTCGAAGGTCATGCCCGACTGTGAGGTGGGTCGAGCACGCGCGACGGCAGGGATGCGAGTGATTACGGCGAGGTCGAGAGGATGCAGGGACGGCGTGGGAGAGAGTGTTCTGTGGGAGACGGAGACGCCAACTGCTCAGAACTGAGATCTAGGAAATTTCAGGTCCGCCGCCACGCGTCACGAGACGGATGGTGCCGAGGCCGTGGAACGCGGACGGGCGCCCAAATGGGGTGGAGTTTTAATAACTTATTAGATATATATATATATATATATATATGAAATTCACCCAATGACAATGGATGTATGATTTTTATCCATCTCTCTTCTCTTCGGTTGTATAACAAGACCAGTATCTCATCCGACCAGCTTCCATTTCCATCCCTCTCCCTAAAACCTAACTGGGTAGGATGGACGCTCAGGGGGCAAGCACGATCCGATACCCAATCATGGCCACCTATTCTGGGTACGTCGGATGGTCTAGGAACTAAGGTCGGACAGTCCGAGGCAGGCGTGGAAAGTCCGACCATGAAGGCCGAACGGTCCACGGACAACCAGAAGCAGCAACGATCTTAGACCGTCAGAGCACAACGTCCTAAGATAGGTACTAGGAAGCAATACAATTCCAGGATGTCTGGCCGACTCAGCAGAGTCAGCCCTACTTTTGATCAGTTGATTGCTAAATATATGAAGAAGGTCGTTCCGCACGACCGTCCAGTAAAACAATCAGAGTAAAAAAGGCAATCTGTGCAAAGAAGACGCCGACTAAACTGGCCGAAGAAGTGGTGCAATCAAGATCGCTTGGTCATCCTCTTCCAGGGATGTCATGGTGTTGTCCAGTCTGTTCATCGCCAATGTGTTGTCCTACTCAAATGTGGGGTGGTACGACGATGAATCCGTATTACTGGCCCAATCCGTTTACTTATTCGGGCTAGGGGCACCATAAGTTTTTGCCTATTAACATGTTGATCAGGCAGACATGACCGAAGAGGATGTAATCCGAAACAACCTCTGTGCACCAAACTATCAAATATTTATATTATCTGATCACAAAAGCCGATGACTTGCACCAAGCTGAGTCTTTACTTCGGGAACAAAATAACTCATGAGATCTGTTGTTTCTGAAGTGCTGTCACACCCGGATTTAAAGAACAAAGCCGGGTGCATCTCATATATGCGCTAGAGAATACAACACATATAATAATAGAGTGCATAGAGATAAATGTCATAAATATCATAAATGTACTTATTACATAGCGGAAGTCTTACAAAAATAAATGAAAAAATAAAGCGAACTAAATATTATTCTCTGGCACCACAAAGCTTACTGGGAGACGCCACCTAGATCAAGTCAAAAGCCTCGGTGTTAGGCTGCTCATCTTCGACCACCTGTCCTTCTCCTATGGGGGTGTGTGAGACAGCAAGAGTGAGCTCACATACGTTCATAGCTCAACAAGTCGTGGGGAATAATGTGCATGAACTCACCAAAGGTGAGAGTTCATGTGAAGTGTAAGGCTGATCAACAAAATAAAGGCTGAAGCTGAGCATTGCTTTTATAAGTTGGTCCAAATTTTATTAGCAATTACTAAGTGTAAGTAAATACCAAGCCATAGTAATAATAAATAAAGGTAATAATAGAATAATCCCAATGCGATGCAAATGATAAATTAAGTTTTAATTCCATAGATTAATCATGTGAGGGTCCGAGCTGCTCATGACCGTGAGCACGACTAGTATACTAGTTTTACACTCTGCAGAGGTTACACATCTTTACCCACAAGTCATGTTACCCATCTGCCAAGAAACGGCCAATCTCATACACGTCTACCGAGGAGGCGAGGCAGGGTAACACTACGAGGCCTTTACAAAGTTCCACTAGCTTCAGAAAACTCGCTATAGTTTATAGAAAGCTCCAGTGCAGGGATCCCTCGCCTGACCGCCATCACAGCAAAATCAACCTAAGGACCTTCCAACACTGACCACTCCCTTACTGCCCTTGCCCCTATCGGGTAAGGTAGTCATCTACTAGTTTTCCTAGTTAATCAGCCAAGGGCATCCCATACTACCCTTGTGGTAGCACTGTTTTCCCGGGTGGTCGCTCCATGTTCCCATTAACATAATGATCTTAACATGAACAGTAACAATAAACAAATAATAAAAGTGTAATCATGAATATTGTATCTCCATACCCAGAACCACAATAAGCAATAGCAAGTACAACCCAAAAATATTCAGTGGTAAAACAAGGTATAAAGATAACCAAAACTGGGGTAACCTATTGGATCCCATCAAAATTAACCTATGCAGATCATTATGAATAATAAGAACATGGCTGGGTAAAATTAAGTGATCAAGGGCACAACTTGCCTTTAATGAGCTCCTGCTCAGCAACTTCTATCTGCTGGACCTCAAGATCCACAGTAGCTTGCTCGTCTACTCGTATCAACACAATACATACATAGTATAACAAAAATTAACATCACACCAAACATGTAAATAAAATACATAATAAAAATCTATACATTGAAATAAGATCATAGGAGCTAGAATCATTAAATTTGGAGTTATGAATTTTAAATTATGAATTTCCAAAGGTTTAATGTGCTTGATATATGATTAAGTGAGGAATTAATTTTACTACCGTTTTCATGTCAAAACAGAGACTCTAGGTGATAAATAATAATATTACAAAATTTTAGAAACTGGAATGGATCAATTTGGACTAAAAATGAATTTTCTATGAATTAAATAAGTTCTAGGAATTGTTTTTGTATTAAAAATGCATTTTCTAATTCATTTATTCTGATTTTCCCTTCTCTGGATTGCGCCTCAATAACCAGGAAGCATAGGGGCTTCCTTATAAGTTTCCCAAGACTCAGTCAACAGTGTCACTGGACCGCGGGTTCATTTCTGTAAAGTTTAGGGCTCCTTTTGCAAAGCTGTCGGCCGAAGGGGTATGCGATAACCCTAGCCGCCAGATCATGAATGAACGACCATGATTAGATTGGGGCTTTATGAATCGGTACGAAACTAGGCCCATCCGATCCCGATTTAACGATCATCATTTAATGAAACCCAGAATTGCTTTCTACCGCAGGATCTCACATATATGGTCACCAACTGCCTGAGCGAAACGTTACCGTTGTATTAGATCTAGGCCGTCCGAAGAATGTCCAACGATCCGTGGTCGTCTTCCCAGTCCGACCACGGACGCGGCGCACGCAAGAACATCTCGCGGCGACGCAGGTCACCGGCGCACAACGATTGGCCGATACACGAGCGCATCCCGCAATACACTGACGCTACATCACCCGCAGAAGACGAAGAACATGTATAGGTAACACTTACCGACGATAGCAGCGTGCAGACGCGGTGCCGCGGCGAGATGCGGACGCGCGAGTACTCCTAGCTCCGGCGAGAAATTCCGGAGACCACCGTCGCCCGCACCGCAAATACGAGCTATGGTCGACTTCAGCGCGACCCGAAGAATAGCCGAGGCGTGCCCTTGAGCCTTTCCCGGCGAGCAACGTGGGATCCAACCGCGGCGGAGCTCCTACCTCTCAAACTGCGGGCGGAAAATTGGAGACGGATTGGTGGAGAACGGGTTCCAGACAGGCTCGGTTGGAAGCAGGGAGAGGAGCCACGGCGGCACGACCTATATAGACGCGAGGTCGTGCGCTACGCAGAGCAATGGAGCTCTGGGTCTTCGGGGCGCACCCGCCATAGTCGACGAGGTGGTTGCACAGCGGCTGGCGGTCCGGGCCCATTGCACAGCGAGGCGTCCACACAGGGGATACACGCGGAGCCAAGGCACTGTCTGGAAGGTGGGGTAGGGCGAGCAGAGGGCGCGCGGAGGAGCGGCAGACAAGTGGGTCCACATGACAGCGTAACCAAGTCCCTGGTCGAGCGCGCGCGAGAGCTGGATAACAAGTGGGGTCGCGGCGTCGGCGCCCGTTCACGCGGGGTTTGGGCTGCGCGGGTGGATCTTCCTGGTGGGCCAGAAAGGAGCAACGAGGCCCAATTAGGCACTTCATTCCTTTTTATTTTTATTTTTCTTTTACATTTTCACTTTCCCTTTTCTTTTCTCTTTTAATTTCAATTTAAATCTCCAATTTGAATTTATTTGTGTGAAGTTCATGCTTAGATCAACTATACAATTCCAAATACCAATATGAACCTAACTTAATTAACTTATATATTCATTTTGTCTTATATGTATTGTCTCAATTCTAGAATTTCCTTTAGGATTTAAATCCTACTTTGGACTTTAGTATATTTCTTTTCACATTATTTTTATATTGTCATAAAATGCACACACACAAAATGAAAAACCAGAATGATGCATGTTTTAGTGGTGTCCTTTGTTAGTCATTTTATTTGTTTAAGTGAGGTGTCCACATGAAATGATAAATAGAGATGACACACATGTATATATAAAGGAATATAATTTCTCCAGATTTTCTTACAAAGTGGGTATTACAAGTGTGTTGGTGCTTTTGGTTCGCCAAGCTCCACCAAAAGGCAGGGGCATGTGTTGAACACCAAAAGTGGCGGACGGTCTGACCCTTGGGCCTAGACGGTCCGCGCCCCCACGATCAGATTGACTCGAGCGGTTATCCTTATCTTGTGCGTGATTATCCATCAAATCAGGTGGGATTTGTGGGCTATTGATTAGGAACGGGTCGAGACCTCCCCTTATATATATATGAAGGTGTACGACCGATTGAGAACACACGAACACATTCCATCGAACATATCTACTTTATTTACCTTTCCTGTCCTAGGATTAGATGTAACGTAGTTTAAGTTGTAGCTTTCTGTATATCCACCTCCATCCCTATTCGACTCTACGTCGTATATAGATCTGTCCTGGGTGGCCTGCCGACCCTAAGACGACCCTAGGATTTTACCCCTCCTAAGTGGCAAGATCTACTTCGTCTACTTCACTCAAGATCTCTTCCTCGACTTGATCTCTTAATTCCTAGACGACTCTACGTTGTCCGGGGCGCCCCCGTGACCTGCTGACCTAGAGCACCCTAAGGTCTTTTCCCTAGGGGGCGAGATCTAGGTCCTACTCCTATAGCAGGGTCACGGACAGTGTGGCCCAGAGTCGCGGACAACCCGCACCGCCGCAGCAAGCACCGTCAGGCGACCCGTCGCGGATCGCCGCGCCGTCCACCTCGCAGAACCAAACCTAAGGTATTGCTTATCACGAGAAGGTCATAGGGTTCGTTGTTGTTTGGTCCTAAATAGGTGGTGGCATCATAGATGTGGTGTCCCACCTTCAGAATAACCATCTTAGATACATAAAGCAATCACCCCCTTAGTTCTAAGGTTTACTTTTAGACCGTATTCGAGATAGTGTTATTTATCTTACATCCTATTTACTATATCGCTCCCCAAGGTCTCGACCCTCCATGTGCGAAACCTAGGACCATCCCCAAGGCCCGAACTCACTACGAGAGCGACCTAGGGATCGTTAGTGTTTGCTCAATAAAGACGCCAACACGCAGCCATGTTGTAGCACGAACGAAGAGGCGCAGAAATACATCGTTTGGCTTTAATCTGTAACAGCTTCTTTAATAATTATGTCTCTATAGATTACAGTTATAGCAGTCTAAACAGTTAAATTTAATCCGAAGCGAACGGCCAAAGCACCATGTGCAATTAACATAAGCACACTCGGTTAACCATGAACTGGCCGGGGACCAAGATTGGTCACAACTCACAAGCCATCCCTGCACCTTCGGGCTGCAAGCGCTCACGTGAGTGTTGGAGGTGTTGCTTGAAGTCGGGCGGCTGGGAGCCGACAGGTTTGTCCGGCACGCACGCTGGCCACCTGAGCCGCAGCAGAGCGCGCACCGAAAGAAAAGAAGAAACATGACTGGGGAGAAAGCGAAGGGGGGCGGCGGGCAGGCGCAGAAAAGAGGTGGCAGGGCAGGGAGGGGCCTGAAAAGACGAGTTCCCTGATGACCTCACACTAGCATTTGTAGCCCAAAAGCGCGCGCATTCTCTAGGCGTCTTGTTCCCCTCTTTTGCTCCCACACACACACTCTCTCTCTCTCTCCGGTTTGTTGGCCATGGAGCTTCTCGAGGACTGCGTGTCTGGGCTCAGCTCTACCTGTCCCTTTCCCCTGGTTTTCTTGGGGCGTAAAAAATAAAAAAAAACAAGCTGTTGCGCAAACTTAGGTTGAGCGTGCTGTTCTGAATTGTGGCGTAGTAAACATCTCCATCTGGGGTGTCATCAGTGATATGGGCAAGGTAAATTGGCAGCAAGAAGCAAAACAATGGTGGACTATGCGGATCACATCCGTCTCACATCTTCGACGAGGCCTCAGGTGATGGGAACGATTGTAATCGGACCTTAGATGCAAGATAGCAAACGAGTCTTCTGAGTCTTTAGATTATGATCAAACTGTAGATTCAGCTGTATCTATAGTTTGTTAAGGGTATTTTTTCTTCTTCAAATTATTGTTGAGAGAGAGAACATGGAAGGGTCGAGACCCCTACTTAAACTGTCATCAGAGACGACAAAAAGACAGGAGTGGATATAACATGGAAATCTCCTGTAGCAAATCAGACCAATGCAGACAAGACCGTCTCCAACCATTCCTCCACAATTGTTCTCATATCTGTACTTTCTATTATATTTTACTATATCACCCCAAACAATATTCCCCCATATCTAGAACGTCTCCAACCATTCACCCTATCCAGCTCCAGTTATATACTATAGTTCAGTTATTTGACATTTTTTTCATCAGTTTTCGAAGTTTTTTTAAAATCAAATACTATTTGTAGTACTATAATGCACATTATTATCAGGTTATAGTACTTAAAAAGATTAATATCATAAAGAAATGGAGTAATAAAAGTGTGGGAGGAGATTAGAACTCACCCCATATATTAGGTGAGCTGCCTCTCTCCCCCCATATGGGATGAGCTGTGGAGGGCACCGTTGGAGAGGGTTTTCACCCTCAAAATGCACCTACGTGGGGTGGGTGAGGGAGTTACGGGGGGCACTATTAGAGTTGACCTAAACCTTGACGCGTGCATAAGAGCATCTCTAATAGTTATGTATATTTTAGCTCTCTAAATCGTAGATTTAAGAAGTTGCTAAATAACTTTGGGAGTGAAAAAATATGAGTTCTCCAATAGTTCTCTAAATATAGGCCGTAGTTTTGTTTTGTATTTATCCACATAAAAATAAATAGGTCATAAATGTCAACAACCACCTTCATTACCTACATGATGCAGTCAACATTTTTGTTTAGGCCTTGTTCGTTTCTGTCGGATTGGTAGGTCGGAACGATTCGTAACCGGATTGTTTCTCTAATTTATATAAACTTTGATTAGATGGATCGATTCCGGATGCAATCCGACATAAACGAACAAGGCTTTAGGGGGCTGCTAAATGGTTACTCTCTCGGAGTGCTTTTAGAGAAACAACTAGCAGAGTTGCTCTCAGAGTGCATATACACATCCAGGATAGTAGAACAGCAGAGAAGAAAACACCATATATATAAATCAAATCACTATGGGATGGAAGAATACTGGGACGTAGTACTATGAAATAGGTTAATGCCTCTGGACGTGGTTCTTACACACGACGATTTGCAATCAAGAAAAATAAACAAACCAGTGATCTGGCTGGCCAGACAACAAAATAGACCTCGCCACTCACCAGTGAAAAGGCAACGAATCCAAGTTAATCCAACAGCAACATGTTCTAACACATGGTACCTGATTCTCTATGTACAGGCACAACATGGTAACAAATCGGTGTTATAAGGTGTGAAAAGAAGCTAAGACACATCCCAGAATCTTTTACTACGATTATTTTTTGTAAACAATCACAGCTAAATGAAGCTCACTATCATGTACCGCATCCTAAGAAGGATCACCCTCACCCAGCCATGGGGGGGTACACACTACCCAGTCCTACAGTCAAACCACACTCTGCCTCTCATCCTAAACTCGATCAGTCCACTATACTGTTCGCCAAAAAAAACGTGGTGGAAACTAGCCGCTCCCTTATCTGCTGTGGAGATGGGATGAAATCTTCTCGCGGATCTCCACGCGCCCTGCTAACCGAGCATTTGATAGCACTGCCGTCGAGAGATCGAGCAACGAAGCCTGGTAGCAGCAGCTTGGTTCCAAAGGAGAGCCGTTGATCTGCCCACTATTTACTGAAGCACCAGCACGGCCACGGCCATTCGCTTGGCGCGTCGTCTTGCTGACTCCTCCCCTTGCTTTCGCAACGCCTAGACATGCCTTCAGCATTCGGCTCATGTATGCATTCAACCCAGAGTTCAAGACATCAGCACACTCTTTGGGTACGCTGAGACCTTGAGCCTTCAACCTTTCGTCAAGTAGCTTCGACAGTGACTGAGAATCTGGCAGCTCACCGTTGTTGTAGCACACGTCCGACGTCGAAGGCTCAGGATCCTGAGCCTTTAGAACGCCCAGCGGGGGCCTGATGGGGCTTCGGCTCTGCACGCAGACTGGACTACCACTACCACCACGGGCCTGGTCGACCTCCTCGCCATCCTCCACGGAGACAACCTCCTGCAAGGCTTTGCTCCCAGTCCCAGCCGACACGAACTCCCGCGCAGTCCCCGGACGATGACCGAGAGGAGACTTCCCAATCGGGCTCGGCTTATCACCGGACCACTTAGTCAGGGGCGGCCTCGCTCTCCTCACCGGCGGCGGTAAGCCACTGGTGAGCGTCCCATTGGACACCGCCGTGCTCGTCTGCGAGTTTCCGGTGGCCGCCTGCGCGCTCGGCGGCGGCCCGTCCGACACGCACGCGTTGCGGAGAATGGACTGGACGAGGCATGTGTGCAGCCTGACGTTCTCCTTCCCCAATGCAGCAGCGCAGGCCTTCTGGAACTCGTCCCTGCCGAGCTGGCAGCCCAGGAACTTGTTGAGGCTGCGGAAGTAGAGCTCGGCGCGCTGGGGCCCCAGCCGCCTCACGATCTGCGCCTTGAGCTGGACCGTGTCCACGCGGCCGAACTTCTTCGACCGCGGCTGCATCGATATCTCGGCGGTGAAAGGCACAAAATATATGCAGCCCCGCCGGCCGGACGATCTGGCCCGCTATCCGCTCCGGGTAGAGCAGAAAACCCTAGCCGCCGCCGCCCACGGGGTCCAGCGACCCGCGGCGGTCGAGCTCGCCGCGACAAGCGGGCTCCCGAGCACGGCCCGACGCTACCAACACCTGCCGGACCAGATCCAGAAACAGCAATTCAGCACGGAGCAGGGAGCACACGAACTCGGGAGGCCGCTCCACGGCCCAATTCAGCGGCGCTGCTGATAGAATCAAACTCCGAGCAAACCCGGACGCGGATTCTCCGATCGGGGGTGAGCTCCGAGTGTCCGACTAAATCCGTGCGGGGGAACCGCGTGGAGCGGCTCGAATTGGGGGCGGCGGTAAAAAGAATTGAGGGCGAAACGAAGCGGATTGCGTGGGGACTCACCTCGACTAGGGTTCCGGCGAGATGGAGGCGCCGCTAGCGAGTCAGAATTGGGGGTGGAAAATTGGAGAGAGAGAGAAAAAATATTTCCTCTCTATCTCTCTCTTTGCCCGCCGTAATTGGGAATTTTCTCCCCAAATTATTGGTTCGCGGACGACGAACATTGGTGGGTGACGCTATTTGGTGGGTTAATGTGTCACCCAGCTTGTGGGTCCTGAACGTCAGGTTCGGTGAGCGCGTAGCGAACTGGGAGTTGTTCTTGCGGTTCGCTGCCTCGCTGGTTGTCACTTGTTGTGTCAGCTTGATCTTGGCACGTCCGCACGTGCCGTATTAGGCCATCACTATAGCGCATTAGTCATTGTCAGTCAAGAATTTTAGGGCATTGCTTTTAAAAACTGCTATGCGTCATATAAAATAAATTAAACATCTATTGTACAGTTTTATTGTAGTTTATTTTTTTATTTTTATAGAGCTGACAAGCATGTAAAAATATTTATTTTTCCTTTTCAAAAATGGTGTACCCATGTGGTAACCTATTAGCTACAGATGAATCTCGTATGTTCTCACTGACACTGGACTTGCTATTCATGGAAACTTTGTTAATTAAGTCATCAATGAGTGTTTGTCGCTCCTAATCGGTTAATCCTTCGATGGGTCCACCTATGCAAATTTCAGCGTGCATTAGTCGTGCAAGCAACGAAGCTGGGTACGTTTGGTTGCCTGCATATGGTCTGGCCAGGCTCATGAGATGCAGCTTTTTTTCTGTTTGGTTGTCTGATCCGTCTCTTCAGCGTGGCTCACGGGATGCAAAGATTCCTCTTGGGCCTGGCTCCCGAGATACGTAGGAATTGACCGTTTCTCCAGAGCCAGGCTCTACCGGTGCGACCATTAGTCTTTTCTAATGATAGATTAACATGTTATTAGTGTCTATTAAATAAATTTAATTTAATTAAAAGTGGATTAAGGCTTTGTATGACATATTATAGACTATTGCAACATCGTCACATGAAAATATAATAAAACTTTATAGCTTTTAAGCTCATGCATCAAGTATTTATGCAAGCAACCAAACATCATCTCGCATGGATACAGGCAACCAAACGTAGGGATACTGCATGCTCTCAACCAAGCTACCAAAAGCCACGTTCTCTAGATACGAGCCAGGCCCACCCATCCAGACAACCAAATAGGCCATGTTTCTATTATTTTTATAATGTTTTTGTCTATATAAATTATAGTTGCAATAGTCTCATAACCTAGTTTTAATTCGAAACAAACAATCTTCTTTTCTCCTCTTTCTGGCCGAACGAGAATGCCGACGTAGTTGGCTGTACACCCAATCGACAAGTCACTACAACATTGCTTTTTACCAGAACAGTTACCGAGTGTCAAGAAAAAAAAAGAGAATGATCATCTAACACTGTTTTAGCTTTTATAAACTAGTACACCTCTTATTTTTTGAGGATTCAAAGAGTGTTTGAATGCACTAGAGATAATAGTTAGTTAGCTAAAAAATGCTAGTGGAATTAGCTAGCTAATAAATAGCTAGCTAACTATTACCTAATTTGCTAAAAGTAGCTAATAGCTAAACTATTAGCTAGGTTGTTTGGATGTCTCGACTAATTTTAGCAGCTAATTGTTAGTTCTAGTGTATTCAAACACCCCCTCAAACCAGCGGTGGAGCCAGGCTCACAAAAAACATCCTAACGTCTGGGTACCTCCTCCCCCATCGTTTCGGTCCGTTTTCGTCCATTTATTTTTACATCTGTTTCCATGTTTCCATCCGTTTTCATCCTAGCACCATCTTTTCTCCTTCTGGCCGAACGAGAATGCCAGCGTTGTTGGCTGTACACGCAATCAACAAAGTCACTACAACATTGCTTTTTCACAAGAACAGTTGCTGAGTGTCACAAGGAAAAAGAACGATGACCTAAGAACATCTCCAAGAGACTCTTCATTTTTATTCTCTATTTGACTCTCTATTTACCTTTTTATAAAGATTATACTCTATATGTAGCATCTTCATTACAACATATTAGCTATCTAGTTTGACTAGTCAAATGGCTAACTAAATTTGGCTAGTGAGGGAGCCAATTTAGAGAGTCGGATAGCTTAGGTATTTAGATAGCTAGTCTGTTGGAGAGTTATTTTGTTGTTCAATAGCTAAAATTTGACTTGCGAGCCATTTAGCTAGTCTCTTTAAGATGCTTTAACACTGTTTCAGCTTTCATGAACTAGTACACCTCTTATTTTTTGAGGTTTCAAACAGTACAAAAGTACTTTAAATAATTGTTTTAAAATTAAATTTTGATTTAGTACATAACTTAGGTAGGTATCAAGTTAAAATTTATTTTTATAAAAATAATAGGATAGATTTTGTAACATACTCTTTTTTCTAAATTATATGACTTTTTGTTCTCTACGTACGTATATTTTATATGTATTTAGATATAGACTACATATCTAAAGATATGATAAAAGCAGCGTACCTAAAAATCGAAACATCTTCCTCCATCCGTCCTAAATTAAATTTGTTTTATTTTTTACTAGATTTATACAATAATTAATGTATGTGTTGTATATATATAACTAGGTTCATAATCACTTATATAAATATGCACATAAAAATCTAGAGCTAAAACGACTAGTATTTTAGAACAGAGGGTGTAGAATTTAGACTAGATGAAGTATTTACTATTGTAGTCATAAATATTAACAGGAAACCTGATTCATTTCAAAATCTACATTTTTTATTTTCTGATACATGGTAGTATTCCCTTAATTTCAAATTATAAGTTGCTTTGATTTTATAGGTATATAAATTTATATCTAAAATAAACTATATTTTGATATACCATAAAAACTATGTCTTTAGAAAAAGCTAGAATTAAGTTATAATTCAATGGATGGAGTGGTAAATAAACCACTGCTTTATTCAATTTGCTGTAGTTGGCATGTTAAAAAAAGTTAGATCTAGGAGCGAGTATGAGTAATTAAGGGCATGCTTAGATGATCATATTAAAGTTTAGTCCATTGTCAGATTATGCTAAATATTATATTATTTTTTTCTAATAGCTGTAGTCATCAATTAGCATCTATTAGTTTTTGTTAGACCATGATTGGTTCATGCCTAGGCCTCTCCGACCCTTATTGCCCAAGCTGAGAGCGGAAGACTAATGTGTTCCACTTATTGAACAGGATCTATGGTCGGTCCGTGACCCCTAGACGCCGAAGGCGTCCTTGGGGTGATCTCGTAATTCCTACGGTGTGGAGACAATGGGGTCGGTCCATGGATTTTCCTTCCTTTTGCCACATTTCGCTCAAAGGGTTGAAGGGATATAGTGCATCAAGCTATTTGCAAGGGCCAACTTGATCCTCTTCCCCAGGGATCCCACATGAGGGAAGCCTAGGAGAGCCGCCGACTCCAACTATCGTCCATGTACGATCTATACTAGATTTGACCAACTGCGCATCGTACCTCCTCTACCTTTTTGATAGCCCATCTTTTTGAACCTGCCCTTAGGAGGGGAACAACTGGAAACGGTTGCTAATACCCCATAGGTTGAGGAGCAAAAGGAGAAATCCGCCCAAGGAGGGGCTCGCATCTGATTAGCTATTTGGTGAGGCAATAGCTTACCAAGGCGATGATCAGTAGCTGGTCCGAGAGGATGATGAAAGTCGCCTAGAGGGGGGGTGAATAGGCGGAATCTGAAAATTATAAACTTAAGCACAACTACAAGCCGGGGTTAGCGTTAGAAATATAATCGAGTCCAAAAGAGAGGGCGAAAACAAATCACAAGCAAATGAAGAGTGAGACGCGGTGATTTGTTTTACCGAGGTTCGGTTCTTGCAAACCTACTCCCCGTTGAGGTGGTCACAAAGACCGGGTCTCTTTCAACTCTTTCCTCTCTCAAACGGTCACTTAGACCGAGTGAGCTTCTCTTCTCAATCAATCGGGACACCAAGTCCCCACAAGGACCACCACACAATTAGTGTCTCTTTCCTTGATTACAATTGAATTGGGATCAATAAAGAAAGAAGAAGAAAAGCAATCCAAGCGCAAGAACTCAAATGAACACAAATGTCACTTTCTCTAGTCACTATTTGATTGGAATGAACTTTGGACTTGGGAGAGGATTTGATCTCTTGTTTATGTCTTGGAGTGAAGTCTAGAGCTCTTGTATTGAATGCAAATGGCTGAAACTTGGATGCCTTGAAGTGTGGTGGTTGGGGGGTATTTATAGCCCCAACCACCAAAGTGGCCGTTGGTGGAGGCTGCTGTCGTATGGCGCACCGGACAGTCCGGTGCGCCAGCCACGTCACCCAACCGTTAGGGTTCGACCGTTGGACCTCTGACAATTGGAGCCACCGGACAGTCCGGTGGTGCACCGGACAGTCACTGTTCACTGTCCGGTGCGCCTTCTGGCGCCTACTCTGACTTCTGCGCTCGCAGGCGCGCACTATTCACTTTTATTGTTCCTTGCAGACGATCGTTGGCGCGAAGTAGCCATTGCTCCGCTGGCACATCGGACAGTCCGGTGTTACACCGGACAGTCCGGTGAATTATAGCGGAGCGGCCTCCCAAATTCCCGAAGCTGGCAAGTTCAGAGTCGTTCCTCCTTGGTGCACCGGACACTGTCCGGTGGCACACCGGACAGTCCGGTGCGCCAGACCAGGGCTGCCTTCGGTATACTTTGCTCCTTTGTTTTGAACCCTTTCTTTTATCTTTGTATTGGTTTGTTGTGAACCTTTGGCACCTGTAGAACATATATTCTAGTGCAAACTAGTTAGTCCAATAATTTGTGTTGGGCAATTCAACCACCAAAATTCATATAAGAAAAGGTTTGACCCTATTTCCCTTTCAATCTCCCCCTTTTTGGTGATTGATGCCAACACAAACCAAAGCAAATATAAAAGTGCAGAATTGAACTAGTTTGCATAATGTAAGTGCAAAGGTTACATGGAATTCAAACCAATATTATTATTTCAATAGATATGCATGGATTGTTTTCTTCTTATTTAAAATTTTGGACCACGCTTGCACCACGGGTTTTGTTTTTGCAAATCCTTTGTAAAATTCTTTTCAAAACATTTTGCAAATAGTCAAAGGTACATGAATAATATTGAAAGAAGCATTTTCAAGATTTTGAAATTTTCTCCCCTGTTTCAAATGCTTTTCCTTTGACTTAAACAAAACTCCCCCTGAATAAAATTCTCCTCTTAGTGTTCAAGAGGGTTTTACAAGTTTTGAAGATACTACTTTCTCCCC
The DNA here is from genome assembly GCA_029449295.1 of Zea luxurians. Taxonomy (NCBI): domain Eukaryota; kingdom Viridiplantae; phylum Streptophyta; class Magnoliopsida; order Poales; family Poaceae; genus Zea; species Zea luxurians. The sequence continues at coordinate 8,850,687 of JAOPSE010000040.1, forward strand.
CTTTTTGAACATAATAAGATACCAATTTAAAAAAAAAACTTTATTTTTAAAATTTGGTGGTGGTGCGGTCCTTTTGCTTTGGGCTCATACTTTCTCCCCCTTTGGCATGAATCGCCAAAAACGGATACTCGTGAGTGAAATATAAGCCTTTTTACTTTGTCCCCAATGGCAAATAAATAGAGATGAGTTAAGGTTATACCAAAGTGGAGAATAATACGGAATACCGGCAAATATCGATGGAGTTGAGTGGAAGCGCCTTCTTTGCCGAATACTCCATTTCCCTTTCAATTCTATGACTAAGCATAAGATTGCACTTGAAAACACATTAGTCATAGGCATAAAAGAGATATGATCAAAGGCATATAAATGAGCTATGTGTGCAAAGAATCAATCAAAATTCCTAGAATCAAGAATATTTAGCTCATTCCTAAGTTCGGTAAAGGTTTTCTCATCTAAAGGCTTGGTAAAAATATTGGCCAATTGATCTTTGGTGTTTATATAGGCTATCTCGATATCCCCCTTTTGTTGGTGATCTCTCAAAAAGTGATACCGAATGGCTATGTGCTTAGTGCGGCTGTGTTCAACGGGATTATCCGCCATGCGGATTGCACTCTCATTGTCACATAGGAGAGGGACTTTGCTAAACTTGTAGCCATAGTCCCTAAGGGTTTGCCTCATCCAAAGCAATTGCGCGCAACAATGGCCTGCGGCAATGTACTCGGCTTCGGCAGTTGTGAGAGCTACTGAGTTTTGTTTCTTTGAAGCCCAAGACACCAGGGATCTCCCCAGAAATTGACAAGTCCCTGATGTGCTCTTCCTATCAATCTTACACCCTGCCCAATCAGCATCAGAATATCCTAGTAAATCTAACGAGGATCCCTTGGGCTACCAAAGACCAAACTTAGGTGTTTGAACTAAATATCTCAAGATTCGCTTCACGGCCCTAAGGTGAACTTCCTTAGGGTTGGCTTGGAACCTTGCACACATGCATACCGAAAGCATAATGTCCGGTCGAGATGCACATAAATAGAGTAAGGATCCTATCATCGACCGGTATAACTTTTGGTCTACGGATTTACCTCCCGTGTCGAGGTCGAGATGCCCATTTGTTCCCATGGGTGTCTTGATGGGCTTGGCATTCTTCATTCCAAACTTGGTGAGTATGTCTTGAATGTACTTCGTTTGGCAGATGAAGGTGCCCTCTTGGAGTTGCTTGACTTGAAATCCTAAGAAATACTTCAACTCCCCATCATAGACATCTCAAATTTTTGTATCATGATCCTACTAAACTCTTCACAAATAGATTTGTTAGTAGACCCAAATATGATATCATCAACATAAATTTGGCATACAAACAAATCATTTTCAATTGTTTTAGTAAAGAGAGTAGGATCGGCTTTTCCGACTTTAAAGCCATTAGTGATAAAAAATCACTTAGGTATTCATACCATGCTCTTGGGGCTTGCTTGAGCCCATAAAGCGCCTTAGAGAGTTTATATACATGGTTAGGGTACTCACTATCTTCAAAGCTGGGAGGTTGCTCAACATAGACCTCTTCCTTGATTGGTCCATTGAGGAAGGCACTCTTCACGTCCATTTGGTAAAGCTTAAAGCCATGGTAAGTAGCATAGGCAAGTAATATACGAATTGACTCAAGCCTAGCTACAGGTGCATAGGTTTCACCAAAATCCAAACCTTCAACTTGTGAATACCCTTTGGCCACAAGTCGTGCCTTGTTCCTTGTCACCACACCATGCTCATCTTGCTTGTTGCGGAAGACCCACTTGGTTCCTACAACATTTTGGTTAGGACGTGGAACTAAATGCCATACCTCATTCCTCGTGAAATTGTTGAGATCCTCTTGCATCGCCAGCACCCAATCCGAATCTTGAAGTGCTTCCTCTACCCTATGTGGCTCAATAGAGGAAACAAAAGAGTAATGTTCACAAAAATGAGCAACATGAGATCGAGTGGTTACCCCTTTACGAATGTCTCCTAGGATGGTGTTCACGGGGTGATCTCATTGGATTGCTTGGTGGACTCTTGGGTGTGATGGCCTTTGATCTTGTTCATCTTCCTTGTCTTGATCATCGGCATCTCCCCCTTGATCTTTGTCCTCCTCTTGAGGTGGCTCATCTTCTTGATCTTCTCCTTCATCATCTTGAGCCTCATCCTCATCTTGAGTTGGTGGAGATGCTTGTATGGAGGAAGATGGTTGATCTTGTGCTTGTGGAGGCTCTTCGAATTCCTTAGGACACACATCTCCAATGGACATGTTCCTTAGCGCGACGCATAGAGCCTCTTCATCATCTAGCTCATCAAGATCAACTTGCTCTACTTGAGAGCCGTTAGTCTCATCAAACATAATGTCACATGAGACTTCAACTAGTCCAGTGGACTTGTTAAAGACTATATATGCCCTTGTGTTTGAGTCATAACCAAGTAAAAAGCCTTCTACAACCTTAGGAGCAAATTTAGATTTTCTACCTCTTTTGACAAGAATAAAGCATTTGCTACCAAAGACTCTAAAATATGAAACATTGGGCTTTTTACCGGTGAGGAGTTCATAAGATGTCTTCATGAGGATTCGGTGTAGATATAATCGGTTGATGGTGTAGCACGCGGTGTTGACCGCCTCGGCCCAAAACCGATCCGAAGTCTTGTACTCATCAAGCATGGTCCTTGCCATGTACAGTAGAGTTCTATTCTTCCTCTCCACTACACCATTTTGTTGTGGCGTGTAGGGAGAAGAGAACTCATGCTTGATGCCCTCCTCCTCAAGGAAGCCTTCAATTTGAGAGTTCTTGAACTCCGTTCCGTTGTCGCTTCTTATTTTCTTGATCCTCAAGCCAAACTCATTTTAAGCCCGTCTCAAGAATCCTTTCAAAGTCTCTTGGGTTTGAGATTTTTCCTGCAAAAAGAATACCCAAGTGAAGGGAGAATAATCATCCACAATAACTAGGCAGTACTTACTCCCGCCGATGCTTATGTAAGCTATCGTGCCGAATAGGTCCATGTGGAGGAGCTCGAGTGGCCTGTCAGTGGTCATGATGTTCTTGTGTGGATGATGAACACCAACTTGCTTCCCTGCTTGACATGCGCTACAAATCCTATCTTTCTCAAAGTGAACATTGGTTAGTCCCAAAATGTGCTCTCCCTTTAGAAGCTTGTGAAGATTCTTCATCCCAACGTGGGCTAATCGGCGGTGCCAGAGCCAACCCATGTTAGTCTTAGCAATTAAGCAAGTATCGAGTTCAGCTCTATTGAAATCAACTAAGTATAGCTGACCCTCTAATACTCCCTTAAAAGCTACTGAATTATCACTTCTTCTAAAGACAGTAACACCTGTATCCGTAAAAAGACAGTTGTAACCCATTTTGCATAATTGAGAAACAGAAAGCAAGTTGTAATCTAAAGAATCTACAAGAAAAACATTGAAAATAGAATGGTCAGGTGATATATCAATTTTACCCAATCCTTTGACCAAACCTTGATTTCCATCCCCAAATGTGATAGCTCGTTGGGGATCTTGGTTTTTCTTGTAGGAGGAGAACATTCTTTTCTCCCTAGTCATGTGGTTTGTGCACCCGCTGTCGATGATCCAACTTGAGCCCCCGGATGCATAAACCTACAAAACAAATTTAGGCCTTGTTCTTAGGTACCCAAACGGTCTTGGGTCCTTTTACATTAGAAACAAGCACCTTGGGTACTCAAACACAAGTCTTGGAGCCCTTGTGTTTGCCCCCAACATATTTGGCAACTACTTTGCCTGATTTGTTAGTGAGCACATAGGAAGCATCAAAAGTTTTGAATGAAATGTTAGGTTCATTTGATGCAGTAGGAGTTTTCTTCATAGGCGTTTTAACATGTGTAGAACGCCTAGAGCTAGAAGCCTCATTCTTATAAATAAAAGCATGGTGAGAAAAAGGATGAGTCTTCTTTGCATGAATTCTCCTAATTTTATCCTCAGGATAACCAGCAGGATATAAAATATAGCCCTCGTTATCTTGAGGTATGGGAGCCTTGCCCTTAACAAAATTAGTCAATCTTTTAGGAGGGGCATTAAGCTTGACATTGTCTCCCTGTTGGAAGCCAATACCATCCTTAATGCCAGGGCGTCTCCCACTATAAGGCATACTACGAGCAAATTTAAATTTCTCATTTTCTAGTTCATGCTCGGCAATTTTAGCATCTAATTTTGCTATATGATCATTTTGTTGTTTAATCATAGCAAGGTGATCATGGATAGCATCTACATTAACATCTCTACATCTAGTGCAAATAGAAACATGCTCAACGGTAGATATAGAGGGTTTGCAATCATTTAATTCAACAATCTTAGCATGTAAAATGGCATTCTGATCTCTAAGATTGGAAATAGAAACATTGCAAATATCTAATTCTTTAGCATTAGCAATTAATTTTTCATTCTCAAACTTAAGGCTAGCAAGAGAGGCATTCAATTTTTCAACCTTAGCAATTAGACTAGAATTATCATTTCTAAGATTGGTAATTGAATCATCACAAATATTTGACTTCTCAACCTTAGCAATCAAATTAGCATACTCAATTCTAAGGTTGGAGATAGTGCCATGGCAAGTACTTAGCTCACTAGTTAATTTTTCATTTTTATCTACCTCCTGAGCATAAGCATTTTTAGTCTTAACATGCTTTTTGTTCTCCTTAATAAGGAAGTCCTCTTGGCTATCCAAGAGTTCATCCTTCTCATGAATAGCACTAATCAATTCATTCAATTTCTCCTTTTGTTGCATGTTAAGATTGGCAAAAAGAGTAAGCAAGTTATCTTCATCATCACTAGAATTATCCTCATCACTAGAGGTTGCATACTTAGTGGAGGATTTTGATTTTACCTTCTTCTTCTTGCCGTCCTTTGCCATGAGGCACTTGTGGCCGATGTTGGGGAAGAGATGACCTTTGTTGATGGCGATGTTGGCGGCGTCCTCGTCGGAGGAGGAGTCGGTGGAGCTCTCGTCGGAGTCCCACTCACGGCAAACATGGGCATCGCCACCCTTTTTCTTGTAATACCTCTTCTTCTCCTTCTTCTTCCCCCTCTTGTCGTTATCCCTGTCACTATCACTAGATAATGGACATTTAGTGATAAAATGACTGGGCTTACCACACTTGTAGCATACTTTCTTGGAGCGGGGCTTGTAGTCTTTCCCCCTCCTTTGCTTGAAGATTTGGCGGAAGCTCTTGATGATGAGTGCCATCTCCTCATTGTCGAGCTTGGAGGCGTCGATGGGGCCCTACTCGATGTAGAGTCTTCTTTCTTCTCATCCATTGCCTTGAATGCAACGGGTGGTGCTTTGGGTACGGAGGAGACGATTTGCTCGATGATCTTCTTGGAGCCTTTGATCATCAATTCAAAGCTCACAAATTTTCCTATTACTTCCTCGGGAGACATTAGTTTATATCTTGGATCACCACGAATTAATTGAACTTGAGTAGGGTTAAGAAATACGAGTGATCTAAGAATAACCTTGACCATCTCATGGTCATCCCACTTGGTGCTCCCGAGGTTGCGCACTTGGTTCACCAAGGTTTTAAGCCGGTTGTACATGGCTTGCGGGTCTTCTCCTTGGTTGAGAATGAAGCGATCGAGCTCCCCCTCGATCATTTCCCTCTTGGTGATCATGGTCACCTCATCTCCCTCGTGCGCGGTCTTGAGCACGTCCCAAATTTCCTTGGCGCTCTTTAACCCTTGCACCTTGTTATACTCCTCTCGACTTAGAGAGGCGAGGAGTATAGTGGTGGCTTGTGAGTTGAAATGCCGGATTTGGGCAACTTCGTCCGAGTCATAGTCTTCATCCCCTACGCATGGTACCTGCACTCCAAACTCAACAACGTCCCAAATACTAGTGTGGAGTGAGGTTAGGTGATGCCTCATTTTATCACTCCACATGTTATAATCTTCACCGTAAAAACTGGTGGTTTGCCTAATGGAATGGAAAGTAATGGAGTACGTTTAGAAAGACGAGGGTAGCGTAGGGGGATCTTACTAAACTTCTTGCACTCATGGCGCTTAGAAGTTACGGACGGCGTGTCGGAGCCGGAGGTGGATGGCGACGAAGAATCGGTCTCATAGTAGACCACCTTCTTCATCTTCTTTTTCTTGTCGCCACTCCGATGCGACTTGTGAGGAGGTGATTCCTCCTTCTTCTTGTTGCGGGACTCTCCCGATGGAGCCTTCCCATGGCTTGTGGCGGGCTTCTCGCCGGTCACCATCTCCTTCTTGGTGTGTTCTCCCGACATCACTTCAAGCGGTTAGGCTCTAATGAAGCACCAGACTTTGATACCAATTGAAAGTCGCCTAGAGGGGGTGAATAGGCGGAATCTGAAAATTATAAACTTAAGCACAACTACAAGTAGGGGTTAGCGTTAGAAATATAATCGAGCCCGAAAGAGAGGGCGAAAACAAATCACAAGCAAATGAAGAGTGAGACACGGTGATTTGTTTTACCGAGGTTTGGTTCTTGCAAACCTACTCCCCGTTGAGGTAATCACAAAGACCGGGTCTCTTTCAACCCTTTCCCTCTCTCAAACGGTCACTTAGACCGAGTGAGCTTCTCTTCTTAATCAATCGGGATACCAAGTCCCCACAAGGACCACCACACAATTGGTGTCTCTTGCCTTGATTACAATTGAGTTGGGATCAAGAAAGAAAGAAAGAAGAAAAGCAATCCAAGCGCAAGAACTCAAATGAACACAAATGTCAACTCTCTCTAGTCACTATTTGATTGGAATGAACTTTGGACTTGGGAGAGGATTTGATCTCTTGTTTGTGTCTTGGAGTGAAGTTTAGAGCTCTTGTATTGAATGCAAATGGCTGAAACTTGGACGCCTTGAAGTGTGGTGGTTGGGGGGTATTTATAGCCCCAACCACCAAAGTGGCCGTTGGTGGAGGCTGATGTCGTATGGTGCACCGGACAGTCCAGTGTGCCACCAGACACTGTCCGGTGCGCCAACCACGTCACCCAACCGTTAGGGTTCGACCGTTGGAGCTCTGACAAGTGGGGCCACCGGATAGTCCGGTGGTGCACCGGACAGTCACTGTTCACTGTCCGGTGCGCCTTCTGGCGCCTGCTCTGACTTCTATCCGATGCACTATTCACTTTTACTGTTCCTTGCAGATGACCGTTGGCGTGAAGTAGTCGTTGCTCCGCTGGCACACCGGATAGTCCAGTGTTACACCGGACAGTCCGGTGAATTATAGCGGAGCGGCCTCCCAAATTCCCGAAGCTGGCAAGTTCTGAGTTGTTCCTCCCTGGTGCACTGGACACTGTCCGGTGCGCCAGACCAGGGCTGCCTTCGATATACTTTGCTCCTTTGTTTTGAACCCTTTCTTTTATCTTTGTATTGGTTTGTTGTGAACCTTTGGCACCTGTAGAACATATATTCTAGTGCAAACTAGTTAGTCCAATAATTTGTGTTGGGCAATTCAACCACCAAAATTCATATAGGAAAAGGTTTGACCCTATTTCCCTTTCAGATGATCAGCCACACTAGGACCGAGACACGACCTAGACTCCTACGGGAGACAGAAGTGGGGAATTTTCTGCAATAGGCGAAAGCCTGAGGAGTTAAACTTCCATTCGTCCATATTTCTAAAAAAAGTATCTCGTGTTTTTCATTTCCATTCCCACAAGAAAAATACTATAATTCACATTTTGAACAGGCATGAATAACAACATCTATATGATAACTTCCATCTTGAGAGTTCCTTCTGAGTTCCGTATGATATGCACGATCTCTCTTGATCTGTAACTCAATACAGAAATCAATAGGTTCTCTCAAGTTAGGTATAGGTTGTGTCGTATCAACGATTTCTATAAAAGGCGATAAGATTATATCTTGAGCGGTTATGTATCTAGGACCTTTGTCACAAATTGATGCGTCTCTAACTCCATAGAGATTACTTCTCAATACAATTTTCATAGGAGCAAGTCAGAAAGGTTGAGAAATAGAACCATCTAATTTGATTTGTTCCCAATAGCCATGAGATGATCATCTTAGGGTGATCCTTTATCAACAGATGCTCCTCTTACACTCATAGTCTCTAAAGGATGAGAATCCACTATGTTGCATTTACATCGATAATTCAAGCATTGTATACGTCATTAGTCTAATTATTTGTAGGAACTACCCGTAATAACGATCTTAGCTGATCTGCTTTGATCCAGGAGAAAGCCTAGTCAACTTATTTTGACGATACACGATACAAAAAAGATAAAAGGGGTTCAGGAATTATTAAATTTAGATATAGGACCCTAGAGGAAGAATATTGGACCCAAGAGGAAGAGTATAGGACTCAAGAGGAAGAATATCGGACCCGAGAGGAAGAGTATAAGACTCGAGAGGAAAGACTCAGAAGACAAATATGAGAGCCCAGAGAACAAATATAGGACCCAAGAGGGAGAGGGCGAATATAAAATCCTAGAAGACGAATATAGGACTCTAGAGGACGAATAGGAAACCCTAGAAGATGAATATGGGATCTTGTTTAGCATGGAAATATGAATTGAAGTAAAGTTTGGTCTATGCAAACATGATCTAAATAGAAAAAAGCTTAGTGATGGATGTGGAGTGTGGAGTCATGATGTCACACCCGGGTTTCAGGGATCCAAAACCCGGGCATGAAATAATCACCAAGTGTGCTAGGAACAAGTCTTACACATATAATGACTCAAGGTACAGAAACGAATGTCACAACATTAATATATAATGGAGTTCTGTACAAAATAGATAAATAATTACATCATACGAAAACAACGATCCAGCAACCCAAAGTTGACTGGGACACGATGGCCTAGACCACTCACAAACTCATTACAACATCCTTCACGCGCCTCATCCTGTGGTACCTGTCCTTGACCTGGGGGGATGTGAGTATAGCAAGAGTGAGCTCACATGCGTTCATCACTCAACAAGTTGTGGGGAATAATGTGCATGAACTCAACAAAGGTGGGAGCTCATGTAAAGTGTAAGGCTTACAAAAGAGGATGGTTAAAGCTGAGCATTGCTTTTAGAGTTGGTCAAAATTTTATTAGCAGTTACTAAATATAAGTAGATACCAACTCAATTAAATAATAGATCAAGATTAATGTCGGGGACCATAATTAGGGGTACCCTCAAGACGCCTAATTCTCAGCTGGTAACCCCCATCAGCATAAAGCTGCAGAGGCCTGATGGGTGCGATTAAGTCAGGGATCAGTCCATACGAGCGACTTGATCACGCCTCGCCCGAGCCTAGCCTCGGGCAAGGGCAGCCGACCCTGAGGTGTTTCCGTCTCGCCCGAGGCCCCCTTTTTTACGGCAGACGCATCTCCGGCTCGCCCGGGGCCTTGCCTTCGTTAAGAAGCAACCCTGACTAAATCGCCGCGCCGACCGACCAAGTCACAGGGGCATTTAACGCAAAGGTAGCCTGGCACCTTTATCCTGACGCGCGCCCCCTGGCAGAGCCGAAGTGACCGCCGTCACTTCGCCGCTCCACCGACCGGTCTGATAGAAGGACAGCGCCGCCTGCGCCATCCCGACTGCAGTGCCACTTGACAGAGTGAGACTGACAGGCAGTCAGGCCTTGCCAAAGGCGCCATCGGAAGCTCCGCCCGACCCAGGGCTCAGACTCGGGCTAAGGCCCCGGAAGACGGCGAACTCCGCTCCGCCCGACCCAGGGCTCGGACTCGGGCTAAGGACCCGGAAGACGGCGAACTCCGCTCCGCCCGACCCAGGGCTCGGACTCGGGCTAAGGCCCCGGAAGACGGCGAACTCCGCTCCGCCCGACCCAGGGCTCGGACTCGGGCTAAGGCCCCGGAAGACGACGAACTCCGCCTCGCCCGACCCCAGGGGTCGGACTCCGCCCTGGCCTCTGCCGAACGACCTCCGCCTCGCCCGACCCAGGAGCTCGGGCTCGGCCTCGGCCATGCAGGACAGACTCGACCTCGGCTTCGGAGGAGCCTCCACGTCGCCCGACCTAGGGCACAAGTCCGCCACGTCAACAGGAAGCGCCATCATCACCCTACCCCGAGCCGACTCGGGCCGCAGAGAACAAGACCGACGTCCCATCTGGCTAGCTCCGCCAGATAGGCAATGATGGCGCCCCGCTAGACCCATGACGACGGCGGCTCTCAGCTCCCTTACGGAAGCAGGGGGACGTCAGCAAGGGCCCAACCGCTCCGACAGCTGTCCCTCCACCAGGCTCCATTACTCCTCCGACAGCCACGACACCACACCAGCTGGGTGCCAAGATCTCTCCGGCTGCCACCTTGGCATGTACCTAGGGCACTAGCTCTCCCCCGCTAGACACGTAGCACTCTGCTGCACCCCCATTGTACACCTGGATCCTCTCCTTACGCCTATAAAAGGAAGGACCAGGGCCTTCTTAGAGAAGGTTGGCCCCGCGGGAACGAGGGCAGGGGCAGGCGCTCTCTTGGGGCCGCTCGCTTCCCTCACCCGCGTGGACGCTTGTAACACCCCTACTGCAAGCGCACCCGACCTAGGCGCGGGACGAACACGAAGGCCGCGGGATCTCCACCTCCCTCACGACTCAGCTCCGGCCACCTCGCTCTCCCCCCTTCGCGCTCGCCCACGCGCTCGACCCATCTGGGCTGGGGCACGCGGCACACTCACTCGTCGGCTTAGGGACCCCCCGGTCTCGAAACGCCGACAGTTGGCGCGCCAGGTAGGGGCCTGCTGCGTGTTGACGAGCATTTTCCCGTCAAGCTCCAGATGGGCAGTCTCCAACGACCTCTCCAACCCGGGACGGTGCTCCGTTTCGGGAGCCTCGAGTTCATGTCTTTCGACGGCAGCTACGACATGATACTCCTTCCACCGCCGCGCGACGGCGACAATGGTGGCCGACAGCCCGCCCGCCGGCGGCGGAATCGACGACGTCTTCCCCGCGTGGGGGAAGAACAACATTCGAGCTCACCCCATCCTCTCCCTCGCCATCGGAGGAGGAGGCGGGGCAACTAGGGCCGAGCGGGAGGCTGCGCTCCGTCGGCTGTCGAGCGAATCGACATCCCCAGCGCCCCAACGGAGGACGCGTCGGGCGTCACCCCCACGTTTGAGGCGAAGGCGAGCGCCGTCCCCCCGCAACACGCCAACCCTGAGCAAGTGGACGACGCCAGCACGCTCACGGAGGGCCTGCAGGATGTCGCCCTCGTACCCAGGACGACGGCGCGATCAGTCCCCGATGTGACTTCGACGCTCCTCGTCGACCAAAAGGTACCGACTGATTCCCATCCTTCGTCATTTCGACTCGACCTCAACCCGCCTAGCGACCCTGCTCTGGCGGGCGCTCACGTTGAGGCGAGTGCAACCTCTCTTGGGTTTCGTGTGCGGTCGCCTTGGGACCGATTGACGGGCGTCTCGACCTACGGGCCCTCTGGGTCCGAGGAAGATGACGACCCCAGCATCTGCTGGGATTTCTCTGGATCTGGCAACCCCAGTGCCATGCGGGACTTCATGACCGCATGCAACTACTGCCTCTCCAACTGTTCCGACGGCAGCCACAGCCTTGACGACAAGGACTGCGGCCCGAGCCGCGAATGTTTCCACGTCGAGCTAGGGGATCCCTCCGGAGGCAACCGTCTCGGCATGCCGGAGGATGGTGATCTCCCTAGGCCAGTGCCTCGCGCCGACATCCCGCGGGAGCTAGCTGTGGTCCCCGTTCCGGCGGGGGGTCACGACCCACAGCTCGAGCAAGTCCGCGGGGCGCAGGCCGGGCTCGACGAGGGGGCAGGAGCGCTCGAGTCGATCCGCTGGGACGTCGGGCAGGTATGGGCGGGCCAGCCCCCGGCCGGAGAAATACGTCACCTGCCCTAGGGTCTCCAGCACCGCATCGCCAACGATGCCAAGGACAGGCCGCCACCCGCATCCAGCGGGGCCGGTCAGGACCTGGCAGCCGCAGCGATGCTCCTCCGCGCGATGCTGGAGTCATCAACCACCGAGGGTCGGCGAATCCAGGGAGAGCTCAAGCATCTCCTGGAAGGCGCTGCGGCCCGGCGGGCCGAGAGCTCTGCCTCCCGCAGGCAGGGGTACCCCTCGGAACCTCGTGCCGCGACTTCCCGACTCATGCGGGAAGCCTCGGTCTACACCGGGCGCACGCGCAACACCGCGCCTGCGGCCCCGGGCCACCTCGGCGATGAGCACCCTCATCGCGACCGTCGGGCCCGCCTCGATGAAAGGGTGCGCCGAGGCTATCACCCCAGGCGTGGGGGACGCTACGACAGCGGGGAGGATCGGAGTCCCTCGCCCGAACCACCCGGTCCGCAGGTCTTCAGCCGGGCCATTCGGCGGGCGCCGTTTCCGGCCCGATTCCGACCCCCGACTACTATCACTAAGTACTCGGGGGAAACAAGACTGGAATTGTGGCTCGCGGACTACCGCCTGGCCTGTCAACTGGGTGGAACGGACGACGACAACCTCATCATCCGCAACCTCCCCCTGTTCCTCTCCGACACTGCTCGCGCTTGGTTGGAGCACCTGCCTCCGGGGCAGATTTCCAACTGGGAGGATTTGGTCCAAGCTTTCGCCGGCAACTTCCAGGGCACGTACGTGCGCCCCGGGAATTCCTGGGACCTCCGAAGCTGCCGGCAGCAGCCGGGAGAGTCTCTTCGGGACTACATCCGGCGATTCTCGAAGCAGCGCACCGAGCTGCCCAACATCACCGACTCCGATGTCATCGGCGCGTTCCTTGCCGGCACCACCTGCCGTGACCTGGTGAGCAAGTTGGGTCGCAAGACCCCCACTAGGGCGAGCGAGCTGATGGACATCGCCACCAAGTTCGCCTCTGGCCAGGAGGCGGTCGAGGCCATCTTCCGAAAGGACAAGCAGCCCCAGGGCCGTCCGTCGGAGGATGCTCCCGAGGCGTCTACTCCGCTCGGCGCCAAGAAGAAAGGCAGGAGGAAGTCGCAAGCGAAACGCGACGCCGCCGACGTAGACCTTGTCGCCGCCGCCGAGTACAAGAATCCTCGGAAGCCCCCCGGAGGTGCCAACCTCTTCGACAAGATGCTCAAGGAGACGTGCCCTTACCATCAGGGGCCCGTCAAGCACACCCTCGAGGAGTGCGTCATGCTTCGGCGCCACTTCCACAAGGCCGGGTCACCCGCAGAGGGTGGCAGGGCCCGCGACGACGACAAAAAGGAAAATCACCAAGCAGGAGAGTTCCCCGAGGTCCGCGACTGCTTCATGATCTGCGGAGGGCATGCGGCGAATGCCTTGGCTCGGTATCGTAAGCGAGAGCGTCGGGAGGTCTGCTCGGTGAAGGTGGCGGCGCCAGTCTACCTAGACTGGTCCGACAAGCCCATCACCTTCGACCAAGATGACCACCCCGACCACGTGCCGAGCCCGGGGAAGTACCCGCTCGTCGTCGACCCCATCATCGGCGACGTTAGGCTCACCAAGGTCCTGATGGATGGGGGCAGCTGCCTCAATATCATCTACGCCGAGACCCTCAGGCTCCTGCGCGTCGATCTGTCCTCCGTCCGAGTAGGCGCTGCGCCCTTCCACGGGATCATTCCTGGGAAGCGCGTCCAGCCCCTCGGACGGCTCGACCTTCCTGTCTGCTTCGGAACACCCTCCAACTTCCGAAGGGAGACTTTAACGTTCGAGGTGGTCGGGTTCCGAGGAACCTACCACGCAGTATTGGGGAGGCCATGCTACGCGAAGTTCATGGCCATCCCCAACTACACCTACCTGAAGCTCAAGATGCCAGGCCCCAACGGGGTCATCACCGTCGGCCCCACGTACAAACACGCGTTCGAATGCGATGTGGAGTGCGTGGAGTACGCCGAGGCCCTCGCTGAGTCCGAGGCCCTCATCGCCGACCTGGAAAACCTCTCCCGAGAGGTGCCGGACGTGAAGCGACACGCCGGCAACTTCGAGCCAGCGGAGACGGTTAAGGCCGTCCCTCTCGACCCCAGTGGCGACACCTCCAAGCAGATCCGGATCGGTTCCGGGCTCGACCCCAAATAGGAAGCAGTGCTCGTCGACTTTCTCTGCGCAAACGCCGACGTCTTTGCGTGGAGTCCCTCGGACATGCCCGGCATACCGAGGGATGTCGCCGAGCACTCGCTAGATATTCGGGCCGGAGCCCGACCGGTCAGGCAGCCTCTACGCCGATTCGACGAGGAAAGGCACAGGGTGATAGGCGAGGAGATCCACAAGCTGATGGCAGCAGGGTTCATCAAAGAGGTATTCCATCCCGAATGGCTTGCCAACCCTGTGCTTGTGAGGAAGAAAGGGGGGAAATGGCGGATGTGTGTAGACTACACTGGTCTCAACAAAGCATGTCCGAAGGTTCCCTACCCTCTACCTCGCATCGATCAAATCGTGGATTCCACTGCTGGGTGTGAAACCCTGTCTTTCCTCGATGCCTACTCAGGGTATCATCAAATCAAGATGAAAGAGTCCGACCAGCTCGCGACTTCTTTCATCACGCCCTTCGGCATGTACTGCTATGTCACCATGCCGTTCGGTTTGAGGAACGTGGGTGCAACGTACCAGCGGTGCATGAACCATGTGTTCGGCGAACACATCGGTCACATGGTCGAGGCCTACGTCGATGACATCATAGTCAAGACAAGGAAAGCCTCTGACCTTCTCTCCGACCTTGAAGTGACATTCCGGTGTCTCAAGGCAAAGGACGTCAAGCTCAATCCCGAGAAGTGTGTCTTCGGGGTGCCCCGAGGCATGCTCCTGGGATTCATCGTCTCCGAGCGGGGCATCGAAGCCAACCCGGAGAAGATCGCAGCCATCACCAGCATGGGGCCCATCAAGGACTTAAAAGGCGTACAGAGGGTCATGGGATGTCTCGCGGCCTTGAGCCGTTTCATCTCGCGCCTCGGCGAAAGAGGCCTGCCTCTGTACCGTCTCTTAAGGAAGGCCGAGTGCTTCACTTGGACCCCCGAGGCCGAGGAAGCTCTCGGGAACTTGAAGGCGCTCCTCACCCAGGTGCCCGTCTTGGTACCCCCAGCTGATGGAGAAGCCCTCTTGGTCTACGTCGCCGCTACCCCTCAGGTGGTTAGCGCCGCGATCGTGGTCGAAAGGCAAGAAGAGGGGCATGCATTGCCCATTCAGAGGTCAGTTTACTTCGTCAGCGAGGTGCTGTCCGAAACCAAGATCCGCTACCCACAAGTTCAGAAGCTGCTGTATGCAGTGATCCTGACGAGGCGAAAGTTGCGACATTACTTCGAGTCTCATCCGGTAACTGTGGTGTCATCCTTCCCCCTGGGGGAGATCATCCAGTGCCGAGAGGCCTCGGGACGGATCGCAAAGTGGGCGGTGGAAATCATGGGCGAGACAATCTCGTTCACCCCTCGGAAGGCCATCAAGTCCCAGGTACTGGCGGACTTCGTAGCCGAATGGGTCGACACACAGTTGCCGACGGCTCCGATCCAACCGGAGCTCTGGACCATGTTTTTCGACGGGTCGCTGATGAAGACGGGAGCCGGCGCGGGCCTGCTCTTCGTCTCGCCCCTCGGGAAGCACCTGCGCTACGTGCTGCGCCTCCATTTCCCGGCGTCCAACAACGTGGCTGAGTACGAAGCTCTGATCAACGGATTGCGAATCGCCATCGAGCTAGGGGTCCGACGCCTCGACGCTCGCGGCGACTCGCAGCTCGTCATCGACCAGGTCATGAAGAACTCCCACTGCTGCGATCCGAAGATGGAGGCCTACTGTGATGAGGTTCGACGCCTGGAAGACAAGTTCTACGGACTCGAGCTTAACCACATCGCCCGGCGCTACAACGAGACTGCGAACGAGCTGGCAAAGATAGCCTCGGGGCGAACGACGGTTCCCCCGGACGTCTTCTCCCGGGATCTGCACCAACCCTCCGTCAAGATCAGCGACATGCCCGAGCCCGAGGCGCCCTCGGCCCCGTCCGAGGTAACCTCGGCCCAGCCCGAGCCGTCCTCGGTTCAGCCCGAGGGACCCTCGGCTCCCGAGGGCGAGGCGCTGCGCATCGAGGAGGAGCGGAGCGGGGTCACGCCTGATCAAGATTGGCAGGCCCCGTACCTGCAATATCTCCGCCAAGGAGAGCTACCCCTCGACCAGACCGAGGCACGGCGGGTAGCGCGACGCGCCAAGTCGTTCGTCTTGCTGGGCGATGAGAAGGAGCTCTACCACCGCAGCCCCTCGGGCATCCTCCAGCGGTGCATCTCCATCGCCGAAGGTCAGGAACTCCTACAAGAGATACACTCGGGGGCTTGCGGCCATCATGCAGCGCCTCGAACCCTCGTCGGGAACGCTTTCCGGCAAGGCTTCTACTGGCCGACGGCGGTGGCTGACGCCACTAGAATTGTCCGCACCTGCGAAGGGTGTCAATTCTATGCGAAGCAGACCCACCTGCCCGCTCAGGCTCTGCAGACGATACCCATCACCTGGCCCTTCGCTGTGTGGGGTCTGGACCTCGTCGGCCCTCTGCAGAAGGCGCCCGGGGGCTACACGCACCTGCTAGTCGCCGTCGACAAATTCTCCAAGTGGATCGAGGTCCGACCCCTGAACAGCATCAGGTCCAAGCAGGCGGTGGCGTTCTTCACCAACATCATCCATCGCTTCGGGGTCCCAAACTCCATCATCACCGACAACGGCACCCAGTTCACCGGCAGAAAATTCATGGATTTTTGCGAGGATCACCACATCCGGGTGGACTGGGCTGCCGTAGCTCATCCCATGTCGAACGGGCAAGTAGAGCGTGCCAACGGCATGATTCTACAAGGGCTCAAGCCTCGGATTTACAACGACCTCAACAAGTTCGGCAAGCGATGGATGAAGGAACTCCCCTCGGTGGTCTGGAGCCTGAGGACGACGCCGAGCCGAGCCACGGGTTTCACGCCGTTCTTCCTGGTCTACGGGGCCGAGGCCGTCTTGCCCACTGACCTAGAATACGGCTCCCCGAGGACGAGGGCCTACGACGATCAAAGCAACCAAGCTAGCCGAGAAGACTCGCTGGACCAGCTGGAAGAGGCTCGGGACAGGGCCTTACTACACTCGGCGCGGTATCAGCAGTCCCTGCGACGCTACCACGCCCGAGGGGTCCGACCCCGAGACCTCCAGGTGGGCGACCTGGTGCTTCGGCTGCGGCAAGACGCCCGAGGGAGGCACAAGCTCACGCCCCCCTGGGAGGGGCCATTCGTCATCGCCAAAGTTCTGAAGCCCGGAACGTACAAGCTGGCCAACAGTCAAGGCGAGGTCTACGGCAACGCTTGGAACATCCAACAGCTACGTCGCTTCTACCCTTAAGATGTTTCCAAGTTGTTCATATACCTTGCACCCACGCAAAGTTTAGTCAACAAGGAAGGGTCGGCCTCGCCTTGGCAAAGCCCGACCCTCCCTCGGGGGCTAAAAGGGGGGAAACCCCCTCTGCGTCAAAATTTTCCTCGAAAAAAAAATCTCTTTTACCAGAATATCTTTCGTGCTTTTTGACTACTTCGAAAAGTGGGTCCTGGAAACGACGGAGTACACGTAAGCAGTCAAGGCTGACCGAGCCGAGGGACTCCTACGCCTCCGGGATACGGATACCTCACTCATCACCTTCTGCGATAAGTAACTCGTGCTCGGATAAAGTGGCTCCGCGGATCGAACAAGTCTTTACGTTCGAAAGCCCTTCTGCCAAAGCGATCCTTCGAGCCTTCTCGACCGAGTCGGTGACAAGGCCTCATGGACGGGTGAAAGTACGCGTAAGCGGCAAGGCCGACCAAGCCGAGGGACTCCCACGCCTCCGGGATACGGATACCTCACTCATCACCTTCCGCGAGAAGCAGCTCTCGCTCGCACAAACATCCCTGTTACCGACAAAAAGTCCAGATACTCGAAACAAGAGGAAAAGAGACGCAGCTTTACAACGCAGCGAGGGTGTGCGTTCTGGCCTCGACGGCCGCACAAGGCACACGCTACAAGACAATCTGATCCTGCAGGCTCGGGTCTTGGCGCTGGAAGGGGGCAGCAACACCCTCGGCTTATCAGCTCCGACGTCGATCCGGCCAACAGACAACCCGGCTAGGCTCCGGCCGACCAGGTTTCATTTTCGAGCCGACTCCACCTCTGTTCATGCTGATATCGCTACCCCTGGCCTCGGCTCGACGGAAAGCGGCCGAGGGGTCTCTTTAACTAAGCTAGAGGAACCTCGGACAGCAAGGCCGACCGAGCCGAGGGACTCCTACGCCTCCGGGATACGGATACCTCACTCGTCACCTTGACACGGGGTGACTCATGCTTGGTGAAGCGGTTCAGATAGTCAACAGGCGAGTCTTGGTGCTCAAAAATGAGGAAAAAACACGGCTCCGTGCCGAAGTTACATACATGTTCAGGCCCCAAAAGCCGAAATGAACAAAAAACCCTGGCATTCGAAGTGCCATTACAAACGGAACCCCGGTTCCGTCTCCACGGGTATGGACAACCTCCCCGCCAGGGAAGCCCGTGGAGCGACAAGCTCTGGGCGAATCACCAGCAAAACGTGGGACGCCCCCGAGCATCCCGGCAGATCCTCGCAGCCGTCCTCGCCGCGAATGCGAGGAAGAAGACGGAATGTTGCATCCTAGCTGGGCAGCAACAGTTCGCCGTCCCCGGCATGGCTGGAGGATGTCTCCGCCGTAGGGCTAAAGGGCGATTGCCACCACCAGAAGCTGGAAGAAGAGGTGGTCCGCCTACCCGCGTAGGAGGTGGAGCCCCGGCTCGCCTCGCCCCCCGCCCCAGCGAGGATGACGAACACCCTCAACACTGAGGGCGGGACCGGGATCACAGCCCGGTTCGCCTCTCCCCATCTCGGAGCTGGAGGTCACCACCTTGGGTGACCACCAGCGGAGGGAAGCAGCCGGGCTGCGTGATGAAAATCCTTGAAGCCGAACGATGGCTGAAAGGTACCAACTCCCACGGAGTTGCGTTCCTCCAACGATGAGGCGAAAAGACGGCGGTTTCCCCTATCCGGGGGCTTGGAAGGTGGAAAAACACAGTGCACAAGGGAGAAAGAAGACGGGGTCGCCTTACGGAAGGGGTCGCCCTCCTTTTAAAGGCGACTCTCCCTGCTTGCGCCCCCAACCGTCACGGGCTGAGTCTTCTCCAACACGCCTCCAAAGCCCTCCCCTGCGGCGCGGGGGCTGGGTCCCGCATGTCATGCAGACCGGCTCCGAGCAGAAGAAGCCAAACCGCCGCGCACGGCGCACGCAACCACCCAGCGGTTACAAGTGACCCTCCACTTTTGCCCAGACCAACGGGCGAAAGGGGCAGGCAGCCATGCAGGCGGCATGCAACCGCGCCAAGTGGACGCGCCTCTCCGACTCCTGACATGCCAGCACGGAGGCCCAAGCCCACGCGTCGCGCGACCGGCGCGCCGGATGCTGCATGCAAGCAACTGTACCACTTGCGCCACCACCGCACCTCCTCGATTGCGGAACCGATACCGCGACCCGAGGCGACCCAGCGCGTGACCTAGCAGCGCCAGCCTGACGCAGCGGTCAAACGCGGTCAAAAATGGGCCGGCAGTAATGACGGTGGCAGGCACGCGGGAGCAGCGGTCACGCCGTCAGCCAAGCTCACGTCCCATCCGGAGGCAGCGAGAGAACCCCCTCTCACGGCGTGAAGACGACGCGCCCGTGACCCGTTCCTCGAACGGCACGCGCACGCGCAACGACAGCCTCACCAACTACTCGCCCCGTCGCATTAACTCCGCGGCTGGACTGGCGGCGCTTCTGGCAGGAGCAGCTGGCGACGCTTCGCCTTCGCCAAAACAACCGCGCCAAAAAAGGTACGTCGCGTCGTTCAATTTCGTATCCTTTTTCCTTTTTCCTCTTTCTCTATCTCTTGTAACAGGGACCGGGAAAGGGGATACCCCTAAAGGGATCCTTCCCCGTGAAGGAACTAGGCTCCGAGCCTCCTTACTGATCAGGGGTTCGAAGGCTGGCCCCCCGAAGGGTTCAACAGCCGCCTCAGATCGCGTGGGCCCGACACCCACTACTGGTCAGAGGTTCGAAGGTCAGCCTCCCGAAAGGTTCCACGGCCGCCTCAGGCTACTCGGGCTCCGCGCCCATTACTGATCAGGGGTTCGAAGGCTGGCCCCCCGAAGGGTTCACAGTCGCCTCAGACACCGAGCGAGGGATGACCAGGGGTACGTTCGATACATAACCGAGGCTCGGGCTGCAATCCCGAGGTACCCTAGGACATTTCCGAGACCAGCGGGAGCGATCCTGTAACGGAATCCCATCGGAGGGAGGCATCGAGCCCTCGGACCCCGTCGCCAGGGGACCGGGTCCGGCAGATCACCCGCAGGTACTTTTGGGCGTGCCTCCGGGCCCCTAGCCGACCCCCAACGAACGGGGCACGGACGTCCACTCGGATTACCCGCTTGCAGCTCACCGGAGACACCATGTTCGGTGCCCATCGAGGGTAACATGGCGCTCTCCCCCCTCCTCCTTGCGGAAAGGCGACGTAGGGGCGTATGTAAAAAAGCCGAGTCTGTCCCTGATCGCCCTCTCGCCCTGTGCGGAGGCTCGGGGGCTGCTCTCGCAAACCCGGCTCCGGCCAAACCGTTGACAGCGTCAACATACCAGCCCGAGAACTTGGGCCCCGACAGTGCACCCGGGCTACGGCCAGTTCGCATGAGGGAACCACCAGACCAGCCGAAGCATTACGCAAGGCATTAAGACCTCGAAGGAGTGAAACCACTCCTCCGAGGCCTCGGGGGCTACACCCGGTGGGTGCGCTCGCGCGCACCCACCGGAACAAAATGCAACCGAGAAAGGCTGGTCCCCTTGCAAAAAAGTGCGACGAAAGCCTCCAAGCGAGTGCTAACACTCCCTTCGAGGCTCGGGGGCTACTGTCGGGGACCATAATTAGGGGTACCCTCAAGACGCCTAATTCTCAGATGGTAACCCCCATCAGCATAAAGCTGCAGAGGCCTGATGGGTGCGATTAAGTCAGGGATCAGTCCATACGAGCGACTTGATCACGCCTCGCCCGAGCCTAGCCTCGGGCAAGGGCAGCCGACCCTGAGGTGTTTCCGTCTCGCCCGAGGCCCCCTTTTTTACGGCAGACGCATCTCCGGCTCGCCCGAGGCCTTGCCTTCGTTAAGAAGCAACCCTGACTAAATCGCCGCGCCGACCAACCAAGTCACAGGGGCATTTAACGCAAAGGTAGCCTGGCACCTTTATCCTGACGCGTGCCCCCTGGCAGAGCCGAAGTGACCGCCGTCACTTCGCCGCTCCACTGACCGGTCTGATAGAAGGACAGCGCCGCCTGCGCCATCCCGACTGCAGTGCCACTTGACAGAGTGAGACTGATAGGCAGTCAGGCCTTGCCAAAGGCGCCATCGGAAGCTCCGCCCGACCCAGGGCTCGGACTTGGGCTAAGGCCCCGGAAGACGGCGAACTCCGCTCCGCCCGACCCAGGGCTCGGACTCGGGCTAAGGCCCCGGAAGACGGCGAACTCCGCTCCGCCCGACCCAGGGCTTGGACTCGGGCTAAGGCCCCGGAAGACGGCGAACTCCGCTCCGCCCGACCCAGGGCTCGGACTCAGGCTAAGGCCCCGGAAGACGGCGAACTCCGCTCCGCCCGACCCAGGGCTCGGACTCGGGCTAAGGCCCCGGAAGACGGCGAACTCCGCTCCGCCCGACCCAGGGCTCGGACTCAGGCTAAGGCCCCGGAAGACGACGAACTCCGCCTCGCCCGACCCCAGGGGTCAGACTCCGCCCTGGCCTCTGCCGAACGACCTCCGCCTCGCCCGATCCAGGAGCTCGGGCTCGGCCTCGGCCATGCAGGACAGACTCGACCTCGGCTTCGGAGGAGCCTCCACGTCACCCGACCTAGGGCACAAGTCCGCCACGTCAACAGGAAGCGCCATCATCACCCTACCCCGAGCCGACTCGGGCCGCAGAGAACAAGACCGACGTCCCATCTGGCTAGCTCCGCCAGATAGGCAATGATGGCGCCCCGCTAGACCCATGACGACGGCGGCTCTCAGCTCCCTTACGGAAGCAGGGGGACGTCAGCAAGGGCCCAACCGCTCCGACAGCTGTCCCTCCACCAGGCTCCGTTACTCCTCCGACAGCCACGACACCACACCAGCTGGGTGCCAAGATCTCTCCGGCTGCCACCTTGGCATGTACCTAGGGCACTAGCTCTCCCCCGCTAGACACGTAGCACTCTGCTGCACCCCCATTGTACACCTGGATCCTCTCCTTACGCCTATAAAAGGAAGGACCAGGGCCTTCTTAGAGAAGGTTGGCCCCGCCGGCACGAGGGCAGGGGCAGGCGCTCTCTTGGGGCCGCTCGCTTCCCTCACACGCGTGGACGCTTGTAACACCCCTACTGCAAGCGCACCCGACCTGGGCGCGGGACGAACACGAAGGCCGCGGGATCTCCACCTCCCTCACGACTCGGCTCCGGCCACCTCGCTCTCCCCCCTTCGCGCTCGCCCACGCGCTCGACCCATCTGGGCTGGGGCACGCGGCACACTCACTCGTCAGCTTAGGGACCCCCGGTCTCGAAACGCCGACAATTAATAATAACACCCACAATGCAATGCAAATGACAAATTGAGTTTAATTCCATAAGTTAATCATATGAGTGTCCAAGCCACTCATGACCGTGAGCATGGCTGATATACCAGTTTTACACTCTGCAAAGGTTGCATATCTTTACCCACAAGTCATGTTACCCATTTGCCACGGGGTTGATCGGACCCCATACACCTCTACCAAGGAGGCGTGGCAGGGTACCACTACGAGGGCTTTACAAAGTTTCACTAGCTTCAGAAAACCCGCTACAGTTCTAGGGAGAGCAGCATAGGAATCCCCCGTCTGAAAAGCCATCGCAGCAAAATCAGCCCGAGAACCTCCCTATACCGACCACTCCCCTACTACCCTTGCCCTTTCGGGTAAGATAGTCCTCCACTAGATTTTCTAATTAGTCAGCCAAGGGCGTTCCATACGACCCTTATAGTAGCACTGTTTTCCCGGTGGTCGCTCCATGTTCCAATTAACGATATGATCTTATCATGAACAATAATTAAACAATAACATAATTGGAACATGATCATAATAAAACATTAGTTTCCCAAAACTAGGTAGAGCGATAGCAAATCTACCCAATAATTCTTCTATTTGCAAGGTGGGGATAAACAATGCTAGGGAAACCTATTAGGTTCCATCAAATTAACCTAAGCATGTTGTAGTGATTAACAACGAACATTATTAGGTAAAAAGGAGTGATCAAGGGCACAAGTTGCCTGAGACTTGAGATTCCAGGTACCAGGATGATCTCTAGATTCTTGTGACCTCACTGCTATGCGTAGCAACACAACCAAGCATGGTATAGTCAAAATTAACATCACACCAAACATAAGAACAAACTACATAATAATATTCTACGCATCGTAATGAAAACCTAGGTTCGAGAACCACTAAATTTGAAGTTATGGTTATGAAGATATGATTTTCCCACGTTTTGTGAGACTAAATAGTGGTAATATACATACTCTTTGTTAATTAATGTTATTCCTGTGGGGAGATATTTATTAGAAATAAATAGTTCCACCACAATCTAAGTTATTATTGAATCAAAACCAAGTTAAAATATCATATTTAGTTTTTTAATAAAAAACGATTAATCTATTTAAACACAGGTTAAATTATTATCCAATTATAAAAGTGGGGAATATGATGTAAATTAGTACCATACTGTTTGGACAATATTATTATGAATCTAATCCAATTGGAATGGATCAAAAAGGAGATAAAATGCGAAACTTATGAATTTACCAAGTTTCTAGGTGTTTCTACTATTTGTTTCATGCCTAAAATGTCTCCCAGGGACTTAATTGTAAATAGCAGGGACCTATCTATCAAATCTGAGGGCCTAAGTGTTATTTCTATTGAACTTGGTAGACGGCGGGCTCATTATAATAAAGTCGAGGGGCTCATATGCAAACTGGACTCGGCGAAGGGGTATCGTGCGTTTTGAGTCGTCCGATCCGATCCCCACGGATCGGATTAAATTTGGCTTTTAATGAGCCGATATGCGTGCGCAGCCCTCGGATCACCGGCCAAGCACCGAGATTAGATCGCGCCACCCACGAATCGGTGCAGAACCCTGACCCTCCGATCTTCCCTCAACGGTTCAGATTTTAAATACTTCGGATGAACCCGAATCCGCCCGATCGCCGATCAACGGCACAGATTCAGGACAACGAATGGGTACGCCAGCTTCTAATCTCACACGTCGATTTCTCGATCAACGGCCAATGGTTCACGCCCATCTCCTCTTCTCACACCGGCCACCCAAGCATGGCGGCACGCAGCATACGGAGGCGCCCACACCGAAGATTCGTGAGGCTAGACCTGCCCCCCCCAAACCTGATCTATTCGGTGCAACATGAAGAGGGGAGGAAAGCGAACGCAGTAGACGGTGTTTTACCGTTCGTCGATTGGCATGGTACCCTGCCCATGGGGCACGCGGATCCATGGCGGATCCCTAATTCCAGCGAGAAATCCGGTCGACATAGGGGGCACCCGCGCCCAATAGCACCCTCCCACACGATCCGTACACGCCAGTGAATCGCCAAAGTGATTTGTTGAGGGCTAGGCGACGGCGTGGACATGGATTGCCCACGGCGGCGCAATTAGCTTTCGAGGAGGCTCACGACGACCCGCTAGGATGAGAGGAGGGGCGTTGACTGTATATATACGTGCGGTAGAGGTCCTAGGCGACTGGTTTGCAACTCCCGCGGAAGCCAAGGGGGGGGGGTGTGGGACAACCCAACCACCCCGCGCGGCCCCGGTGACCGACGAACACAGAAGCAGAGTACTCGCTATGTTGTGGTGGAGGGGATAAGCCTAACGTCGAGGCCCACGATGTTAGCATCCAAGAACTTCATCCGCCTGCCAGTGGAGGTGATGGGCAGTGGGCCCGCAGAGTCAGTGCTCGGTGCAATGGCCGTTTTAGGCTAGCGCATGAGGTCGGATGGGCCGATGGACAAGGGTTTTGGCCCACGAACAGGTGAAGGCTTATTAATTTTTGTTTATATATATATATATATATATATATATATATATATATATATATATATATATATATATATATATATATCCCTTTCTCCTTATTTTATTTTCCTGTTTTCCCAATTCAAACTTTGATACTGTTTTAAATTCAAACCTTAGTTTAGATGCACAATACAAAAATCTAACTTGATGCACAGTATATATGTATTTAGTATTATTCTATTTCTCTAGAAAAATACTTCAACCCATATAAACTTATTAAAGAATGAATCATTCAATTAAATAATTAATGACCCTTTACATATTATTTATCAGATGAATCAATAATAGTTTTATTCCAAGATTTAAATGTTTATTACCATGAAATTTTTATTGGCCACACTTTCGTGTAATTCTTTAGAGCAAGGTTCAAAGCATTAGATTTAATGGAAGAAATTATTTGACTCATTAGAGGTTCTTTTTATTTAGTACCTTGCCTCAAATTATATGTAAATCTTGAGACAAACTTCCCTAAGTTACCTAAAATATGATTTTAGGTTGTTACACATGACCCCTCCCCTCCCCCCCACCCCACCACCAACTAACACACACCACCACCACTAATTATTCGTGAACCACACTTTATATATGTAATGTGAACTTTGTTAATTACCCTTTGCAAACAAACATACTAGTATGTGGAATGCATCAACTTGCACCACAATTCGGTCTCGGTTCGTCGAGTGTGAAACCAGTCCTCTCCCTTCTTCGCATCAGCGATTCTGCTCCTTGTGTCGAAAATTGCTGGTTCAGTAATGGAAAAAGATTGGTTCAGACGTTCAGTAACCAAACCGGATCGGCACCACCAAGTCGTGCTATGTTTTTGTTTTTGTTTTTTTAATCTCCGTACCAAAACATTCAGAAGAACACCTCGGAAGTATTCCAAGTTGAAATGTTCAGATGCCCAGGCCAGAATCCAAGTAGCGATAATCCGGCACCGGCAGGAATTAAACGACACTCTGTTATCAGACGAACGATCCGCCTAATCAAACGATGACATTTCTGCGTAGTTACGACACAGATTTTCTATGCTGGTTACTTTACTGAATTATCAAGTTGACTCAATGCAAGTACAGTACAACCTATCTGACCCCCTTGCTGGAAAAATACAGCTTCTTCTCAAACCGGCACCACCTCGCCTGGCATCACACTACACTTAAAAGGTCAAAACAAAAACAGCTTCTACAATTTGAGATCTGTTCTCACTTCTCCGATTCATGGTTCAGACTTATCTAGTAGTCAGTTTGCAGTTCTGAATCTTCTTGTGAGCGCGATCGATCACCTGACCTCCTCTGAATTTCACACAACAATTCGCCATGTATTCGCTGGAATTACTGTACACAGAACGGCAAACGGGTTCATGCACGAATCTCCAGTCTTGAGTACTCGACCTTGCTGCCTTCTTCGTCGGCCGGCTCGCCCGCGAGCAGCCCGGCGCGGACATCCTCGAGGTCGGCGGCGTCGGCGTCATCAGGCGCCGTGGCTGGTCCGTGGGAGCTGTCAGCGGGCGGCACGGGCGCCAAGAACTCGGCCCACGGGCGCCTCTTGGCCTGCTCCACGACGTAGTACAGCGCGACGCCGGCGACGACCACGGCGGCGTTGATGAGGACGGTCCTGGCCGACGCCAGGCACATGACGGTGGCGATGAGCACGGCGGGCGGGGCGCACATGGCGGCGGCCCCCGCGGTGCCGACGGGTACCCGGTACGGCCGCGCCAGGTCCGGGTTCTTCACGCGCAGCTTCACGAAGGCCGCGAACACGGCCAGCATGCCCAGCCCGTAGAGGAAGTTGAGGAACTCGATGATCTCCTGGAAGCTCATGAAGGACAGGATCACAACCCCCGTCGCCGAGCACAGGATGCTGAACGTCGGCGTCCCGTACTTGGACCTGCGTTCATCAGCACCAGTTCACAAAAAAGATTCAGTTTTTCGTTCGATTGAAAGCTCTGCACACTGATTCTTTCAGGTCGGAGCCGCAGACTTCACCTGCGAGCGAAGATGGCAGGGATCATGCCCATCTCGGCCATGCCGAGAAGCTGGAAGGAGTCGCTGCTCATCTCGGCCTCGAAGAGCCCCATGTTGGACATGGCGGCGGCGGCCTGGATCCACACGCGCAGCCACGGCCCGCCGATCCGCTGCCCGACCTCGGAGAAGAACCCGTCAGTCCACTCGGCCGCCGTCTCCGACGGCAGCGCACCGGTACCAGCCAGCAGCGGAATGAGGTACGCGCCGACGACGAGCCCGACGGCGCCGAACACCGCCTTGGGGAACGTCTTCCTGGGGTCCTCGACCTCGCCCGCGAGCGTGCTGGCCTTGTCCCAGAAGTTGAGGTTCCAGAACATGGAGTTGAAGTAGCCCCTGAGGTCGACGGCGCGGGCGTCGATGGCGAGCCAGCGGGACGGGCGGATCTTGGGGGCGGCGAGCACGGTGAGCGCGAGGAACGGGGAGAGCGAGAACGCGGTGAGCGCCAGCGCCGAGAGGCCGACGATGTGGAGCCCCCGGTAGTTGAGGTAGGTGAGCGCGGCCGTGAGCGCGAGGACCGCTAGCGAGCGGGCCGGCGGCGGCAGCGCCAGCCCGCCGCCGGAGCGGAGGTAGTCGAGGAACAGCACCGGGTAGAGCGCGTTGTCGAGCGTCCCCGACGCCCACTTGGAGAACCCGACGAGGAACGCCGCGGTGGGGCCGAAGGCGGCGGACACCCAGGCCACGTACCCGGCGTTGGTGGGGAACGCCGAGGCGAGCTCGGCCGTGACCAGCGCCTCCGGGAGCGACCAGAGGACTGGGAGGACGATGAAGCCGAGGATCGGGAGCAGCGCGCCGCCGCCCGTGCGGACCGAGTCCTCGATGCCGAAGGGGCCTCCCGAGACGTCGTAGAAGATGAGCGCGATGAGCGGGAGGACCGTGAGCCGCCGCGGCCGAGGCACCGGGGGATCGACGGCCGCCGCGCCGGTCATCGGGTCAACGGCCGCTCGGCCGGCGCCACGCGCGCGCGCGCGCACAGACAGGAATTGACAAGTCAGCGGTAGGTGGTGTTCTTGATTGCCTGGTGGGGACTGGGGATACGGGACTGAACTGGGAGAGATATTATGGGAGTTTGTTTGGTAGATGACAGGTGGGGCCGGAGACATCTGATCCCGGCGACCGGGAGGATTCTGTGATGCAGCTGCAGCAGGCGGCACCGTTGAGGTCGGAAGCCAGCCAAGTGATTGTCTATTACAGTACCCGACAAGTTATCCGATGCAACTATGCAAGCTATATGATAATACTCCTAGTCTTTTATTTATCTATAATTTCATTTTTTTTATTTAAATCTCACATTCTCTTTTATATTTACTTATTAATGTATAGATTTACTGCTATGTATGCTTCTATACGTCATTTTTATTTTTATTTTTTTATTACTCATTCTCTTATATTTATTAATGTATAGATTGTGTATGCTTCTAACACCGGTCTTTGTGATGACTTTATCCTCATGTACGCTTAGAAAAAACTTCTTGATCGTCGCACATCCCAAATTTTCTCTGGGACACGCACACTTAACATAGAGATTCTTATTTATTAGCGTAAATAAAATAAAATAATTCTTGCTCGCTTGTATTTCACGTCTGAGACTCAAGAGATGCTCGATGTGTGGGGTGTTAGAATATAATATAAGTCGATTTTCTACCTTCTCCTAATAGCTTATTCTTTTGGGTTGAACGGGTCATTGCATGCAACTTAACATGGTACAAGAGCGAGTTTGAATCTTGGTTGAGACTTTATTTATGCATCTGTCCTTTTATTTTTATATTTGTGTTTTTCTCTCTGGCTGCAAGTATAAGTGGAGTGTCTACCTTCTAATAGCTTAAACTTTTAGTTTGAATGGGTTAGTGCGTCCACTCTAACACTTAGACAATTGGTACGAGTATTCTATCAATCTTATTAAGCATTAGGTCATTACATGCCATGCCATGTGGTCACCCAACCCCTAGCCCACACACGCCCGCGATAATAGCGAGGGTCAGCTCTAATACAATTCGTAAGACCCTAGCCACTCATGGGCTGGCATTAGTTATTCTAGCTGTCGGCGTTTCGACCCCGGGGGGTCCCTGGACCGACGAGTAAATTGTCGCTGTGTGTCCCGGCCCAGATGGGTCGGCGCGAGATGGAACACAAGTGGGGGGAAAGAGAACCGCGACTCGTGTTATCCTGCGCCCAGGGCGGATGCGCTTGCAGTAGGGGGTTACAAGCGTTCGTGAGGGAGGGAGAGAGCCCGCTCGTCAGCCCGTCCTCCCGCGCGGCCACCCCCCGTACAAGGGCCCTGGACCTTCCTTTTATAGCGTAAGGAGAGGATCCAGGTTTACAATGGGGGGTGTAGCAATGTGCTAACGTGTCCGATAGGGGGGAGCCGGAGCCCTATGTACATGCCGACGTGGCTGTCGGAGAGCTGCTAGTGCCCTGTTTATGTGATGTCGTGGCCATCGGAGGAGCGCTTGAGTCTTGTAGAAGCACACCTGTCGAGGCTGCAGGACCTTGCTGACGTCTCCTTGCTTCCGTAGGAGGCTGAGAACCACTGTCGTCATGGGAGCACGCGGGGAGCCATCATTACCTGTTTACCGGGGCGAGCCAGATGGGACGCCGGTCTTGTTCCCCGTAGCCTGAGCTAGCTAGGGGTAGGGTAATGATGGTCCCCCCTGTGGCGTGGTCGGTCCGAGCCCAAGGTCGGGCGAGGCGGTGACTCCTCCGAGGTTGAGGTTGAGGCCGAGCCCTGGGGTCGGGCGAGGCGGAGACCGCCTTCCGAGGTCGAGGTCGAGGCTGAGCCCTGGGGTCGGGCGAGGCGAAGTTTTTTGTTGTGCCTGAGGCCGGACTTAGCTGTTGTCAGCCTCACCCTGGCGGGTGGCACAACAGTCAGAGCGGGGCAGGCGACGCTGTTTTCCTGTCAGGTCAGTCAGTGGGGGGGGGGAGCGAAGTGACTGCGGTCACTTCGGCCCTGTCGACTGAGGAACGTGTATCAGGATAAGGTGTTAGGCGATCCTTGCATTGAATGCTCCTGCGATATGGTCAGTTGGCGAGGCGATCTGGCCAAGGTAGCTTCACTGCGAAGCCTGCGCGAGCCGGGCCTCGGGCGAGTCGAGGGTGCGTCCGTCGCTTGAGGGGGCCCTCGGGCGAAGCGTGAATCCTCCTAGGTCTTCTGTTCCTGCCCGAGGCCGTGTTCGGGCGAGGCGAGATCGCGTCCTTTGAGTGGACGGGGCCTTGACTTGAATCGCGTCCATCAGGCTCTGCAGCTTGTGCTGATGGTGATTACTGAAAGGGAATTAGGCTTACACCTATTTCCTAATTGATTTGGTGGTTGAATTGCCCAACACAAATAATTGGACTAACTAGTTTGCTCTAGTCTATAAGTTCTACAGGTGCCAAAGGATCACAAAAAGCCAATAAAAAGACCATGAAAAGGGTTCAACAAAGAGAGCAAGGGATAACCGAAGTGTGCCCTGGTCTGGCGCACCGGACTGTCCGGTGTGCCACCGGACAGTGTCCGGTGCACCAGGGGACTCCAAGCTGAACTCCTCACCTTCGGGAATTCTCAGAGGCGCATCGCTATAATTCACCGGACTGTCCGGTGCCCTAGGGGAGAGCGACTCTGAACTCGCCAGCTTCGGGAATCCGCTCCGCTATAATTCACCGGACTGTCCGGTGTAACACCAGACTGTCCGGTGAGCCAGCGGAGCAACGACTACTTCGCGCGCAACGGTCGATTGCAACGCATTAAATGCGCGCCTGTGCGTGCAGAGGACAGAGCATGCGCGGGTGGCACACCGGACAGCCAGGCGGGCCCACCAGTCAGAGCTCCAACGGTCGGAACCCAACGGCCGGGTGACGTGGCTGGCGCACCGGACAGTGTCCGGTGGCGCACCGGACTGTCCGGTGCGCCATGCGACAGAAGCCTTCACCAAACAGCTAGTTTGGTGGTTGGGGTTATAAATACCCCCAACCACCCCACATTCAAGTCATCCAAGTTTTCATACTTCTACACCTTACAAGAGCTATAGCATTCAATACTAGACACACCAAATAGATCAAATCCTCTCCAATTCCACACAAAGCTTTAGTGATTAGTGAGAGAGATTTGTCGTGTTCTTTTGAGCTCTTGCGCTTGGATTGCTTCCATCTTTCATTCTTTCTTGTGAACAACTCAATTGTAACCGAGGCAAGAGACACCAATTGTGTGGTGGTCCTTGCGGGGAAGTTTTTTCCCGTTTGATTGAGAAGAGAAGCTCACTCGGTCCGAGGGACCGTTTGAGAGAGGGAAAGGGTTGAAAGAGACCCGGTCTTTGTGACCACCTCAACGGGGAGTAGGTTTGCGAGAACCGAACCTCGGTAAAACAAATCCTTGTGTCTCACTTCTTATTCGCTTGCGATTTGTTTTTACACCCTCTCTCCGACTCGTTTATATTTCTAACGCTAACCCGGCTTGTAGTTGTGATTAAGTTTGTAAATTTCAGATTCGCCCTATTCACCCCCCCTTTAGGCGACTTTCAATTGGTATCAGAACCTGGTGCTTCATTAGAGCCTAACCGCTCGAAGTGATGTCGGGAGATCACGCCAAGAAGGATATGATGACCGGCGAGAAGCCTGCTACAAGCCACGGGAAGGCCCCATCAGGAGAGTCCTACAACAAAGGGAAGGGGAAGGAAAAGGAATCCCCTTCACACAAGTCGCGTCGGAGCGGTGACAAGAAGAAGAAGATGAGGAAGGTGGTCTACTACGAGACCGACACCTCGTCGCCATCCACCTCCGGCTCCGACGCGCCGTCCGTAACTTCTAAGCGCCATGAGCGCAAGAAGTTTAGTAAGATCCCTCTACGCTATCCTCGCATTCCTAAACATACGCCTTTACTTTCCGTCCCATTAGGCAAACCACCAACGTTTGATGGTGAAGATTATGCTAGGTGGAGTGATATGATGCGATATCACCTAACCTCACTCCACAAAAGTATATGGGATGTTGTTGAGTTTGGTGTACAGGTACCATCCGTAGGGGATGAAGATTATGATGAGGACGAAATAGCCCAAATCATGCACTTCAACTCCCAAGCCACCACAATACTCCTCGCCTCTCTAAGTCGAGAGGAGTATAACAAGGTGCAAGGATTGAAGAGCGCCAAAGAGATTTGGGACGTGCTCAAGACCGCGCACGAAGGAGACGAGGTGACCAAGATCACCAAGCGGGAGACGATCGAGGGGGAGCTCGGTCGCTTCCGACTTCGCCAAGGGGAGGAGCCACAAGACATGTACAACCGGCTCAAAACCTTGGTGAACCAAGTGCGCAACCTCGGGAGTAAGAAATGGGATGACCATGAGATGGTTAAGGTTATTCTAAGATCCCTCATTTTTCTTAACCCTACGCAAGTTCAATTAATTCGAGGAAATCCCAGATATACACTAATGTCTCCCGAGGAAGTAATAGAGAATTTTGTGAGCTTTGAATTAATGATCAAAGGCTCAAAGAAGATCAACGAGCTAGATGGCCCCTCCACGTCCGAAGCACAACCGGTCGCATTCAAGGCGACAGAGGAGAAGAAGGAAGAGTCTACATCAAGTAGACAACCCATCGACGCCTCTAAGCTCAACAACGAGGAAATGGCGCTCATCATCAAGAGCTTCCGCCAAATCCTCAAGCAAAGGAGGGAGAAGGACTACAAATCCCGCTCCAAGAAAGTTTGCTACAAGTGTGGTAAGCCCGGTCACTTTATAGCAAAATGACCTATTTCTAGTGACAGTGACAGGGGCGACGACAAGAAGGGAAGAAGAAAGGAGAAGAAGAAATACTACAAGAAGAAGGGTGGCGATGCCCATGTATGCCGCGAATGGGACTCGGACGAGAGCTCCTCCGACTCCTCTTCCAACGAGGATGCCGCCAACATCGCCATCACCAAGGGCCTTCTCTTCCCCAACGTCGGCCACAAGTGCCTCATGGCAAAGGACGGGAAAAAGAAGAAGGTTAAATCCAAATCCTCCACTAAATATGAGTCCTCTAGTGATGAGGACGATAATTTGCGTACCCTTTTTGCCAACCTCAACATGCAACAAAAGGAAAAATTAAATGAACTAATTAGCGCCATCCATGAAAAGGATGATCTCTTGGACACCGAAGAAGACTTCCTAATCAAGGAAAACAAAAAGCATGTTAAGGTTAAAAATGCTTACGCTCTAGAAGTTGAGAAATGTGAAAAATTGACTAGTGAGCTAAGCACATCGCATGATTTAATTGCCAACCTTAGAAATGAAAATGCTATATTAATTGCTAAGGTTGATTCAAATGCTTGTGATGTTTCAATTCCCGATCTTAGAAATGACAATGTTGATTTGGTTGCTAAGATTGAAGAATTGAACATCTCTCTTGCTAGCCTTAGGATTGAAAATGAAAAATTGCTTGCTAAGGCTAAAGAATTAGATGTTTGCAATGCTTCCATTTCTGACCTTAGAAGTAAAAATGATATATTGCATGCTAAGGTTGTAGAATTAAAATCTTGCAAACCCTCTACATCTACCGTTGAACATACTTCTATTTGCACTAGATGTAGAGATGTTGATGTTAATGCTATACATGATCACCTTTCCATGATTAAACAACAAAATGATCATATAGCTAAATTAGATGCTAAAATTGCCGAGCATGAACTAGAAAATGAAAAATTTAAGTTTGCTCGTAGTATGCTTTATAATGGGAGACACCCTGGCATTAAGGATGGCATTGGCTTCCAACAGGGAGGCAATGTCAAACTTAATGCCCCTCCTAAGAAATTGTCCAACTTTGTTAAGGGCAAGGCTCCCATGCCTCAGGATAACGAGGGTTACATTTTGTACCCTGCCGGTTATCCCGAGGACAAGATTAGGAGAATTCATTCTAGGAAGTCTCACCCTGGCCCTAATCATGCTTTTATGTATAAGGGTGAGACATCTAGCTCTAGGCAACCAACCCGCGCTAAGTTGCCTAAGAAGAAAACTCCTAGTGCATCAAAAATGATTCTAACATGTCATTTAAAACTTTTGATGCATCATATGTTTTAACTAACAAATCCGGCAAAGTAGTTGCCAAATATGTTGGGGGCAAACACAAAGGGTCAAAGACTTGTGTTTGGGTAACCAAAGTTCTTGTATCTAATGTCAAAGGACCCAAAACCATTTGGGTACCTAAAGTCAAGAACTAAATTTGTTTTGTAGGTTTATGCATCTGGGGGCTCAAGTTGGATCATCGATAGCGGGTGCACAAACCACATGACCGGGGAGAAGAAGATGTTCTCCTCCTATGAGAAAAACCAAGATCCCCAAAGAGCGATCACATTCGGGGATGGAAACCAAGGTTTGGTCAAAGGATTGGGTAAAATTGCTATATCTCCTGACCATTCCATTTCAAATGTTTTTCTTGTAGATTCTTTAGATTACAATTTGCTTTCCGTTTCTCAATTATGTCAAATGGGCTACAACTGTCTATTTACTGATGTAGGTGTCACTGTCTTTAGAAGAAGTGATGATTCAGTAGCATTTAAGGGAGTGTTAGAGGGTCAGCTATACCTGGTAGATTTTGATAGAGCTGAACTCGACACTTGCTTAATTGCTAAGACTAACATGGGTTGGCTCTGGCACCGCCGACTAGCCCATGTTGGGATGAAGAATCTTCATAAGCTTCTAAAGGGAGAGCACATTTTAGGATTAACAAATGTTCATTTTGAGAAAGACAGGATTTGTAGCGCATGCCAAGCAGGAAAGCAAGTTGGTGTTCATCATCCGCATAAGAACATCATGACGACTGACATGCCACTGGAGCTCCTACACATGGATCTATTCGGCCCGATTGCTTACATAAGCATCGGCGGGAGTAAGTACTGTCTAGTTATTGTCGATGATTATTCTCGCTTCACTTGGGTGTTCTTTTTGCAGGAAAAATCTCATACCCAAGAGACCTTAAAACGATTCTTGAGACGGGCTCAAAACGAGTTCGGCTTAAGGATCAAGAAAATTAGAAGCGACAACGGGACGGAGTTCAAGAACTCTCAAATTGAAGGCTTCCTTGAGGAGGAGGGGATCAAGCATGAGTTCTCTTCTCTACACTCCACAACAAAATGGTGTAGTGGAGAGGAAGAATCGAACTCTATTGGACATGACAAGAACCATGCTTGATGAGTACAAGACTTCGGATCGGTTTTGGGCCGAGGTGGTCAACACCACCTGCTACGCCATCAACCGGTTGTATCTACACCGAATCCTCAAGAAGACATCATATGAACTCCTAACCGGTAAAAATCCCAATATTTCATATTTTAGAGTCTTTGGTAGCAAATGCTTTATTCTTGTTAAAAGAGGTAGAAAATCTAAATTTGCTCCTAAGACTGTAGAAGGCTTTTTACTAGGATATGATTCAAACACAAGGGCATATAGAGTCTTTAACAAGTCCTCTGGACAAGTTGAAGTTTCTTGTGACGTTGTGTTTGATGAGACTAACGGCTCTCAAGTAGAGCAAGTTGATCTTGATGAGATAGGTAATGAAGAGGCTCCGTGCATCGCGCTAAGGAACATGTCCATTGGGGATGTATGTCCTAAGGAATCCGAAGAGCCTCCAAATGCACAAGATCAACCATCCTCCTCCATGCAAGCATCTCCACCAACTCAAAATGAGGATGAGGCTCAAGTTGATGAAAAAGAAGATCAAAACAATGAGCCACCTCAAGATGAAGGCAACGATCAAGGGGGAGATGCAAATGATCAAGAAAAGGAGGATGAAGAACCAAGGCCGCCACACCCAACAGTCCACCAAGCAATCCAACGAGATCACCCCGTCGACACCATCCTCGACGACATTCATAAGGGGGTAACCACTAGATCTCGTGTTGCACATTTTTGTGAGCACTACTCTTTTGTTTCCTCTATTGAGCCACACAGGGTAGGGGAAGCACTACAAGATTCGGATTGGGTGGTGGCGATGCAAGAGGAGCTCAACAACTTCACTAGGAACGAGGTAAGGCATTTAGTTCCACGTCCTAATCAAAATGTTGTAGGAACCAAGTGGGTCTTCCGCAACAAGCAAGATGAGCATGGTGTGGTGACAAGGAACAAAGCCCGACTTGTGGCCAAGGGGTATTCACAAGTCGAAGGTTTGGATTTCGGTGAAACCTATGCACCCGTAGCTAGGCTTGAGTCAATTCGTATATTATTAGCCTATGCTACTTACCATGGCTTTAAGCTTTACCAAATGGACGTGAAAAGTGCCTTCCTCAATGGACCAATCAAGGAAGAGGTCTATGTTGAGCAACCTCCCGGCTTTGAAGATAGTGAGTATCCTAACCATGTGTATAAACTCTCTAAGGCGCTTTATGGGCTCAAGCAAGCTCCAAGAGCATGGTATGAATGCCTTAGAGATTTCCTTATCGCTAATGGCTTCAAAGTCGGAAAGGCCGATCCTACACTCTTTACCAAAACACTTGAAAATGATTTGTTTGTATGCCAAATTTATGTTGATGATATTATATTTGGATCTACTAACGAATCTACATGTGAAGAGTTTAGTAGGATCATGACACAGAAATTCGAGATGTCGATGATGGGGGAGTTGAAGTACTTCTTGGGATTTCAAGTGAAGCAACTCCAAGAGGGCACCTTCATTAGCCAAACGAAGTATATTCAAGACATTCTAAACAAGTTTGGGATGAAGGATGCCAAACCCATCATGACTCACATGGGAACCAATGGGCATCTCGACCTCGACACGGGAGGTAAATCCGTCGATCAAAAGGTATACCGGTCAATGATAGGCTCTTTACTATATTTATGTGCATCTCGACCGGACATTATGCTTTCTGTATGCATGTGTGCAAGATTCCTAGCCGACCCTAAGGAAGCTCACCTTACGTCCGTAAAACGAATCTTGAGATATTTAGTTTATACTCCTAAGTTTGGGCTCTGGTATCCTAGGGGATCCACTTTTAATTTAATTGGTTATTCGGATGCCGATTGGGCGGGGTGTAAGATTAATAGAAAGAACACATCGGGGACTTGCCAGTTCTTGGGAAGATCCTTGGTGTCTTGGGCTTCAAAGAAGCAAAATTCCGTAGCTCTTTCTACCGCCGAAGCCGAGTACATTGCCGCAGGCTATTGTTGCGCGCAATTACTTTGGATGAGGCAAACCCTTAGGGACTACAGTTACAAATTAACCAAAGTTCCTCTTCTATATGATAATGAGAGTGCAATCCGCATGGCGGATAATCCCGTCGAGCATAGCCGCACTAAACACATAGCCATTCAGTATCATTTTCTAAGGGATCACCAACAAAAGGGAGATATCGAGATTGCTTATATTAACATCAAGGAACAATTAGCCGATATCTTTACCAAGCCACTTGATGAACAGACTTTTAACAAACTTAGGCATGAGCTAAATATTCTTGATTTTAGGAATTTCTTTTGATATCTTGCACATATAGCTCATTAGTATATCTTTGATCATATCTCTTTCATATGCTATGACTAATGTGTTTTCAAGTGAATTTCAAACCAAGTCATAGGTGTTTTGAAAGGGAATTGGAGTCTTCGGCGAAGAGAAAAGGCTTCCACTCCACTCCATAACTCATCCTTCGCCGTCGCTCCGAGCAATTCTCCGTCTTTGATATAATCTTCACTCATGTTTTATTTGCCAAAGGGGAGAAAGTAGTTAAAAGGGCTTATATTTCACTCTAAGTATCCGTTTTTGGCGATTCATGCCAAAGGGGGAGAAAATATTAGCCCAAAGCAAAAGGACCGCACCACCACCTAATTTTAAATGATTTTCAATTTAGTATCTTATTGTGTTCAAAAGGGGGAGAAATAGTATTTTCAAAATTGATATCTTAAAACCCTCTTGAACACTAAGAGGAGGATTTTATTGAGGGGGAGTTTTGTTTAGTCAAAGGAAAAGCATTTGAAACAGGGGGAGAAAATTTCAAATCTTGAAAATGCTTCACAAAATCTTATTCATTTATCTCTGACTATTTGCAAAAGGACTTTGAAAAGAATTTACAAAAGAATTTGCAAAAACAAAACATGTGGTGCAAGCGTGGTCCAAAATGTTAAAAATGAAGAAAACAATCCATGCATATCTTATGAATTTCTATTGGCTCAATTCTAAGTAACCTTTGCACTTACAATAATGCAAACTAGTTCAATTATGCACTTCTATATTTGCTTTGGTTTGTGTTGGCATCAATCACCAAAAAGGGGGAGATTGAAAGGGAATTAGGCTTACACCTATTTCCTAATTGATTTTGGTGGTTGAATTGCCCAACACAAATAATTTGACTAACTAGTTTGCTCTAGTCTATAAGTTCTACAGGTGCCAAAGGATCACAAAAAGCCAATAAAAAGACCAAGAAAAGGGTTCAACAAAGAGAGCAAGGGATAACCGAAGTGTGCCCTGGTCTGGCGCACCGGACTGTCCAGTGTGCCACCGGACAGTGTCCGGTGCACCACCGGATAGTGTCCGGTGCACCAGGGGACTCTAAGCTGAACTCCTCACCTTCGGGAATTCTCAGAGGCGCTTCGCTATAATTCACCGGACTGTCCGGTGCACCACCGGACAGTGTCCGGTGCCCCAGGGGAGAGCGACTCTGAACTCGCCAGCTTCGGGAATCCGCTCCGCTATAATTCATCGGACTGTCCGGTGTAACACCGGACTGTCCGGTGAGCCAGCGGAGCAACAGCTACTTCGCGCGCAACGCTCGACTGCAACGCATTAAATGCGCGCCTGCGCGCGCAGAGGACAGAGCACGCACGGGTGGCACACCGGACAGTCTACAGGACTTGTCTGGTGCGCCACCGGACAGCCAGGCGGTCCCACCAGTCAGAGCTCCAACGGTCGGAACCCAACGGCCGGGTGACGTGGCTGGCGCACCGGACAGTCCGGTGGCGCACCGGACTGTCCGGTGCGCCATGCGACAGAAGCCTTCACCAAACGGCTAGTTTGGTGGTTGGGGTTATAAATACCCCCAACCACCCCACATTCAAGTCATCCAAGTTTTCATACTTCTACACCTTACAAGAGCTATAGCATTCAATACTAGACAAACCAAATAGATCAAATCCTCTCCAATTCCACACAAAGCTTTAGTGATTAGTGAGAGAGATTTGTCGTGTTCTTTTGAGCTCTTGCGCTTGGATTGCTTCCTTCTTTCATTCTTTCTTGCGAACATCTCAATTGTAACCGAGGCAAGAGACACCAATTGTGTGGTGGTCCTTGCGGGGAAGTTTGTTCCCGTTTGATTGGGAAGAGAAGCTCACTCGGTCCGAGGGACCGTTTGAGAGAGGGAAAGGGTTGAAAGAGACCCGGTCTTTGTGACCACCTAAACGGGGAGTAGGTTTGCGAGAACCGAACCTCGGTAAAACAAATCCTTGTGTCTCACTTCTTATTCGCTTGCGATTTGTTTTTACACCCTCTCTCCGACTCGTTTATATTTCTAACGCTAACCCGGCTTGTAGTTGTGATTAAGTTTGTAAATTTCAGATTCGCCCTATTCACCCCCACTCTAGGCGACTTTCAATTACCAACCGAGTTTAGGAGTCTTGGGGGTACCCCTATGTCGGTGTTTCGACCCTGGGGGGGGGGTCCCTGGACCGATGAGTAAATTGTCGCTGCGTGTCCCAGCTTAGATGGGTCGGCGCAAGACGGAGCACAAGGGGGAAACAATAAGGGGAAACCGTGGCCTCGTGTTGTCCTACGCCCAGGGCGGATGCACTTGAAGTAGGGGGTTACAAGCGTTCACGTGGGAGAGAGAGAGAGCCTGTGCGTCAGCCCGTCCTCCCGCGCGGCCACCTTCTCGTACGAGGGCCCTGGACCTTCCTTTTATAGATGTAAGGAGAAGGCCCAGGTGTACAATGGGGGGTGTAGCAATGTGCTAACGTGTCTAGCAGAGGGAAGCCAGAGTCCTATGTACATGCCGACGTGGCTGTCAGAGAGGTTTTGGTGCCCTGTTCATGTGATGTCGTGGCCGTCAGAGGAGCGCCTGAGCCCTGTGGGAGCACAGCTGTCGGGTCCTTGCTGACGTCTCCTTGCTTCCGTAAGGGGCTGAGAACCGCCGTCGTCATGGAGCACGCGGGGTGCCATCATTACTTGTTTTACCGGGACGAGCCAGATGGGACGCCGGTCTTGTTCCCCGTAGCCTGAGCTAGCTAGGGGTAGGGTAATGATGGGCCCTCCTGTAACGTGGTCGGTCCGAGCCTAAGGTCGGGCGAGGCGGTGATTCCTCCGAGGTCGAGGCTGAGTCCGAGCCCCTGGGTCGGGCGAGGCGGAGTCCATCGTCCGAGGTCGAGGCTGAGTCCGAGCCCCTAGGTCGGGCGAGGCGAAGTCTGTCGTCCGAGGTCGAGGTTGAGTCCGAGCCCTGGGGTCAGGCGAGGCAGAGACCGTCTTCCGGAGTCGAGGTTGAGTCTGAGCCCTGGGGTCGGGCGAGGCGGAGCTTCCTATGGCGCCCGAGGCTGGGCTTGGCTGCTATCAGTCTCACCCTGGCGGGTGGCACAGCAGTCGGAGCAGGGCAGACGACGCTATTTTCCTGTCAGGTCAGTCAGTGGAGGGGCGAAGTGACTGCGGTCACTTCGGCCTTGTGGACTGAGGAGCGTGCATCAGGATAAGGTGTCAGGCGATCCTTGCATTGAATGCTTCTGCGATACGGTCGGTTGGCGTGGCGATCCGGCCAAGGTTGCTTCTCCGCGAAGCCTGCCCGAGCTAGGCCTCGGGCGAGTCGAAGGTGCGCCCGTTGCTTGAGGAGAACCTCGGGCGAGGCGTGAATCTTGATAGTCGCCTAGAGGGGGGGGGTGAATATGGCGAAACTGAAATTTACAAATATAAACACAACTACAAGCCGGGTTAGCGTTAGAAATAAAAATGAGTTCGCGAGAGAGAGAGGGTGAAAAACAAATCGCAAGCAAATGAAGAATGTGACACGCGGATTTGTTTTACCGAGGTTCGGTTCTCGCAAACCTACTCCCCGTTGAGGAGGCCACAAAGGCCGGGTCTCTTTCAACCCTTCCCTCTCTCAAACGGTCCCTCGGACCGAGTGAGCTTCTCTTCTCAAATCACTTGGGAATCAAACTTCCCGCAAGGACCACCACACAATTGGTGTCTCTTGCCTCAATTACAAGTGAGTATGATCTCAAGAAAGAATGCGAAAGAAAAGAAGCGATCCAAGCGCAAGAGCTCAAATGAACACTACAAATCACTCTCTCTAGTCACTAAAGCTTTGTGTGGAGTTGGGAGAGGATTTGATCTCTTTTTGGTGTGCTTTGTAATGAATGCTAGCTCTTGTATAGTGGTTGGAAGCTGGAAAACTTGGATGCAATGAATGGTGGGGTGGTTGGGGTATTTATAGCCCCAACCACCAAACTAGCCGTTTGGTGGAGGCTGTCTGTCGTATGGTGCACCGGACAGTCCGGTGCACACCGGACATGTCCGGTGCGCCAGCCACGTCACCAATGCCGTTGCAATTCGAACGTTGGAGTTCTGACTTCTGGGCCCGCCTGGATGTCCGGTGCACACCGGACATGTACTGTTCAATGTCCGGTGCGCCAGTAGGGCGTTCCTGACTTCTGCGTGCTTCTGGCGTGCATTGAACGCGCCTGCAAGTGACCGTTGGCGCGAAGTAGCCGTTGCTCTGCTGGTTCACCGGACAGTCCGGTGTACACCGGACATGTCCGGTGAATTATAGCGGAGCAGCCGCTGCGTTTTCCCGAGGCTGGCGAGTTCCGGAGGCCGCTCTTCCTTGGAGCACCGGACACTGTCCGGTGTACACCGGACAGTCCGGTGAATTATAGCGGAGTGCCTCTGGAAATTCCCGAAGGAGGCAAGTTTGAGTTGGAGTCCTCTGGTGCACCGGACACTGTCCGGTGCCCCAGACCAGAGGTGCCTTCAGTTGTCCCTTAGCTCCTTTGTTGAATCCAATATTTGATCTTTTTATTGGCTAAGTGTAAACCTTTTACACCTGTATAACTTATACACTAGAGCAAACTAATTAGTCCAATTATTTGTGTTGGGCAATTCAACCACCAAAATTATTTAGGAACTAGGTGTAAGCCTAATTCCCTTTCAAATCTGCCTTGGTCTTACTGTTCCTGCCCGAGGCTGGGCTCGGGCGAGGCGAGATCGTGTCCCTTGAGTGGACGGAGCCAAGACCTGAATTGCGCCCATCAGGCCTTTGCAGCTTTGTGCTGATGGTGGTTACCAGCTGAGATTAGGAGTCTTGGGGGTACCCCTAATTATGGTCCCCGACAGTAGCCCCCGAGCCTCGAAGGGAGTGTTGGTACTCGCTTGGAGGCTTTTGTCGCACTTTTTTTTGTAAGGGGATCGGCCTTTCTTGGTTGCGCTTCGTTCCGGTGGGTGCGCGTGAGCGCACCCGCCGGGTGTAGCCCCCGAGGCCTCGGAGGAGTGGTTTGACTCCTTCGAGGTCTTAGCGCGTTTCGTGATGCCTCGGCCGGTCTGGTTGTTCCATCATGCGAACTGGTCGTTGCCTGGGTGCATAGTCAGGTTCCGAGTTCTCGGGCTGGTATGTTGACGCTGTCAACGGGTTGGCCGGAGCCGGGTTTGCGAGAGCAGCCCCCGAGCCTCTGCACAGGGCGAGAGGACGATCAAGGACTGACTCGGCCTTTATCATACGCCCCTTCATCGCCTTTCCGCAAGGAGGAGGGGGGGAGCGCCATGTTGCCCTCGGAGGGCGCCAAACATGGTGTCTCCAGTGAGTTGCTAACGGGTGATCCGAGTGGACGCCCGTGCCCCGTTCGATAAGGGTCGGCTAGTGGCCCTGAGGCGCGCTCCAAAAGTACCTGCAGGTGATTTGCCGGACCCTGTCCCGTTTGATAGGGTCCGAGGCCTCGATGCCTCCCTCTGATGGGACTCCGTTATAGAATCGCTCCTGCCGGTCTCGGAAATGTCCTAGGGTACCTCGGGAGCGTAGCTCGAGCCTCGACCATGTATCAGACGTACCCAGAGTCATCCCTCGCTCTGCGTGTTCTGAGGCGGCTGTGAACCCTTCGGGGGGCCAGCCTACGAACCCCTGATCAGTAGTGGGCGCGGAGCCCGAGTGGCCTGAGGCGGCTGTCGAACCCTTCCGAGGGGCCAGCCTTTGAACCTCTGACCAATAGTGGGCGCGGAGCCTGAGTTCTCTGAGGCGGCTGTCGAACCCTTCCGAGGGGTCAGCCTTCGAACCTCTAATCAATAGGAGGGCTCGGGGCCCGCTGGAGAAGGATCCCTTTCGGAGTATCCCCTTTCTCGGTCCCTGTAGCAAGAGAGAGAAAGGGGAAAAGGAAAAGGATACGAAATTGAACGACGTGGCGCACCTTTTTTGATGCAGTCATTATGGCAGAGGTGAAGCGTCGCC
Organism: Zea luxurians; assembly: GCA_029449295.1. Taxonomy (NCBI): domain Eukaryota; kingdom Viridiplantae; phylum Streptophyta; class Magnoliopsida; order Poales; family Poaceae; genus Zea; species Zea luxurians. The sequence continues at coordinate 8,894,104 of JAOPSE010000040.1, forward strand.
TGCTTCGCCTGCCAAAGGTGTCGCTTGCCCTGCCACAGAGTTAATGCGACGGGACGAGTGGTTCGCGAGACAGTCGTTGTGCATGCGCGAGCCGTTCGAGGAACAAGCGTTTCGCCTTTGAGTTTTGAATTTCGCGGTGGGTTCGGGCGAAGTGTTGAACGGGTCTCGCCCAGGCCTTTATATATTCGGAAGAGGGACCGGTGGTGGTTTTTTACTCTTCTGCTCGCCTCCCGCTTAGGTTTCCGCAACCTGAGGGAATAGCAAGAGAAAGAAAACCACACACCTTGTCCGCTCCGCCGCCACCTCCTTCGCTTGGTGATGGCCGATCGGGTAACCGTCATTCCGCCGCGCGACCCGTGGCCTTTCTCCACCGTCACGGCGGACGATCTGGAGGCCCTTGTTGCCGACGGCTTGCTTCGTCCCCTCTCCGGTGACCCGCAGCCGAAGTGGATGGCTCCTCCGAGCGGAGCCGCCCCGTCCCCGCCGCCGGGGTATGTGCTGAGTTTCGTCTCTTTCCACGAGCGGGGGTTCAGAGTGCTGGCAAGTCGTTTCATGCGGGCGATTCTGCATTTCTACAGGGTGGAGCTGCACAATCTCAACCCCAACTCCATCGCGCAAGCAGCCATCTTCGCGGCGGTTTGCGAAGGGTTTTTGGGGATTGACCCCCACTGGGATCTTTGGGCCCATCTCTTCTCCGCGGAGCCTTTCGCCTTGACGACGGGGGAAAGGAGAGTTCACATGGCGGTGCGGGCCAGTGGCTGCATCCTCCAGTTGAGGCAAGCGCGTGCGCAACAGTACATCCCCGCCATCCTTGTGTCTTCGAACAAGGGGTGGCAGCGCCGGTGATTTTACCTTCGGAACGACGATGTGAGGCTCCCGTCGTTTTCTCAATGAGTGGTGACCGCCTCCGGCAGCAACTGGCGCTATGGGGCCCCGCGCGATAGACAGAAGAATCTCCAGCCCCTTCTGGAGGCCTTGCAGGAGCTGCGAGACGGAGGGCTTACCGCTGCGGGGGTGGTCGCCGCCATCCATCGCCGGAGGGTGCTCCCCTTGGCGGAGCGGCGGCTGCTGCTTTCGGAGATGACGCCGGGGGTCAACTTGGAGGGTTCGCAGATGTCCTCGGTCCCCCTCCCCGCCGATGACCTCCACAGGCGGGTAGCTGGCACGGTAGGGAGGCTAGACGCCGGCGCCCTTACCCAGCTCCCGATGCGTCCCGAGCGTGGGTGTATGTCCCTGGTGAGTGTCCACTCCTTCTTCCTTCTTGTGTCAGATTACCCTTTGTTCTCACAGCCGAGATTTCCATCCGTCTCCAGGAGTTGGGGTTTCACAAACCTTCTCTGCCACCGGTCCCGGAGGACGCGGTGGACCGAGCCGCGCGAAGGGTCGCTGCGGAGAAGAAGAAGAAGAATGACACAGAAAAGGCTCGGGCCCGCGAGCGGGCACGGGCTCGGGACGCCTTGGAGAGGCGTCGTCGACAGCAGGAGAGGGACGGGCTCCCGAGGGAGCTGTCGCCGGAGACGCCTGACGACGACGATGATGACGACGAAGACGACGACATGGCGGCCCGCCTCGGCCTCAGCCCAGATCTGTGGCTGGGCCAGGGGTCGTCGAGCCAGCCCCCGAGTGTGCTGGCGCCGTCAGTATCCAGGACCGGGGCATCAGGGTCCCGGTCCGAAGAACAGGGGCATGCCGAGGGGGTATTTGACCCCTTGGCCGAGGTGGGTATTTGACCTCGGGAAGTCAGGCCAACCCGCCTGTCCCTGAAGAGTCGTTGCCCGTGCCGGCAGCATAGGAGGCCGGTCCTCAGGTCGCCGTGTCTACGCCTGGGCAGACCGTCCCTTCGGCGCCCCGGGCGCCCGAGGCAGGGATGGTGCCGAAGCCGGCAGCGGGGCAAACCTTGGTGGTGCCCGCGGGGACCGAGGCTCGAGGGGCCTCCCCGCAGGCACGATTGGTCGTGGCCCGGAGTGGGTAAGTATCTGAGGATACCTCTGTCCCGGCTCCTTCTTCGTGTGTCCTGATCCTGCTCTTTCCTCTCTTCCCAGCAAATGGAGGCACGGTTCGACCGGTCTGGCTCCCTGGAAGGCCCTTAAGACGGCGCCGGCTTCTGCAGCCGGCGCCGCACCGGGCCTCGCTGATCGGCTGGCCTCTACACAAGGTGCCCCCAAGCAGGGGGCACAGGCGGCACAAGTTGCCGTGGGGCGAGTTCCCGAGGCTGATCCCTCTGTCGAGGCAGCCGTCGTGCCGAGGGAGACTGCTGGCGCGGCCGCGGCCTCGAGCCCACCAGACGTGTTGCCGGTGCTGGCACCGGCTTCTGCCGAGGCTGTCGCCATTCTGGCCGTGGAGCCGCCCGTCGCCGCCGATGCTGAGATGGCCGAGGCGCCGCCACTCGAGGCCAGCGATCGGAAACCTGCCCCCTTAGCCGAGGAGGTACCCGATGCGCCGACTGCTGGGGGTGCCGATGCCTTGGAGTAGGGGGGCGCAGAACCGCGACCCGTCCTGGGGAGCGACAATCTTGTCCTCGCGTGGCGCAGTCCCGACGAGCGGCGTCAGTCGCTCCGGTTCTGGACCCGTGGTGCTTCGGAACCCCTCTTCGTTCTTGACGATGAGCGAGAGGAGCAGTCTTGGGACGAGCTTCATGAGTGTGCCGAGGCAACGGTGGGGTCGCTTCGGTCGACCTTGGAGGTCCTTTCCAGGGACGTTCCCAGGATCCTCCAGGTAAGGATTTCCGGCATACCTTTCATGTGATCAAGGCATTCTTTGTGATGCCCCGCTTCCCTTCCTCAGGATCTGACGGATCTGAGCACCGCCAAGTCGTCATTCATCCGCCGCGAGGCCGACGTCTGGGGTTCGCTGCGGTTCCTGAGGACCGCGCTTGCCGAGGCTACCAAGCACCTCTCCCAACGGAGCGCCAAGGCGGCAGACCTTCGGTTGCTCTGTGATGAGCTGGGGGCAGAGGCAGCGGCGGCACGCGCAGAGGCGCAACAGCGGCAGTTGGAGCTTGGCCAGGTCATCGGTGAGCGGGACCAATCTCGGGGCCGGGCCGCCGAGGCTGAAAGCCGGGCTAAGGCCCTTGGAGGCCAGCTAGCCGAGGCGTCTGCTCGGGCCGGAGCCCTTGCGGCGGACCTGGCCGTGGCCGTCGGGTCTGCTCAGTCTGCCCAAGCCGCAGCCTCGGAGTAGCGCGCCTAGGCTGAAAGTATGTCTTGGCTGTTTTGAGATTTTGATTTAGCCTCGTTCTTCAACTTGCGTTTGAAGAATTCTGTTTTGGCTGTTTGCAGAGCTCGAGTCTGCCCTCGACGAGTCCGCCAAGGCACTTGCCCAGGCGGCTGAGCAGAAGGAGGCCGACCGCGTGGCCATGTCCGAGGCTATCTCGGCCTTCTGCCAGATCTTTGGTCTTGACGACGTCCCCTCGGGAAGCTCCCCCCGAGTCGCCTGTAGGCCTTGGGTGACCATGCGCGCGGCAGACTCCGTGAGGTGCTGCATCACGACGTTAGGCGGGCCTTCGCCGTGCTCGCTTCCCACTACGATGTGGATCTGGAGCGGGTCAGCGAGGGGTACTGCCTTCCCGACGAAGATGAAGCGGCCCTGGCCAAAGTTCAGAGGCTTGATGCGGCCGCCGCGGGCCCAAGCGTAGTGCTGGCGTCCACCTTCGAGGCGGAGATCCTTCCGCTTGCGCCGTCGTCCGAGGGCGGGGCGGATCTCGCCGAGGGTGGAAACGAAGCCGACGGTGCAGCTCCTTCCCCGAGGGAGAGAGCCGCTCGTCAGCCCATCCTCCCATGCGGCCACCCCCCGTACAAGGGCCCTGGACCTTCCTTTTATAGCGTAAGTTGAGGATCCAGGTGTACAATGGGGGGTGTAGCAATGTGCTAACGTGTCCGATAGGGGGGAGCTGGAGCCCTATGTACATGCCGACGTGGCTGTCGGAGAGGTGCTAGTGCCCTGTTTATGTGATGTCGTGGCCATCGGAGGAGCACTTGAGTCCTGTAGAAGCACAGCTGTCGGGGCTGTAGGACCTTGCTGACGTCTTCTTGCTTCCGTAGGAGGCTGAGAACCGCTGTCGTCATGGGAGCACGCGGGGAGCCATCATTACCTGTTTACCGGGGCGAGCCAGATGGGACGCCGGTCTTGTTCCCCGTAGCCTGAGCTAGCTAGGGGTAGGGTAATGATGATCCCCCCCTATGGCATGGTCAGTCCGAGCCCAAGGTCGGGCGAGGCGGTGACTCCTCCGAGGTTGAGGTTGAGGCCGAGCCCTAGGGTCGGGCGAGGCGGAGACCGCCTTCTGAGGTCGAGGTCGAGGCCGAGCCCTGGGGTCGGGCGAGGTGGAGACCGCCTTCCGAGGTCGAGGTCGAGGTCGAGGCCGAGCCCTGGGGTTGGGCGAGGCGGAGACCGTCTTCTGAGGTCGAGGTCGAGACCGAGCCCTGGGGTCGGGCGAGGCGGAGACCGCCTTCCGAGGTCGAGGTCGAGGCCGCACCCTAGGGTCGGGCGAGGCGGAGTTTCCTGTTGTGCCTGAGGCCGGACTTAGCTGTTGTCAGCCTCACCCTGGCGGGTGGCACAGCAGTCGGAGCGGGGTAGGCGGCGCTGTTTTCCTATCAGGTCAGTCAGTGGGGGGGGGAGCGAAGTCACTGCGGTCACTTCGGCCCTGTCGACTGAGGAACGTGTGTCAGGATAAGGTGTCACACGATCCTTGCATTGATGCTCCTGCGATACGGTCGGTTGGCGAGGCGATCAGGCCAAGGTTGCTTCACTGCGAAGCCTGCGCGAGCCGGGCCTCGGGCGAGTCGAGGGTGCGTCCGTCGCTTGAGGGGGCCCTCGGGCGAAGCGTGAATCCTCCTGGGTCTTCTGTTCCTGCCCGAGGCCGTGTTCGGGCGAGGCGAGATCGCGTCCTTTGAGTGGACGGGGCCTTGACTTGAATCACGTCCATCAGGCTCTGCAGCTTGTACTGATGGTGATTACCAACCGAGTTTAGGAGTCTTGGGGGTACCCCTAATTATGGTCCTCGACACTAGCGATACTTACTCCTAGCGGTCCTATAGGATTATAGACCGTTCCTAGCCACTCATGGGCTAGTGGTAGTTACTTCTAGTCCTAGCAACCCTCTAGCTCCAAGATGATAGACTGTTCTCACAAACAAACACAAGTATTTCATACCAACTTTGTCCCACTCATGTGCACCCTGAGAAAAAATCCACCCGAGAAAACTACTCGGTCAATAACACATCCCAAAATTTCTCTAGACTAAGCATCGACTAGTAGAAAAAGGCTCAAAGCCTGCGGGGCGATATATTTTTATAGGCAGATTCGGTTATCAACCGCCTGTGCTATTTTTAGTCCAGTAGAAATCGTATTTCTACATGCGGTTCCTTAAGAAAACCGCCTATAGAAATCATTTTCTAGTGACAATTTTCTTAAGGAACCGACACTAGAAATTATTTTTATCCTTAATTTTTTGACTTTTTCAAACGACCTTGTATGATGAAACCACTAAGATAAAAGTTGTGGATATCTAAAAGTTATGAAACTTTGTAGTTGACAACTTTTTTATTTGAACTCATTTCGGTTCTCAAAAATTGCATCTAAAATTCAAAATTTGCAAACGACTTCAGATGAAAAAAGTGTCAAAATAAAAGTTGTAGAACTTTAAAAGTTATTTAACTTTGTAGTTGACAAATTTTTTATTTGAATTCATTTACGGTCTCAAACAAGCAATTTACAGTCAGTTGGTTGTAATATGTGGACAACAAAACAACAAACTAGACACCAAGCATGCCATAGGCGGTGGTAGCGGAGGGTACGCTGGTGAGGTAGGGGTTCATTTCAAATCTCTACTACTCCTTAAGAGTGTAACGAGGGCATCCACCCCCTCACCACGGCTCCACCCTCTCCCCCCTCCCCGCTAATCACCACGCCGCACGCGCCGCGCGAGCCCCCGTCTTCGTCCCCCCGCCAATCTCGCCGCCACCACGCCGCGCGAGCGCCGCGCGAGCCCTGTCTTCACCCCCCTCTAATCTCGTCGCTCCCTCGGCAGGCGCCCCCTCCCCCGCGTCAATCTCACCCGCGCCTCGACAAGCGCTCCGCGGCAAGCGCCCTCTCCCCCGCGACAATCTCCCTCGATCTGCGGCAATCTTGCACCCCCTTACCGAGGACGTCATGGCAAGCTCCCTCTGCGCCCTCGGGAAGCTTCCTCCCCCACGACAATCTCCCATGAGGCCTCGGCAAGCGCGTCCGCCCCGGATCCGCGTCCCAGCCATCTTCCGCCCCAGATCGTGATGCTCACGTCATCCCTAAACCCTGCTCGGTCTCCATGGAAGGGTCCTCCACCTCTGCCCCGGATCCGCGTCCTAGCCATCCTCCGCCCTGGATCCGCGTCCGTGTCCACGCTCGGTCTCCATGGAAGGGTCCTCCACTCGCGAACCTCGCCCCCACCAACCAGGCTCTCTATGTGGGGGAGAAGTTTCCAACCAAAGCAGAATCGTCGTCGTGCTGTTCGTAGCGGTCGCCGCGGAGGAGAACAAAGAGCGGGCCCCGAGGAAGGATGTTCACATCCACCGGCTCAGGCCCATGTCGCCCAAGGCGAGCCTCATGAAGCGCCCAGGAAGTTTCATGATACTCTTCGCTAGATTTTGTTATACGTTAGTGTACAATATTCACTATTGAGATGATTTCTGCTGAGAATGCCAATTGATTTTTCAGTACATGAATCGATTCAGTTTTTTGAATCAGTTTGTTGTGGCGCCTAGGCAGGTGCAACCAACAACGTCGCCCAAGGTGCTGGTGGAGGTTGTCGTAGAAGTGCCTGATATGGTGATTCATTTTATAGTGCTCATTGATTCCAAAAAACTGCAACCTCTAATGCCAAAAAAACTGAATCGATTCTTACCATGACATGTACCCATGTAAACCAGCAACCTCTAATGCCAATTGATTTCTCTAAATAAATGAATAATATAGTGCTCATCAATTTGAGCCTGTAATGTGTAGTGATTGTTCTACTGTAAGCATGGAAATTTTGTGTGTCTATGAAGACTGAGTAATGCTTTGTGGGTTTGCGGTAGGCAATGACGCTGATTCTAGAATTTTGTTCGATTGGTTGGTTGTTCAGATGAGATGGGAAGGGGATTGATTTCTTTTTTTCTTGTCCTTCCTGCCCCACCTTTTTAACAGTGCATGTTATCTTGGCATTTTTCTAAATTTTTTATAATATTATTCATAATAGGATGAGAATTGCAATTTATCACTACCGCTAACCTTCTTGAGTTAGACACTTGTGTTGCATTCATTTTCTTCTTAAATATACATCAGGTACCACTGTACCTCTCTTCAGCTTATTCTATCTAGCAAACATTAACTCTATACTTTACACTCATTCATTCACATTTTTTAGTAGTGCAGTTCTGCATTTCAGATTTCAGGTTAAAAGAAGCATAGCAAGAAGCCATGGTAGAGTCCACACCATTGCTGGTTTGCTTGCTAGACACAAACACTAGTAAAAACTTTCACTGTTGCTGGCAAAGTTAAGTATTTTTAGAAATTAGATAACTCAAGAGTCAATTAAATTTGTGGTAAAAGTCACACCTCTAGAGAGGTCACACTTTTATTTGATATAATTCCCTGCTACAAATTTAAACTTCTTTTTATGGTTATTGCAATAACACAAGAATTGCCAGAGTGAGCTGCAGGACATTGCTAGAGTGAGCTGCAGGACACATGGTCCGCACCAAATTCTCCATCCATAGATAAAAAGGTACACGCAATGTTTTAGCACACGAGCTGTATTTTAGCCTTAGGTGGTGCTTTGGCTAAGATTGTAGAGTTCCAGAAAATTGCAGAGGTGGTAGGTGACTGTTTTGACAAAATAAATCTACTGGTTAGTAACACTTCAGCCAAAAATGGAACTGACAAAAACAGTCACATTGTGTTTGCAGAACTGAAATTGAGTGGTATCCTGGGAAAAACCTAACACAGAAGATTCTAAAAAAAACCTAAGAAAGGATCAAAGAATACGAAGCTTATTACTAAAACTGAGGACTGTGAGAGTTTCTTCAACTTTTTTGATCCCCCACAGGTCCCTGAAGATGACGAGGACATTGATGAAGACACTGTATGTCTAAGATCTGCTGTTGACTTTATTTGAGTTATCATGTTTCATATTGCTCCATAGTGAACTGTATTTGATGCTCTCTGTAGGCTGAGGAGCTGCAGGGTCAAATGGAGCATGATTATGACATTGGGTAAGTGCAGTTTGTTTCCATTTTCCAAACAATTCTGAATCCATCGCCTGCTTATAGTTATCATGATTTCATGTGTTATACCACTCATGTACTGATATATTACTGAAATTGGTTTTCAGGACCACCATAAGGGATAAGATTATCCCTCATGCTGTTTCCTGGTTCACTGGTGAGGCTGTTCAAGGTGAGGATTTTGCTAACTTGGGTGATGATGACGACGATGAGGATGACGACGAAGAAGAAGAGGACGAGGATGAGGAAGAGATGAGGAGGAAGAAAGCAAGCCAGCAAGGAAGTTAGGCTTGCAGTTGACCAGCAATATGTTTAGATATGGGAATTGAACCTTTCCTCTTGCTAATACATCCCATTTCTAATTGACTCAACAGTTGGGAACTGTTCAAAACTATAAAGAAGTAATGTGTCTTTTCCGGCATCTTAAACAACCCGTGCATCCTTCTTGTTGCATGATAGGAAAAGCCTGTTTTTACTTCCCCAGCAAAATCTCACTTCATATGGTCTTTACATACACAAACATAACATTTGAGAATAATTCCAAAGCATAACTCTGCATTGGTTTCACTGTTCTGATTAACAATCCAAGAGCTTGGTTGGGTTTATTTCCTGCTTAGTTCTAACAACTGGCTTTTGTATGCCAAATGAAGGTAGCAAGTTGTATGAGAGAAGTTAGTTTTTTGCAATTTGCATTGAACATTACAATAATGTTGTTACTTTTGGCATGTTAAGGATGAAAATGGTAATAAGATGGTCAACCAATATGTCCACTTGGGAAAGATTGGTTCTGGAAGCTACGGAAAAGTGGTAAGGTACCCTGGATATATTGATATTTTTTTTCAAATAGATGTTTAGATAGAGATGATCAGATCAGTATTTAACATTTGGATGAGGAACTGGGTCTGCACTTTCATGTGTCTATTCTGTTACTTTCATGTATCTATTATGTTACAATTTTTGTCCATTCAGTAGTTCTTTCAGATGGTGTCTGTGTTGTTTCTCAGTCAATTGAGTGTTAGTCCAACATTTATTGTTTCATCTGGATCATCTGTTGTTGTTTGTGTCATCTGGTTAGTGTAGGGAGTGTAATTGTTTCTCAAATATATGGTCAGCTGGTTCTTCCACAAAGGAATTTACTGTGGTTCACTCCAATAGGCCATCGACGTCGGCTCCTAATCAAATGATCGCTACAACGACGACGCGCGCAACAGCAGCTGCTGGTACAGCCGCGCCGGCGGCAGTGGTACTGCCCCGCCGCGGAACCCGCGGGGGCTCAGGTTCAGCGCCTCGCTCCAGTAGCGCAGCAGCATTTGCTGCTGCACCTCCGGTGCCACGAGCTGCGGCGGGAACAGAGGAGTCCCCGTTGTCGCCGCCGCCGCCACGAACTCTTGGCGTGGCTGCTGGCTGCTTCCGAACGAGATCATCTGCTGCTGCTGATCCGGCGGCGGCGGCGTCATAGGGCGCTGGAACTCGCTGGAGTACTGCATTTGGCCATGTCGCTAAGATTATATTCAAGTGCTTCTACAATTAGCTCCCATTCATATAATACTAAGATTATATAAATGTAGCTACTAGCTATACATCATCTTTGTTGAACAGTTCTCTTCTGGTGAATTTTGTTTTGTCCTGTTCGTGATAAATTTACATCTTGGCATTCAGTTTGGTTAGTAATCTACATGTGTAGTTCAGCCATTACTGTTTTTCAGTAACAACTGTAGTTTAGGAATCAGCTTATGTGTGTTTCTGTTGCTTGGATGAATTCACATGCTGGTTTTTTAGTGCCCTGCTTTGGATTTACCAAGTTAAAAAATTTGACGCCATATGAAAATTCAGGCTGAATGGATCAAATGGCTGTTTGTTTTATAGAGAAGATCAAGGACTGGAGCAACGCAGTTATTGCCTATGACCCAGTTTGGGCTATTGGAACTGGTAAAGTTGCCACCCTAGCTCAGGCTCAGGAAGTAAGTTTTTTTCTAGAAGTCTCTACTGGTTCATATATTTTTATCTGTTTCAGTGTTGGGCTGTGATGCACTACTATTATAAAATATGTTGATCTACTACACATTATCCTTTTCTTTGTGCAACGCTCAGATTCGTATTATGTTCCTAGGTGCACGCCTCCCTGAGGGATTGGCTAAAGACCAACGTCAGCAGAAGAGGTTGCTGAATCTACTAGGATCATCTACGGAGGTACATACATTTTGTTGGAGCCATCAACTTGGTGTTTTATGTGCTGACTGCTAAATCATCTTTGATAATCACACACGTGCTTCCTGCTACAGGCTCTGTAACTGCCGCGAACTGCAAAGAGCTAGCAGCACAGCCTGATGTCGATGGTTTTCTTGTCCGTGGAGCTTATTTGAAGGTAATGAAAAATCCAGAAAGACGGTTGATGTCCTGTTTCTTTTTTTCTTTTTATAAACCAAAGAAACAACGAACTGGCTGCCCGTGTTGCTGACTGTTTCCAACCCTATCTCGTCTGCAGCCTGAGTTCATCGACATCATCAACGCGGCCACCGTGAAGTCCGCTTAAGATGTTACGCTGAAGACGAACATACTTTTTTTCCGCATGTGGTGTAATGGTACCCCAGACCGCAAAAGATGGCAATCTATCATAAGTTAAACTGATTTCTGTGATTTTTCGCTTCGCCCTTGTTGTCTGGTTCCTGTGTTGTTTTTCGCCTGAACCTTTTCTGCCGCAGCAACTGTTAGTCTTTTTAAAAAATGTGCAGTTAATTTAGTTCCTTAACTCCTCTTTGAGTTTGTCTGAATCATGAATTATATTTTTGTTGTATATAGAAAATTCGGTACATGTTGAGCACATAATTTGGATTATTTTATATGTGTTGTTGTAAATGAGTATCTCATGATGCTAGAGGTCAATGTCGTGACTTGCTTATTACAGTTTCAAAGAAGAAGAGCTGGGCAATCTTGAAAGAATCTTCGAATGGAGTTCTTTATTCATGAGTGATCCTCAATTTTTTTGTATGGACTCGAGTGGTCCACAAAACCCCCCTCATTATATTGGCCGGCAAAATTGTAACCAGGGTTAGTCTTTTTAACTCAACTTTCTAGGCCTTTTGGCTAAGATAAAATGTAATATATATTCTTGTGTACCGTCGCAACGCACGGGCATTTATCTAGTAAACAATTAAGGGTCATGACAAATTATAAAAACTAACTAGATGAGGCACGGGGGCACTGGAGGCTGGTACGGGGCCACGATGGCATGCGCTAGGTGACGAGGCAACAACGGGCACAGGGGGCCACGAAGGTGGGGTGCTAGGTGTGGAGGCAACATCAAGGACAGGGTAATAGAGAACAGGCCACGGCGCTGCGCGAGGCACATGAGAGGGCAGTGCGTGGGGCGGAGAGGGGGCGTGGGAGGACATGACTAGGAGCGAGGGAAGGAACTGTTTGAAGCAAGTTTTTTTGTTGCTCCAGCTTTGTCCTCAAAAGTGGCTCTGGTTCCTAAGTGCTTTTCGTTGGGAGCTGTTTTTACACTATTTGAGAGGGGTCCTGCAGAATCCGGAGTTATAGCCCCAATGCAAACATGTTCTAAGAGCATCTCCAATAGATCCTTAAAACCCTGATCCCAATACTTATTTTTGGGTAAAGGAAAAACACCTCCAATAGTTACCTATCTAGTGTCCTAATGTTCCCACACGCGAATACCATCCCTTCTCACGGCGCAAATTTTTGTCGCTGCCCGAGTTTCAAACCGAACCTCGCTTTTCCGTTCCCGCGTGCTTCCCTCCCTTTGGTGCCTCCGGCGGTCACCTTCCACACTTTGCCTAACTTTTCTGCCTAAGGTTAGTTCTTCAATTCGAACGACTAACCTTAGGCAAAGTATGACATATTTAGCCACGAACCAAATAGTCCCTAGATTTCGTGCTCGACTAGGGCAGAGCTGGCCGATGCGAGGCGAGGCAATGGCTGCATGGACAGCATGCTGGTCCAACTCGAGGAGTTGCTCGGCGAAGAGGCGATAGGAGGCGAGGCGCTTGGATGATGTGACGCCATTGTCATTGCCGCCGCCTGGACGCGGCACGAGCCCCAACTGCCTGGTCATCCCTTGCCCGCGACTCATCAAGCAGTATAGCTCCCTGCCCAAGGAATGCAATGGCGGTTTTGGTGGGCGGTAGCACCTACTGTTGGCATGCTGTGTTGTGGAATATGCATGTATACAGTATACTCGATAATTCCATTCAACCTAGAAATCTGTTTTCTGTTCTTTTTAATTGTAATATCAAATATATGTCTGAAATGAAATTATAACAAGATGAAAATACATAACACAGTAATAGCAAATATGTCTGAAATGCAATTATATGAAGATGAAAATACATAACACATGATTGGTATTTGAAATAACAACTCATCGATGCACGCTGCTCTCGTTTAAAGATCCCGTGGAATATGAAATTGCACTTGATTTGAAACGTGTGATATGCTTAACCACACACACATGAAAATGGTATCTCTATTTGTTACCTACTTACCTAGGGTAATAAACCCTCAATTAACTCCCCTAAGCAAATCATTCATTTATGGTGGCCGTGTGGACGTAGTGGCAATTTGGTTGGAGTGAATCAACATTTACACTATATCTAACACTATTTACGCTCAGACTTGAGGAGTTTTACGATTATGAATACAAAGCATCCGAGTTATCAACGTCTCCCACTTTGGCTCGATATTTATGATCAAAATTGAGGATTTTTACGCTAAAAACTGAAGAATTTTACGCTCAAACCTGGGGTACGCCCACAAGTGTCTCGCAGAAATATTTTCCGCGTGCACAACGAAAAGAGAATCTTTTGACTTATGGTGTCTATATTTACCATAAAAATCAATTCGCTTAATAAACTCCCCTAATTCAATCCCATAATCAATTCCCCTAATCAAATACCTTCGTTTATGGTGCCTGCATGGATGCAATGGCGGTTGGTTGGACTGAATCAACATTTACGCTATATCTAACACTATTTACGCTCAGACTTGAGGAGTTTTACGATTATGAATACAAGGCATCAGAGTTATCAATGTCTCTCACTTTTGCTTCATATTTACGATCAAAATTTAGTATTTTTACGCTAAAAACTAAATAATTTTACACTCAAACCTAGGGTACGCCCACTAGTGCCCCGCATGCATATTTTCTGCGTGCACAACGAAAAGAGAATATTTTGATTTATGGTGTCTATAACTGCCATAAAAAATCAATTCCCTTAATTAACTCCCCTAATTAAATTACATATTCAAATCCCCTAATCAAATACCTTCATTTAAGGTGGCTGCATGGACGCAGTGGCTATAGTTTTGGAGTGAATCAACATTTATGTTATATCTAACACTATTTTTGCTTAGACTTGAGGATTTTTACGATCATGAATACAACACATCAAAGTTATCAACGCCTCTCACTTTGGCTCGATATTTACGATCAAAACTGATAGTTTTTAAGCTAAAAAAATCAAATTCCCTATTCAACTCCGACGACTTGCCGTACTTTTTGGATCTACCGTAAATTAGGAACCACATGCTCACGGCTGGGGGGGATCGCACCCACATGCATGCGCCTGATTGTTGGTTGGACGGGGGCAAGGGCGGATGTAGCTTCCTATAACAATTGGAAGTCCTAGGCTCCTATATCGCGTCCCTATATATATATATATGCTATATGTCGGCTAGAGTGAAGCTTCACCCAGGCCCAATGAACCAGTCAAATGGCCCACAAACCACCAAGTGAACCAGCCAACCCACCAACGGGTCCATAATCCACTAACATATCGCGACCCACGCACGCACACTCGTGACTCTCGCACGCGCCCACCCTTGACTCCCACACGCCACGTCATCTTTCAGTCATTCATCGCTCAATTTTAGTAATTATCAACAAACACAGTAATTGTTAGTGCAAAAAGAACAATTACTAACGAAACATTCAATAATCTATCACTTCAGTAGTAAAGAAACGATCAGTAATTACTAACGAAACATTTATGAATTGATGACAAAATGTTTAGTAATTACTGATGTTGTGCTCTTTCAGACATTCATCGCTCAGTTTTAAAAATTATCAGTAAGCATAATAATTGTTATTGTCAAAAGAACAATTACTAACGAACCATTCAATATTTTATCACTTGAGTAGTGAAGAAACATTTGGTAATTACTGACGAAATGTTAAGTAATTACTGATGAAACACCCGGTGTGCACCGGACTGTCCGATGGGACACCCGGACAGTCCGCGGAGAGAGGCCCACAACTGGCGCTCTCAGGCTGTAGCACCAGACTGTTTGGTGTGCACCGGAAAGTATGGGTAATGGTCGGATCAAACGATCGGCTGACGTGGCCAGGGCATCGGACAATGAACAGTGCATGTCCGGTGTGCACCGGACTGTCCGGTGCGCCCGTCGACAGAAAGCTGCTGCTTCTATCCAACGACTATAATTATGGGCGGAGGCTATAAATATCCCCAACCAGCCATTTCAAGGTGTGGGAGCCCAAGCAACATACCAAGGCATAATATATACATTTCCAAGTGCTCATACACCCAAGTGCTTAATAGAATCACTCGGTGATTAGCGTAGGTGCTTTGCGAAGTGCTTAGGTTAGTCAGACCGCTTTAGCAGTTGCTCTAGGTGAATCCTAATTATTTGAGTGAGTTTAGAAAAACAACACTTAGCCAAAACCTAGTTTGTACATGCTAGTTTGTTTACTTGCATAAGTTTTGCTCTAGGGATTTATTTGTGGCCTAGTTTAGAGAAAGTGTTAGAAGTCCTAATTCACCCCCTCTTAGGCTTCAACGTTTCCTTTAATTGGTATTGAAGCCTAGTTTGGCTCATTTGAAACGATTTAGCTTCACCGCTAAAAGAGCCGACACTTTTAGAGGAAGGGGATGGATACCCATAGGCCACCACACTTCGACGACAATAACTTCCCTTATTATAGTGCTAGAATGGCTTGTTACCTAGAGGCCGTTGATCTAGGTGTTTGGAGAGTCACTCGTGAATGTAACACCCCATGTGTTTATTTCTCGTTTGATCACGAGTATGGATTTAAGCAAGAATTATCGGTGAGAATATTGGCCTCTATGCCTTAATCATCTTCACCTATCACAGTTTTGATATCGTCTTTATTTCTGCCCATTTGGATTAATATAAATGGTTTGTGAAATTCGGAACGTATTTATTATATGAGCTATAGAGTCTTGCTCCTATTTAAAAATTAATCTATTAAACGAATACGAATTTGGAAGCTCGATCCACAGATGCGATCTGTGTCCCAAATAAATTTATTAGAATTTGACGATGAATTTTGTGCTATTTGGATCGTTTGGTCAAGCGATGGTGAATTAGAAAACACTTGACTTTTATAATCGAGACCCTGAACATTAACCAAGAAATCGTGTATGAGAGTTTAGAATTTGCGCTTTGCTTTTAGCAAATTATCTGTAGCCGTGGAATCAGGTGTTCAGACCGCGGATAAAATTTTCCGGTTTTTGAATCGAATCAAATGTAGCACAGTCTAAGACATCGAAGATAATGACGTGGTCTGGTGTTAGTTTAAAATTAATCGAATAAGACGGATTGGAAAGGTCATCTAAGTATTTCGCTCTTGTTCGAGCGATCGCTACAAATTCCGTAGAGACACTACTAGGGGCAAGCTATTTAGATAAATCGAACCCGAACTAACCGAAACTGGAACAATTGTTAGCCGATTCTAAACCCGAAGTAAATAATATGTGTAACCCAAATGTTGTTTTAATTCGATCTGTTTACAGCATGCTCGGATAAATCGTCTCAAATTCCTTAATAAAGTCTAAATACTGATGTTGATCTCTTTTGGTTCGGTCTATTTGCTTCTCACCCTGATCCTAATGTTTGAATAGAGCAAATTTCGTCTGGTTTAGATTAATTAAGCACCATCTGAACTACTGTGGTCGATAGAGTTTAAATCCGATCAATTTAGATTTTGTCTCAAAACTCTAACTATAGAACTCGGATATATGCACACGTTCTGTTAAAGGAAAACAGACGAAATCTAGTTCTTTTTATCCACCGCTCTTCCTATTCTTTATTCATTATCTACGTTGCTTCTCACAAGTTCCAGCCGATGTCTGATATTTAAAGATGTCTGATATTTAAAATTCCTCCCATGCCGCTCTTCTTCCTGGAAAAAAATCCCAGCCATTTCTTACCTTCTTCACGTGATGGGCCTCTGGAACACTCACGCCACCTGCATGCCCACGCGTCCTCTTCTCTCTCTACGTCAATCCCTTCTTCGGTGCTCCCTTATCTCCTCACAACGCTCGACTCCCTGGAGAGCTTCCTACGTGCGTGCTCTTCTCTTCCACTCAAGCAGCCGCCCCTGCTCGCCTCTCTCAGCTCACTCTCTCTAGCTGCCATGGAGCTTGCCCAGCTATCAACCTCTGCCCCACCAGCGTCATATCGCCATCCGGTAGTTATTGTGTTATTTATTCGTGTGACTGTGATTTAAATTCTCATGTGTGTATGTTCTATATTAATTCCCTTCAGAGTTTTATGGTGTGTTGCCCTGGTTTAATCCCATCTGAATGCACACGTGTGCTAGGTGTTCGGGAAATCGTCTGGGGATCGTTGCCGTTTTCGAAACGTCTGAGTCAAGATAGTATTAGTGAGTTGATTCACTAATCCTTCTAGCTAGTTTGATGATTGGATGCGTTGGATTAAATTACTGGTCATAATGATAGTCCTTATATGCTATTTTTATTTAAAAATAGGTTATTAATGTTTATGTAATTTCTGGTAATAATTGTTAAATAGACGTTTTTTCTATGTATATGGTAAAGTTTAGGCGGCAATGTGATTTAGGCGAGGAGTGCTTTGGTGGTGGATACGAATGTCTAGGGTAATTTAATTAATTTGACATTTTCAATGTGCTTGTGATCGTGCTTGTGATCGCAATTATGGCGTAGACATGTCGTGTGAAGCTCGGGTTTAAGATACAGTTTAGGAGAAGGGGGTTTCGGTAGACAAGTATACGATGTTGGTGAATCGATGACGTGAAAATAGGTTTAGTATTAAATCGGCTAGCTGACATGTTTTGTTAGGGTAGTTGTGTTAGATTCGACTAATCTTGAGAAGCATGACTGTTGTACTTAGTCATCTGTCGTTGGCCAGTGTTTTCTTATAAGTGTGGTAATGTGTCTCGCCGTTAAGTATTGTAATCTATCGATGTTATGCTCTAGCTTAAGACTTAGGTTTAATTATTGTTGTTTGTTGTTTGAGTTAAGTTCGATTTTCTCGAAGATTATGATTATTGTGGAGTCATAGTTATCTAGTGTGTGCTCATAGGAGTTGTGATGCATCATCACTAAGTGTTTAGTTCGTTTTCGTGAAGCATTATGTAGTCTTGCTATTCCTTCTTATGTTCATACATGTGCATTATGCATCTCGTTAGGTATGCTAGCTGAGAATCGTGCGAAGCAAAGGACGCAGACCAGAGCATACCACACAAGACAATGTCGTTCGGCAAACCCAAAAAATGGACAAACTGAACGAGTGCCAAAACAAAGGATGGTCGTCAAGTGATCGTTGTCTAACAAACACTAACCTAGTGTTATCCTAGGCAAGCCCCGGTGCATTTGCCACCTTCCTTGTGTTTACAAAATTTTATCACTTATATGCTGCATTAGGTGACAGAAGTTGATTGATTAAACTCTTAATGCATTACCATCCTTGAAAGCTTGATTACCATACATTGTTATCAGTTAAATAAAAACTAGTGATGCTTAGTCACGCTAATAGATTAAGAAAAATGTTTTTGATCTATGACTCATGTTTTTACAAAAGAAAAATGAGTCTAGGATAATGAAGGCATCAAGACGTTGATGAGTTCATTATCCAGGCATGGCCCCTCTGTCAGGCGCCAAAGTTTTGAAATAGTTTAAAATGAGACCAGACGCTGGGCAGGAAAAGTCGCTCGTCTGTGTCGATTAAGGACCGTACCGATTGTTGGCCTGCTGATCTAGGACCTTTTATCTGGCCACATACCTCGTCATGGGTAAGCCTGAACCCGGCTATTCCATACATGAAAAGACAATCGTGCACTGGGAGTGGAGAGATGGCGAGAGTGGCATGTACCCACCTGTCACACGGCTGGATTGTGGAGTACCGTGCTCTCGGCTGGTCTTGACCTGTTCATGTGGTGGAGGATCTGTGGGAATGGTAGACATGTGCAAAAGAGTTAAGGGAAGCATATGTCGTGTGGGTGGAGATCCCCAGCTGGGTATTAATCCATTCAGATCGCCGTTACTTCTCGGTTATGAAGACTAGATCTTCGACTTGCAGCGTAGTTAACAAGTATAACAGAGTTTTGATTAAAAGCAACCTAGTGTAGGTCAAGTGAATGATCTAGATTAGGAAAATGCTAGATTCAGGCTAGAAGATTCAGGTAATAAACTAACTTGTGAAATAAAACTTGGCTTAAGGACCCACTTCTAGTAAGCTTTTCTCCAAAATGAATCCTTGAACTTTGATGAGCTTTACCTTGATTCCCAAAATCCAACATACCCTTGAGAGTCTTTTCCTTAGTCGGAAAAGTCTTGCTAAGTAATTGCCTACTCAGGGTTTTATTCCCTATTGTTTTTCAGGTTATAGTTTTGTTCTATTGTGGATGGTGCTAAGTGCCAGTGGGCTCAGCCTTCTTATATAATTATATCCCGTCTTTATCTTCTGTATGAGGATTATCACTCAAGCTAGCATGTATTTCAAACTTATGAAAATTTTACATCATTCAAAATGTAATCCTTCTAATTCACTTTTGTAACCACTCTGATCATGTACAATGTAAACTTGTTGTAAACTTGTAAAATTTTGTAATAAGGATTCCGCTGCAAATATTGGTGTGTGATTTGTGTTTACTTAATCCAGCGGTCTTGGTTACATGTGGTTTATCCGGGGTCTTTGGGACACTCGGACAGATCCTGTTAACTTGTTTGGTACACATGCATAGCCATTCGAGGTCCTTTGGACAAAGACAGGTGCATGTGGGCCCGATAACTTGGAAGGTTCTGTCACATCTGGTATCGGAGCAAGATTAAGTATAATACGGTCACATACACATTTTAAAAACAAATTTTTGGTTTCGAAAACCTATTTTTTAACCAAACACATTGTTTGGTTTTGAAAAACAAATTTGAAAAACTATAATGCCAGCGACATCCTCTATTAAGCCCTAAACTAAGGACTATCCGGTGGTTTCGATCAAAACACTAACCCACAACTAGGGTAATATTGCATACATGTGTAACGTTGTTTTTGAGGCCATTCAGTCTTAAATGGATCGACGCTCAGGTAAGGTGAGATGTGAGAGCATGACCGAACAAACGTTCTAGGGAAGAGCTTATATGTGGCGCCTGATTATATACATGTTATACATATGTATATATGAAGGCTGCGATGTGGAGTAATTACTTTTCCGGGAATTTGGTACCCTATGTGTGTGTATGGGTATACATGCATGGGAATAGTGAGAAGTGTAATGTACTTGCAATGACGCACCTACGTCCAAGTAAGAAGGTGAGTTACAATAATGGGCTGCCCTATGGTTAATGTGTGGCAGCGGCACCTATGCGTGGCTCGGCGCTTAATGAGGAGCTGGCCTCCATATAGAAATATATGGAGTATAAACTATGATAAATTGTCATGTGCGAATTGCATCATGGGGAAATGGACTGTGATGGAAATTTTCTGCAGGTACACTAACTTCGAACCCGTATGTGTAGCTGTCGACTAGCAATATACGGAGAGAGAACGTAGGTATGCCACCAATATAGAACTCTATTGCCACATTATGTTGGCAAAATCAGTGAGAATGAATAGGACGAGCATGCATCCTGATTGTTGCATCGTGTTTGTCATCTGTGCACCAAAATGCTTCTCTCACCTTTATTCTAGCCATCAGTGATTGTAGATAATGTGGTGTGATGCTGTATTATGAACTTCGATGAAATAGTTGCTCTCCGTTCTTTAGGTAATCTGTTTAGGTATTATATGTGTTTGCTCTTGTACTTGATCTGCCGATAGAATGTTAGTGGCTTGTTTGCATAAATCCAAAAGCTAGACATGTGCTTATATAGTGAACCTTGACCTAAACCCGTATTAATATCGACTACTCATCCTAGGTGTCATCTTGTGTGAAGCCTATTCTTTTCACAAGGATTTTTTTGGGATCTTATCAATTAGAATGGGTTATGTCTTCCTCATCTCCATCCTTGAAATATCATGGGATCTACCCCATAATGTTATCATTTCTTCCAAAAATTCCTTCAAGTCTCCAAGCATGAATGGCTTTGAATTTTCGATTACTACTCCATGACCAAGCTCATGCAAATCAATGCTTAGATAATCTTTTTGTTGAATGTAAAATGCATTCAGACTTAAAATAAGGATCTCAAGTCTCTGTTCTAGACACCTAATATGTGACTCTTTTGGGGTCTTGTCTCCATCCTAAACCATGCCCTTATTCAGTTGGTGCAAGTTGATATCCCTAATTCTAGTTTGTCTCTTCTTGAGGATCATATCGTTGCTTTATCAATCTGACCTAGAAAGGACATGTTCAGTTGGTGCAAGGCGCTTACAAGTGTCAAAACTTGGGTTGACTCTTCAAGCGAAGATGAACCCCCAAGGATGCACAACCACCGATCCTCATCTTGCTCATCACGGTCATCATGTAAGTGCGTTATGGCAAGAGGAAAAATGAGTATTCGATCCTCTAGTGATGGTAGCAGTAGTGATGATGAAGGTGAGGGAAAGCCCTCCGTAGATGAGCTTGCGGGAGGATGTTTGCACTAAACAAAAATCTCAACTTAAAACTTTGAAAAATAAGTTGATTAGCTCTTAAAATGACTATAAAGGTTTGTTAGAAAAAATTGAAACATTTGCAAATTTAAATTGTGAGCTATCAACTAAAATTGAGCAATTAGAGTCTAGTGCTACCGATGATGGCCTTATTAAAAAGAATGAAAAACTTAAGGCTAAGTTAGCTAGCTCTCAAGAAGCCATTGAAAACTTGCTAGGGAAGATCAAAATTCTTAGCATACACAATAATGAGCTATCTACTAAGCTAGAAATATTGGTAGCACCCCAGAAGTATCTTTGATTGAAATACCTAAAATTATTAAGAAATATGCTTCTACTTCTTGTTTTGATTTAATTGACAATTCTAACCCCTGCAATCAAGTTGTTGTTAAGAATGTTGTTATAGAAACATGTTCGGATGAGATTGGAATGGAGAATGAGCAATTAAAGCAAGAGGTGGCTTGCCTTGGTAAGACTTTATATGATAAGAAAGGCAAAGTCAAACAATTCCAACCTTCTTAGGATAACACCACTGCGGGAGTGAACAAGCCTGTGGAGGGAGAAACTGTGATTTGTAGGCTATGCCACAAGGAAGGCCATCAGTCTTACCAATGCAAGGCAAAGACTGGGGATAATCAAAGGCAAAAGCTCAAGCAAAAGCCAACAAGCAAAATCTCCAACACCTACATCAACAAGGTGGATAAAAAGGATGTTACACCATACTTAATCAAGAAGAAAAAGAATGGAAAGGTGATAGCAATCAAGGCCAACAAGCAAGCCAATAAAGGAAAGGGGGCCAAACGCATCTGGGTGCCAAAAGAAATTATTTCAACCATGAAAAGCACCAAGAAGGTTTGCATCCCAAGAGGGAAGTGAGAAGTTGGAAGGACCTCGGGGAATTTGGAGACTTGGCAAAATTGGGATGTATATCATGGGATGCATTATATTGGATCAAGTCTATTACCAAGTGGGTTAATGTATAATTTGGACCCAAATTTCCCCACCCATGACTAAGGTAACTAGATTATTTTTGTATTTCTTGTTTTAGATATGCGTATCTATTTTTCTTGTATCTAGTTTTACCTTTCATACCTAGTGCTACAATTGGTATTTACTTTTGATTAAAAATGCATGCATACTAGGTTAATCATATGGTAGGATTGCTCACTTTCAATTCGTATTCTTGAGCAAACCTACATGGTTTAAAATGTTAAGCACGACACATAGCTTATTTAACATTCCTAAGAAAATGATACATCAATTGATATTTTCATATGACATATACTACAATTTTATATACTACAAGTTGTATAATACTTCAATTGTGTTTCAATTGGTATCATTTAACTTGTATGTGCCAAAGCTCGGATTATAGATAATTTGCGCCGCTTGATATCAAATCAAAGTGCATGTCTTCTACAAGCATTCAAAACTTGTATGCACACTTTCAGGGGGAGGTTACTCTATAATCTAAGTCTTTGAGACTAATACCTGTTTTCAAGTCTATTATATGTAGTAGTCTCATTGAAGGAAAATGGAGTCCCTAGAGAAAGACTATAAGCTTCCACTGCAAATCTACAAGGATTCTTATGTCTCACAAGTCTTCAATTGACCTTCAATTGGTATCTTTGAGACTACATTTGGTATCATTTACTTGTCTTCTCCAATATTTGATTAGACTATAGTTCACATCCTATACTTCCCATGTTGCTTTAAATGCATATGCTGTCAAATCATATATGTTACCTATGCATAAGGGAAGTCAGTCTAATCAAATCATGCCTTGTTCCTCTATTAGTCACATGTTTTTTTCCTAAAAGTAGAAGATCTCTGTCCGGGGAGTATTTCTTCGTCTCTAAAGGGGAGAATATTCTTTCAAAAGGAGAACACTCATTTATGGGGGATAATTTTTAGTGCTTCAATTGTTAAATCTTTTAAGAGGGCAAGTTTTATTTGCTTCCTACATGCTTTTAATGTCTTCCTTTTTGGTGGTTGATGCCAAAGGGGGAGAAGTTTTAGGGACTAAAGCAATGGAAATTCTATCAAACACCAATCACATCAAATTAAAATTTTTGATCTTACAAGTGGTTTTGGTTCTTTGGTCTAAAATAGGAAGTAAGAGAATTATGGAGTTAGGGGGAGGCTTAAGTCCGTAATCTCACATTGTGGGACTTACATGCATCTTAGCAAGTAGATTGCACATTTTCATTCAAATGTTTGTTATATTTGCTTGCTTTGGTTGTGTTGTCATCAATCACCAAAAAGGGGAGATTGTAAGGAAAATGGACCCGGGCCTTTTTGCTAAAAAGGTTTTGGTGTTTGATGATCAACATAACATGTGAACTAATGTGTTTTCTAGTGTTTATGTTTATAGTTAACAGGATGCGAACATGATTGGACTAAGACACTAAGGATGCAACACCTCAAATGAAGACATAAAAAGAACTTAGAAGTCCAAGACTCAAGAACAAAAGAAGCCCAAATAATCAGTGAAGAAATCCATGAAGAGGACAGTCAGCCAGCACACTGGTGGTGCACCGGACAGTGAACAGTACATGTCCGGTGTGCATCGGACTGTCTGGTGGGACACCAGGACAGTCTGCGCAGAGAGGCCCACAATGGGCGCTCTCGGGCTGTGCACCAGACAATCTGGGTAACGACGGCTAACGTGGCCTGGGCACCAGACAATGAACGATGCATGTCCGATGTGCACCGGACTGTTCGATGTGCCTGTGGACAGAAAGCTGCTGCTTCTGTCCAATGGCTATAATTGTGGGGGGGAGGCTATAAATACCCCCAACCGGCCATTTCAAGGTGTGGGAGCCCAAGCAACATACCAAGGCATAGTATAGACATTTCCAAGTGCTCATACACCGAAGTGCTTATTAGAATAACTCGGTGATTAGCGTAGGTGCTTTGCGAAGTGCTTAGGTTAGTTAGACCGCTTTAACGCTTACTCTAGGTGAATCCTAGTTAGTTGAGTGAGTTTAGAAAAACCACACAACCCCTCGGCTCTTGCGCGAGCCGTTGTAATTGTACCGAGTGGGGCGAGAGTCTTGCGAGACCGTGACAACCGCGTTTGTGTCACGACCGCCACCGTGTACCGGAGGGAACGAGGCCCGTGGTGTTTTTGGCCGGAAGCTCGATAGTGGAGACGGTGGGGAGCATCCGAGAGGAGCTGGAAGCAGAGCACCACTTGCACGTGGAGAAGGCCCACAATTCTCTATGGAGTTACTCGACCGTGGTGTCTGGCCTTCGCTTGGGCTACCCTTTGTGTAGGGGCACCATGGAGGATTAGTCGGGACCTTGCGTGGTTCCGGATACCTCGGTAAAAATACCAGCGTCATCCACGAGAGTTTGCATCTCTATCTTGCTCTTTAGCTTCCACATTTATATTAAGCATTTAAGTTTCAACCTTGTCTTTATAATTAGATTGTTTAGGATTGAAACTTAGCCATTGCGGTAGAGATATCAACACTTAGACAAAACCTAGTTTGCACATTCTAGTTTGTTTACTTGCATAGGTTTTGCTCTAGGGATTTATTTGTGGCCTATTTTAGAGAAAGTGTTAGAAGTCCTAATTCATCCCCTCTTAGGCGTCAGTGTTTACTTTAGGGGTGGTATGGGAGCGGATCATGGATCCATCACACGAGGGTCTCGAGGCGATCGGGCACGCGTCATAGAGGGTGCACCGGTAGGTCGGCGAACGAGGGGCTGAGTGCATGCTGGGATAGGGTGGCGCGAGGAGCATAATGAGGATGGTCCGGGTGAATCTTCACCCTAGGTGACAAATAGCGCTAGCCTATATTTATACTTGTTAGTTGCACGTACATGACTACGATTTTTATATATCATATAGGTAGACCTTTCTTAAATAAGATATTTATTCAAACACGATTATATTTTTTATTTTCAAATTATTAGTATATGTATATATTTATAATATCTCTACTCCATATAACATAAATGGACATGAGTTGTAGTGGTAGAAACCAAGTGCTTTATACCAAGCGAGCAATGTTCAAATCCCTCACCGTGCTTGCTCATTGAGGAGGTGGCGCACAGAGTGAGAAACCCCCGCTTTGTATAACACAAATGTACATGAGTTGCAGCGGTACAAACCAAGTGCTTTATATTGAGCAAGCAAGGTTTGAATCCCTTACACTCTATTTTTTTGGATATTCTACGCGATAGGGGAAATTATTCACTCCCTAGAGGAGGTGACACACGACTGGAGAAAACTCCGCTTTATATTGGTTATATATGTATGTCTTTGTGTGTATATATATAGGAAAGGTATATTGGAAGCCCTGAGCTTTCTAATGGTAGAGGAAGCCCTGGCCGACCACCCCTGCGACATGGTTGGACCACACCGGCACACCCACGCACACCCCACGCCTGTGTGCACCACTCAAACCTCCCCCACGTGCGTCAGTCAAACCCCCGGTCCAACATCCTAACCCCCCGCGTGGGACGCACGCTATAAATTGCGGTTCTGTTTTTTTCGCAAATAGCATAACTAGTTCATAGAAATAGCGTAAATAGTTAATAAAGATGGCATAAAAACCTCGCCCATACATTGGACTCGTGCACACGCGTAGGCGCATGCATGCAGATTCTGTTTTTATGGTAGATCCAATAATTATAGCAGATCATGAGAGTTTTCATTGCATGTGCGCAAATTTTGGATGACATTTTTATTTCCACTGATTGCTCACAAAAATTGGATGGCTCCATAAATATAGGATTGCTCCAACACCTATGCAGGTAGGCTTGTTAAAACAAGTTTATGATATATACTGATACGAATTATGCTACACGGTGTAGTTATTTATGTAATTCAGTACACTGCGTAAAAATTTGTTTCTAGCTGCATGCTCAAAAATTTAGGATGACAGAAATGTGCAATGAAAGGAAATGGATTAGCATGCATGGAAACAAAAATCTTATTTAAATATTTTATTTCCTCCATAAATATAGGGTCACTCCAAAAACCATGTAGCTAGGCTTGTTATATCCAGTTTATGATATATACTGGTACTTATAATATTGCACGGTGTAGTTATTTATGCAATGCGACACACTATGTAAAATGCGGTTCACTGGTGGACGCATCTCCATGTTCGAGCGTAAAACTTGTAGTTATGAGCGTTAATACCGAGCCAATGTGAGAGGGGTTGATAAATCCGGTGCGTTGTATTTACGATCCTATTTTTATGGCAGATCAGAAAATTATGGGAGTCACATGCATGTTGTTTCTATTTTTATGGAGATCCAAAAATTATGGTAGTTCGTCGGAGTTTCCATTGCATGCACACAAATTTTGGGTGATATTTTCGTTTTCACAGCACACACGTAAAAAATTTGATGACATGAGTCACACAGAGCATAAATACTTATACATACTCTCATAAATACTTACACACTGTAGCATAATAGATAAAAAACTTAATATCGGTCCAACTAATAACCCTTGTGGGAATTAGGGATAGTTTTATTGAAGACGTAAAAATCTAGCGGCTATGAACATATGTGATTTGATTTGATTTTTACGGTAATTAGGAACAACACAAACAAAGGAATTTCATTTTCAATGTGCATGCAACAAATATGGCATCCAGTAAACCGATGTACAAACTCCATGTTCGAGCATAAATCCTTCAGTTTTAACGTAAATAGTGCATGTGGTAGGCATAAAACTTAATAATCGAAGACATAACACAGATTGGAGGAGGTAGTCACTGGAGGACGCCGTCGAGGACACAATATCGGAGGGAGGTCGTCAGTTGGGGCACCTGAACTGCACTGGATCAGGAGATGTCACGTGCGACCGTCAGCTTGCGCACCTCGTGCCTTCCGTGGACGCCACTCGATCTTCGCAACTTATGTGGCGCCATCACTCCTCGCACATTGGGGGGCACTACCGTCGTTCGTGGGTTATGGTGTGCCACCGCCACTCGGGCCTGGGGGTGCGATGCCATCGCTCGCTCGCCTTGGGAGCGTGTCGCCGCTTGCTCGCCCGCCTCAGGAGTGCAGCCGCCTCTCACCCACCTCGGAGCCCCAAGGTCACCGCTGCTCGCCTTCCTCGGGGCCCAGACACCGCTCGTCCTCCGGATCGGGGAGTCGTTGCCACCGCGCCTCCGAATCTGTGAATTGCTGCCGTGACTCTGGATCGAGGAACTGCCGCCGCAACCGCAACCCTAGGGGTCCGCCACCACCATGTGATATTCTGGCCCTGGTGAATGGTGAGATCTTGGTCCAAGGCTTAATAAAATTAATAGAGTACTCATACCAATTAGGTGCATCTTCTTTTTTGGAAGCCAATCTCGAAAGAACCTCTAGGTTAAGCGTGCTTGGCCTAAATCAATCTTAGGATGGGTGACCGACTTGGAACTCTTCTCGGATGCACATGAGTAAGGACAAAGTACACATAAAAGACTCATGTTGGTCTATGGGGACGATATATGATCCCAGAGAGCTGCCAGGAGTAAGTACCATTGGTCCGGGAGTGGACGGGGTGTTACAAATGGTATCAGACCCGACCCTCGCGGTTTCATGGGCGTGTGTAGGCTAGGGGTTCGAGCATATGGAGCATGACACATGTGGGCCCAGAGTGGTCAGATGGCATGGCATATGACGACACTAGACACACAAAAATGGCCAAGTGAGGAGGTTACTGGCATGGGGTTGAGCGACGAGGACGTCGGTCTTCTAAAGGGGCTGGATTGTGATATCCTAACCCCTGTGGATGGTGATACCATGGCCCAAGGATTTAATAGAATTAATAGAGTACTCATACCAATAAGGTGTATCTTCTTTCTTAGAAGCCTATCTCGAAAGAACCTCTAGGTTAAGCGTGCTTATCCTAGAGCAATCTTAGGATGGATGACCGACCTGGAAGTCCAGGCCTTTAGATATAATATATATATATATTATATTTTTATTTAAAAGGAAAATAAAATATCTTTTTTTTCTAGTTGATCTCTAGCTAGGGACTGCTATAGGGCGTGGTGGTATGACATGGGCGTGTTGTTGGCACGAACGTGGCCCGACATGGTAGCTAGAACACGAGCTGGCTAGGGCGGGCGCAGCCGCGTAGCTGTTTGGTAAGGCGTATAGATGACAATGGACTCTAATTTCCGATTCTCCACGAGGAATTATTTCATTAGAGAATGAGGATGTGGAAGTTGTCTCCTTCATGGGGATGTAAATAGGAAAACATTCTTCCCTAATGGGTAAATAGAGATGGGGACAAGGAAACATTTTCCATGCCCGTTCCCCATAGGCGTGTGGTTGGCCACTTCCCGGATGAAGGAAAGTGTCCTCGACCTTGCTGCTATGAAGTTCACGCATAGGCCGAATTTTTTGTATTTTAGCCCCTTTCGAGTCAAAAATTTACCTTTGGACCCCCAGAAATTTTATTTGCATGTTTGGACCCGAAGCTCGGCGCCACAGCCTGTGGCGCCGAGCTAACACAGCTCGGCGCCACAGCCTGTGGCGCCGAGCTTCGTGACGTGGCTGTCCCGCGTGGCACCTAGCTCGGCGCCACAGATCTTGGCGCCGAGCTAGGAAACCCCGCAAACTGCATTCCCTGTGCGCGTTTCTTCTCTTCTCTGCTCATTCGAAAACACGCCGACGCCGCCGCCGCCGTCCACGATATCGCCGCCGCCTGCCCGAGCTCCGGCTCGCCGCCGCCCGCCCTCCCCGGCCCAGCTCCGGCTCGCCGCTCGCCCCGCCTGCCCGCCCGGAGCTCGCCCAGAGCTCGCCCAGCTCCGGCCCGGCTCGCCGCCGCCCCGAGCTCTCCCACGCCGAGCGCCCGCCCCGAGCTCGCCCAGCTCCGGCCCGGCTCGGCGCCGCCCCGAGCTCGCCCGCGCCGAGCGCCCGCCCCGAGCTCGCCCAGCTCCGGCCCGGCTCGCCGCCGCCCGCCCCACGCAGTCCACTGCCGCCCCGAGCTCGCCCGCAGTCCACTGCCGACCATTCCCCGCCGCCCGGAGTCCGGGCAACGATCGGCCACCGCCCGCTCCGGCCCCGGTAGCTCCCGCCCCCACTGCCGACCAGTATTTTTTTTAATTACTTAGTTTGTAAACTAGTAGTAATTAGTTAGGTATCCACTTATTTATTGTTTAGTAAATAGTTAGATATTTTGTTGTTAGTGTTTATTAAAATAGTTAGCTAGTTTGTTGCGTAGTATATTGTTAGTGTTTAGTAAATTCTTAGTGATTATATAGTTACCATTTTGTTTAGCGCATTGATATTACATGTTTTCTGTGTTGGCAACCATCGTGTTGTCGTTTATTCGCAGGTTCTATAAACATCACTTTACAGGGGAGGTGCTGCCAAATTTTTTACTGACAATTGGTTTTATTTGTACGTAGGTGTTCGTCCGACTTGACCTTCTCCACCGTTAGCTGGACTCGTACGCGTTCTCAGGTATACATAGTTTTCGTACATTATTTATAGATTATGTAATTTCGTTTGATGTGTTCATTTAATATTTACTGTATCGTTTTTAGTTAATATATATTTATTACTTAGTAAGTTAGTAGGCTTAAGTATGTAGCCATTATTGTGTTAGTAATCCATTTTTGCAATAGATGGACAGCCTAGTAACACTATACCATGGAGGAAGGGTGGAGATAGATGCTTATGGGAGTGTTACTTTTGATGGTATGAAGATCGTGACCATGTTGTTCGTTGAAAGACCATCTTTTGACCAGCTTTTGGCTCGAGCTTGTGAGGAGATTAGTTGCGACATAAACGACCCTAGAATATCAATTCAGGGTTTGTTGTCCCATATTACATATGGAACAGTTGTCCGACGGTTGATCTCCATTACCTCAGAAGATGATTGGGTGATATATTTAAGAATTGTGAAGACGATGGTTCCACCATGTTTGGATGTGGTTGTTCAAAAGTTACCTGTTAGTCATTGCGGAGGTCGAGTCGGGTTGTCTCCCCAAATGCCAAATGCATCTCGTATTGAAGCTCCTTTGGTAGAGCTTCATGAAGAAGTCGTTGTTGTGCCCGATGCTCAATCGGGTCCGCACGAGTATGGGATTTCTCGTCCTATTCCCGGCGTTTGTGGGGCTTCTAATGCGGTGGTACCCCCCCAAGAGATCCCATTGACCCAGGATCCAGTTCACGATCATCGTAGTAAGTGTCTTCGACACATTGTTCGTATCCATCGTTATTTCGTTTGGTTAGACTTTTTAATGTGGTTTTTCTTGCTCCGACACGATGCAGGATCTCCACATATGGATAATGCTGCTTATCTTGATGTGCCTGTGTCATATAATATGGACAACATATGCAGGGCATCCAATAGTGTTGATGTTCAGATTGAGGATGAGGAGGAGCCATATGAGGCTGCACGGGCCTTAGATTCTGATGATGACCGTCCGGTTCAAGAAATGACGGAGCAAGAAATTGAACTCATAAGACGTTTGTGTCCGGAGCGAGACCCTGCAGTACATGAATTTAGCAGTTTAAGTCATTCCACCCGTGCTTATGCTGAAGGACGTGACGATGAACTGCTAGAGGCTCCGGATAACGCCGACAGCATTGAGATTAAGGTAGGCTTACTTTTCAAGGACCTGCCTACACTGAGACGATGGCTACAGGAATATTCAGTGAACCGGAAGAGGCCGTTCAAGGTGAGACATTCGTATGCACAGCGTCGTTACACTGTTGTGTGCGAGGTGTCGGAATGTAATTGGAGGGTATGTGCCTGAAGGCAGAAGGACACCGGAAAGTTTAAGATCACCAAAATTGTAGGTCCACACACTTGTGCCCAGACAGAGCTGAGCACTAAGCATCGTCAGTTGACATCTACCCTGATTGCGAAAAGGATATTGGGGATATTGAAGGGTCAGCCAAATTTGAAGGTGAAGTCAATTATGACCATGACTTCGGAGCTGTTTGGTTACAAGATCAAATATGGGAAAGCATGGAGGGCAAAGCAGCGAGCATGGAAGATGATATACGGGGATTGGGAGGAGGGTTATGAGAAGTTACCAGCATTGTTCAATGCAATGAAAGCAAAAAACCCAGGCATGCATTACGAGTACATCCCCAAACCTGATGAATGGAGGCACGGTAGAGAGATATTTTTTCGTGCTTTCTGGTGTTTCTCGCAGTGCGTAGAGGCCTTCAGGCATTGTCGTCCCGTGCTCTCTATTGATGGTACTTTTCTGCTTGGGAAGTATAAGGGCACATTGTTGGTTGCCATATCATGCGACGCAGACAACGCACTGGTTCCTTTGGCATTTGCTTTGGTGGAGAGAGAGAACAGAGATAGTTGGTCTTGGTTCTTGCGGCTTGTACGCATCCATGTCGTAGGCCCTGGACGCGAGGTTGGTGTCATATCTGACAGACACCAAGGTATTCTTAATGCAGTGCAAGAGCAGATTCCTGGCTACGCACCCATGCACCACAGATGGTGCACTCGACATCTAGCAGAAAATCTTCTTCGAAAGGATCATAGCAAGGCTAACTTCCCCCTTTTTGAGGAGGTATGTCGACAGTTGGAGGTTTCGTTTTTCGAGGATAAGTTGAAGGAACTAAAAGATGCAACAAATGTTGAAGGTAAGAACTGGATTGCTGGATTGCTGAGGGAACCGCAGAAATGGACAAGGGCCTACGACGAAGGGGGCTGGCGGTTCGAGTTTCAGACTAGCAACATGGCCGAGTCATTTAACAGTGTGCTCAAGGGTATACGGGGCATGCCAGTCAATGCTATAGTAACATTCACTTTTTATAGGCTTGTGGCTTGGTTTAATGAGAGACACGCGCAGGCCAAGGCAATGCAGACCCGTGGGCAGAGATGGGCACCTAAACCAACATCACACCTTAATAATGCAAAGGAACGTGCCCATAGACATGAGGTACAATGCTTTGATGAGGAGTTGGGTAAATACGAGGTAACAACACTAGGCGGCATAACTTCCGACGGTGAGGTTCGACCTTCGAGGACACATGTCGTGTTACTTGATGCATTCTGGTGCGGATGTGGTAAACCTAGACAATACCATTTTCCATGTTCTCATTATGTTGCGGCCGCACGTCATCGTAACTTTGCATTTGAGAGCAGAATACCTTCTGAGTTCAGTGTAGAGAGCTTAGTACGTACCTGGAGCCCTCGTTTTGAGCCATTTCTTGATGAGTCACAATGGCCAACGTACACCGGTCCGGTATACATTGCTGATCCAGCGCATCGATGGGACAAACGTGGTAGTAGGAAAAGGAGCCGGTGCAACATGGTTATGGATCAGGTTTCCGGTCGCAGTAGGAGAGGTCGAGCGTCCCCCTTTCTCGTGGACCCAGAGCAGAATGAATGCGGAAAATGCGGTAGACTTGGCCACAACTCACGTACATGCATTTGGACACTTAGTCAGGTGTGATATATTTCTCACGTAAGGTGAAAAAGGAATTGCTAGTTGAAAAAGGTGAAAAGGAATTTACTAACCAAACAGCTGTTTAGAGAGGCATTCACCGATTAATGTAGTGCACCTGCTGCTGAACCAGCAAAAAAGCTGCGCTGAGCATCAATTCCCTGCTACAAAACAAGCACAAGTATCATGTGCTCTGATCCTCTGAACATCTGGGTTTTATTGTGCATTCTGCTTCTTAAACAGAATTGAGCATGTATGTACAACTGGTCTAGTTGCTTCTCTAGTTGCTTAATATTTACAATTATCAAATCTACTTTGCATACTAATGATTTTGTATTCGTTTGTCTTCCAATAGGTGGCGGCCAGAGACTCACACTTTCCACCTTCCCTGCGGTGAGATGACCGTGACGCTTGAAGATTGCCAGAAGATTCTTGGTCTCAGCATTATGGGTCGTCCAGTGACCGGTCAGGCATCACCAGGCGGTTGGAGGCAGAGGGTGGAGGCCTTTCTTGGGACACTGCTTCCGGATGAGCTAAGAGGTAGCCACAACACCGGAGTCCCACTGACCTGGCTTAGGCAGACCTTTGGGCAGTGTCCACCTGGTGCAGATGAGCAGACGGTTGGATACCATTGTCGAGCTTGGATTCTCCATCTCTTTGGTTCAGTTCTTTTTCCAGACGCGACAGGCGACAGCGCGTCATGGATGTTTCTGCCCTGCCTGACTGACTGGGATACGACCGGAGGTTACAGCTGGGCTTCAGCAGTGTTGGCCTTCCTGTACAGGCAACTTTGCGAGGCTTGTCGTCGTTCGTCGAGGACCGCCAGCTTAGGTGGATGTGTCTACCTACTACAGCTGTGGATGTGGGCACACATACCCGTCGGGCGACCCAGAGAGTTTCCTCCTCGTGAGTGGTTCGTGGTAGCCGGACATCGGCTTAAGCCCACGGCTGCTTACCGCTGGGACCAGGTCGAGGAGCCATTCGCACGACACCAGCGTGCTTACGTGGAGTACTCAAACGAGCTCGACGCACTTACTCCTTCGATGGTGAGTTGTCTCCTTTATCTTTTTACATGTCCTTTCTACTTTTATCGCACGACACCAGTGTGCTTACGTGGGCTTTCTAAAACTTTTGCAGGTGACTTGGCAACCGTATCTTGATCCATATTTCGCCAGCATACAGTTGAGCAGCATGTGCTCAATAGACGAGAACCTCTACCTCATGAGGTGTCCACTCATCTGTTTTTATGCTGTTGAGTACCACTTGCCCCACAGAGTTGCTCGACAGTTCGGATTGCGCCAGGAGTTTCCAGTGGAGCCATTCTCGACTTCAATACAACTTCATAAGTGAGTTACTACATGCACTTGTTATTCTAACTAATAATTGAAAAATCAGTTAGTCGCTAATATATGGTTCTAACTTTTCCAGGTTCGACAGACAGAGACAAAAGAAGGTCACGGACTTCGAGACGCACCATCGTGATTACATTGACGAATGGGACCAGCAGGGGGATCTTAACTATGAGAATGACCAGGCACACACAAACTACAACTTCCGGAGGTATTTGATTTGGTATTCAGGTGTGACTAGGTGCAAGCTGAAGGGACAGTGGACAGCTGCAGACTACGCCGAGCAAGAATCGTCAGACGACGAAGACACAGCTTTCGACATAGCTGCTCGGCACGGGACCCAAATTGAGGCTGCTCCAATACTTGATAGAGTGGTAACTATTTCTATACTAAAATTAGAGATTTGAATTCAATGTTTTATGTCTACTTTTGAGCATCCTAATGTCTTAACTTGTGATAGGGAAACTCTATGCTCGTATCTGTTGTTGAACTCGAGCGTATCTCACAGAGAACTTCAGATACTACTACGCTATCGTTACTATCAGTGAGTATCAATGTCTAACAGAAAACTTGTTTATTTGTATGTTGTAACATATGTCTTTAACTAACTTTTCGATTACAGAGGGTATCACGTCGTCTTCGTCGAGCAGCGGCTCGGTGTGGATGCCGGTCTCTAGCGGGCGTTGACGTGCAGCTGCCTGTGCCTCGTATGCAGCAGGACGTGCAGCCTCCCATTTCTGCAGTTGGACCATCTACAGCAGGACTCAGCTCGTCGCGATCGACGCGGGACACGTTTGAGAACGTGGCCCAGGACGACGAAGACGACGACGACGACGACGACGACGCTGGCCCTGGCGCCGCAGGTCAGGTGGAGATTGGACCGTCTCAGTTGCAGGATGCTCCTACAACTCAGGCATCACAGCTGACACCACGTAGAAGGCGTCCACGAGACCCTTACACTCCAGGCACCGACGCTCTTGGGGCCAAGGGCAAGGGTAAGACTAGGAGGCGTTGATTTGGAC
Source organism: Zea luxurians (assembly GCA_029449295.1). Classification (NCBI taxonomy): domain Eukaryota; kingdom Viridiplantae; phylum Streptophyta; class Magnoliopsida; order Poales; family Poaceae; genus Zea; species Zea luxurians. The sequence goes on from JAOPSE010000040.1 coordinate 8,928,951, forward strand.
TGTGTGATTTGGACTTATGCTGGAGACGTTGTGAACTATGTTATGTGTTTTGGACTATGTGTTGTGGAACTTGTATTTTGGACTTTGTTTGTGGACATTGTATGAAGAACTATGTTCTGTGGATGTTTTTATATTCGATGTTATTTTGTGATGTATTATATGTTGAAATGCTTATATGTCTTATAATATGTGATTATTTGAACTGTGGTTGTTAATAAAACAAGGGGAACTCTTGCAAAATTTTTTTGTAAACTGTAAAAAACATAATAAGCAATAAGTAACGCATCTTTAGAGTTCTAAATTATTTTTGAAACGTAAATACTACATAATAGGCTACAATTCTTCAGTCTGAATCACAATCTATGAGTAACTCATCTTTGGAGTCATCCGTCGCGCAATCCTCAACAACAACCTCATTCCACTTGCTGCATTGTCCTGCATCACACTTGTCACCAGTTCTTTTGTAATAATTGGCTTCTGCTTCCTCTGCAGCTTGGGAGAATAGCTCATCCTCAGCCTCAGCCTCATCAGCCTTCTTCTTGTAATAAGCTGCCTCTACCTCTGCGGCGGCCTGTGACATAAACTCATCCTCTTCCTCTTGAGCACGTAATCCTGCCTCAGCTAGTGCGATGAGCTCACTCAACCTTGACGTGTCGTCCTCCTCTTCTTCATGTAATCTTGCCTCTGCGAGGGCGATAAGCTCACTCAATCTAGATGTGTCGTCGTCCTCCTCCTCCATCGTTGCCATTTTACCCTGAACATATCTCGCATGCGCCTCATCGGCCAAATAGTTTACGCCGCTTCCAATCTCTGCAAATATAATGAGAAAATTAAGTTAGCAAAGTCAGGATAAATAAATTGTACTAACATAATTATAATATCATTTATCTCACTTACTTCCCTTGAGGCGATCAGCAAGATTATCCAACATCTGTTTCTCGGCTTGAGCCGCTTCCCATTCCCTTGCATCCTGTGCTCTCTTCTCATCAGCCGCCTTCAACCTCCTATACTCTGCACGCTTCGGGCTATCATAAAAGGCAGATTTTGCTTCCCTACGCATGTCGCGTATGCGATCGTTAATGTACGAATCGACGAGCCGAGATCCACAACGCATCTTCTGTCCCATTATTCTCTTCGACTCTATTGTGCGCATCACCTCTCCTTTGTCGTCGTAACTCTCCCAACTGCATTTCCTCGTCTCCTACAAAAAAATAGTAAGTACCGCTATAACATTATATCTCGTGCAAAAAAAATACCAACCTCATCGTAATTGACCATATGTCCACAAAAATATCCAACACCAAGCTCCGAAGGAACTAATCCATACTTAGCTTCAATACCACATTTGCAGAGTACTGGATCAAATTTGACCTCTTCAGCAGCCCACCCCATGTATCTCTTTTCCTTTACCTCTGGCTCTGGCCAATGGGACAAAGGACCATACAACCACTCTCTGAAACGACACTTACGCCACCCGTATGGCTGCAGGAGAAAATATTAGTAATTTATTGTAAATAAAAACTAGTTCATACATTTAGCGTAGGAATGGGCTCACATAATCAATGTTCGGACAACAGAACTGCTTGTCATGGTCTTCGTCGATGACAGCACGGTCTCCACAATCGCATCGAGGCGGTGAGTCCAACCGTCTTTCTGTTGCTACCTCCTTCTCCGCATCCGTCATTGGTGGAGGATTCGGGGGAGGAGGTACCCAACGCTTAAAACGCTCATGACTGGTCCTTCCACTCAACCAATTAACGAAAAGAAGATATCGAGGGTCGAATTTATCAGGACCATCGATCCACTGGAAAAAGAAACACCTCTGATGTCCCTAAAATAATGGAAAGATGCACTATTACATATTTACAAAATAATGAATGCGAACAAAATTAAGTGACCAGTCATAAGCTACGTACGTCCAAAGTGCCACAAAGATAGTAGCAGCGAGCAGCCGTGTCTGGATGTTGTGATTGATGTACCCAAGCCAGTCTACCACAGTCACAGTTAGGCACGGGGAGTTCAGGAGGAACAGGAGCATCCTTACTAGATACGTCCGGATATAACTCCCAAGGACGACCTCTCTTCTGCCACAACGCCTCTCGGTACATGTCTTTCATCTAATAAACGATTATAATTATCACTTGTACCTATTATGCTTTATAATAAGTTTACACAAACTAATAATCGAAATGATAATATAATAGGTGTATACAAATTATTAAACTAACAACCTAATATACAAAACGAATCAGTTCGAAATCATACCTTGGTCTACGAAGTGAATCAACTCAAATCTTTGAATCCACGAAATTTTTACGAAGTTTGGAAATGGGATGAAATGAGCTGCTCTCGGCCAGCCGCGCGGGCGTTTTTATAGGAATTCGTAGCTCGGCGCCAAGATCTGTGGCGCCGAGCTACGAGGCCGCGCCGCCGCCACGTCAGCGCCAAGTCAGCCCTGGACGCAACTAGCCGTTGCGGCCACGTCACAGCTCGGCGCCATAGACTGTGGCGCCGAGCTGTGTTACCTCGGCGCCACAGTCTGTGGCGCCGAGCTTCGGGTCCAAACGTGCAAATAAAATTTCTGCGGGTCCGAACGTAAATTTTTGACTCGAAAGGGGCTAAAAAACAAAAAATTCGGCCGCATAGGTCGGCCATGACACATTTTCTTCTTTAGCTAGTTGTAGCCTCCTTTGGCCAAGCACTGGTAGCCATAGCCACCCTTGGCCAAGCTCAGCTAGACGTGGCCTCCTCTAGCCGAGCCACTGCTAGTCGTGGCCACTTCTCGCTGGCTAGGCCATAGCCTCCTCTAGCTAGGGATGAAAGTGGATCCGAATTGTTAGGACAAAATTAAAATTTTAAAATATATATGTATGAAATATGATGTTGATCATTTATTATGTTCTCAAGAACATTATTATATATAATAATAAAATTTTGCATAAATTATTTATGTATTATTTGCTTCCTACAATAAAAGGTTGAAAAATACTCGAAATGGTATCTGGATTTTATATCCATCATTTGAGAAAATATATGATAAATCTGTGGTTTAACTTTTATGAATCCTTACCAGCTCCATGCTAAAAACAAGAATTATAATTTACTCACAATCAAAGAAAAAGACAAAAAAATAATATTTATATAAGTTGGGAACATATATATGCAAACCACGTTTTGGTGCAAACCCTGTTCAAACCTACTAAAAAAGTTTTAAAAAATTCTCAAAAAACATGAATGTACATATCATCTTACCTCATCTATATACAAAATTTCATTGTCAAATTCATCTTACGCTAGCAGTTACAAAAAAGACAAATTTTGGTGCATTTGAACTATTACTGTTTGACAGAATTTTGTCTTTTTTGTAACTGCTAGAGTTAGATGAATTTGACCTTGTGTATATGGATGAGGTAAGCTGAGATGTACATTCATGTTTTTTTCAGAATTTTTTGAAACTTTTTTTAGTAGGTTTGCACGGGGTTTACACCAAAACGTGGATATGTTCCCATATAAGTATCCATTTTCATCCCTACCTCCGTCTCACCACTACTGGCTAGAACCTCTCTCTGGCTAGCCGCTGCTAGATAGAGTTTTTCCATGGTCAAAGCAGTGGACTTGGTCCACGAGTTCAATTAGAAAAGAGATAATATATTTTTGTTATATTATTTTCACAGAATATTTTGTTCCATTATTTTTAGTTAAATTGCATTCATCCATTATTTTATTGCTTCTATATTCATTGTTTCTTTTGTATATGCTTGTGTGATCGATGCCCTTAGAAGAGAGCATGTTCCTAGAAGGTTGCGTAGACATCCAAAATCAGGGGTTAGATTTCACTAAGAAACACTCCCAGGATGAAGGAAAGTGTCCTCGACCATGTTGATCCAATTTTATAAACGTTTTCATTTCAAAATTACATGCTTGAGTCAATGAATGCACACCTAATTAAATGGTGTACTATAATTTCCATAAATTCCTTGTAACTGTTGTTATCTTTTTGTTATGGGTAGAAATGCTTAGTCATGCTTTTGTTTAGAATAAAATTTAATTTGATTAATTTAATCATTTCATCTAGTCAAGTAATTCAACATGAGAAGTCGGATTTGTGTGATACGGTATGTGGACTGTGTTCGTAGTTATCGACAGTTCATGAACTATGTTTAGGGTTACCGATAGTTCCCTTGATCGTTTTATCACTTGAACTCTAAAGACCAGTTGAAAGTGAAATGTGCCATATGGCCATTTCTACATGTTTTGGTGATTAAGTGTCCAACACACCACCTTAGACTAATTTTGTTGATATGAGTATGAGCACAGGTCTACTTGAAGTCAAGTTGAAGAGATCAAGTCAAAAGGAGCAAATCTGAAGGCCAAAAGTGCATCTTTGGGTAAAACATCACAAACATGAGGTTTAAGTGTTTGAATAAGTTGCACATATCTTATTCTATGTTTCTAGCACTTCGGCTACTAACTCATTTCTGCAAGAAAAGTGCATTTTGGGCTTGAGTTGCACTACATTGCAATCCTGTGTGAATCAATGGGAAAGAGGTATGTTTCCTACACTTAGTCAATTGGATTAGGTGCTAATATGTTTGTAAGTCGTATGGAAGCTACCAAGGACAACTAAAAATTAGAGTTGGAAAAGATAGGCTCAAAAGAGCCAAGTCTAGGCTATTGTGGGTCACACCAAACTAGTCCGGTGGTGGACTAGACCGTGTCCACAGAGGCCCGGGACTTGGTCTTTCGGTGGCCTAGGTCACCGGACCATCCGGTGGTGCACCAAACCACTTGTACGACCTAAGTTGGATGTCTCGGGAATTATTTTTGCAATTCACTGGACCTTGAACAGTACTGGTCTGGTGTGCACCGGACCGCCTCTCCAACGACTCTCTCCAATGGGCGCCGGCGACCAATGGCTTGCTGACGTCACTGGACGATCCGGTGCCACCCAGCTAAGGAAAGGCGCAATCAAAATTCCGGGCGTGGGGCTACGGGACCTAGTCCGTTGTGCACCGAACCGGTCCTATGTGCCCGCAAACAGGAAGGTTTTTTAGCTTCCTAAGGAAGGAGGCAACGACTCCTAGGCTACTTGGGGCTATAAATGGAGCAGCTAGGTGCCTCCATTCTACACCCAATTACTCCAAGAGCACACTAACACTTCGACTCTCTGCAACAATGCATTCTAGTGCTTTTAGTGAGATTCGAACAACAGTTCTGAGCCCTTCTTGTGATATTGTGTTCTCGTGCTCATGTCCTTGTCGTTCTTTTGTGTGTTGCTATGATTTTCTCTTGTGTGTGTACTTTCTCTCCCAACCTTACTCTAAGTTGTAATTGTGATCTTTTGTAAGGTTGCAAGAGACTCCAAGTTGTGGAGATTCCACGCGAACAGGAATACTTGTGATATAAGGAAGAACTGTGTCACTCAAGTTTGATCTACACGATCACTTGAGAGGGGTTGATTGCAACCCTTGTCCAAAGGAGGACACCACAATGTGGATGTAGGCTTTGCCAAAAATCGCGTGTCTCTTTTGTCATTTACTTTCTTGCGATTTTATTTCTTCCTTAGTTCTCAACCTCACTTGTGATATTGCTCTTAGTTTAATTCACATATTGGAAGAGCAATCAATTGAAGAGGACTTTTTCTCTATTCTCTTCTCTCAAACTTCGTTTTAGTTTACACTAACTTTATTTTTAGACTAAGTTTGTATTATTTTAAGTCATTTTTGCAGGGTCACCTATTCACCCCTCCTTTAGGTGCTCTCAATTGATATCAGAGTCGTTCTCTTCCGTTGGGTCTAACAATTCGAAGAGATGTCTAGTAATGACTCCAAGGGGAAGGGCAAGGTGATCGATGAGAAGGAGACAATCAACAACGAGCCTAAGGGAGACAAGCCCGTCGACTTAGGATAAAACAAGAAGAAGGAGGGCAAGAGAAGGAAGAGCATAAAAAGATCATCTACCACGACAACTCCTCCTCCTCTTCGCACAAGGACAACGACTCCTCCTCCTCCTCCAAAAAGATGGTTAAACAAATTACTCAAAAATGTCTTTTAATTCTTCTCGCATTCCTTACAATTCAAATGTGCATTTACTTTCTATACCTCTTTGCAAGCCTCCTCACTTTGATGGCGAGGACTATTCATGGTGGAGTTACAAAATGCATAGTCATCTTTTTTCTCTCCACCCTAGCATTTGGAATGTTGTAGAAAATGGAATGCAATTGATAGATAGTGATGATGAGAATTACAATGCTATACATGTACAATATTCAATTCATAGAAATGCCCAAAGTACTACTGTGCTGCTAGCTTTTATATGCAAGGAGGAGTACAATAAAGTTAGTGGCTTGGACAATGCAAAAGAGATTTGGGACACTCTCAAGATTGCTCATGAAGGCAACACTATGACGATGATCACCAAGATAGAGCTTGTCGAAGGTGAACTTGGGAGGTTCGCCATGAAGAGAGGTGAAGAGAAAATAGAGATGTACAACAGTCTCAAGACATTGATGAACCAAATCTAGAACTATAGAAGCACAAGATGGATGGATCACGACGTTGTGCGACTAATGCTAAGGTCATTTACCGTTCTTGATCCTAATCTAGTAAACTTGATCCATGAGGATCCCAGGTATACAAAGATGATGCCCGAGGTGATCCTTGGCAAATTTTTGAGTGGGAGAATGATGGCTAAGGAGGCTAGGTACATCAATGACGTCGCTCATGGGAGCCTCCCCCACTACAACAAACCGCAACCCGTCACCCTTAAGGCGACGAACAGCAAGGAGGCGCTCCCCGACAAGGTGGCGCAAATTGAGGCAGCCAACCTCCATGAAGAGGAGATGTCACTTGTGATCAAGCATTTCAAGGCCGTTTTGAAGGGGCACAAGGACTACCCCAACAAGAACAAATCAAGGGGAAAACACACGTGCTTCAATAGAGTAAGTCCGGTCATTTTATAGCACAATGTCCTGATAATGATGACCTGGCAAAAGACAAGAATGCCAAGGGGAAAGAAAAGAAGAAATTTTACAAAAAGAAGAAGGGCGAAGCACATACTGATAAGGAATGGGATTCAGATTACTCATCCTTCGACGATGATGAAGGACTCGCCGCCTTTGCCTTGAACAAGTCAATCCTCTTCCCCATCGAACGTCATACATGTCTCATGGGTAAGGAGAAGAAGGTATTTACTTGTAATACTCCTAAGTACACTTTTTATAGCGATGAGGAATCTGAGGATGATGATGTAGACTATAGTGATTTATTTAAGGGCTTAGAAAGATCTAAAATTAATAAAAGCAGTGAATTGATTGATGCTTTGAATGAGAAGAATAAATTAATAGAAAAGCAAGAGGATTTAATTTATGGGGAGCATGATTAATTTGTGGAAGTAGAAAATCTCTTGCTCTGGAAATTAAGAAGAATGATTTATTATCTGCTGAGCTGTCTTCACGTCATTCTTCCATTTCTAGTCTTAAAATTGGCAATGATGATTTAAGTAAGAAATTGGATGAATGCAATGTTTCTAGTTCTAAACTTTCGCATGTATCAATTTGCAATAGATGTAAAGATTTTGATATTTTTGCTTGCAATGATCATGTCCCTACTATTGTTAAGTTGAATGATGAAATTTCTCAATTAAATGTCCAACTTAAAATTGTAGAGAGGAATTAGGTAAAGTTAAATTTGCTAGGGATGCCTACACCATTGGTAGACATCCATCTATTAAGGATGGTCTTGGCTTCCAAAAGGGAGCCAAAGACACAAAGATCCATAAGGCCCCCAACTTCAATAAGGAGAAGGGGAAGGCACATATGGCTAGTAGCTCACATTCTTCTCATGTTATTAAGAACCATGCCTTTATTTATGCTAATATAAATAATGTGCATCATGTTGATCACGCTTATCCTGTGCGTAATGATGCTATGTATGCTTCTCATGCCATGATTTCATCCTCTAGTTCATCCAATGCTCATGGTAGAAGTAGACCTAGGAAAAATGTTCATCATGCTATTTCTCATGTGCCTAAGGTTAGTAATGCATCATATGGTCATTCTATTTCATAATGTAAATTTGATGCTTCCTACGTACTATATGGCAAATCTAGTTGTGTTGTTGCTTCTATTGTGGGACCCAAAAGCAAGAATGGTAAAACTTGCATTTGGGTGCCACAATCTTATTTAAGTAACCTGACAGGACCCAACACTACTTGGGTACCTAAACGCCAAGCCTAAATTATCTTGCAGGTTTATGCATTTGGGGGGCACAAGTTGGATCATTGATACCACATAACGAGGGAGAAGCGGATGTTTTCCTTCTACATCAAGAACTAGGATTCCCACGATACGATCATATTTTGTGGTGGGAACCAAGACAAGGTGAGGGGTTAGGTAAGATTGCGACTACTACCAAGCATTCAGTTTTAAATGTCTTTTTGGTAGAATCGCTTGGTTATAATTTACTTTCCATTAGACAACTTTGTCATGTGGGTTATAATTGTTTATTTACAAATGTTGATGTAACTATCTTTAGAAGGAGTGATGGTTCATTAGCTTTTAAAGGTTACTAGAAAGCAGACTTTATTTGTTGATTTTACAAAAGATAATACCGACCTAGATGCATGTTTAATCGCTAAGACCAACATGGGCTGCATGTGGCATCGCCGTCTAACACATGTTGGAATTAAGAACCTTCATTCATCAAAGTACAGCGAAACATGGACATCCATCCATAGGAAGATGACCGGGGGTATCACTAGACTAGCATCCATGGAGTTCAACATCATAACTTCATCTGCAACTTCTGATCAAAATTAAGCAAGGGTGAGCTCACTTATGGTCGGGGCTCAGCAAGTGGGGGAAAATCTAATGCAAGTTTAACGAGGTGAGGCCAAGGTTGAGCAGTAAATATTTTAGTTGGTCAACAATTTATTAACAACACCTGTCTTACTAATAAGTGTGAATCCCAAGTATTCCCATTAAACAGAGGTACAAGAGTATATCAAAACCACTTAAGTGAAACCACTTAAGCAAATCATTGGCAGATCATCTGATCTCGATTTATTTCCATCTTCAAGTTCAATTATCATGTCAGGAGTCCAGTCTGCTCATAACCGTGAGCATGGCTGATATATCAGTTTTATCTCTGCAGAGGTGGCACATCTTTACCCATGAGTCGTGATTCCCTTCTAGCCCGGGTTAGCTAGACCGATATTCACTTTCGAAGTGAATGGCTGTTGGAACTTGCTCTCCTGGTGCAAGATGATCCAACGGGGGGAGTGAAAAGGATGCAAACAAGGTTTAACTCGAGATGGCAATTGCTCTCTTGATCCAGCCTCTCAAGGGCACTGTACGGGGGGTATTTATAGGTGCCTGAGTGCCCAACGTCTCGATGTAAGGACGCATGTGCTCTCAGGCACCTAGACTATCCCCAGAATATTCCCACAAGGGAGGGTTACAGACTGTCATTACAGAAAAGCCATTACAAATCGAGCCCGTAACATGCTTCTCCGTTCGGGGCCTGTTACAATGGGCCGAATCCCACGTGGGCCTCCAAGTTGGGTGAGGACGTGGGATGGAGAGACCTCGTCGTAGGCCTTCGTCTTGCGGAGTATAGGACGAAGGGTGGGGCGCGCCGGTTGTTCTGCCTCCGCTGGTGCAGTGGGATTGACGATGCCTGGAGCGAAGGGTAGCGTCTTCGCCTTCACCCCAACATTTTCCCTCCGAGGGACCAGTTCGACTAAGTCATCTAGTGCCGAAGATGTCACTAGATGGTGGAGACGCTGCTCTCGCTCGAAGTGGTCCCACAGGGGTTTTTTGATATGACCATTGATGGACGCAATACTGTTGGACTGCGGGTTTCCCGAAGTGTCGCATCCTGTGTATAAAAAGGGGGTGCGGCGCGGGTCAGGTTTTCTTACCTTTCTGTGCGCCGTAAAAACCCTAGCCTCCTTTTGAAACCGTTCGTCCGCTCGCCTGCCCTCCTTGCTCCTGTTCATCGGAGATCTGGCCCGCGTCAAGCAGACCGCGCGCCGCCGCCGATGGTACGTAGCCATGTCGTCTTCTTCCTCGTTCGCTGCAAACACGCCGACGACCGATTCATCGTCCGAGGACACTTTGAGCAATGTGGCGGCGGCAGAGCTACATCGGGGTGACACGGTGAAGTTCGGTGTTTCGAGGATTTCCTCGGTCCGCGTGCATGATATGCAGCGGCTGGGGTATTTTGGCAGCGGAGTTGGGCGTGTCTCAGGGGCGGAGGAGGTTCCCGAGCTCGAGGGCGAGTTGGTCGTGTTTGAGGCGTTTTCACCGCTGGCCTTCACCTTCCTGCACATCGCTTTGTGGCGGAGGTCCTACAGAGATTTGAGGTCCAGGTCCACCAGCTAACACCCAACGCCGTGGTGGCCCTAGCGAAGTTTGTCTGGGCAGCGACTTCGTATGGTGGTCAGCCCTCTGTGGAGGTCTTCGCCAAACATTACTGTCTGCATTGGCAAAAAAGAAAAATTGGACACAAGGTTGCACAGTTTGGATCGTGCACGTTTACGCCGAGGACCAGAAAGACGTCGATGTAAGTCGTGGAGTTAGTTCCCTGTGCCCGCAATAAGTGGGGCAATTGGTGGGATTTCTGGTTTTATGTTTCCGAGGGCGAAGTCAAAAATCACCCAGGGCTCCCCGTGGCCGTGATGTGCTCCCATTATTATGTGGCGTACCCACGATTTGAGGTGGCGGAGGATGATGAAAATGAAGGAGCCCTTCGGTGCACTGCCCGCATGAGTAGCGGGCACGATTTAGTTGAGCAATTCATCGTGTATGGGGTGTGGCCCTTGGCACATGGCTGGGCGTTGGGCGAAGTATGCCCTCGCGAGATGCCCTCCCTGGGTAGGCAGCGAGTGCGAAGTCCAGCCTTCGCATTGGATCTACGCGGCCGAGATCCCGTCGCATTCGTGCGTGAAGCAAAAGACGGGGCTGTGCATATTGTGGGGCGTTATGTGCCTAGGACGGAGGCCCTGCGGAGTTGGGATATTCGTGGGACCAACGTTCGCCTGGATAGGGTCTTCGAGCTGAATCGCTTGCCGTACGACGGCTATCCCGGGGATGACGCTGTCGATCGCCGCGGGAAGAGGCCAGTGGCTGTGACTGAGGAAGGCCCTTCGCAGGAGGCCGCCCGGCCAATAAGAAGAGGAAAATAGGTACTGCAGTGGGGGAACTGGGTGTCTCCGATAGTTTTGTTGTGGAGTTGATGGGGACGTGCGCAGCCCTCGGGGGAAGGATGTCTTCGCCCGAGCTCCGGGAGTCTTCGGCGCGAATGCTGGAGGTTATCAGGGGTCGATGGCCCAAGAATGTTCCGATCCCCCGCGCGGCTGGCGAAGACTTCTTTACGTCTCACATGGCTCATGACTTGAAGATTTATCCTTACGAACGGAATATTGCTGTTGTTGTATCGGCAGTGATGGAAAAGGACTGTCAAGACGCTGCGCAGAAGCGCCGAGTGGTCGTCAGGATCGCGGATCCTATGCGCGAGACGAAGAGGGCGTGGGGGAGCGTGAAGGCTGCTGCCGTCGGCAGTAGCAAACCGGTGCTGGCTGAGAAACCGGCCGCCCCCGGGCCCAGCAAGGCGTCGGCGAGTGCGAGGGCTGCCGCCTCTGGCAAGAGCAATCCACACCCGGGCGGGTCCGTGGCAGGACGAAGGCTTCCTTCGCCGGCACGACGTGTTGACGATTTCAGCATGGACATCAGTGTCGATGATTATTTTGTTGGTAAGTTAAGCTTTTTTTTCGACAGGGTCTTTAACCAGTATCATGGTGCAGGTGAGGGGCAACTGGCTATTGTCCCGCCTCCGGTGGTGACCACTTCGCCAATGGCGGTGGATGGGGCGAAGGGTGCCGCGCGGGACCCGTGGGCCACTTTCTGCGCGAGCGGCGAGATTCTGTCGGCCGCTGCCGCTAAGGACGTGGGGGGCTCCATGTCCCATCGCTTGAGGGAAGCGTCGCAGCAGCTGAAGCGGGTAAGTTGTGTTGGACTTCGATGTTTTTTGAGGATTCTGGTCTCAAGGGTTTACGTGTCAGGCGGCCGACTTCGCTAACCACATCGTGTCGGGTGCCTTGACCGCAGACGTTGCTGCCGAGGTTGAGAGTCTCCGAGCACAGCATGCGGATGCTGTGCGGGAGAAGTCGGCTGCAGAAAGCAAAAGCCGCAGGCTGTCGGAGAAGGTGGCCGCCATGGAGGCCGAGAATACGGATCTCCGGCGCCAGCTGGTAGAGGAGAGGAGGGAGGCGAACAAGGCCATCGCTGATGCGCAGAATGCGCAAGCTGAGGCCAAAGTGGCGCGGGCGGAAGGCAGTCTCGCTCGCCAACGCGCCGAGGAGCTGGAGGCAAGGCTTAACGCCCTGCGCAGCCGCGTGGACAAGGCCGAGGCTTCGACGCGCGTGGAGGTCGAGCGGACGCACGCAAAGTTCATGGACGCGTACCGGGAGCTGGGTGCACAGACGGCTGCCTTCGAAGTGCCCGGCCAAGAAGCGGGCCTTCGCTTCCTTGAATGGTTGCAGGAGGAGCTGCTGGTGCTCCCGACCATTGTGACAGGTTTCATGTCCTTCGCCTCCCTCGTCACCTGTGAGGGGGCCGTGAATGCTTTGTCCCGCGAGGGGTGCAGGCATTACGAGGTCTTCGACCAAGCGGACAAAAACTTTGAACGTGAAATCTTCAAGGTCGAAGACCCTGTGCTGAAGCAGGCGGCAGGGGCACTCTTCGATAGGATGTGGGGTCCACATGGCCGAGAGGCGGTCAAGGAGCGGTTCGACTAGGCAATAGACCAGGTAAAGGCTGTTTTTTGTGTGTTTATATGCGTGGGTATGTGTGGTCTTTTGCTGAATGAGTGTGCTGTTGCTGCAGATGGCGCATGCCGAAGACGTCGAGGACCTTGGTGGTCTAGACGGCACGCTGCCCGAGGCCGCGGAGGTCGATCCGGTGCCGCCAGCTGATGTCGGTGAAGGCCCCTCGACGACCCCCGCGCCGGCTGCAGCTGGCGAAGACCTCTCACCAACCCTTGCGCCGTCGTGTGAGGATGCCTTAAAGGCGGTGGTCGAGTCTGCTACCGAAGACCCCGCGGCGGCGGCCGAGCCTTCGCAGGTGGCGAAGTAGGGGTTAGGGATTGTATGTGAACTTTTTGTCTGTGTGATACTGAACCTCGGTTGCTTCAAAAGTTCTGACGTTTGGGCCTGCGCAAGCAACCGCTACTAACAATACTGATTTTGCGGTGGAGACTTCAATTTCATTGCCGCTGATGGTATAACATGCCTGGTTCGGTGTCTGAATGTTTTGTCTGAAGGTGAGTCTAGGAGTTCGTTTCTCTGGATGGAGGAGTCCTCGGACGAAGGTTTAGATTATTTTGTTGCGTTGGATGTGGCTATGGCGAGGACTTCGCCACGTGCGGTGGGTCCTGAGGATCTGCCGGGTGCGAGTACTGGGTATAGGCGGCAAAGTGGTAGGCGTCATCGTTGTGAGATGGAGAGTGGTCGACTTCGCGTGGACGGGACTGTGAAACGGGAATTGTTGTCCTCGCCGACTGGGGCTAGTGTAGGTGAAGGGGGGCTACGAAATCTTTTTGAGGGTGAGGAATTGAGGATAATGTTGTTCAACTACAGGGAGATGGGTATCATTCCGAAGGTTGAGCCAATGTAATGTATGATGCCCTCGTTGTGAGTATGTAACCGTAATTTGTATGATAATGCTGCGCGCCTTCATTGATATGAGTCTGTTGTGAAAGACTTCGATCTTGACGTAGTTATTGTGCTGTTCTGGCTGCGCCCTTAGGTGACTTTTGCTCGGAGAGTCTTTTGGAAAAGACTTTTGATTATCGCGCTTGTTGTGTTGTTCCGGCTGCACCCTTAGGCGACTTTTGCACGGAGAGTCTTTTGGAAAAGACTTCGATTTTGCGCACTTGTTGTGCTGTTCCGGCTGCACCCTTAGGAAACTTTTGCATGGAGAGCCTTTTGGAAAAGACTTCGATTATCGCACTTGTTGTGCTGTTCCGGCAGCACCCTTTAGGCAACTTTTGCACGGAGAGTCTTTTGGAAAAGACTTCGATTATCGCACTTGTTGTGTTGTTCCGGCTGCACCCTTAGGCGACTTTTGCATGGAGAGTCTTTTTGGAAAAGACTTCGATTATCGCACTTGTTGTGTTGTTCCGGCTGCACCCTTAGGCGACTTTTACGCGGAGTGTCGCACGCGAGGGTAGTTAGCGCTACCCCTCGTGGTGACTTTGGTGTGATCGAATGCCGAAGACCGTCGATGCGGTCTTTTTCGACATATTGTATCTTAGTTTTTGCGGGCGATTTTTAGCAGGTATATTACATGGCTCCGCCTCGCTAAAAACCTCACCCCCCGGGAGGAAAAGAGTGCAGGCCAGAATGATACTGTTTGGTGAATTACAAGGGCGTGTTGGTCCCGAGGATTCAAACAAAAAATTTGCGGAGATTGTCGATGTTCCAGGAATGCTCCAGGTCCTCGCCAGATGGCGTTGTTAACCTGTACGCGCTGGGGGACGCCTTCGTCTTGACGATGAATGGACCCCCCCATTTTGGCTCCAACTTGCCCCGTGACTCTGTCCGGGTTGTTCGGACGAGTACGAGGTCCCCTTCGTCGAACTCTCTTGGGACGACTGCATGGTCACGCCAGGCCTTTGTTTGAGCCTGGTATTTGTTGAGGGCCTGCAAGGCGAAGACACGGTCTCCGTCGATGAGTTCTTTGGAGGTTGGTTCGTCTATGTCGGGGGTAGTTGAAGCGCTTGTCCGTGGTGACCCATGTTTTATTTCCTGTGGGGTCATGGCCTCCGATCCGTAAAGCAGGCGAATGGGAGTGAATCCAGTTGCCCGGCACTCGGTCGTATTTAGCGCCCAAACTGCTTCAGGGAGCAGGTCGACCCATTTACCCTTCTTGTCGTCGAGAAGCATTTTTCTTGATGGCAGTGAAAATCTTGCCGTTTGCGCTCTCCACGACACCGTTAGATTGTGGGTGATATACTGAGGCGAAGGCGAGTTTGGTGCCAATGGAAAAGCAGAAATCCCTGAAGTCCTGGCTGTCAAACTGTTTGCCGTTGTCGACGGTGAGCTCAGACGGGACTCTGAATCGACAAACAATGTTTTGCTAGAAGAATTTCTGGGAAGTCTTTGACGTTATTGTGGATACTGCTCTTGCGTCAATCCACTTGGTAAAATACTCGACGGCAACGAAGGTGAACTTGAGGTTCCCTTGGGTCGTTGGTAGTGGCCCGACAATGTCTAGCCCCCAGCGTTGAAGTGGCCATGTGTGGGCGATTAGCTTTGTGAATTGCGAAGGGTTGCCCGAACGGGGGGAAAACTTCTGGCAGGCTTCGCACGACCTCGTGACTCGGTTCGTGACGCAGATTATAGCGGGCCAGTAGAAACCTTGACGGATCACCTTGGCGGCGAGGGCCCTAGGCCCCGAGTGAGAGCCACAAGTTCTGCTGTGGACTTCGCACAAGATTTGGAGGCCTTCGATTTCTGTGACACATTTGATCATGGGTTGACTGATCCCTTTCTTGTAGAGCTGGCCCTCGATAAGTGTGAAATCCTGGCTTCGGTGTTTGAGGCGCTTGGCCTCGTTGATATCACCTGGATGGTAATATCCTTGCAGGAACAGGGTTATTGGAGCCCGCCAGTCTTCGGTCATGATGAGGTTGACGATGCGAAGGCCCTCGGTGTTGGTGGTTATTTGCAGACCCTCTGGATTGCGGACTGCTGGTGTGCCGACGACGTGGTAGAACATGTCGGAAGGCAGGGCTTCGCCTCTGGCTGCTGCTTTGGCTAGCGCGTCGGCCTCTTTGTTCCTTGCGCGGTCCACATGCTGTAGGGTGAAACCCTTGAATTGTTTCTCAAGACTGCGAACGGCCGAAAGATACTGCATAAGTGCGGGGTGTTTTGCTGAATAGTCTTTCTCGACCTGGCCAGCAATGACTTTGGAGTCTGTCTTGATGATGCAGGTGGTTACGCTGAGTGCTTTCAGCTTGTGAAGGCCCAGGATAACAGCTTTGTACTCTGCTATGTTGTTTGTGCTCCTATCAGATTCCAGAGCGAAGTTGAGGCGTCCTGCGTATCTGTGCTTGACGCCGGTGGGTGATGTGATAATTGCAGCCACGCCTGCCCCCGCATGGCACCATGCGCCATCACAATGGATAGTCAACACCTTCTCTGAGGGCTCTTCTTGCTGCCGTGCCGGCCCTGTCCAGTCAACGATGAAGTCTGCGAGGACTTGCGACTTGATTGCTGTCCTGGGCTCGAAGGTGATGTTGTATTCGGAGAGTTCGGCCGCCCATTTGGCGATGCGGACGGAGGCCTCTGGATTTCGGAATAATTCACCGAGTCCCCTATCCGTGGTTACCCGCACCTTGAACGCTTCGAAGTAGTGGCTCAACTTGCGCGATGCCATGACGACTGCGTAGGCAACTTTTTCCAACTCTGTCATGTTGCATTTGGAAATCGTAAGGACTTCGGAGACGTAATAAACTGGACACTGCCGAGTTATGCCCTCTCTGTCCTGCTCTTGGATCAATGCTGCGCTGACTGCGTGTGGTGAAGCTACAACGTAGAGCAACAGAGGTAGCGAGGGGTCTGGGCTTGTAAGGGTTGCCAACTCTGACAGGTGCTGCTTGAGAGAAGCGAAGGCTGCCGCTTGCTCTGGTCCCCAAGAAAAAATCTTTTGCGTCGCGTAGCGTCTTTAGGAAGGGTAGGCTTCGCTCTACGGACTTGGAAATGAATCTGTTGAGGGCGGCCAATCTGCCTGTCAGACATTGGATGTCTCTGGCTGACTGCGGCGGCGTCATGTTGATGATAGCCTGGATCTTGGTCGGGTTGGCCTCGATCCCGCGGTGCGACACCAGGTAGCCCAGTATCTTCCCCTGGCGAAGGCCGAAGACACACGTGTCGGGGTTTAGGCGAAGTCGTGCGTCCCGCATGTTCGCAAATGTTTCTGCGAGGTCGGCCAGATGATCCTCTTTGTTTTTGCTGGCGACGACGATGTCGTCCACATACGTAAAGATGTTCCGGCCTACTTGGCTCTCGAGCACCGTCTTGGTGAGGCAAGAGAAGGTGGACCCAACGTTCTTTAGTCCCTCCGGCATTCTAATGAAGCAATACGTGCCGAAGGGCGTGATGAAACTGGTACTGGCCTTGTCTTCCTCCTTCATGTATATTTGGTGGTAGCCGGAGAAACAGTCGAGGAGCGGCATGACTTCGCATCCGGCTGCGCTATCGACTATCTTGTCGATCCGTGGCAGCGAGAAATTATCCTTGGGGTAGGCTTTATTGAGGCTTGTGAAATCAATGCACATCCGCCACTTGCTGCTTTTCTTTTGCACCATGACTACATTAGCGAGCCACGTAGGGTAGGCGACTGGTTCGATGAAATTGGCCTCAAGCAGGCGGTGTACCTCAGCTTTGGCAGCTTCTGTTTTTTCATCAGACATTTTGCGCAGCCTCTGCTTCTTCGGCAACACCGAAGGGTCGACGCCCAGACTGTGTTCGATGATAGTGCGACTGACTCAGACCAGGTCGAGAGCGGACCAGGCGAAGACGTCCTTGTTTCTGGAAAGACAAGAGATGAGTTTCTCCTCGTCTTGCGAAGTCAGGTCTTCGCTTATGACGACCGTTTGCCTGGGCGTTACCAGATCAAGGGGGACCGTTTTTGTCCCATCGTTGCTCTGCAGTTGTGCTGTTTCAAGCTCTTTGGCGGTTGGGCGGGTAGCCTCGGGGGCCTCGCGCTGCGTCGTAAGGCAGTGTACGTTCCGCTACCCTGGAACGAAGTCTCTTTCAATGTTGCGCGCAGTCTGCTGGTTGCCATAGAATGTGATCACGCCTTGCGGACCTGGGATTTTCATGCAGATGTAAAGTCCGTGAATGGCCGCTTCAAACTTGTTGATGGAGCCCCGACCCATTATGGCGTTGTACGGGTATACCATGTCGACGATGTCGAAGGTGACTTGCTCGCTTCGTGCATTGGGTGCTACACCGAAGGACAAGGGTAGCTCTATCTTGCCCACAGGAAAGGTGCCCTTACCGCTGAAGCCATATAGGGGATTGTCCGAAGGCTTTAGTAGACTGTGGCTGACGCCCATATGGTCGAAGGCGTGGAGGAAGATGATGTCCGCCTGGCTGCCGTTGTCAACTAAGACTTTGTGCAGGTCCCAGCCCGCCACACTGCAGTTGATTACCATGGCGTCAATGTGGGGTGCGCTGCGTAGGTCGACATCTCGGGCGTCGAAGGTCAGCAGCACATGGGACCACTTCGTTTGCACGACTGGGCCGGTGATGGCGACATGACTGATGCTTCGGTAGTGGTCTCTCTTCTGTCACTTGGTGTCGAAGTCGACGCTGGACCCCCGAGTGATCATGTGAATGACTCCGCGATACGGCTGATCAGCGAAGTCTTCCTGTTTTGGTGCTTGGGGGTGATTTGGGTGGTGGATGTTTGGCTGATGCGGGTGCGGAGGCGGGAGTGGGGGTGGTACGACTTGCACCTCCTGGTGGTGTTGGTATGCATGGTTAGGTGGATGCTGAGCGGGGCCGTGGTTGTACGGCTGTGGGAGGTGATGTTGATATGTGTGCGCGACAACTCTTGGGTTGTCGGCTGGTTGTGCCCGAGACATTCTGTCCCTGGTGGCCTTCGTTTCCGGGCAGTCCCTCTTTGGGTGCGCACAGTCTTCGCCGTGAAACATGCAGTAGAATCTACGAGGCTGCTGCGCCCGTCCTCGGCCCCGACCACGAGTGCCATTGCCGCGGCCCTGGGGGGATAATCTTGACGGCGAGAGGCTTCACCGGCGGGGTGCTGGTTGGCAATGTTATGCACCTGCTGTTGACTGCGGCTGTCCCGACCGGAGTCTGACTGCGAAGGCCTTGTCCATGTTCGGTTGGACTATGGAAGGTCCTTGGGTTTCCTCTGGGACTCGACTTTGTGTTGGTGGAGCTCTTCGGATCTGGCGTACTTTTCAAATAGCTGATAGAGCTCTTGGAGGTTCTTGGGCGGGTCCCTGATGAAGTGACTGTAAAGGACGTCAGCCTAAAGGCCGCTGATGGCATAGTGAATGGCAATTTGGTCGTCGACCGAAGGCAGCTGTGACTTGAGAGTGAGGAGCTTGCGGTAGTACTCCCACATGGTTTCTTTTTCCAGCTGCTTACAGAGTGACAGCTCGGCTAAGGCATCGGTGTCCGGGCGGTACCCTTGGAAGTTGATCAGAAATTTGTCCCGGAGGTTCTCCAGGAGTCGATGGACAACGGGGGCAACCTGGTGTACCAGGTCAAGGCCGGACCCTCGAGGGTGATGATGAATGACTTGGCCATCGTGGCGTCATCCCCTCCGGATGATGCGACGGCGACTTGATAGCTCATGATGTACTGTGCTGGGTCAGTGCTGCCGTTGTACTTTGGGTAGGTCCCCGCCCTGAAGTTGGCGGGCCATGGTGACACTTGCAGTTGCGGCGCTAGGGGACTCTGCTCATTGAGGTAGTTGACGCCCTGGAATGCTGCGGCGTGCGGGATGAAGGGTCCGCGCTGAGGGATGAATAGGTCTCTGGCCGGCGCACGCTGTTGAGGGGGCGGGCCGTGCTGCAGATCATGTTGGCCTTTGCGCTGCATGAGCGCAATCTCTTGCTCGAGTCCATGAGCCCTCTGCTCCTCGTCCCGTATCATCTGGCGCACCTTGGCTTGCACAGAGACACGTTGGCGCTTAGCCTCGAGGATCTCTTTCTGCTTCTGGAGGTTGCGGTTCTTGATGCGCAGGGCCCGCAGCTATAGCTGCTCTTCTACTGAAACGTCGATGACTTCGCCGTCCTCTGTGGCATCCTCTCCCTCTAGTGGAGCGAAGCCTGGGGGTTGTTCCTGTGGCTGTCCTCCAGAGCTGCAGGTGCGGAGGCTGCCTTTGGGGGTTGGCTGATCGTTGCGCTGTCTCTAGCTGACAGCGTCGTCTTCGTAGGCTTCTTGGTGGGTGGTGTCTGCGAGGGCTTTGCTTTTTTTTTCGCGGCCAGTAGCGCTGCCTTCGCTGCTTCGTCAACGGATGGGGCTGCCTTCGAGCTAGCTCTTTTGGGTGCCATCGCGGGTGGCTTGTTCGTAGCACCCACGGTGGGCGCCAAATGTTGGAACTTGCTCTCCTGGTGCAAGATGATCCAACGGGGGAGTGAAAAGGATGCAAACAAGGTTTAATTTGAGATGACAATTGCTCTCTTGATCCGGCCTCTCAAGGGCACTGTATGGGGGTATTTATAGGTGCTTGAGTGCCCAACGTCTCGATGTAGGGACGCATGTGCCCTCAGGCACCTGGACTATCCCCAGAATATTCCCACAAGGGAGGGTTACAGACTGTCATTACAGAAAAGCCATTACAAATCGGGCCCGTAACACGCTTCTCCGTTCGGGGCCTGTTACAATGGGTCGAATCCCACGTGGGCCTCCAAGTTGGGTGAGGACGTGGGATGGAGAGACCTCATCGTAGGCCTTCGTCTTGCGGAGTATAGGACGAAGGGTGGGGCGCGCTGGTGTTCTGCCTCCGCTGGTGCAGTGGGATTGACGATGGCCTGGAGCGAAGGGTAGCGTCTTCGCCTTTTCCCCAACAATGTCCAGGGTCTCACTACGAGGCTTCTCCCTAGAGTCCCCATTACGCAAATGCTGGAAATGGTCAAACTGCATAAGGCACACATACCGTAACCAACTTATAGTCCATACAACAGTGTAAAGGTTTGGGAACTATGCCTGTATCCAATCTTCCTGAGGCGGAACTATAAGCGCTTGCCAGATGCCCCTGTTCCAGTCGACCACGACCAGCACCCAACATAAGACTTCCCTAGTTATTTAGCCAAGACCATAGCCATGAGAGTCCTCATGGTAGCACTGTTTTCCCGGGTGGTCACTCCATGTTCCAATTAATATGCAATAATCTTGTTTAACCATCGGGTTTACAACAATAAAGTAAACTTACCATTTGGAACATTAATATCATAAACAGGAGTGACTGCATAAATTTAAAGTTGTAGCAATAGCGTAGCTACTTGATTAGATCATAATCCCAGGTTAAACAAGGAGTAAGGTTGGAAAGATTAGGTGTATCTAAAGAGGTAACCCATCAAATTATGCATATATATCCAAGAATAAACTTTATTAAATGTATTGTTTGGGATCAAACAGAGTATGCAGAGGGATAAGTCCACTTGCCTTGCTTATGGAAAACTTGAGGTTCTTCCACGGATAGGAATAGATCTTGATTCGTAACTACTAGATCAACCACTGAATATCACACAAACAAACAAGAAGAAACAAACACCACTCAATAACATACAACATTCAGCATACGTAAAGCTAAAAGAAAGCCTAACGAAAAGAGCGTTCGCTTTTCAAAAACATTACATGCAAGGGTTATAATAAAAAGGTATTCTTTTCAAAAATGTGTGATCTATACTTTATAAAACAAGACATGAGCTTAAAAATATCTTAATTAAAATATACAAGTATTAGGTTCACCAAATTAATCTTTTATAAAACGTCATATATGTGATATGTCTAATATTAAGGGTTTATAATATGATAAAACACGTATAACAATATTAAATATTTTTAACCTTTTTAGAAAAGATATAAGTTATATATCTTGGGTTAATGAGTTATGAAACACATTATTAATTTATAAAGCATTATGAAATATATTATAAAACAATTATTTGTACAGATCTTAAGATATAAGCCTAAACAAATTTTATGTGAAAAGATCATATTATTAAACACCCATTTAAGACGAGTTAGGTTATGGGTCTTAAGTGGATTTTCATGCAAAAGATAATAAACAAATAACTATCTTTTAATTTCATTAGAAAACACATAGCCTATATTATTATATTCGAAGTCCATATATAAAGTAACATTTTAAGTTATAAAAGAACTTAAACTCTTATTACTTTATTTTATCATTTAGGAAAAGCTAAGTGATTCGTATATAATGTGGACTAAATTCTATGAAATCATTAATAATGCCATAAATCTAGTTAAGAACAAATTGAATATAGGTTTGATTAATAAATTATGATAAAGGATAATTAATCTATTAATTACCTTTAATTCTATTGTAGGAACAAAAGATCTAATTCATTAGAAAGGAAATAACTAAGTGATATAAATAATATGAACTAATTTTGATTAAATGATTAATTAAGCCTATATAACCAGTTGTGAACAAATATAAATCTAATTAACTAGATTATGAGAGGACATAATTACTCAATTTCTTATCTTTACCTTTAGTTTAGAAACATATGACCTAGATATTTAAAATGAATATTATATTCATTGGTATATTATTGACTATCGTTTTAGTTATGATGGTGTGAATTTAGTTATATTAATATTATTAGAAATCCCTATCTGGTATACACATAATTATCAATTACTTAAATCTAAATCATAAAAACATAATTATATAATTATTTATCTCGTACGTTTGATTAAGAAAAGGTAAACTACATTAGTTTTTAACTTCATAATTAGAAAACTTCGCATAAATTTACTATAACAAACCTAATTTAAATTGATTTATGAGAGTACACAAAATCTTGAAAACACACAATTAAAGAGGTTAATCACATAATTACTAAGTTTAACAAAACAATGATTAATTCGCTTAATATTGTATCTTCAAAATAAATTAGCGCAAGGCTAAATCTTTTATTAACGATAGTCCTTAGGAGGTTGTCATAAATTAGATATTGTCTTCTACTTTAGTGAGGGAGCAGGAAGGGCGCAGCTGTAGGGCAAGATCGATATAGCGCAGGAGAGGGATGCCGAGGCGAACTCCGATGAGGATCGACGTCGTTCGACATAGGGGGGAAATCAGGTACTCGACGATGCGGACAACATCGCGGCGGTGGAGGAGGGTCTCTGTCAACGAGTCGATGACAAGCGGTCGACGTTGATGGTGACACGCAGTGCCGTGACGGTGCCAAGCGAGGGCAAGTGAACACGAGAGAAAACGAGCAGTAGGCGAAGAGCAGAGGAGCGTGTGCCAGGGAGAAAGCAGGGATGGCGAGCGCGTTTTATAGGCGAGAGAGGAGAGAAACGGCAGCTGGTGTCTTCAATCGGCCACTAATGGCGCCGGTAATGGGAGAGTTAGTAGGGAGGGAGAAGGGGAAACGTCAGTCGTTTCCGGCTCGGCGTCGAGGGGCGGACGGGCGCGTGCTTCGGGTTGCAGGCTGCATGGGGCTGGGCGCGTCGCGCCCGACCGGTCGTTGTCGCGAGCGGGGCCTTGGGCGGCGCGCGTGGGATGGCCGAGGGCGCCGAGGCGGCTCCACGGGCGCGGCGCGGTCGGGGCTTTGGCTCCTGGTCAGGGCAGGGGCGCGCTGGGTGCGCGAGGGTCTGGGCGCTGGCACTTGGGCGCGCGCTGGTCGGGTCCTCCTAGCGTCGCGAGCTCCTGGCGTCTGCGCATGAAAGAAAGGGGAGGAGACAGATAACAGAGGAGGGCACGGGGAGAGGAAACGGCTCCTGGTGGCGGCTGGAGGGAAAACAAGGGGCGACGACTGCTAGGGTTAGGAGGGAAGGGAGCACGGCTGCTTGCTTGTTGGGCCCTGGTGGGCCAAACGGTTAGGTTAGGGTTTAGTTAGTTTTTTTATTTCTTTTCTAATTCCTTTCTAATTTCAAAATATAATTTTAAATAACCATAAAATTCATAACAATTAACCCAAAATTATTTACAAATAAAACAATTATTTTTGGACTAGTATTTATTATATTATTTATTTGGATTTTTTTACTTAACAAGAAATGCTATTCGATATCCAAAATCAATTATGAGAAATAAAAAATTATTCCAAAGGCAAATAAATAACAAACACTTAAAGAAAATTAATTACCATAAATATCATTGATAACTAAATGTATTATTTTTATTTGATGATTTTTATAGTGTTACAAATCTACCCCTCTTAAAAAGAATCTCGTCCTCGAGATTAAGAAAGGCTAACACGAAATCAAAGGAGATACATGGTTATTTGTAGGTTCTTAGTTCTCATTGAACTCTTCTAACATTAAGGAATTTCCTTACTTCTTTGCTCCGCAATGTATACTAATCAAGCGACCTTCATCATCGTACTTATAAAATGGTGGGTCTTCCGAATTATCACTTAGGTCATGCTTGACACCTTTCTTCTTTAGTCGGTCTAGACGCTTCTTGGGGCATTCGCGAATAATATGTCCTTCATTTTTGCAGTAGTAGCAAGCACCCCTTACTTTGAGTTCTTTGCGAGACAACTTTGCTTGACCAATAAGGGGTGAGGGTTGACTGGGAGTCTGTATCTCATATAGCTGAGCCTGACTTGATTCTTCTGTTTGGGTATCCATGTGTTTCGTGGCTGTTGCTTGTGGTTGAGGTGGACTAATCGTGTATCCAAACATTTTTCTATTCCTTTTGTTGTTCTTTATTCCATTCATCGAATATCTCTGTGACTCATTTTTCTCGTTCATAGTTATTAAGGTAGGAATATTGTCGTTGGCATCATTTACTTCATTTCCATTAGGGTTCATTATCTAGTAAGAGGGTAAAAGAGTTAGTAAGATAGACTGCATAAGAGGCTTGCATGACATTAAGATAAAGGGCTAACACAACATTCGAATTTTCAAAATAAGATTAGTTAAGGATGATTTTCGATTCCGCCTAGCTTCATCATACTTCAAGAGTTTACAGGTGTTATATTCCTTAACAAAGATCTTTTTAACTCTATAGACTTCAGAGCATGATATCCGAATCATCTTTCTAATCCAATAGTATTTCTTGAGCATAAATTGAGGGAAAGACTTGAGCAGGACTTTAGTGCAACTAGAATAGAGCATCACATTGTTTGCATATAGCAGATGACACCATACTTTATTTTCTTTATAAAGAGGCAATACACAATAGGTGCGAGAGATTCTCCAAATTTATTCATATATCACTTAGCACCATTAGAAATCTTGAAATGGGCAACACCTTGACTTTTTTTTCTTCGTAAGACATACTCCTTCTTCTAGCTAAATGATATATTATTCTTCCTTGTCAGATGCACCAATCAGAGCTGGAGGTCGATTGTCTTCAACTACTATTCTTTCTCCAGATGGGGTTTCCAAACACATGGTTCTCTCAGTATATTGGATTCCAGCCTTAGTTCTTTGTAACCAATTCTTTCCAAGAATCACATCCTTTCCCATTGATTCTATCACTATCAGATCAGGTGGAAAATCTATCCCATTGATTTTAACACTTACATTTGGACATATGTAGCTTACTAACATTTTTCTTTCGGGTGCACTGATGGTCATCCTTGATCTTAAGGGACACTTAAAGATACCATACTTTGTTGCAAACTGGGCACTGTTAAAAGAATGTGTTGTACGAGGATCATACAACACGGTGGCGATGGTTGTGTGAATGACTAGTGTTCCAAAAATTACTGCATTATTATACGGAATGATTCCTGTCACTTCATAACTTATCCTTCATATGGACTTTTTCCGTTGTTTATTCTTTGTTGATGCATGAGTTTCAGGGTGTTGTCTTTTCTTTTGGACCTTATTGATCTCCACATCCTTCTTAGGACAACTATTAACAAGATGGCCGATATCACCACAGCCAAAGCAAGCATGACTTGATAAGTTACATGGTGGAGTTGTCTTTACGTTGTTGGTAGATGTTTCTGTGTATTTTTGTTCATATTCCATGTCTGAAGACTGAGATAGCTTCATCTTGGAGGTGATCTGTAGTGAACTTTTCTCAGGACAATTACGGAAGTAATAACCTTCATGTCCACATTGATAGCAAGCTTTTCTTGAAGTTATTTCTTGACTTTTTCCATGTTTCCCTTTTCGTTTCTTGGACTTGATGTGATGACGAGGCTAAAACTGTGTGCAAGTAATAGTCCATCCATCAATGTAACACTCATGTGTTTCTTCTTGGGGCTGGGCATCCTTGCGATATTTCCTTTTTGGAATACTTTGCAATTTATCAACTGACAGTGCATTAGGTATGAGAGACTCTGCTATTAGTTGTTCAGGGGGAGACATCTATCTTTTTATGCTAGAAAATAAAATTCGGTTCTTCTATTTTGTAGTTTCACTTTCATTTGTATTGATCTGGCGACAAGGAATTCCATAGTACTCACAACAACATGTTCCAAGGTTACTTGTCTGTTGGTTTGGTTGTGCATCCTTTTGTGTCTTGAATGTCTGTTCATCAGCTGTTTTATTTATAGTGTTGTTTTGACTTACCAACACACCAAATTCTTTGTATTTAGTGACATCACTTGTAGTTGACATTCCAAGGTCTGACATCTGTATGGGTATGGAAGAATGGAAGGAACGAAAGGGTTGAGCAAAGACAGATTATAGAGAGCAGAGAAAACCCATCTATCTAAGGTTTTTTTCTAGTTAACTGATGCCATTGTGGACAAAAGTCACACAATACACCAACAATCATTTCAAAGAAGCAAATCAAACATGAACACAAAGGACAATGAACTCAAGCATACCAGCACAACACAATCCAATTCTACTTATTCAACCAAAACAAAAGGTGAGACAAGGTTTGGCATAAGAAAGATATTATAACATGAAGGAGTTGGGTAAGAATTATCAAGGAGTTAGACAAGACATATTTGTTGGTGGCCAAGAGTGAAATAAGATAACCATGAACTATTAAAGTGAGGATAAATAATACAACCAAGGATATAAAGTGAGTTAGGGCGAAAGCATTATCAAGGAGACAAAATAGAGAGGCATTATCAAGTAGGAGTAGGGAGACAAAGAATTTAGTATATCAAGGTAGATATTGCGCAAGGATGGCGATACAATGGCAAGAAAACAAAAGTATAAGAAGTCAAGGGTTATATAGCAATATTAGGGATTAGAAAACCACTTATAGTATAATATCGCCATTACCGATCTAGTCGAAAATCTTAATACTAAAGAACAATCGTATCAACCTAACCAAGAAGTCAAATAATAAATCCAGTGGATCCATAACAAAACTTCTTGCGGAGTGGGGATAAGACAGAGAATAGGGCATCGTCGATAACTTCGAAAAGGTTTCTTCTGGCAAACTTCGCTTCAAGTTTTGCTTTATGAGGCTATAGTACAAGAAATCCAGGATATTCCGGTGATATGTGAATTTCCGGATGTCTTTCCCGAAGACTTGCCTGGGTTACCTCCTGAACGGGATGTAGAATTTGTAATTGAGTTGAAACCCGGTACGACTCCTGTTTCCAGAAGGTCGTACCGTATGCCACCTAATGAACTGGTAGAACTCAAGCCTCAACTACAAGTTTTGCTTGAGAAAGGGTTCATTAGACCAAGTTCATCACCGTGGGGATGTCCAACAATTTTTGTCAAGAAGAAGGATCAGACGCTTCGAATGTGCGTGGACTATAGACCCCTTAATGAGGTTACCATCAAGAACAAGTACCCTCTTCCTCGGTGTCACACCCGTTTCTGAGGGGGCAGAGCCAGGTGCATCGCATATGTGTGCTATGATCTATTTCCACACATATATTGATGTCACAAGTGTAGTATATCAAAAGAACAATGCATAAGAGCATAAATAAAGATTTTATTAACATATTACACTTCGAACAGACATAATGTCTTAACCTTTATTCATCAAAGTACAGCGAAACATGGACATCCATCCACACGAAGATGACCAGGGGTATCACTAGACTAGCATCCATGGAGTTCAGCATCATAACTTCATCTGCAACTTCTGATCAAAATTAAGCAAGGGTGAGCTCACTTATGGTCGGTGCTCAGCAAGTGGGCGAAAATCTAATGCAAGTTTAACAAGGTGAGGCCAAGGTTGAGCAGTAAGCATTTTAGTTGGTCAACATTTTATTAACAACACATGTCTTACTAATAAGTGTGAATCCCAAGTATTCCCATTAAACAGAGGTACAAGAGTATATAAAAACACTAAGTGAAACCACTTAAGCAAATCATTGGCATATCATCGGATCTCGATTTATTTCCATCTTCAAGTTCAATTATAATGTGAGGGGTCCAGGTTGCTCATAACCGTGAGCACGGCTGATATATCAATTTTACACTCTGCAGAGGTGGAACATCTTTACCCATGAGTCGTGATTCCCTTCTAGCCCAGGTTAGCTAGACCCGTATTCACTTTCCGAGGTGAATGGCCAAGGTCTCACTACGAGGCTTCTCCCTAGAGTCCTCATTACGCAAATGCTGGAAATGGTCAAACTGCATAAGGCACACCTACCGTAACCAACTTATAGTCCAGACTATAGGGTAAAGCTTTGGGAACTATGCCTGTATCCAATCTTCCTGAGGCGGAACTATAAGCGCTTGCCAGATGCCCCCGTTCCAGTCGACCACGACCAGCACCCAACATAAGACTTCTCTAGTTATTTAGCCAAGACCAGAGCCATGATAGTTCTCATGGTAGCACTGTTTTCCTGGGTGGTCACTCCATGTTCCAATTAATATGCAATAATCTTGTTTAACCATTGGGTTAACAACAATAAAGTAAACTTACGATTTGGAACATTAATATCATAAACAGGAGTGACTGCATAAATTTAAAGTTGTAGCAATAGCATAGCTACTTGATTAGATCATAATACCAGGTTAAACAAGGAGTAAGGTTGGAAAGGTTAGGTGTATCTAAATAGGTAACCCATCAAATTATGCATATATATCCAAGAATAAACTTTATTAAATGTATTGTTTGGGATCAAACAGTGTATGCAGAGGGAGAAGTCCACTTGCCTTGCTTATGGAAAACTTGAGGTTCTTCCACGGATAGGAATAGATCTTGATTCTTAACTACTAGATCAAGCACTGAATATCACACGAACAAACAAGAAGAAACAAGCACCACTCAATAACATACAACATTCACCATACGTAAAGCTAAAAGAAAGCCTAACAAAAAGAGCGTTCTCTTTTCAAAAACATTACACGCAAGGGTTATAATAAAAAGGTATTCTTTTCAAAAATGTGTGATCTATACTTTATAAAACAAGACATGAGCTTAAAAATATCTTAATTAAAATATACAAGTATTAGGTTCACCAAATTAATCTTTTATAAAACGTCATATGTGATATGTCTAATATTAAGGGTTTATAATATGATAAAACATGTTAAAACAATATTAAACCTTTTTAACCTTTTTAGAAAAGATATATGTTATATACAGGGTTAATGAGTTATTAAACACATTATTAATTTATAAAGCATTATGAAACATATTATAAAACAATTATTTGTATAGATCTTAAGATATAAGCCTAAACAAATTTTATGTGAAAAGATCATATTATTAAACACTGATTTAAGACGAGTTAGGTTATGGGTCTTAAGTGGATTTTCATGCAAAAGATAATAAACAAATAACTATCTTTTAATTTCATTAGAAAACACATAGCCTATATTAATATATTCGAAGTCCATATATAAAGTAACATTTTAAGTTATAAAAAACTTAAGCTCTTAATACTTTATTTTATCCTTTAGGAAAAGCTAAGTGATTCGTATATAATATGGACTAAATTCTATGAAATCATTAATAATGCCATAAATCTAGTTAAGAACAAATTGAATATAGGTTTGACTAATAAATTATGATAAAGGATAATTAATCTATTAATTACCTTTAATTCTATTGTAGGAACAAATGATCTAATTCATTAGAAAGGAAATTATGTATAAACTAACATTTTAATTATTCTTAAAGAACATGAACACTAATTTCCTTAGTTTATTCTTTAGGAAAAAATAAGTGATATAAATAATATGAACTAATTTTGATTAAATGATTAATTAAGCCTATATAACCAGTTATGAACAAATATAAATCTAATTAACTAGATTATGAGAGGACATAATTACTCAATTACTTATCTTTACCTTTAGTTTAGAAACATATGACCTAGATATTTAAAATGAATATTATATTCATTGGTATATTATTAACTATCGTTTTAGTTATGATGGTGTGAATTTAGTTATATTAATATTATTAGAAATCCCTATCTAGCATACACATAATTATCAATTACTTAAATCTAAATCATAAAAACGTAATTATATAATTATTTATTGTCACACCCGGTTTTGGAAGGTAAACCGAATGCGAACCATGTACGTGCCAGGATCAGAACTCACGTATATAGCGATTACATAATTGGACATCATCACACAATGCTTGAATTAAATAGCAGAAAGGTACTTAGTTACATCAAGATGTCTGAGACATCCACAGAGTCTAATACATATCTATAGTGTTCAACAATAAATCAAAGTGCGTAGTAACGAAACGTAGAATGTAAGCCTACACAGGCAGCTGACTGGGGGTTTGCCACTAAAGTAAACTAGAACTCGTCGTAGTCCTCGAACTCCTCAAAGTCCTCCATGTTACCAGCTTCACCTGCTGAGCACTGAGAATAGTGGGCAAAAACCTGGGGTGGGGTGTTTTGTAATGCAAGGGTGAGTACACATCAACGTACTCAGCAAATGTCCCGTTTGGCTAAAGTGAACTAGCTGAATGTGGAGTTAAGGTTAAGTAGTTGCTTTTAGTTGGTCAATTTTTATTACTATATGAAAGTCGCCTAGAGGGGGGTGAATAGGCAAATCTGAAATTTATAAAGTTTAAGCACAACTACAAGCCGGGGTTAGCGTTAGAACTATAAACGAGTCCGAAAGAGAGGGCGAAAACAAATCACAAGCGAATAAGAGCGGATGACACGGTGATTTGTTTTACCGAGGTTCGGTTCTTGCAAACCTACTCCCCGTTGAGGTGGTCACAAAGACCGGGTCTCTTTCAACCCTTTCCCTCTGTCAAACGGTCACTTAGACAGAGTGAGCTTCCTTCCTTGATTTCACGGGTCACTTAGACCCCGCAAGGACCACCACACAATTGGTGTCTCTTGCTTCGATTACAAGGCTTTGCGAGTAAGAATGAGAGAAAGAAGAAAGCCAACCAAGCAACAAGAACAACAAAAGAACACAAGCCGATCTTCTCACAAGTCCTAAAAACTAGAGATGAATTGGGGACTTTGATTTGATCGGAGGCTTTGATTTGTGTCTTGGAGTGTTGTGTATTGCTCTTGTATTGAATGAGGAATAGTGAATGCTTGGATGTCTTGAAGTGTGGTGGTTGGGGGTATTTATAGCCCCAACCACCAAAACAGCCATTGGGGAGGGCTGCTGTCGAAGGGCGCACCAGACACTGTCTGGTGCGCTAGCCACGTCACCCAACCGTTAGGGTTCGACCGTTGGAGCTCTGACTTGTGGGGCCACCGGACAGTCTGGTGGTGCACCGGACATGCACTGTTCATAGTCCGGTGCGCCATCTACGCCTGCTCTGACTCTGCGCGCGCAGTCCGCGCACTTTACCGTTGTCAGCCTACCGTTGGATTCGACCGTTGCGCTGGCGACCGTTGCTCCGCTTGGCACACCGGGCAGTCCGGTGAATTATAGCGGAGCAGCCTCCCCGAATTCACGAAGGTGGCAAGTTTGGAGTTGAGCTCCCTGGGGCACCGGACACTGACCGTGGCACACCGGACAGTCCGGTGCGCCAGACCAGGGCTGCCTTTCGGTTGTCTTTTGCTCCTTTTATTTGAAGCTTTTCTTGGACTTTTTATTGGTTTGTGTTGAACCTTTGGCACCTGTAAAACTTATAATCTAGAGCAAACTAGTTAGTCCAATTATTTGTGTTGGGCAATTCAATCACCAAAATCATTTAGAAAAAGGTGTAAGCCTATTTCCCTTTCAATCTCCCCCTTTTTGGTGATTGATGCCAACACAAACCAAAGCAAATATATAAGTGCAAAATTGAACTAGTTTGCATAAGGTAAGTGCAAAGGTTACTTGGAATTAAACCAATATACATTTCATAAGATATGCATGGATGCTTTCTTCATATTTATTATTTTGGACCACGCTTGCACCACTTGTTTTGTTTTTGCAAACTCTTTTGGAAATTCTTTTCAAAGTCTTTTTTTGCAAATAGTCAAAGGTATATGAATAAGATTTTGAGAAGCATTTTCAAGATTTGAAATTTTCTCCCCCTGTTTCAAATGA
The DNA here is from genome assembly GCA_029449295.1 of Zea luxurians. NCBI lineage: Eukaryota > Viridiplantae > Streptophyta > Magnoliopsida > Poales > Poaceae > Zea > Zea luxurians. The sequence goes on from JAOPSE010000040.1 coordinate 8,961,057, forward strand.
TTTTCCTTTGACTAAACAAAACTCCCCCTCAATAAAATCCTCCTCTTAGTGTTCAAGAGGGTTTTAGATATTAATTTTGAAAGAGGTTATACCAATTTGAAATTGTATCAAAAATAAGATATCAATTTGAAACACTTCTTTAAATACAAATTGAAAGACTTCATTTTTAAAATTGGTGGTGGTGCGGTCCTTTTGCTTTGGGCTAATACTTTCTCCTCCTTTGGCATGAATCGCCAAAAACGGATACTTGTGAGTGAAATATAAGCCCTTTTACTATCTATCCCTTTGGAAAATAATATATGAGTGAAGATTATACCAAATTGGAGAGCGGTGCGGAGTGACGACGAAGGATGGATAATTTGATGGAGTGGAGTGGAAGCCTTTGTCTTCGCCGAAGACTCCATTTCCCTTTCAATCTATGACTAAGCATGAAGTACACTTGAAAACCACATTAGTCATAGCACATGAAAGAGATATGATCAAAGGTATATAAATAAGCTATGTGTGCAAAATATCAATCAAAATTCCTAGAATCAAGAATATTTAGCTCATGCCTAAGTTTGGTAAAAGTTTTCTCATCTAGTGGTTTGGTAAAGATATCGGCTAATTGTTCTTTGGTGCTAACATATGCAATCTCGATATCCCCCTTTGTTGGTGATCCCTCAAAAAGTGATACCGAATGGCTATGTGTTTAGTGCGGCTGTGCTCAATGGGATTATCCGCCATGCGGATTGCACTCTCATTATCACATAGGAGAGGAACTTTGGTTAATTTGTAACCATAGTCCCTAAGGGTTTGCCTCATCTAAAGCAATTGCGCGCAACAATGGACTGCGGCAATATACTCGGCTTCGGTGGTAGAAAGAGCTACAGAATTTTGTTTCTTAGAAGCCCAAGACACCAGAGATCTTCCCAAGAACTGGCAAGTCCCTGATGTGCTCTTTCTATCAATTTTACAGCCTGCCCAATCAGCATCTGAATATCCAATTAAATCAAATGTGGATCCCTTGGGGTACCAAAGGCCAAACTTAGGAGTATAAACTAAATATCTCAAGATTCGTTTTACGACCCTAAGGTGAACTTCCTTAGGATCGGCTTGGAATCTTGCACACATGCATACGGAAAGCATAATATCCGGTCGAGATGCACATAAATATAGTAAAGATCCTATCATCGACCGGTATACCTTTTGATCTATGGATTTACCTTCCGTGTCAAGGTCGAGATGCCCATTGGTTCCCATGGGTGTTTTGATGGGCTTGGCATCCTTCATTCCAAACTTGGTGAGTATGTCTTGAATGTACTTCGTTTGGCTAATGAAGGTGCCCTCTTGGAGTTTCTTTACTTGAAATCCTAGGAAATACTTCGACTCCCCCATCATAGACATCTCGAATTTTTGAATCATGATCCTACTAAACTCTTCACAAGTAGATTTGTTAGTAGACCCAAATATGATATCATCAACATAAATTTGGCATACAAACAAATCATTTGCAATAGTTTTAGTAAAAAGAGTAGGATCGACTTTTCCGACTTTGAAGTCATTAGAAATAAGAAAATCTCTTAGGCATTCATACCATGCTCTTGGGGCTTGCTTGAGCCCATAAAGCGCCTTAGAGAGTTTATACACATGGTTAGGGTACTCACTATCTTCAAAGCCTGGAGGTTGCTCAACATAGACCTCCTCCTTGATTGGTCCATTGAGGAAGGCACTTTTCACGTCCATTTGATAGAGCTTAAATCCATGGTAAGTAGCATAGGCAAGTAATATACAAATTGACTCAAGCCTAGCTACGGGTGCATAGGTTTCACTGAAATCCAAACCTTCGACTTGTGAATATACCTTGGCCACAAGTCGAGCTTTGTTCCTTATCACCACACCATGCTCATCTTGCTTGTTGCGGAAGTCCAACTTGGTTCCTACAACATTTTGTTTAGGACGTGGAACTAAATGCCATACCTCATTCCTCGTGAAGTTGTTGAGTTCCTCTTGCATTGCCAATACCCAATCCGAATCCTTTAATGCATCTTCTACCCTGTATGGCTCAATAGAAGACACAAAGGAGTAATGTTCACAAAAATGAGCAACACGAGATCGAGTGGTTACCCCCTTATGAATATCGCCGAGGATGGAGTTCACGGGGTGATCTCTTTGTATTGCTTGGTGGACTCTTGGGTGTGGCGGTCTTGGACCCTCATCATCTTCCTTGTCTTGATCATTTGCATCTCGCCCTTGATTATTGTCCTCCTCTTGAGGTGGCTCCTCTTGATCTTCATTTTCATCATCTTGAGCTTGATCCTCATCTTGGGTTGGTGGAGATGCTTACATGGAGGAAGATGGTTGATCTTGTGCTTGTGGAGGCTCTTCGGATTCCTTAGGACACACATCCCCAATGGACATGTTCCTTAGCGCGACGCATAGAGCCTCTTCATCATCTAGCTCATCAAGATCAACTTGCTCTACTTGAGAGCCGTTAGTCTCATGAAACACAATGTCACAAGAAACTTCAACTAGTCCAGTGGACTTGTTAAAGACTCTATATTCCCTTGTGCTTGAATCATAACCAAGTAAAAAGCCTTCTACAACCTTAGGAGCAAATTTAGATTTTCTACCTCTTTTAACAAGAATAGAACATTTGCTACCAAAGACTCTAAAATATGAAACATTTGGTTTTTTACCGGTTAGGAGTACATATGATGTCTTCTTGAGGATTCGGTGAAGGTAGAGACGGTTGATGGCGTAGCAAGCGGTGTTGATTGCTTCCGCCCAAAACCGTTCCGAAGTCTTGTACTCATCAAGCATGGTCCTCGCTATGTCAAGTAGAGTTCTATTCTTCCTCTCCACTACACATTTTGTTGTGGTGTGTAGGGAGAAGAGAACTCATGCTTGATGCCCTCGTCCTCAAGAAAGCCTTCAATTTGAGAGTTCTTGAACTCCGTCCCGTTGTCGCTTCTTATCTTTTTGATCCTTAAGCCGAACTCATTTTGAGCCCGTCTCAAGAATCCCTTTAAGGTCACTTGGGTCTGAGATTTATCCTGTAAAAAGAACACCCAAGTGAAGCGAGAATAATCATCCACAATAACTAGACAGTACTTACTCCCGCCGATGCTTATGTAAGCTATCGGGTCGAATAGGTCCATGTGGAGTAGCTCAAGCGGCCTGTCGGTCGTCATGATGTTCTTGTGTGGATGATGAACACCAACTTGCTTCCCTGCTTGACATGCGCTACAAACCCTATCTTTCTCAAAATGAACATTTGTTAGTTCTAAAATGTGTTCTCCCTTTAGAAGCTCGTGAAGATTCTTCATCCCAACGTGGGCTAGTCGGCGATGCCAGAGCCAACCCATGTTAGTCTTACCAATTAAGCAAGTATCAAGTTCAGCTCTATTAAAATCAACTAAGTATAGTTGTCCCTCTAACACTCCCTTAAATGCTATTGAATCATCACTTCTTCTAAAGACAGTAACACCTACGTCAGTAAATAGACAGTTGCAGCCCATATTGCATAATTGAGAAACATAAAGCAAATTGTAATCTAAGGAATCTACAAGAAAAACATTGAAAACAGAATGGTCAGGTGATATAGCATTTTTACCCAGTCCTTTAACCAAACCTTGATTTCCATGCCCGAATGTGATAGCTCTTTGGGGATCATGGTTTTTCTCGTAGGAGGAGAACATCCTTTTCTCCCCAGTCATGTGGTTTGTGCACCCGCTATCAATGATCCAAGTTGAGCCCCCGGATGCATAAACCTACAAAACAATTTTAGGCCTTGTTCGTAGGTACCCAAACGGTCTTGGGTCCTTTCACATTATAAATAAGCACCTTGGGTACCCAAACACAAGTCTTTGAGCCCTTGTGTTTGGCCCCAACATATTTGGCAACTACTTTGCCTGATTTATTAGTTAAAACTTATGATGCATCAAAAGTCTTAAATGAAATGTTAGGTTCATTTGATGCAATAGGAGTTTTCTTCTTAGGCAATTTAGCATGGGTTGATTGCCTAGAACTAGATGCCTCATTCTTATACATAAAAGCATAATGAGAGCCAGAGTGAGACTTCCTAGAGTGAATTCTCCTAATTTTGTGCTCGGGATAACCGGCAGGGTATAAAATGTAACCCTCGTTATCCTGAGCCATGGGAGCTTTGCCCTTAACAAAGTTAGACAATCTTTTAGGGGCATTAAGCTTGACATTGTCTCCCTTTTGGAAGCCAATGCCATCCTTAATCCCAGGGCGTCTCCCACTATAGAGCATGCTTCTAGCAAATTTAAAATTTTCATTTTCTAAGTCATGCTCATTAATCTTAGCACTAGTTGAGCTATGTGATCATTTTGTTGTTTAATTAAAGCTAGGTGATCATGAATAGCATCAACATTAATGTGTCTACATCTAGTGCAAATAGTAACACGCTCAACGGTAGATGTAGAGGGTTTGCAAGTATTTAATTCAACAATCTTAGCATGTAAAATAGCATTTTCATCTCTACGATTGGAAATGGAAACATTGCAAACATTTAAATCTTTAGCCTTAGCAATTAATTTTTCATTCTCAATTTTAAGGCTAGAGAGAGATGCATTCAACTTATCAATCTTAGCAATTAAACTAGCATTATCTTTTCTGAGATTAACAATTGAATCATCACAAACATCTAACTTCTCAACCTTAGCAATTAATTTAGCATTTTCATTTCTAAGGTTGGAAATAATATCATGGCAAGTGCTTAGCTCACTAGTTAATTTTTCACACTTTTCTACTTCCTGAGCATAAGCATTTTTAACCTTAACATGATTTTTGTTTTCCTTAATAAGGAAGTCCTCTTGGGTATCCAAGAGTTCATCCTTGTCATGAATAGCACTAATCAATTCATTCAATTTTTCTTTTTGTTGCATGTTTAGGTGGGCAAAAAGGGTGAGCAAATTATCCTCATCATCACTAGATCTAGCCTCATCACTAGAAGTTGCATACTTAGTGGAAGCTCTAGATTTTACCTTCTTCTTCTTGTCATCCTTTGCCATGAGGCACTTGTGGCCGACGTTGGGGAAGAGAAGGCCTTTGGTGACGGCAATGTTTGCAGCGTCCTCGTCGGAGGAGGAGTCGGTGGAGCTCTCATCGGAGTCCCACTCCCGGTAAACATGGGCATCGCCGCCCTTCTTCTTGTAGTACCTCTTCTTTTCTATTCTCTTTGCCTTCTTGTCGTCGCCCCTGTCACTATCACTGGATAATGGACATTTAGCAATGAAATGACTGGGCTTACCACACTTGAAGCACACCTTCTTGGAACGGGGCTTGTAATCTTTCCCCTTCCTTTGCTTGAGGATTTGGTGAAAGCTTTTGATAATTAAAGCCATTTCCTCATTGTCGAGCTTGGAGGCATCGATGGGGAGCCTACTTGATGTAGACTCTTTTTTCTTCTCCTCCGTCGCTTTGAAGGCGACGGGTTGCACCTCGGGTGTGGAGGTGGCGCCTCGCTCGATGATTTGTTTGGAGCCTTTGATCATTAGTTCAAAGCTCACAAACGTTCCTATCACTTCCTCGGGAGACATTAGTTGATATCTTGGATCACCACGAATTAATTGAACTTGTGTAGGGTTAAGAAAAACAAGTGATCTAAGAATAACCTTGACCATTTCATGGTCATCCCATTTGGTGCTCCCGAGGTTGCGCACTTGGTTCACCAAGGTTTTGAGCCGGTTGTACATGGCTTGTGGCTCCTCTCCTTGGTGAAGCATGAAGCGACCGAGCTCCCCCTCGATCGTTTCCCTCTTGGTGATCTTGGTCACCTAGTCTCCTTCGTGCGCGGTCTTGAGCACGTCCCAAATCTCCTTTGCACTCTTCAATCCTTGCACCTTATTATACTCCTCTCAACTTAGAGAGGCGAGGAGTATAGTAGTGGCTTGGGAGTTGAAGTGTTGGATTTGTTCGACCTCCTCCGAATCATAATCCTTGTCCCCTTTCTTTGGTACCTGCGTTCCATACTCAACAATATCCCATATGCTTTTGTGGAGTGAGGTTAGGTGATGCCTCATTTTATCACTCCACATAGAATAATTTTCACCTTCAAACAAAGGTGGTTTGCCTAATGGGACGGAAAGTAATGGAGTGCGTTTTGAAATACGAGGATAGCGAAGGGGCATCTTACTATACTTCTTGCGCTCATGGCGCTTAGAAGTGGCGGATGCCGATTCCGAGCCGGAGGTGGAGGGTGACGAAGAGTCGGTCTCGTAGTAGACCACGTTCTTCATCTTCTTCTTCTTGTCACCCTTACGTAGGGACTTGATGGAGGAAGAGGATTCCTCCTTGTGCTTGTGGGAGGACTCCCTTGAATGTGTTCTCCCCGAGCTTGCGGACTTGTCGCCGGTCCCGATCTCCATCATGGCGGATGCTCCCGACATCACTTAGAGCGGTTAGGCTCTAATGAAGTACCGGGCTCCGATACCAATTGAAAGTCGCCTAGAGGGGGGGGGGGGTGAATAGGCAAATCTGAAATTTATAAAGTTTGAGCACAACTACAAGCCGGGGTTAGCGTTAGAACTATAAACGAGTCCGAAAGAGAGGGCGAAAACAAATCACAAGCGAATAAGAGAGGATGACACGGTGATTTGTTTTACCGAGGTTCGGTTCTTGCAAACCTACTCCCCGTTGAGGTGGTCACAAAGACCGGGTCTCTTTCAACCCTTTCCCTCTCTCAAACGGTCACTTAGACCGAGTGGGCTTCCTTGATTTCACAGGTCACTTAGACCCCGCAAGGACCACCACACAATTGGTGTCTCTTGCTTCGATTACAAGGCTTTGAGAGTAAGAATGAGAGAAAGAAGAAAGCCAACCAAGCAACAAGAACAACAAAAGAACACAAGCCGATCTTCTCACAAGTCCTAAAAACTAGAGATGAATTGGGGACTTTGATTTGATCAGAGGCTTTGATTTGTGTCTTGGAGTGTTGTGTATTGCTCTTGTATTGAATGAGGAATAGCGAATGCTTGGATGTCTTGAAGTGTGGTGGTTGGGGGGTATTTATAGCCCCAACCACCAAAACAGCCGTTGGGGAGGGCTGCTGTCGAAGGGCGCACCGGACACTGTTTGGTGCGTCACCAGACACTGTCCGGTGCGCCAGCCACGTCACCCAATCGTTAGGGTTCGACCGTTAGAGCTCTGACTTTGGGGCCACCGGATAGGCATTGTTCACTGTCCGGTGCGCCATCTAAGCCTGCTCTGACTCTGTGCGCGCAGTCCGCGCACTGTACCGTTGTCAGCCGACCGTTGGATTCGACCGTTGCGCTGGCGACCGTTGCTCTGCTCGGCACACCGGACAGTCCGATGAATTATAGCGGAGCAACCTCTTCGAATTCCCGAAGGTGGCAAGTTTGGAGTTGAGCTCCCTGGTGCACCGGACAGTCCGGTGCGCCAGACCAGGCTGCCTTTCGGTTGTCTTTTGCTCCTTTTGTTTGAACCCTTTCTTGGACTTTTTATTAGTTTGTGTTGAACCTTTGGCACCTGTAAAACTTATAATCTAGAGCAAACTAGTTAGTCCAATTATTTGTGTTGGGCAATTCAACCACCAAAATCATTTAGAAAAAAGTGTAAGCCTATTTCCCTTTCACTATAAGTATATCCAAATTTTAGTAATAACCCAGTTATTACCCAGAGGCACTCCCTCCGAGAGGAAATACCAGAGATCAGATTTATAACCATCATTGCTAATCATCATCATATAAGTAACAAAAGTTCTTCTAATCGAAGAGGATCCCAAGGCTGCTCATAGCCGTGAGCACGACTGATATACCAGTTTCTAACACTTTGCAGAGGTTGCACACTTTACCCATAAGCCGTGATTCCCATTCTGCCCGGGGTTCTAGCCTCCCCATTGATCACTACCAAGGTGACCTAGCATGGTCTCACTATGTAGCATTTACAAAGATTTCCCAGAGGTCATAGCCGCCCTTTAGGTTTCTCCAGTTTGATAAACACAGTACATCTCCCCAAAGGAAGGGTGACTAACAAAACCAAATCAAAGAACCTCTGCAACCAACCTCGGCAGATCAAGTACTGTGCCCGGACCCCATTGATGGCCCTACGGTGAAGCCAACTATTCCTCTGGTTCCTCTAATTAATCAGCTAAGGGCGTCCCATTCCACCCTCATGGTTGCACTGTTATCCCGGGTTGTCACTCCCCAAACAGGTCCTTACGGAGAGGTACTCAGGAAATAGCCGGAGCCCCCTAAAGAATCATAGGAACCCCATCGGGATAACATCATCGTATCATAAAAGATCACATCATGTTCATTGATTAAGTTAAAGCAATAGCAAAAGCTAACCATGATTAACCCAAAATGGTAAACAAGGGTAAGGTAAATACAGACTAGTCAATCCTTAGGTTTTCAATAAAGTAATGCGGGACAGTGAATTATAAAGTAAAGTTGGACATGATAGGTCTGAGGACACTTTCCTTCACCAGGTTGTTGCTCAAAGGGATCTTCGGCAACACACTCAAGAACCACGAGCTGCTCGTTGTCTAAGTAAAGCGAGCATACATTCAATACATTTGGAAAGTAAAAATGAACATCACATCACACATGTACAAACATTAGCGCACAACTCAAAAAGGTATAGTATTAAGTATAGGGGAATGAGGTCAATTTATAAAATGGACTAATCCTAAGTGGGGAATTGATTATTCTCTAAGTGTTGAAACATAACCTAAAAGGATAGAGTAATAATTAAACAAAGAAAAGATTACATTATAAGATGAACTACTCTTATTTAGGAATTTGATTATCCTTTAAACATTATCCATAATTACATATCTAATTCTATTTATCACATTAGGGTCTAAAGGTTAAACCAAAAATGAACACATAAAATGCATTACACTAATCTCACAAAATTTAAATATATTTTAACTCCTAGGATTCTCCTTTTATTTATTTTATTAAATAAATAAACCAACATATACTTTAATTCTATATTCTAAGTGTAAAAATTAAAGTATACAGATTACAGTTGGTCATATTTTATTTGGACAGAGAATAATCTTGTGAACATTTTGCAATTTGAACCACTAAATTTGAAGTTCATATGAAAAGATATGAAATAAACAAGTTTTGAAGTTTGAAATATGAAATTAGGGCTAAATCTATGATTAAATAAAAGTCCAGGGGGCTATTCTAAAGAAACCAGGGACCTATGCGCTAAAACCGATGACGACGGGTTGATTTCCTAAAACCAGGGGGTCTCTTAAGCAAAACAACCACGTGAAGGGGTACGGGGTAACCTCAGCCGTCAGATCAGACATCAACAGCCCAGATTAGATCACGCGGGCGCGGGCACGCGGGCGTGGCTGACAAGCGGGCCTACGGCGCCAGCGAGCCAGGGCGGGCTGACCGGCTAGGCCCAGGGGCAGAGACGCGGGTGAGGGGGAGAGAGGAGGGACGGTTGGATCTGGATCGGAGGGCTACGATCAGATCTGCTCGGGTTGAGTCTAAACCGCTCGATCTCGGGTGGACGACCGAGATCTAACGGCAGGGGGCGGACTTGGGCGCGGTGGCGCCGCTCGGTCCTGCGGCGGGAGTTCGCTGGAGACGAGTAGACCGGCCACGACGGGGCTCTGGTGGCTTAGGGAAAGGGCTAGACACGTTCAGCACGTCACGACGAACACGACCGTGGGCGCAGAACCGGCATGGGGGCGCCAGAGAACGCAGACCGCGGTGGAAAAGGTTCCACGGCGGTGCAGCTAACTCCAGTGAGCAATTGCGCGGGCTCTGGTGCGGTACTTGGCGAATTAAGGGCATGGGATTGTTGCTCACCTCGAGTGCGAACTCCGGGATGCTTGGAGAACGGCGGGGATGCGGTGGAGCCTCGGGTCGGTGGAGGCGGGGCTTCGAGTGCACAAGAACTGCTCCGGTGAGAGTGGATTGTGTAACACCCGGATTATAGGGGTCCAAAACCCGGGCGCTAACATAAACACCAGGTATGCTGGGACCAAGTCTCACACATATGATGTATAGTGGCACAGGATCGAATGTCACATCTTTATACAACAGGAGTTCTATACAAAATAAATAATTACATTATAAGGAGACAGCGGTCCAGCAACCCAAAGTTGACTGGGAGACGACGGCCTAGATCTCTCACGAACTCATCACAGCATCCTCCATGCGCCTCATCCTGCAGTACCTGGTCTTGACCTGTGGTGTGTGTGAGACAGCAAGAGTGAGCTCACATACGTTCATCGCTCAACAAGTTGTGGGAAATAATGTGCATGAACTCGCCAAAGGTGGGAGCTCACGTGAAGTGTAAGGCTTACCAAAGAAGATGGTTAGAGCTGAGCATTGCTTTTAAAGTTGGTCAAAATTTTATTAGCAGTTACTAAGTATAAGTAAATACCAAACCCAATTAAGTAGTAGAACAAAAATAACAACTTCACCTGCGATGCAATGCATATGACAAATTGAATTTAGTTCCATAATTTAATCATGTGAGGGTCCGAGCTGCTCATGACTGTGAGCACGGCTAGTATACCAGTTTTACACTCTGCAGAGGTTGCGCATCTTTACCCACAAGTCGTGTATCCCATGTCGCCAGGGTTTGCAAGGCCCTTAGACACTACCGAGGTGAATGGCTAGGGATCCACTACGAGGCCTTTACAAAGTTCCACTAGCTTCCGAAAACCCGCTACAGTTTATAGGAAGTTCCAATGCAGGAATCCCTTGCAGGACCGCCATCGCAGCAAAATCCTCCCGAGGGCCTCCCTACACTGACCACTCCCCTACTGCCCTTGCCCCTTTTGGGTAAGGTAGTCTTCCACTAGCTTTCCTAATTAATCAGCCAAGGGGTCCCATTCCTCCCTTGTGGTAGCACTGTTTTCCCGGGTGGTCGCTCCATGTTCCAATTAACATAATGATCTTAACATGAACAATAAATAACAACTGATAACAAAAGTGTAATCATGAATAGTGTATCTCCATACCCAAAACCACATATAGCACTAGCAAGTACTATCCAGAAAGTTCAGTGGTAAACAAGGTATAAAGATAGACAAACTAGGGTAACCTATTGGGTCCCATCAAAATTAACCTATGCAGATCATTATGATTAATTAGAACATGGCTGGATAAAAAGAAGTGATCAAGGGCACAACTTGCCTGGGCCTTGAGATTCCAGGTACCAGGATGATCTTCAGGTGACTCGTGACCTCACTGCTAGTCGTAGTAATACAAACAAACAGTGTAGGCAAAATTTAACATCACACCAAACAAGTAAACAAAATACATAATAATAATCTACACATTAAGATAAGATCACAGGAAAAAGAATTATTAATTTTGGAGTTATAGATTTTAAGTTATGGATTTCCAAAGATTCTATGTGCTTAGTACAAGATTAATTAAGATAACAATTTTAATGTGACTTTTATGTAAAACCAGTGGCACTAATTGATAAACAATAATATTACAAAATTATAGGAAGTGGAATGGATTCATTTGGAGTTCATATGCATTTTCTATGAATTATATAAATCCTAGGAATTATTTTTATATTAAAAACTCATTTTCTAATTCATTTTCCTGATTTTATAACTCTCTGGACTGGGCCTCAATTAAATAGAAGCACAGGGGGCTCGGCGCAAGATTCCCGAGACTCTGTCAACAGTCGCTGAGGACGGCGGGTTTATTTTAGTAAAACACAGGGTCTCTTTAGCAAATTGTTGAGGCCGAAAGGGTATCACATGATCTCAGCCGTCCGATCCGAAATCTAAGGTCTGGATTAGATCGGCGTGACCTCGAAGCGGTACGCAATGCTATCCACTGGATCTGGGATCGACCGCTCAGATTTAAAATACCGAGATCCACTCCAAACCGTTCGATCAGAGATCAACGCACCAGATCTGGTTCCCACGAAGCGGTATGCTACTTCTAATCTCAGCCATCGCTTGGTCATCCAACGGGCCACGGCCTTCGCCCCAACAGGACGCACCCGCACGACGGCGCCGCCCCGCGCGCGCGGCGGAGCACGCCGGCGAGGTTGCCAATCGGCCGTCCCGGAGCGCGAAACCCAAATCGGACCGAGCTAAGCGTAGAGGGGGACTTGGCGAGCACGGTGAGGTGAGTTACCGAGCAGATAGACCACCGGCAGAGGCAGGCCACGGCGGCAGGCGGACCCGCGGCGGTGCTTGAACTTCGGTGAGGAATTCCGGAGCCGCCGGTGTACGATCCTCGGTAATTCAGTCGCGGTTGCCTTCAATGTAGCCAAAGGGAGCCCCTGGGTTCCCCAATCCGAGCCCGGTCGTCGGCGAGCCCGGATTTGCCCGCGGCGGGTATCTCTCGGCGAACGCGATTATGGTGGTGGCGGCGGCGGCGGTCTTCTTTTGCTTGAGCTCACGGGTGGATGAGGGAAGGGGTCGCGGAGCTTCGGCTTTTATACACCACGGTGAAGTCCGAGCGGAGTGAACCAAACGGCGATCACGGCGGTGTCCGCGCGGCGAGGATCACGCGGCGTTCTGTTGAAGACGGCGCTGACGACTGGGTCCAACCGGTCAGTGGCGGAGGAACGGGGCGCAATTCTAGGTCCACGCGCCAGCGATCGATCGCGGCAGCGAGCGCACGAGAGGCCGTTCGGCGGGCCCCGTGCGGCAGTGAGGGAGCGAGGCGCGAGCGCGAAGGAGGCTGACGAGGAGGGCCCAGACCGCAGTCACAGAGAAGGGGCAGCGCGGTCGCGGGCTGAGAGGCTGAAGTGGGGGCCCCGCGACGTCAGCGAGAGCAGGAACGGCGGGGATGAAGTTGGGCCGCGCGTGTAGGTTTGTTTAAGTGGGCCGAAAGGCGGGATCCGAGGCCCAGGTAAGTTTTTCTTCTTTTTCTTTTTATTTTGTATTTTCTTTTCTCCATTTTCAAATCTAATTTGAGTTCAAGTTTAAATTCAAACTTTGTGAATAACTTGTCCTCAGTTTGAAAGGTATAATTTAATAACATAAGTGTGAAGGATGTTTATTCTGATTTTTATTTTATTTTATGTAGTATTTTTCTTAGTTCTTCCCTTCTCCCTTTTATTTTCTATTTTCTATTTTCCTTTCCATTTGAATTTCAAATCAACACAAGTTTAAAGTTCAAACACTTAATTTGGATACACATATAGAACTTCAGCATAATGTGCAAAAACATATTTTATATATTTCTTTATTTATTTTAGTTCTTTTAGACAAGCTTTTAATCATATAGTAGAATAATCCCTACCTTATTACCTCTAGGGAAATCAAATTTATATTGTAGACTATATATATTAAGAAATAGTTTAATCCTAATTCTTTTATATATCCTAACCCAAAGGCAATTTAGATTATCTAAGTATCTTTAATTATGTATTTTTAACATATTCATGAGTGGAAACTTCTAAATTATGATTATCTTTAAGGAAAGGTGTTTTGATTTAAAATCTTTGAGAATTTTTCCTTGTCTTCACAAGATTGAACTTTAGGGTGTTACAAATCCTACCCCCCTTAAAAATAATCTCGTCCTCGAGATTTGTAAGAAAAGGGATGTATACTCGGAACATATGCACAAACAAAGAGATCTCGGCATGATGCATAATTCCTTATCAAAACATAGGGTTAATAGACCTTATTATTATTACTAGAATAGTAGAATACTAACTAATAGCTAAACTAATATTTAGGTCTTACAAATAGTAAAAATATATATATATATATGTGTATCTATATCTATGTTTATCACTCTATTCTTGTTGCTCGTTGACTTCTTCACCGACTACTTCATCTTCAACTGGCTCTTCTTCTTGAATTTCAAGTTCACCGGGTTCAGCTTCTACTTCTGCATGATGGGCATATCCCCGGTTGATTGATAGGGGCTGACTCTTTCCTGCCGAGGCTTGTCCTTGCTTCATCGGAGCCGGTGTGGTGTAGGCAGCTCTGTTGGGACAGTAGTTGGCATAGTGTCCCGGTTGTCCACATTTGAAGCATGTCCTGATGGCGGTTGTGTTAGGAGCAACGGTTCCTCCTGGAGTGCTTGCTTTTGAAGGAGCAGTTGGTGTCTGTTGAGTTTGTTGTCCAGAACTGCCACTAGCTGGTGTATTGGGAGTGGTAGTATAGCGAGGACGGGAACTACTTCCAGCCTGCCCTTGGTTGACAGCCTTTCTTTTCTCTCCAAATATACTCCTCTTGTTTTCTACAGCAATAGCTTTGTCAAGTAGCCTTTGGAAGGATGGGAATGTGTGCGATACCAGTTGATATTGCAAGGGTCCAATCAAACCGTCCAGAAAAAGCTCCTGCTTTTGCTCATCATCCTCTACATCTCTAGGAGCATATCGAGATAACTGGATGAATTTGTCCCTATATTCACTCACGGACATACTTCCTTGCTTGAGGGATAGGAACTCCTTCCTCTTAATCTTCATGAGTCCAGCAGGAATATGATAATTCCTGAATTGTGTGGAGAATTCTTCCCAGGTAATTGTATCGGCAGCAGCATGAGCTGCACAGTACGCATCCCACCAATCCGCAGCGGGACCAGCAAGACGACCCGATGCATAGAGTACTTTCTCTCGGTCCGAGCACTGGGCTATGTTGAGCATCTTCTCTATGGACTTTAACCAGTCATCTGCTTGCAGCGGATCTGCGGAGTTGGAGAAGGTTGGTGGTTTGTGGCTCATGAATTCCCGGTGCTTATCCCGGGGTGGAACTGGTGGTGGAGGTGGAGGCAATGGCACTTGTTGTTGTTGCTGCTGTTGTTGAAGTTGTTGCTGCAGCTGCTGTTGTTGTACCCTTCTCTCCTGGCGTATCTCTTCCCGTTCTTGGCGCATTTCCCGACGTGCATCCTCTCTTTCCTGGTGCATTTCTTGGCGTTCTTGCTGCATTTGGGTGCGCATATCTGCCATAGTGTCAGCCATTTGTTGCATCATTCTCATTTGAGCTACGACTAGTGGATCAACTCCGCCTTGTGGAGGATTAGGAGGATTCATCTCTGCTGACTGTGGTTGAGGTTGTCGATTAGCAGGTAAATCAATTCCACCACCCCGCCTGGTATTGACCATCTAAGTTAGAAGCATATGGTAAGATAGCTTTGCAAGGGAATCATTTAGTAGACAGAATGAATAAGCTAATAGTTGGTTATGTACTGGAATTTCTTTGGCAGGGCTGGGCCAGATATTCTATGTCAAGACTAGGGTAATTAGTTGTACGAGGTGAATGTCCAAAGGTAAGATAGAATATGTTAAGATGAGATAGATACGGAATACTACATATATTTTCTAAGGGGATAATCTAGTTTGTCTAGTTATCTTACAAATGCTATACTTTATACCTAGATGTATATGCAGATGTAATTGTGGACATTACTCCACAACCCATCACACTCAATCAAAGATCCAAATCAAACAAGTATCATAAGAACAAACATTCAAGTTCATAGATATCTATAAAAATAGTTTTGTTTTTGTTCCTAAGAATAGGTCTCCTATTCCTAAAAGTCACTTTAGGTACAGGATTTCAAAGTGTGAGATCCACATTTGTCTTTGGAAAGAAAAGGTAAGAATAATCAGAGTAGAGCGGAAATAGACGAGAAAAGATTAAGATAAGTTTAGAAAAGAATCAGAGTAGCAGAGGTAAGTAAAGAATGGTTGTCCAGTTCTATCTAGGTTTCGTCCTACAGTCAACATTCCTCTGATACCACTTCTGTAACACCCGGATTATAGGGGTCCAAAACTCGAGCGCTAACATAAACACCAGGTATGCTGGGACCAAGTCTCACACATATGATGTATAGTGGCACAGGATCGAATGTCACATCTTTATACAACAGGAGTTCTATACAAAATAAATAATTACATTATAAGGAGACAGCGGTCCAGCAACCCAAAGTTGACTGGGAGACGACGGCCTAGATCTCTCACGAACTCATCACAGCATCCTCCATGCGCCTCATCCTGCAGTACCTGGTCTTGACCTGTGGTGTGTGTGAGACAGCAAGATTGAGCTCACATACGTTCATCGCTCAACAAGTTGTGGGAAATAATGTGCATGAACTCGCCAAAGGTGGGAGCTCACGTGAAGTGTAAGGCTTACCAAAGAAGATGGTTAGAGCTGAGCACTGCTTTTAAAGTTGGTCAAAATTTTATTAGCAGTTACTAAGTATAAGTAAATACCAAACCCAATTAAGTAGTAGAACAAAAATAACAACTTCACCTGCGATGCAATGCATATGACAAATTGAATTTAGTTCCATAATTTAATCATGTGAGGGTCCGAGCTGCTCATGACCGTGAGCACGGCTAGTATACCAGTTTTACACTCTGCAGAGGTTGCGCATCTTTACCCACAAGTCGTGTATCCCATGTCGCCAGGGTTTGCAAGGCCCTTAGACACTACCGAGGTGAATGGCTAGGGATCCACTACGAGGCCTTTACAAAGTTCCACTAGCTTCCGAAAACCCGCTACAGTTTATAGGAAGTTCCAATGCAGGAATCCCTTGCAGGACCGCCATCGCAGCAAAATCCTCCCAAGGGCCTCCCTACACTGACCACTCCCCTACTGCCCTTGCCCCTTTCGGGTAAGGTAGTCTTCCACTAGCTTTCCTAATTAATCAGCCAAGGGGTCCCATTCCTCCCTTGTGGTAGCACTGTTTTCCCGGGTGGTCGCTCCATGTTCCAATTAACATAATGATCTTAACATGAACAATAAATAACAACTGATAACAAAAGTGTAATCATGAATAGTGTATCTCCATACCCAAAACCACATATAGCACTAGCAAGTACTATCCAGAAAGTTCAGTGGTAAACAAGGTATAAAGATAGACAAACTAGGGTAACCTATTGGGTCCCATCAAAATTAACCTATGCAGATCATTATGATTAATTAGAACATGGCTGGGTAAAAAGAAGTGATCAAGGGCACAACTTGCCTGGGCCTTGAGATTCCAGGTACCAGGATGATCTTCAGGTGACTCGTGACCTCACTGCTAGTCGTAGTAATACAAACAAACAGTGTAGGCAAAATTTAACATCACACCAAACAAGTAAACAAAATACATAATAATAATCTACACATTAAGATAAGATCACAGGAAAAAGAATTATTAATTTTGGAGTTATAGATTTTAAGTTATGGATTTCCAAAGATTCTATGTGCTTAGTACAAGATTAATTAAGATAACAATTTTAATGTGACTTTTATGTAAAACCAGTGGCACTAATTGATAAACAATAATATTACAAAATTATAGGAAGTGGAATGGATTCATTTGGAGTTCATATGCATTTTCTATGAATTATATAAATCCTAGGAATTATTTTTATATTAAAAACTCATTTTCTAATTCATTTTCCTGATTTTATAACTCTCTGGACTGGGCCTCAATTAAACAGAAGCACAGGGGGCTCGGCGCAAGATTCCCGAGACTCTGTCAACAGTCGCTGAGGACGGCGGGTTTATTTTAGTAAAACACAGGGTCTCTTTAGCAAATTGTTGAGGCCGAAAGGGTATCACATGATCTCAGCCGTCCGATCCGAAATCTAAGGTCTGGATTAGATCGGCGTGACCTCGAAGCGGTACGCAATGCTATCCACTGGATCTGGGATCGACCGCTCAGATTTAAAATACCGAGATCCACTCCAAACCGTTCGATCAGAGATCAACGCACCAGATCTGGTTCCCACGAAGCGGTATGCTACTTCTAATCTCAGCCATCGCTTGGTCATCCAACGGGCCACGGCCTTCGCCCCAACAGGACGCACCCGCACGACGGCGCCGCCCCGCGCGCGCGGCGGAGCACGCCGGCGAGGCTGCCAATCGGCCGTCCCGGAGCGCGAAACCCAAATCGGACCGAGCTAAGCGTAGAGGGGGACTTGGCGAGCACGGTGAGGTGAGTTACCGAGCAGATAGACCACCGGCAGAGGCAGGCCACGGCGGCGGGCGGACCCGCGGCGGTGCTTGAACTTCGGTGAGGAATTCCGGAGCCGCCGGTGTACGATCCTCGGTAATTCAGTCGCGGTTGCCTTCAATGTAGCCAAAGGGAGCCCCTGGGTTCCCCAATCCGAGCCCGGTCGTCGGCGAGCCCGGATTTGCCCGCGGCGGGTATCTCTTGGCGAACGCGATTATGGTGGTGGCGGCGGCGGCGGTCTTCTTTTGCTTGAGCTCACGGGTGGATGAGGGAAGGGGTCGCGGAGCTTCGGCTTTTATACACCACGGTGAAGTCCGAGCGGAGTGAACCAAACGGCGATCACGGCGGCGTCCGCGCGGCGAGGATCACGCGGCGTTCTGTTGAAGACGGCGCTGACGACTGGGTCCAACCGGTCAGTGGCGGAGGAACGGGGCGCAATTCTGGGTCCACGCGCCAGCGATCGATCGCGGCAGCGAGCGCACGAGAGGCCGTTCGGCGGGCCCCGTGCGGCAGTGAGGGAGCGAGGCGCGAGCGCGAAGGAGGCTGACGAGGAGGGCCCAGACCGCAGTCACAGAGAAGGGGCAGCGCGGTCGCGGGCTGAGAGGCTGAAGTGGGGGCCCCGCGACGTCAGCGAGAGCAGGAACGGCGGGGATGAAGTTGGGCCGCGCGTGTAGGTTTGTTTAAGTGGGCCGAAAGGCGGGATCCGAGGCCCAGGTAAGTTTTTCTTCTTTTTCTTTTTATTTTGTATTTTCTTTTCTCCATTTTCAAATCTAATTTGAGTTCAAGTTTAAATTCAAACTTTGTGAATAACTTGTCCTTAGTTTGAAAGGTATAATTTAATAACATAAGTGTGAAGGATGTTTATTCTGATTTTTATTTTATTTTATGTAGTATTTTTCTTAGTTCTTCCCTTCTCCCTTTTATTTTCTATTTTCTATTTTCCTTTCCATTTGAATTTCAAATCAACACAAGTTTAAAGTTCAAACACTTAATTTGGATACACATATAGAACTTCAGCATAATGTGCAAAAACATATTTTATATATTTCTTTATTTATTTTAGTTCTTTTAGACAAGCTTTTAATCATATAGTAGAATAATCCCTACCTTATTACCTCTAGGGAAATCAAATTTATATTGTAGACTATATATATTAAGAAATAGTTTAATCCTAATTCTTTTATATATCCTAACCCAAAGGCAATTTAGATTATCTAAGTATCTTTAATTATGTATTTTTAACATATTCATGAGTGGAAACTTCTAAATTATGATTATCTTTAAGGAAAGGTGTTTTGATTTAAAATCTTTGAGAATTTTTCCTTGTCTTCACAAGATTGAACTTTAGGGTGTTACAGATTGGGCGCAGCAGGGAGGGAGAGGGCGCACCGAAGGGTGTCCTGAGTAGCTGACGGCAAGGCGAAGCTCACCGTGGCACTGGACGGGGCACAGACGCAATGGTGGCCATGGAACAGATGGTGGATGTCAGCGGGTGGTGGCGGAGCTCTTGGTTCGCGCGGGCAGAGCGAGAGAGAGGGCGAGGGAGCTGAGCAGAGGGCACAAATGGGAGATGGGAGGTGGGCGAGCAGGGCGCGGGGGCTCGGAAGTGGCCGGAGAACACGCGGTTGTGGGCGCGTCCACGACGAGGAGATCGTGGGCGAGAGGTTAGAGACGGCTGACAGGTGGGGACGGCGGGACAGAGAGAGGGGAGCGGGTGCGCGCGAGAGAACTAGCGCCGACAGGTCTGGCCCACGTAGCAGAGAGAGGGAGAGAGGCACGATCGGGTTGGCGCCGACAGGCGGGATCCGCCTGTCAGGCAGAGGGGGGGGGGGGCGCGGCCGCGCGCACGCGAGGGCTGGGCTAAATGGGCCGGCCTGGGCTGAAATGGCTTTTTCTATTTTCCTGGAATTTCTATTGCCTTTTGTATTTATTTTCTCTAGGGTTTTCAATTCAAATTCAATTCAAGTTTGAATTTCAAATCAAATCAAATATGTGCAACAATTCAAAGAATATTTAGTCTCAATATGATGCAACATTCCATGACTCATATGTTTTGGGCAAAATAAAATAAATAATCCCTCACTAATACAACTAACTCTAATTAAAAGAGAAAGAGAGAAAAACTAGAGTGAGATAGAGAAGAGTAACACATCAATTTGGGTGATCGTTAGAAAGAAATTTTATACCCCCAAATTCAGGGTGTTACAGACCTATCCCCCTTAAAATAATCTCGCCCTCGAGATTCAGGGCTGGCGAGCAAAGAGATCATGGTACTTGGCTCTCAGACCATCTTCTCTTTCCTAGGTTGCTTCTTCTTCTGAGTGATGACCCCATTTGACTTTGCACATCCTGATGGTGTTCCTCCGAGTGACCCGATCTACTCTCTCTAGAATCTGCGTTGGCTTCTCAATATAAGTTAGATCTTCTTGAACTTCAAAGTCTTCCATTGGCAACTGCTCTTCGGGCACTCTCAAGCATTTCTTCAACTGAGACACATGAAACACATCATGCACTGCGGACAGGTTCTCTGGTAAGCTGAGTTGATAAGCCACTTCTCCACATCTTGCCTGAATCTGGTACGGGCCGATATAGCGAGGGGCTAGCTTGCCTTTGACTCCAAACCTTTTGGTTCCTCTCATGGGTGACACTTTCAAGTAGACATAGTCTCCCACTTCGAAGCTGAGTTCCCTTCTTCTGGTGTGAGCATAGCTTCGCTGTCTGGACTGCGCTGCCTTCAGATTTTCCTGGACCATCCTGATATTCTCTTCAGCTTCAAGTAAAATCTCTGGACCGAATACCTGTCTTTCGCCGAGTTGGTCCCAATGCAATGGAGTTCTGCAATTCCTCCCATAGAGCGCTTCGAATGGTGACATCTTCAGACTGGCTTGATAGCTGTTGTTGTAGGGGAATTCTGCATATGGTAGCCTCTTATCCCAACCTAACTCGTCTTACAAAGCACAAGCTCTCAACATATCCTCCAGAATCTGGTTGGTTCTCTCAGACTGACCATCTGCCTGCGGGTGATAAGCTGAACTGAATTTCAAGTGTGTACCCAAAGCTTGATGTAGCTGCTGCCAAAAATGAGAGGTAAACTGGGTGCCTCTATCTGATATTATTTTCTTTGGAATACCATGCAAGCACACAATCCGAGACATGTATAACTCTTCCAACACTATGATGTTATAGGTGGTCTTGACTGGTATGAAATGGGTCGCCTTTGTTAAACGGTCCACTACTACCCAGATGGAGTCATAACCATCTCGAGTGCGGGGCAGACCAACTATAAAGTCCATCCCAATCTCATCCCATTTCCACTGCAGAATCTGCAACGGCTACAAAAATCCTGTGGGTCTCTGATGTTCTGCCTTGATCCTCTGACAACTATCGCATCTGGCCACATACTCTACTATCACTCTTTTCATACCGTACCACCAGAATCTCTTCTTCAGGTCTTGGTACATTTTCTCGCTACCAGGGTGTATAAAATACGCTGTCTCATGAGCTTCCTTGAGGATCAGTTCCTGGATCGAGGTGATGTCGGGAACAGACAGCCTATCATTGAACCATACCACTCCTTCTGCATCTTCACGAAAATCTGGACATTTCCCATCTATGATTAGCTGCCAGATCTCGTTGATCTTCTCATCATCCTTCTGACCTTTCTTGATGTCTTGCTCTAGAGTGGGTTCCAACTCGATTGTCACTCCTTGAGTGTTGTTCAGAAATCCGAGACTCAATCTGTCGAATTCCTTCGCTAGCTCATACGACATCGGGTGAGAGGCCAACATATTAAATTGACTCTTTCTGCTAAGAGCATCTGCAACCACATTTGCTTTGCCTGGGTGATAATGAATCTCCAGCTCATAATCTTTGATCAATTCTAGCCATCTTCGCTGCCTCATGTTTAACTCTGACTGGGTGAATATGTACTTGAGGCTCTTGTGGTCCGCGTAGATATCACACTTCTGCCCATAAAGATAATGCCTCCATGTCTTCAATGCATGAACCACTGCTGCTAGCTCCAAATCACGAGTGGGGTAATTCTTCTCATGAACTTTCAATTGTCGGGACGAGTATTCCACTACTCTCCCTTCCTACATTAACACACATCCTAGTCCGTTGTATGAAGCATCACAGTATACTGAGAATGGCTTGTGAACATCTGGCAGAACCAACACTGGTGATGTTGTCAACTTCTGCTTCAATGTTTCAAATGATTCCTGGCACGCTGGGGTCCACTTGAACTCAACCTTCTTTGCTAGCAAGGCTGTCATTGGTCTGGCAATCTTGGAGAAACCTTCAATAAAACGCCAATAATAACTGACCATTCCAATGAAACTCTTGATTCCTCAGACATCTTTTGGTGCTTTCCAGTCGAGAATCGCTGCTACCTTCTTTGGATCCATAACTAGTCCATATTGGTTTATAATATGACCCAAGAATAGAACTTCGCTGATCCAGAACTCGCACTTGCTAAGCTTGGCATACAACTGGCAATCTCGTAGCCTCTGAAGTACCTTCCTCCAATGTTCCTCATGCTCTTGCTCATTCTGGGAATATACGAGAATGTCATCAATGAACACCACTATGAATTTGTCGAGGTAGTCCATGAACACACTGTTCATCAGGTACATAAAGTAAGCTGGCGCATTCGTCAAACCGAATGACATAACCATGAACTCATATAGTCCATACTTGGTGATGAATGTTGTCTTCGGTATATCGGCAGGTCAGATTCTGAGCTGATGTTAACCTGACCTCAGATCTATCTTTGAGAACACATTGGCTCCTCTCAACTGATCAAATAAATCTTCAATTCTAGGCAGAGGTACTTATTCTTGATAGTGACTTCATTCAAGGCTTTGTAATCAATGCACATCCTCTTCATGCCATCCTTCTTCTCCACAAATAATACTGGGGCTACCCAACGTGAAGTACTTGGTCTGATGTGGCCTTTCTCTAACAACTCATCAATTTGCTTCTTGAGTTCCACCAACTCTAGTCGGGACACTCGATAAGCTCTCTTGGAAATAGGGGCGGTGCTAGGGATAAGCTCTATGGCAAATTCAACTTTCCTTTTAGGTGGCATGCCTGGTAACTCCTCAGGAAATACATCAGGGAATTCTGACACAATCCTAATTGCCTCAATTGGATTGGACTCCTTGTCATCTACTGATAAATGGTGATAGGCTCCTTCTTCTAGTTCAGGTAAGTACAACTTGGTTACTACTTCCTTTCGTGATGGGGACACCAACTTAACTGTTCTCTTGTCGCAACTGACAGTGGCTTGATTTCTGTGTAGCCAATTCATCCCTAGGATGAAATCTAACCCTTGAGTTCCCATGACTACTAGGATAGCGGGGAAGTCTATCCCCCTTATTTCAATCCTTAGATTCGAACAAATCCTATCGGACTGAACTTTTCCCCCAACTGAATTAACTCTTAAAGGTGGGATCATTGGTTCTATGGGGATGTTATGTGATTCTACCCAAGATGCAGAAACAAAAGAATGTGTGGTACCAGTATCAAATAGTACTTTTGCTGGGTAGGATTCGACTGGAAACATACCTACTGCCATGTCCTGAGCATCCTGGATTGCTTCGGCCTCCAAGTGGTTCACCTTTCCACGGTTGTAGGCCTGACCACGGACTCCTGGTGCTTGCTGTGGCGCTCCTTGTCTTGCTGGGGCATTGATTGCTGGCGGTTGCTAGGCTGCTTTCTTGGGACAGTTCTTCGCCCAGTGATTTTGTTCTCCACAGTAGAAGCATGCACGACCTCCTACTTGAGATGGGGCTGCTTTGGCCATTCTGGTTGGTTGCTGGGGCAGGAAGACGAGCTGCCTGGTTGTTCTGACGCTGGTACTGATTTCCTCCCAGTTGAGTGTTCTGACGGTACTGCTGCTGCTGCTGCTGCTGAGGAAACTGCGTCTGGTACTGGTGCTGGTGCTGACGCTGATGCTAGTGAACTTGCTTGAGTTGCTGGGGCGAGTTGCCTGAGTAGCGGGGATGAGTGCTACTCCCGGCCTGAGGTCCACCAATCTTGCGCTTCCTATCCTCCATCTCCCGACGCTTCCTTTCAGTCATGATTGCTCTGTCTATCAAATGCTGGAAGGTGGGGAAAGTGTGGTTCATGAGCTGGTAATGGAGGGGATCAACCAATCTTCTCAGAAAGCGGTATTGCCGCTTGGCATCTGTGTTGACGTCTTCTGGGGCATAACGTGACAGCTGCAAAAACTTATCCTTGTACTCACTAATGGACAAGGGACCTTGCTTTAGGGCGAGAAACTCCTCCTTCCTCACTATCATCAGTCCTTCGGGCACATGGTAGCGACGTAAGTTGTCCCTGAAGTCCTCCCAAGTAATGGCTTTAGGGTTGGCATGGGTGGCGAGGTAAGACTCCCACCAAGACTGGGTTGCTCCCTTCAGCTGTCGAGGACCATACAACACCTTCTCACGATCGTTGCACTAGGCAGTGTGCAACTCACGCTCCATAGTACGCAGCCAATCTTGCACGTCCATGGGATCAACAGAGTGGGCAAAAATAGGTGATGGCCCCTCATGAACTCTGCCCGCTTGTCTTTGGGCACTTGAGGCATCTGGACCTGCACTGGAGGCTGTGGTGGTGGTGGCTGCTACTGAACCTACTGCATCGCTGCTAATGTCTGACAAATTGCCTGAACTACCTGAGTTTGCATCAAGAACATCTGCTCAATGGTCATCGGGGGTGGCGGTGGCAAATGCTGCTGCGGGGCTGCCTCCTCCTTGGGTGCCTGCTGCTCTCGCTGAGCACGCCTCGCACCTCTTCGCCTGTTCTCAGACATCTGTAGAAACCATACACATATCAGATCTGACTCTGCTATCTTTCAGCATAAGAAAAGATATACGGAAATCTTCAAAGCACTGAACAATTGATCATCTTCACTGACAGCTTCTCAGATAAAGAGGAAGTGGAAATAAATGGATTACCCAACTAAATAACTGACTTTATTAATAACTACACCAAGTTCTAGGGGATACCCACACCTTGGTGACAATAATTACAAAGATCCAACTTCATTACATGTAAATCATAACAAGCATTCCAACATATGATAAGCAAACTAACTATAACTAAGACTGACTGGACTAAGACACTGAACTAAGCATTATTACAGACTCCGACTCTGTCGATCTAGGGATCCAAATCTATCCGGGTCCTGCAGTCTGGGGTACCATAGTCAAAGCGACCACGGGGCGGTGAACGGTAAGGGTGCTGAATCCCGATAGGGGTGGTAGAATGGCCATCAAGATAGTGGCATGCCGTGCATTCAGAACGCAATTCCGCAACCTCCGCCCGAACGTTGCCCAACTCGTCAAGGGCGTGGTCCAACTCTGTGTTGAGCATGGCAGCCAGGTTGACCATGCTACTCAGCCTGGGATTGCCTTCACCAACTGGCGAGACAATCACACCTCCAGCACTGTCGGTCGAACGGTGAGGGTAGTACTTCAGGTCAAGGCCGTCAGCTACCCCGCTGAACAACGAGCAATATTGAGAATGTGCCCGTCGTGCTGCATCTTGCATGGCTGCCTCGGCAGTGTCCCTCTCAGTGATAGAATAGTGCTCTGAGAAGGCCTATGCACTTCGGAGATCATCGTCCGGATGGCGCACCAAGCAAGTAGCCTCCCACTGGTCCGAGTATAACCCCACGACGATGCTGGTAGACTACACAACGATACTCGATAGACCAAGTGTGTCGGTCGAAGGCCTGACGCAACAGGGTATCGAGAGTGTCGTGGAATTGACACTCGCGAGCAGCGTCACGAGTGATGGGTCTCGCGATCCACCCCTCCGGCTCCGGCTCCTCCAAGCGCTCTGTGCCATGGCTCGAACTGCCACCGACGTCATCGTCGTCCTCGTCTCCGCCGGGGTCTCCTCCAGCAGCCGGGATGCCCTGAGGTGGTGCAGGGGGCATCTCTGGCTGAGGTGCAGGGGAAGGAGGCTTATCAAACTCCACCTCCCTCTGAGGCGAGGGGGAAGAGTCCTGCTGCTCCTGCTACTAGCGTCAGCGCTCCTGCTCCTCGTGCAGGTGACGATGCAGTCTCTCCAGGTGACTGGACTGACCTGACACCGTGCGAAGCAGGGGACGCTCCACCAGTCGAGAAGGCAAAAAGGGGATCACAGACTTACGTGCAATGCACCTGATACAGGCCATCTACAAAAGACATCGTAAGCACAAGAGTAAGAGTAGAACTACGAGACCAGAAAGTAAACAGAAAGAAAAGTGTGAAAAAACTTTTGAGATAAGTAAATAATATAGAGTTGGTCAAGATGAGCAACTTTTGAGAAGACACTAAGGTCAAGGTAAGAGTAAGGGTCTATAGTCCTTAGGTCGACCATTCTATTCTAGGTTAGCGGTCCTACAGTCAGCAAGGCTTTGATACCACTTATGTCACACCCGGTTTTGGAAGGTAAACCAAATGCGAACCATCTACGTGCCAGGATCAGAACTCACGTACACAGCGATTACATAATTGGATATCATCACACAATGCTTGAATTAAATAGCGGAAAGGTACTTGTTGGGGACTTGATCTCAAATACTATGAATTAAGAACAAGGCAACATAAAATGTTAAATACCAATGCCCTTCGTCCGCCGAAGCATTATTTCCACAAGGATTTAATGAATCTCGGACGAAGGTCACGGGCATAATGTCACGAAGGTTTTCACCTTCGTAATTGAACTTATAAAGATAATACAAAGTAAAGTAAAACATGAAATATTAAAGTTAAATACATTGAAAATAAACGACATCATTCACATATCTTATTAAATGAATTTATAAAATCTGAATACAATGTTTAAGTGCATTTATACCTTTGCCTTTAACAAACAATAATTCCCGAGTAATGCGTTAGCAATAACAGGAATGCGTGAACAGTAAAGGAATACTGTTCACTATTTATAGGCACAGGACACAGCTCATGAGGAATTACAATTATGCCCCTCATAAAAGTTTACAACAATGACTCAGACCCTTTTGGGCTAAAAGGTCATTCTATCTTTAAGTCGGTTCGACCCTTCGTCTTCGGATATGTTGTAGTTCCGAAGCTTCGTGAATGGTGTCTTCGACATCATGTTCAAGCAGCTTCAGCCGAAGCTGTTTCTTTTTGCAGGACCTTCGACGACGAAGCATGGTCCCAACAGTAGCCCCTTCGCGGTGCTAGATCGTTTTTCGTAACGAGCTTGATCCGTGAAAAAAGTCTCTTGGGCTTCAGGAAGCCGAAGGTCCGAAAAACACCTTCCCTGAGCTAGTTGTCGAGAAACGATACAGCTTTCGAGCGCGTAGCGGTCCCACCATGCATGCTCATTATTCTGGTTTTTGCGGCCCACCGTTCAGCGGGTGAGAGCAATTGTTTGCCTGGTGTAAAAATCCTGATGATTCACCTTCCTACCTGCAGCACTATATAAACAGACGGGTAGGTGTGAAGTTACCACAGCATTCATTGCCATTGCACTGTTTTGCTGCCAAAATTTTTAACCATAGCCGAAGCTTGACTTTTGCATTCAAACGAAGCTCCAATTTGGTGTTCGCTTCATCAGAAGAAGAGCTTCGGAAGAAAAGGTTATTACTTTCCAAGAAATTTTTCAAGAAATTCAAAATTAAATGGCCAGAGTGCGCTCTACTGCTAGAGTTGAGCGCGAGGGAGACGAAGCCGAAGGTGCGGAAACTGTTCCTATCTCTGAAGCAATGAACCGATCTGGATGGATGACATCGGAAGATATCCCTGCTGCTGAAGCAGAACAAGCAAATATTGAGGAGGCTGATACTGACGGTGATTACAATATCGCAGTACCGAGCAAGCCTGGTCATCTGGACTTTGGGAAGTCGACCATCTCAAAGGCTAATTTCCCAAAGATGGTGAAGTCGGGCTACTTCAGCGAAGATGAGAAAAAGTTGATTCGCTTTGGTGGAGAAGAGATTACCCCGAAGCCACAGAAAGATGAAATAGTGATTTTTAAAAGTTTCCTCAAAGCTGGTTTGAGATTTCCTTTAAATAGGATGATTGCTGATGTGCTACAAAAGTTTGGGATCTATTTTCATCAACTAACTCCTAACGCTATTGTTAGGCTTAGTGTTTATATTTGGGCTCTCCGAAGCCAGGGGGTGGAGCCATTTGCCGAAGGTTTCTGTCGAGTACACGAGCTACACTACCAAACTAAGGCCAGAAAGGATGGGCTACATGAAAATTTTGGTTGTTACAATTTTGCATATCGGAAAACTACAAAATTTCCTGTGATCAGCTATCGAAGCAAGTGGCCGGCAGGCTGGAAATCAGAATGGTTCTACATTAAAGTTGATGACGACAAGGAGAAGCTTGTACAGAGTCCGCTTGAGCTAATCTTCGGAGAAACCTGGCCCCAGTGCAGTATGACACCAGAAGGTCCAACACAAACGGCGTTGGCTGAATTCAGAATTATTGCAGAGCACATTGGCACTAGGGATTTGGTGCAGGAATTTCTGGCTTTCAAAGTATTTCCAACTATGAAGGAATGGGCTATGCCGAAGCTTAAAGGAGAGAAGAAAGAGGGGGAGCTTGTCTGACTACCCTATCATTATAAATTCAAGAAATATTTTAAGGCACCCTGCCAAGAATGGCTCGAAACAATCAAAATAATGAGTACTGAAATTCTTGGTAATTACTCTAAAAAAGAGGACCAATTGATGACAGCAGCCTTCGGCACCCGGCCGAAGCGAAGGCTAAACAGAGTGCTTGGTGCTATAGGCATTGAATATCCTGATTATGGGCGATTGGGCGGAGATGCTGGAGGCCCGAAGAGAAAAAGAATTGCCAGCGCCGTTGACGAAGAAAGCACCAAAGTGACCAAAAAGAAAAAAGGAGATTACTGAAAAGCTGAGCCCTGAAAAGTTGAGTCCTGAGCCGAAGGTGGCTGCTGCAAGAAAAAGGAAAATTGCATCCCCAGAACCAAAAACGTTGGTTCAAGAAGAAGACACTCCTGCGACACCTTCTGCTGCCGAAGTAGAAGAAATTCTGAAGGTAATGACTGAACCCTTGCCTGTCAAGCTAAGTCCGCTGGCGCCGGAACTGACAAAGTTTTTTCAGAAGGACAAAGAAGCTTCGGCAGCAGAAAGTCCCGCACTGCCGAAAAAAACGAAGAATTATTCAAATAGCAGATGTGATTCATCAGACGCCGCCACCGGCGATAGTGTCAAAAATTGTTTTTGCCGAGACCGCTGAAGCCGAAGGCGCCACCGCCGAAGCTTCCAGAGTGGAAACCACCGAAGCTGAAACCAGCGAAGCCGAAGCTGCTGGGACCGAAGCCGGGACCACGGAAGGTTCGAATCTGGAAGCCACTCTTGAAGTTATTGACAATATTCTCCTAAAAATGGCTGAAGAAGAAGTTGTTGTGGCTGCGGTAAACACGGCAACTGAAAAGAGAAAGGAGCAGATCGATGACATTTTAGAAGAAGAAAATTTTAACTTTCAAGATTTGCTTGGACAAGAGCTAACAGGCGCCGAAAAAGAAGAGTTGAAAAATATGCCATATCTTGCGGATATAAGGCAGGGGCTACGCTATTTGGTGGGGTCAACGAAGGGAAACTAAGATGCCTTCGGAACCGCACCGAGGCCAAAGTTGTTAGAACCCTCTACAAAAGCGTTGGCCTGCCGAAGCTAGAAGCGGACGTCTGCAGGTACCAGCGACACCATATCGCCGGAAGCTTGCTCTATGCTAATTTTAAGGTAACAAATTTTATTATTATTATTATTACTTTTTATTTTTTAGGTCGTTTTCTAACGAAGATTGTTTTGGCAGAGTATATTATTAAGTAAGGTTCTAAAAATGCAACAAGATCTCGAAGAGGAGAAGAACAAAACTATCATCAAAGATTTGGAAGAAAAAGTTGAAAATTACGAAGCTGCTCTGAAAAAGAAGGACTTCACCATCCAGGACCTTGAAATCATGGCTAAAGAATACGAAGGTGCATTAGAAAAGAAAGACTTTGTTATTCAGTCTATGGAAGGCTCCTTGGCTGAGGTCCAAGCCGAGAATGACAGTTTAAAGAATAAATTGCTCAAACAATCAGAAAAATCTGAGCAGGAAAAGAAACACCTTGAAGCAAGTCTTAAAACCGAGATGGAGAAGAACTCAAATTTGCAAAAATCCTTGAAGGAGCTTCAAGAGAAATGCCTAAGCTTCGGCAGCCGATGCGTGCAGCGGCTGAAGGACGTGTTTCATTCTATCGGAGCCAGCTCTGAAAAATTTACACCTTCAGCTGAAAACCTGCCCAGCACATTAGAATATATTGAAGGCGAGTTTGACGCTCTTGACGAAGTTATTGGTGGCCATGCTGACTTCTGCGCCCTGGTAGCTTCTCGGGGCACAGCTACCGCTTTTCTGAAGGCTGGCTGCACGCATGGAAAAATTGTGAATAGACCAAACTTCAGCTTATCATCATCAGATCTGATAGATATTCCAAGCCTAGCCCGAAGCATCGGAAATAGATTTATGACCCAGATTTGGGTAAATGGCGGGCGGAAAGTGGCGGGTGACGAAGCTCGAAGTCATCTTAAGCCGGTAAGAGACTTATATTTATTACTTTTACCTTCTCCCTGTAATTTGCACCTTTCTTATTCTGTTATTTAATATACATAGGATGACGAAGCTGAAGTATGACAAAGCTGAAGTGTGACAAAGCTAAAGCTT
Source organism: Zea luxurians (assembly GCA_029449295.1). NCBI lineage: Eukaryota > Viridiplantae > Streptophyta > Magnoliopsida > Poales > Poaceae > Zea > Zea luxurians. The sequence goes on from JAOPSE010000040.1 coordinate 8,991,650, forward strand.
GATAGTTGCTACAATATTCTTTCCTGCAAAAATTGTGGAGAGACTTTTGTAATATCATTATGGAAAAACTCATGTAAATTTGTACATACCTTGTACTATATTTTGTTTCCGCTATCTGTGTACAATCTGCTTTGCTGTGGACGAAACTTCTTTTTTGAGCCGAAGGCGAAAAACACCTTCCCTTTTTTTCGTACACAACGAAGCATAATAATTTTTTTTCCTTTTTCGAAGTCTTTCCTCATTGCCGAAGCACCTATCTTTTTGTGTGGTATGATGATGGTTCTATATATGTCTAAATGAATGTTTATGAATGCAAATGACATGATGAAATGTATTGTGTAGATGAATATGGGACACATGCTCAAAAACCATAATCATAGCCCTTCATCCCCTTGGGAATGATTCAAATCTTTTTACTTTTCAGCTTCATCGTTTACTTTTCGGTGTATCAGCATTGACTTTTCGTTGTAAGCCTCCCTTAGGAGCTTCTTCACCTTTTACTTTCAGCGGAATCAGCGTTGACTTTTCGCTGTAAGCCTCCCTTAGGAGCTTCTTCGCCTTTTACTTTCAGCGGAATCAGCGTTGACTTTTCGTTGTAAGCTCTGCATTCCCTTAGGAACGACTTTTGAGCTTCTCCCTGTTTTCTTTTCTTTTCCCTTGGCATTTACATTTACATTTTTTTGGGGGATATCACTTTTATAGAATGGAAATAAGGAAAAGAAAAATTACATGTTGTGGCTCCATTAAAAACCTTTCTCCCCCTTTGGAAAGGAAAAGGGTGCCACAAAAAAGAATAGAAAAAATTACATCAAACTAAACATAATATCGCCAAAGCTCATCCGCATTCCATGATTTAGGAATGTCGTTGTCGTCCATATCCTTCAATCTATAGGAACCGGGTCTTGACGAAGATACTACCAAAAAAGGTCCTTCCCACTTCAGCTGTAATTTGCCTACTGTTTCAGGGTTGGCTATTCTTCGAAGCACCAGATGTCCTGGTTCAATGTTCTTGAGCTTAACCTTCCTTTCACGCCATTTTATTGTTTCGGCTTGATATTTATTGATGTTTTCCATAGCTTGAAGTCTGATCCCTTCTATAGCATCTTTTTCCACAGAGCAATCAACTTCGTCTTCACCTTCTGTCGAAGCTACCGTTCTTATCGATCCTGCTTTGGCCTCTTCCGGGGTTATTGCTTCATCCCCAAACAATATTTTGAATGGCGTAAAGCCTGTTGATCTTGACATGGTTGTGTTATGGCTCCACACCACTTTGATTAACTCGTCTGGCCACTTTCCCCTGGGCTGATTGAAGATTGACTTCATTATTCCAGTCATTATGATCTCGTTAGCTCTTTCGACAAGTCCGTTTGACTCCGGATGTCGGATTGATGCAAAATGGATCTTCGTGCCAATTTGATCACAAAATTCTCTGAAAGCTTCAGAATCAAACTGTGTCCCATTATCCACAGTAATGGCCTTCGGCACTCCGAAGCGACAAACAATATTTTGCCAGAAAAACTTTTGAATAATAACCGAAGTTATTGTGGCTAGAGGCTTTGCCTCAATCCACTTAGAAAAATATTCCACTGCCACTACAACATATCTTAAGTTTCCCTGTGCTGGTGGTAATGGACCTAGTAAATCAAGGCCCCACCTTTGCAACGGCCAAGTGGGTTGTATTAATTGAGTTAAAGACGAAGGTTGTTTTTGATCTCTTGCACATTTCTGACAACCTTCGCACTTTTGGACTAAATCCGCTGCATCTGAAGCTGCCTTTGGCCAATAAAATCCTTGATGAAAAACTTTCCCAAGCAAAGGCCTAGATCCAATGTGAGACCCACACAGGCCTGCGTGTATTTCCTTCATTAATTCTATACCTTCGGATCTGGATAAACACTTAAGCAACGGGGAACAGACCCCACGCTTGTATAGCTCCCCTTCTATTATGACATATGGTCGAGCTCTTGCTTCTATCCTCCTGTTATAAGCTTCGTTGTCTGAAAGAAAATTACCCTGAAGGAAAGAGATGATTTCAGTTCTCCAATCTTCACTATAGACAGGGGATATATTGAGGACCGCTCTTTCAAGAAGCTCGACCGAAGGTGCTTTTATTTTTCGAAAAATACTTCCGAAGGTAAAGGCAGCCCCTGTGCTGCTGACTTGGCCAATAGATCAGCATATTCATTTTCTCCACGAGGAATATTTTTAACAGAAAATCCTTCAAAGGAAGCCTCAATCCTTCGGACTGTATCTAGATATTTTTCAAGCTTCGGATCTCTTGCTTTATAGCTCTTGTCAACATGACCAGAAATAACTTGGGAATCAGTTTTAAGCATGGCACTTCTGATGCCCATTGCCTTTAGCTTCCGAAGACCCAAAAGCAGAGCTTCGTATTCAGCAATATTGTTTGTACAACTGAAATCAAGTCTTGCCGCATAACAAGTTTTAACTTTGGAAGGTGAAACCAACACAGCAGCTGCTCCTACTCCGAAGGTTCCCCAAGACCCATCGCAAAACATTGTCCATGCTTCGACATCTTTATTCGTTTCTTCCTCCTGAGCCCCTGGCGTCCAGTCAGCAATGAAGTCTGCCAATGCTTGGGACTGAATCGAAGATCTATGGACATAATCAATACAAAATTCATTGAGCTCTGCAGCGCATTTTTCAATCCTTCCAGTAGCTTCTCGGTTTCTCATAATATCCTTCAAAGGTTGTGAAGAAGGAACAATTATGTTGTAAGCTTGAAAATAATGCCGAAGCTTCCTGGAGGCCATCAAAACAGCATACAGTACTTTCTCCAATTCTGTATAATTTTTCTTTGATAAACTAAGAACTTCGGATACAAAATATATTGGGGCCTGCTTCTTGACTTGGCTTTCAAGCTTCTCCTGGACAAGTGTTGCACTTACCGCTGAGTGCGAAGCTGCCACATATAATAACAAAGGAGCCCCTGGCGTTGGTGGAGTTAGTGTTGTTAGATCTATCAAATATTGCTTCAGTTCTTCGAAGGCTCTCTGTTGGACTGGTCCCCATTGAAAAACTTCGGCTGACTTCAGTACTTCGAAAAATGGTAAATTTCTCTCTGCTGATCTAGATATGAATCTGTTGAGAGATGCCAGCCTACCTGTCAATCTTTGAGCCCCCTTCTTTGTACTTGGTGGTTCCATTCGAAGTATAGCTTCAATTTTGCTTGGATTAGCCTCAATTCCTTTTGTTGAAACTAGGCAACCAAGAAATTTCCCCTTCACTCCGAAGACACATTTTTCTGGATTCAGCTTTAAACCAGTCTGTCTAAAATTAGCGAAGGTCTCCTGCAGATCAGCAATGTGATTATCTTGCTTCGTGCTTTTTACAATGATATCATCAACATAAGTTAGCACATTCCTGCCTATCTGAGAATGGAGAACCTTCGCTGTCATTCTGCTGAAGCTTCCTCCAGCATTCTTAAGCCCCTCAGGCATCCGAAGGTAACAATATGTTCCACTAGGGGTTATGAAGCTGGTTTTCGGTTCATCCTCCTTCTTCATCCAGATTTGGTGATAGCCTGAATAGCAATCCAGCAGACTCATAAGCTCTGACGAAGCTGCTGCATCGACTAAGGAATCTATCCTTGGCAATGGAAACTCGTCCTTCGGACAGGCCTTATTAAGATCAGTAAAATCGATACATATTCTCCATTTACCATTGGCCTTCTTCACCATAACAGTGTTAGCCAACCATTCTGGGTATTTTACCACTCTAATAACTCCAGCACTGAGGAGTCTTTTCACTTCATTCCGAGCACCTTCGGCCTTGTCATTAGACATCTTCCGAAGCCTCTACTTCCTGGGTCTGAAGGATGGATCAACATTGAGCGAGTGCTCAATAACATCCCTGTTAACTCCGCAAAGATCATTAGCTGACCAAGCAAAAACATTTTTATTGTTGAACAAAAACCTTATCAAGGTTTTCTCCTGTTCTTCGGACAATTGAGATCCCAATAGCACCTTCTGCTCTGCTATGTCCTCACATAAGAGCATGGGCTTCGGCTGATCAGCCGAAGCAGCTTTTTCCCTTCTGAACTTGTATTGCTCACAAGCTTCAGCTCCATCTATATTATGGATTGCTTTTGAGTCTGTCCAATTTCCTTTGGCCCTTCTGGCAGCTTCCTGACTTCCATGAATAGCAATGGGCCCTTGGTCCGAAGGTATCTTCATGCAAAGATAAGCTGGATGAAGAATTGCTTCGAAGGCATTGAGAGTACCACGACCAATGATTGCATTGTAAGGGTATTCCATGTCAACAATATCAAACACAACTTGTTCAGTCCTTGTGTTGTTAATAAATCCGAAGGTCACTGGCATTGAGATTTTGTTGAGTGCTACAATCTGCCTTCCTCCGAAGCCGCAAAGGGGATGTGTGGCATCATGAATTTTGTCTTCGCGCTCTTGCATCTGTCTGAAGGCCTTAGCAAATATGATATCAGCTGCGCTGCCTGTATCAACCAAAACATTATGGACCAGAAATCCTTTGATCACACAAGAGATAACCATAGCATCGTTGTGTGGGTAATCCTTGAGTTGAAGATCCTCTTGGGAGAAGGTAATTGGGATGTGAGACCATCTTGACTTGATGAAGGGTCCTTGCACCCCGACGTGTTGTACCCTTCTCTGTGCCTCCTTCTTCTGCTTCTTGTTGGCTGGCTCTGAGCATGAACCGCCTGTTATCGGGAGTACCAACTTCGGAGCCGAAGCAGCTCCAGCTTGAATGTTGAACGAAGCCATCAGCTCAAAAAAGTGGAAGTGAGTTCATCGGAGGTGGGCGCCAATGTTGGGGACTTGATCTCAAATACTATGAATTAAGAACAAGGCAACATAAAATGTTAAATATCAATGTCCTTCGTCCGCCGAAGCATTATTTCCAAAAGGATTTAATGAATCTCGGACGAAGGTCACGGGCATAATGTCACGAAGGTTTTCACCTTCGTAATTGAACTTATAAAGATAATACAAAGTAAAGTAAAACATGAAATATTAAAGTTAAATACATTGAAAATAAACGACATCATTCACATATCTTATTAAATGAATTTATAAAATCTGAATACAATGTTTAAGTGCATTTATACCTTTGCCTTTAACAAACAATAATTCCCGAGTAATGCGTTAGCAATAACAGGAATGCGTGAACAGTAAAGGAATACTGTTCACTATTTATAGGCACAGGACACAGCTCATGAGGAATTACAATTATGCCCCTCATAAAAGTTTACAACAATGACTCAGACCCTTATGGGCTAAAAGGTCATTCTATCTTTAAGTCGGTTCGACCCTTCGTCTTCGGATATGTTGTAGTTCCGAAGCTTCGTGAATGGTGTCTTCGGCATCATGTTCAAGCAGCTTTAGCCGAAGCTATTTCTTTTTGCAGGACCTTCGGCGACGAAGCATGGTCCCAACAGTACTTAGTTACATCAAGATGTCTTAGACATCCACAGAGTCTAATACATGTCTATAGTGTTCAACATTAAATCAAAGTGCGGCGTAACGAAACATAGAATGTAAGCCTACACAGGGAGCTGACTAGGGGTTTGCCACTAAAGTAAACTAGATCTCGTCGTAGTCCTGGAACTCCTCAAAGTCCTCCATGTTACCAGCTTCACCTCCTGAGCACTAAGAACAGGGGGGACAACCTGGGGTGGGGTGTTTTGTAAAGCAAGGGTGAGTACACATCAACGTACTCAGCAAATGTCCTGTTTGGCTAAAGTGGACTAGCTGTATGTGGAGTTAAGGTTAAGGAGTTGCTTTTAGTTGGTCAAGTTTTATTACTATAAGTATAGTCAAATTTTAGTAATAACCCAGTTATTACCCAGAGGCACTCCCTCCAAGAGGAAATACCACATATCAGATTTATAACCATCATTGCTAATCATCATCATATAAGTAACCAAAGTTCTTCTAATCGAAGAGGATCCCAAGGCTACTCATAACCGTGAACACTCTGCAGAGGTTGCACACTTTACCCACAAGCCGTGATTCCCATTCTGTCCGGGGTTCTAGCCTCCCCGTTGATCACCACCAAGGTGACCTAGCAGGGTCTCACTATGTAGCCTTTACAAAGATTTCCCAGAGGACATAGCCACCCGTTAGGTTTCTCTAGTTTGATAAACACAGTACATCTCCCCAAAGGAAGGGTGACTAACAAAACCAAATCAAAGAACCTCTACAACCAACCTCGGTAGAGCAAGTACCGTGCCCAGACCCCATTGATGGCCCTAGGCGAAGCCAACTACTCCTCTGGTTCCTCTAATTAATTAGGTAAGGGTGTCCCATTCCACCCTCATGGTTGCATTGTTATCCCGGGTTGTCACTCCCCAAACAGGTCCTTACGGAGAGGTATTCAGGAAACAGCCGGAGCCCCCTAAAGAATCATAAGAACCCCATCGACATAACATCATCGTATCATAAAAGATCACATCATGTTCATTGATTAAGTTAAAGCAATAGCATAAGCTAAACATGATTAACCGAAAAAGGTAAACAAGGGTAAGGTAAATACAGACTAGTCAATCCTTAGGTTTTCAATAAAGTAATGCGGGACAGTAAATTATAAAGTAAAGTAAGACATGATAGGTCTGAGGACACTTGCCTTCACCAGGTTCTTGCTCAGAGGGATCTTCGGCAACACACTCGGGAACCACGAGTTGCTCGTTGTCTAAGTAAAGCGAGCATACATAAAATACATTTGGAAAGTAAAAATGAACATCACATCACACATGTACAAACATTAGCACACAACTCAAAAAGGTATAATATTAAGTACAGGGGAATGATGTCAAGTTATAAAATGGACTAATCCTAAGTGGGGAATTGATTATTCTCTAAGTGTTGAAACATAACCTAAAAGGATAGAGTAATAATTAAACAAAGAAAAGATTACATTATAAGATGAACTACTCTTATTTAGGAATTTGATTATCCTTTAAACATTATCCATAATTACATATCTAATTCTCTTTATCACATTAGGGTCTAAAGGTTAAACCAAAAATGAATCCATAAAATGCATTACACTAATCTCACAAAATTTAAATATATGTTAACTCCTAGGATTCTCCTTTTATTTATTTTATCAAATAAATAAATCAACATATACTTTAATTCTATATTCTAAGTGTAAAAATTAAAGTATACAGATTACAGTTGGTCATATTTTATTTGGACAAAGAATAATCTTGTGAACATTTTGCAATTTGAACCACTAAATTTGGAGTTCATATGAAAAAGATATGAAATAAACAAGTTTTGAAGTTTGAAATATGAATTAGGGCTAAATCTGTGATTAAATAAAAGTCCAGAGGGCTATTCTAAAGAAACCAGGGACCTATGCGCTAAAACCGAGGACGACGGGTTGATTTCCTAAAACCAGGGGGTCTCTTAAGCAAAATAACCACGTGAAGGGGTACGGGGTAACCTCAGCCGTCGGATCAGACATCAACAGCCCAAATTAAATCACTTGGGCGCGCGCGCGAACGTGGGCGCGCGGGCGCGACTGACAAGCGAGGCCAGGGAGCCAGCGAGCCAGGGCAGGCTGACCGGCCGGGCCCAGGGGCAGAGACGTAGGTGAGGGGGAGAGAGGAGAGACAGTTGGATCTGGATCATAGGGCTACGATCAGATCCGCTCGGATTGAGTCTAAATTTTCTTAGATAAGTCTTTGAAAATTCTTTTTGAAAATGCCTCATAATATCTGTAGAGATGGGCTTCGCTCCGATACTAGCTGTGACAGAACCTCCCAAGTTATTAGGCCCACCTATAGTTGTCCTTGTCCATCGGACTTCGGACAAGCCTATAGATTGACAAGTTCAGTATCTAAATTCTTTACCTTGCCAAAGAGCGTTTCACCCGTCATGCAGATATTACAACACATCAGAGGAACGAGTATGCGGAAGCCGTTACAACAACTTATTTTATATTAAAGTATAGAAAAGTAGTATTATTACAGACCAATAAAATATAAGAGTGCTGGAGTAATATTATTACAACCCTGGGAGGCAAAAACCCCTCCCGATTAACAATAAAAAGTTTTTAAAGGAGGACACTTCCTCCCGAGGCTTCAATCCTAGTTTTCTTCCTTAGGCACCACCTTGGAACAAAAGCAACACAAATTTGCTGCTTCCTCACCTACAACAACATGGGTTCGAAAACCCTGAGTACGAAGTGTACTTTCGCATGTCTTACCCGTCAAAATAAAATACTCTCAAGGATATGCTGGCTTGAGGGAGTCAAGGTAAGGCTTAATCAATAATCAAGACTCTGTTTGCAAAAATGCTTACTAATAGTGGATCCTTAAAAATCCAGTTTTATTAGCAAGTTAAGTCATTACCTGAATCTAGAGTTCTTTCTACCCTAGTTCAATCACTTGGCCTATACTAGCCATTTTCTTATCAACCCTTCTTATTCACTGGAATTCTACATGTAGGGCAGTGACCAAGTCTTCATGTCCGAGAAGTAACGGCGATCCGAATCGATTAATACCCAGCTGGGGATCTCCAATGACACGACATATGTAGCACTTAACCCTTGCATATGTCAACTCACCACCAGGGTTCTTAAGACCAGATCAGGTTCACGCCAACCGAGAGCACAGATACACCACCGTCTAGCCTCTTGCCACGAAGGGTACACGCTACTATCGCCATCTCTCCACTCCCATTGTGTGTTATCTTATTCTGGTATTAGTCTGCCCGAGGCAGAGCTTACCCATGATGAGGCATGTGACCAGTTAAAAGGTCCTCGATCAGCAAGCCTACATCGACAAGGTCGTTAATCGACTCAGACAGAGACACTACACCGAGACTCCTTTCTCGTGCAAGTCACCCGCCCGATCTCAGCTTTATTATTTTCAACCCAAAGTTTGGTACCTGGCAGAGGTACATCTTTTCCGATGTTGAACCCATCACGGCCATGATGGATCCACCATCAAGTGTTATTTTGAAAACATCCCACCCACTTGAAGCATCATCTTTTGTCAAAACAAAACATTTTGTTTTTCTAGAGCAAGGCTAAGCACAAGAAAAACCTTTTTGTAAAACAGGGGATCAAGGAAAGGTAATCAAATTCTCAAGGAAGGAAATGCAGCAACTTGTTTAGCACACAACTCCTATCACCTAATGCATCAAGCAAGTGAGAAAAAAATTTAAAATAGCAAGGAGGTGGCAAATGGACCGGGGCTTGCCTTGTGTTATAGGTGAGTCGGGCTCTGCTCCACAAATGTCAAAATAAAAGCAGTTCCCGGCCGGTGGTTCTTCAGGTGGTGGTGGTGTAGCTCTTGCTTCTTCAACTTCTACCTCTTCTTCGTTTTCTATATATATATATCACATATTTAACCATGGATATTCATGTAATGCTTATGAAAATGCAAAGATAATAAAAGTATATTATCTAAGGTCGTGAATACAAATTTCCTTCACGGGACTCCAGGAAACTAGGGTTTTTAGAGTCAGTAGTGTAGTTCATAGGGCAGGCATCACTAGAAGATTAGTGTTTTGGGGTTTAGGCACCAAACATTGTTCAAATCATACCAAACTTTACCCAAGGCTTCTAATTATTATTTTAAGATTATCCCAACAGTTTAGTGATTTTTGGAGTTAGTAATTAATTTCTAAAATTCCAGGAGTATGGGTTTTGGCTATTTTAAATACTCCATAATTCCCTATTTGGACTAAAAATCATAAAACTATTTTCATTACATACTATAGAAAATTAGGAACCTAGCAAATTGGTCTTGCATTTTTAGCATTTTTCTTCAATTTTATAGAAATCCTTTAATCCTGGCAGAAAAAGAAAAAGAGTCAACAGTATTTGGTTGAATCTGGCCTGAGCCGGCCCAGCCTAGGTAGAACACGCCCGCGCGCGCGCTCGCATGTCGGTTTTGCACCGAGGCCCTCAAGGTTTTCAAAAACTAGGGAAGAATCCTGCACACTATTTGTTTCAGTCACTGACATTTACACCGAAGCCCTCCACATTCTAACTCTTCACAACTCGAGGTCCTCGACGCCGAGCGGCGACGAATCGAGCTCCGGTGAACCTGTACTGGCCAAGATAAGTAATGGCCGGTGCCCTAACTTGGCTGAGACCTAATTCAACACCTAACGAATGTTTCCCCTCGATCAGTTGCATAGTTCGAGCTCTAAATCACCCTGTCCACGGAGACAGTGCGAACCACGGATGAGCAGAAGTGTTCCCGGCGATCTAGGGAAGTCTAGCTTAATTGAATGGGTCGAGGAGCATCAGTGGCATGTAAGAGTGCCAAAACAAGAGAGCAGAGGGCAAGACCGGACCTGAATTGCACTGACCACGGTGAGAGCTTGTTCACAGTGGCGGAAAACAAATTTGGGGGAACTAAGTGATTCAGGGGCTCTGGTGAGTAATTGGAGGCACGAGCGGGTGGATTGGATGCTTGAATACCTAATGGAGCCGAGGGTGTGCTCAATTTATAGAGCCCGTGAGCGGTGGCTAGTGAATTTGAACTCGCGCGGTGGCGGTCGGAGAGAAGGAGGTGCACTGGCGCACACGATTGGTGGCAATTACCGTGGCAAGCTCACCGGCGATCACCAGATATGCATAACGCGAGCTACTGCGACGTGGTAAGATGCCAGGGCACGTGGTGCAAGGTTGCGAGGTGGCTAACTCCGCCTAGGGTGGATCCGAAGTGGCTGTGAGCTAAGCGGACATGGCGGCCGGAGTGAACAGTGGTCGGAGTTCATCCACTAGGTGATATTTCTTACTCCCTCTGCGTTATCCAACTGCACCGAGCACGAATCACTGTGGCGGGCGCGAATCTGGGCGCACGGTCGCCGGCGGTGAGTTAACTGAGCTGGCGTTCTGATCAGGTTACTGTACCATCGAAGCCCTAATTCAGAGTGACTGACAGGCCGAATCGCAGTGCCCAAATCTTGAATTTTTGTGCAACAACTTGCCTATACGTCCATAGCAAACTTGTAGGCCTTCATACCAGCTACAATTCTGCTATAGCAACTACCCTCAATCGAGCAATAGATCTCACTCAAACTCGAGCTCTAAGTTCATCCAACTTCACTGCTACTGAAAATTCAGACACAGGGCTGACTGACAGCACAACTTTGAGCTTATTTTTCTCCCAACTTTGTATAACAACAATGCTTAATACCTTAAGAAAAGTTGTACTCCTATAGTAGCTTTAGACTTTTGATATGTTGACCCTAGGCAAAATCTTTGTATTTTTAGATCTACAGAGCGCCAAAGTCAGCCTGGCTCATTAGTTTTCAGACTTAGTCACACATGAGCACTAGAGTGGCTTTTTGCAAATAGGCCCAAATCTCATGGTTTGATTTGCAAATCTTCAAATATGTGAACCATATGACTTGAGGTACCCTAACACCTTGGTTTTTGCACTTGGATCCAAAAGTGGGCAAAATTTACACATAACCCCCCAGGGTTTCAATTTGGGGTTTTCAGTGGTCTTTTTAGGGTTTCTGGCACTTCTAGGGTTTGAATGCCACTCAAGTTCATTAATGGGGATATCTTATGATTATTTCTCATGAGTTTTGAAGTTTTCTCTCATTTGGGCTTTATTGTCACCTCTAAGCCCAGTTTAGGGTTAAGTACCCTACCCGAGGGTTTTACCCATGACCAGTCTCACCAATACAACTTGTTTGAAATTTTTGCCTAGTGAATGCACTCTAGTGTAACAATCACATGATATGCTAATGCTCATGATGTTATGCTCAAGTTTTAGTGGTAGTAACACCAGGGGTGTTACATCCTTCCCCCCATAAAAGAATCTCGTCCCGAGATTAAAAGTCTAGAACAAGTAATGGAAAAGGAAACATGTCATATTTTTATTTCCTTATTTTTGGTACAAGGCAGGGGTGGTACGGGGCCTACTCCTTTATTACAACAATTGTATATATCTCACAATTTACATGAAGCTAAAAAGTCTGGGAAATTCTTTTCTAAAAAGTCTTGAGTTTCCCATGTAGCTTCATCTTCCGTGTGTTGGTTCCATTGTATTTTATAAAACTTGAGAGTTCTCCTTCGGGTAATCCTATCCTTTGATCCAAGACTCGAATAGGATGTTCTGAATATGTCAAGTCTGGTTCTAAGGCAACATCCGTCACTTCAACGGTTCGATCTGGAACCCGAAGACACTTCTTCAATTGGGATACATGGAACACATTGTGCACTGCACACAATGTTTCGGGTAATTGGAGTCGGTATGCCACTGGTCCACATTGCTCAAGAATAGGAAAAGGACCAATGTACCAGGGTGCAAGCTTCCCTTTTACCCCGAAACGGGATACACCCTTCATTGGTGAGACTTTTATGTAGACATAATCTTTAACTTGAAAGTACAAGGGTTTGCGTCGTTTGTCTGCATAACTCTTTTGGCGAGCTTGGGCTTCTTTCAAATTATGTATTATTCGTTGAACCTTCTCTTCCGTTTCTTTTACCATATCAGGCCTGAAAAACCATCTTTCTCCTGGTTTAGACCAGTTTAATGGAGCACGACATTGTCTTCCATATAAAGCATCAAAGGGTGCCATCTTGATGCTCGCTTGATAGCTATTATTGTATGAGAACTCCGCTAATGGTAAGCAGTCATCCCATTTCTGTGGGAATTCCAGAATACATGCTCACAACATGTCTTCAAGTATTTGATTTACTCTCTCAGTCTACCCACTAGTTTGAGGATGATAGGCCGAACTGTGGAGCAACTTAGTACCCAAGGATTTGAGAAGTTCTTCCCAGAATTTGGATACAAATTGAGGTCCACGATCTGACACTATTGTCTTCGGAACACCATGCAAACTGAGAATACGAGCAAGATATAATTCTGCATATGTGGCCACTGTATACTTTACCTTGACTAGGAGAAAGTGGGTGATCTTTATAAGTCGATCAATGATAACCCAGATGGAATCATACCCTTTTGCTGTCTTGGGTAACCCCACAATGAAGTCCATACTAATATCCTCCCATTTCCATGTTGGGATAGGTAAAGATTGCAATGGACTAGCAGTTTTCATGTGTATGGCTTTGACACGTCTACAAGTGTCGCATCTTGCCACATAGCGTGCAATTTCGATCTTCATCTTCGTCCACCAATAATGTTGTTTTAGATCATGATATATCTTAGTGCTTCCAGGATGAATAGAATAGCGACTAAGATGTGCTTCATCTAAAATTTGCTGGCGGACTTCATCATTCTTGGGCACAACTATGCGGCTGTTAAACCATACAACGCCTTGATCATCTTTTCTGAAACAGTTTGCCTTACCGACCTCTATTTTCTCATAAATGTGTTTCATACCCTCATCACTTCTTTGTGCATCAATTATTCTTTGTAGAAGAACCGACTCAAGCTTCAAGTGATTTAAGGTTCCATATTGAATCATTCCCAGGTTCAACTTCTTCATTTCTTGGCACAATGTAATGTCAGAAGTCTTCATCGTAAGACAATGACAGGAAGCCTTGCGGCTTAGTGCATCTGCCACTACATTGGCCTTGCCTGGGTGATAGTGAATTTCCAATTCATAGTCCTTAATCAGCTCAAGCCATCTCCTCTGCCTCATATTTAGCTCTGACTGGGTAAAGATGTACTTCAAGCTTTTATGATATGTATATATATGACAGATATTCCCCAGCAGATAATGACGCCATATTTTCAGGGCATGAACAACAACAGCTAATTCCAGGTCATGAGTTGGATAATGTTCCTCATGCCGGCGCAACTGTCTTGAGGCATACGCTATAACTCGGCCTTCTTGCATCAAGACACAACCTAAACCACTGCCTGATGCGTCATAATACACATCAAAAGGCTTTTCAATGTCTGGTTGAGCTAATACCGGAGCAGTGGTCAATAACACCTTTAGCTGTTCGAAGGCTTCATTGCATTTTGAAGACTAGTTAAATTTTGTATCGTTCTTCAATAAACTTGTGATTGGCTTCACAAGCTTGGAAAAATCTAGAATAAATCGGTGGTAATAATCAGCCAGTCCAAGGAAACTTCGGACTTGATGTACAATGGTTTGTAGTTTCCATTCTAAAATATCCTTGACCTTGCTGGGATCAACCGCAATCCCCTTTGCAGACAATACATGTCCCAGAAATTGGATTTCCTCCAGCCAAAACGTGCACTTGCTGAATTTAGCATATAATTGATGCTCCCTTAAGCGCGTTAATACGATCTGCAAATGCCGAGCATGCTCCTCTTCATTCTTGGAATATATCAAGATATCATCAATGAAGACTACCACAAATTTATCCAACTTGAGCATGAATACCGATTTCATAAGATATATGAAGTGGGCAGGAGCATTTGTTAATCTGAATGACATAACCAGATATTCGAATAATCCATACAGCGTAGTGAATGCGGTCTTTGGTATATCTTCGGGTCGGATACGGATTTCATGATAACCCGACTTGAGGTCAATCTTGGAAAATACCCGAGCTCCGGTAAGCTGATCGAATAAGATATCTATCCGGGGAAGAGGGTACTTATTCTTGATGGTGACCTCATTAAGGGGTCACATGAGCACTAGAGTGGCTTTTTGCAAATAGGCCCAAATCTCATGGTTTGATTTGCAAATCTTCAAATATGTGAACCATATGACTTGAGGTACCCTAACACCTTGGTTTTTGCACTTGGATCCAAAAGTGGGAAAATTTACACATAACCCCCTAGGGTTTCAATTTGGGGTTTTCAGTGGTCTTTTTAGGGTTTCTGGCACTTCTAGGGTTTGAATGCCACTCAAGTTCATTAATGGGGATATCTTATGATTATTTCTCATTAGTTTTGAAGTTTTCTCTCATTTGGTCTTTATTGTCACCTCTAAGCCCAGTTTATGGTTAAGTACCCTACCCTAGGGTTTTACCCATGACTAGTCTCATCAATACAACTTGTTTGAAATTTTTGCCTAGTGAATGCACTCTAAGTGTAACAACCACATGATATTTTAATGCTCATGATGTTATGCTCAAGTTTTAGTGGTAGTAACACCAAGGGTGTTACAATGGGGGCGCTAGAGAACGCAGACCGCAGTGGAAATGGTTCCACGGCGGCGCAGCTAACTCCGACGAGCAATTGCGCGGGCTCTGGTGCGGTACTTGGCGAATTAAGGGCATGGGAAGGTTGCTCACCTCGAGTGCGAACTTTGGGATGCTTGGAGAACGGCGGGGATGCGGTGGAGCCTTGGGTCGATGGCGACGGGGCTCCGACTGCGCAAGAACTCCTCCGGTGAGCTTGGACCGGGCGTAGCAGGGAGGGAGAGGGCACACAGAAGGGTGTCCTGAGTAGCTGACGTCAAGGCGAAGCTCACCGTGGCACTTGATGGGGCACGGACGCAACGACGGCCACAGAACAGGCGGTGGACTTCGGCGGGCGGTGGCGAAGCTCTCGGTTCGTGCGGGCAGAGCGAGAGAGAGCGAGGGAGCTGAGCAGAGGGCGCAAATGGGAGAGGGGAGGTGGGCGAGCAGGGCGCGGGGCTCCAAAGGGGCGCGGGGGGCTCGAACGTGGCCGGAGAACGCGCGGTCGTGGGCTCATCCACGGCGGGGAGATCGTGGGCGAGAGGTTAGAGACGGCTGACAGGTGGGGACGGTGGGACAGAGAGAGGGGAGCGGGTGCGCACGTGAGAACTAGCGCCGACATGTCTGGCCCACGCGACAGAGAGAGAGAGAGAGGGAGAGAGGCGCGATCGGGTTGGCGCCGACACGCGGGACCCACCTGTCATGCATCGGGGGCACACGCGCGGGCTAGGCTAAATGGGCCGGCGTGGGCTGAAATGGCTTTTTCTATTTTCCTAGAATTCCTATTGCCTTTTCTATTTATTTTCTCTAGGGTTTTCAATTCAAATTCAATTCAAGTTTCAAATTCAAACCAAATCAAATATGTGCAACAATTCAAAGAATATTTAGGCTCATTATGATGAAACATTCCATGACTCATATGTTTTGGGCAAAATAAAATAAATAATCCCTCACTAATACAACTAACTCTAATTAAAAGAGAAAGAGAGAGAAAACTAGAGAGCGAGAAAAAACTAGAGTGAGATAGAGAAGAGTAACACATGAATTTGGGTGATCATTAGAAAGAAATTTTAAACCCTCAAATTCAGGGTGTTACATTTATCTCATACGTTTGATTAAGAAAAGGTAAACTACATTTGTTTTTAACTTCATAATTAGAAAACTACGCATAAATTGACTATAACAAACCTAATTTAAATTGATTTATGAGAGTACACAAAATCTTGAAAACACACAATTTAAGAGGTTACTCACATAATTACCAAGCTTAACAAAACAATGATTAATTCGCTTAATATTATTTCTTCAAAATAAATTAGCGCAAGGCTAAATCTTTTATTAACGGTAGTCCTTAGGAGGTTGTCATAAATTAGATATTGTCTTCTACCTTTAGTGAGGGAGCAGGAAGGGCGCAGCTGTCGGGCAAGATCGATATAGCGCAGGAGAGGGATGCCGAGGCGAACTCCGATGAGGATCGACGTCGTTCGGCACAGGGGGGAAATCAGGTACTCGACGATGCGGACAACATCACGGCGGTGGAGGAGGGTCTCTATCGACGAGTCGATGACAAGCGGTCGACGTCGATGGTGACGCGCAATGGCGTGACGGTGCCAAGCGAGGACAAGTGAACACGAGAGAAAACGAGCAGTAGGCAAAGAGCAGAGGAGCATGTGCCTGGGAGAAAGCAGGCATGGCGAGCACGTTTTATAGGCGAGTGAGGAGAGAAACGGCGGCTGGTGTCTTCAATCGGCCACTAATGGCGCCGGTAATGGGAGAGTTAGTAGGAAGGGAGAAGGGGAAACGTCAGTCGTTTCCGGCTCGGCGTCGAGGGGCGGACGAGCGTGTGCTTCGGGTTGTAGGCTGCAGGGGGCTGGGCGCGTCGCGCCTGGCCTGGCCGGTCGGGGCAGGGGCGCGCTAGGTGCGCGGGGGTCTCGGCGCCGGCACTTGGGCGCGCGCTTGTCGGGTCCTCCTGGAGTCGCGAGCTCCTAGCATATGCGCATGAGAGAAAGGGGAGGAGAGAGAGAACAGAGGAGGGCGCGGGGAGAGGAAACGGCTCCTAGCGGCGGCTGGAGGGAAAACCAGGGGCGGCGCCTGCTAGGGTTAGGAGGGAAGGGAGCACGACTGCTTGCTTGTTGGGCCCTAGTGGGCCAAACGGTTAGGTTAGGGTTTAGTTAGTTTTTTTTTCTTTTTAGTTCTTTTCTAATTCCTTTCTAATTTCAAAATATAATTTTAGATAACCATAAAATTCATAACAATTAACCCAAAATTATTTATAAATAAAATAATTATTTTTGGACTAGTATTTATTATATTATTTATTTGGATTTTTTTACTTAACAAGAAATGCTATTCGATGTCCAAAATCAATTATGAGAAATAAAAAATCATTCCAAAGGCAAATAAATAACAAACACTTAAAGAAAATTAATTACCATAAATATCACTAATAACTAAATGTATTATTTTTATTTGATGATTTTTATAGTGTTACACTCGGATCGATATCTTATTCGATCAACTTACTGGATCTCGGGTATTCTCCAAGATTGACCTCAGGTCAGGCTATCATCAGATCCGTATTCGACCCGAGGATATACCCAAGACTGCATTCAATATGTGGTATGGATTATTTGAATATTTGGTCATGTCTTTTGGGTTAACAAATGCTCCAGCCCACTTCACATACTTAATGAACTCAGTATTTATGCCCTAGTTGGATAAATTTGTGCTGGTGTTCATTGATGACATTCTTATCTACTCTAGAATGAAGAGGAGCATGCAAAGCTTTTACGGATCGTGCTAACGCGCTTAAGGGAACATCAGCTATATGCTAAGTTCAGCAATTGCGCGTTCTGGTTGGAGGAAATTCAGTTTCTTGGACATGTATTGTCTGCTAAAGGGATTGTGGTTGATCCTAGCAAAGTCAAGGACATTCTAGAATGGAACTCACCAACGACGGTACATCAAGTTCGGAGTTTCCTTGGACTAGCTGGATATTACCGCAGATTCATTCCGGATTTCTCCAAGATTGTTAAACCCATTACGGGTTTATTGAAGAATGATACAAATTTTGATTGGTCCTCAAAATGCAATGAAGCCTTTGAGCAGCTGAAGGTGTTGTTAACCACTGTCCCGGTGTTGGCTCAACCAGATATGGAGAAGCCTTTTGATGTGCATTGTGACGCATCAGGCAGTGGACTCGGATGTGTCCTAATGCAAGAGGGCCGAGTCATAGCTTACGCTTCACGACAATTACGCCGGCATGAGGAGCACTATCCAACTCATGATTTGGAATTAGCTGCGGTGGTCCATGCCTTTAAGATATGACATCATTATCTGCTGGGGAATATATGCCATGTGAATACGGATCACAAAAGTCTGAAATATATTTTCACCTAGTTAGAGCTGAATATGAGACAACGAAGATGGCTCGAGCTAATAAAAGATTATGACTTGGAAATCCATTATCACCCAGGAAAATCCAATGTGGTGGCAGATGCATTGAGTCGCAAAGCTTCCTATCATTGTCTTACAGTAAGGACACCTGACACCACTCTATGTCAAAAAATGGAAATGTTGAACCTGGGCATGATACAACAAGGAACCTTGGCGAATTTGAAGATGGAGTCAGTTCTTCTACAAAGAATTATGGATGCCCAAAGAGCCGATAAGGGTATGAAGTACATTCATGAGAAAATAGAAGCCGACAAAGCAAATTGCTTCAGAAAAGATGACCGAGGAATAATATGGTTTAAAGATCGCATAGTTGTGCCAAAAGATGCTGAAGTCCGCCAACAGATCTTAGATGAAGCTCATCTTAGTCGATATTCCATTCATCCTGGAAGTACTAAGATGTATCAAGACTTAAAGCAACATTATTGGTGGACAAAAATGAAGATTGAAATCGCACGCTACGTGGCAAGATGTGACAACTGTAGACATGTCAAGGCAGTACACATGAAGACCGCTGGACCATTACAATCCTTACCCATCCCAACATGGAAATGGGAAGATATTAGTATGGATTTCATTATGGGGTTGCCCAAGACAACCAAAGGCTTTGACTCTATTTGGGTCATAATTGATCGGCTTACAAAGATTGCTCATTTTCTTCCCGTCAAGACAAAATATACAGTGGTCGCATACGCGGAACTTTATATTTCTTGTATTCTCAGTTTGCACGTAATTCCAAAGACAATAGTGTCAGATCAGGGATCACAATTTGTATCCAAGTTCTGGAGTGAACTACATAAATTCTTGGGTACAAAATTACTCCACAGTTTGGCTTATCATCCTCAGACAAGTGGACAAACTGAGATAGTAAATCAGATACTTGAAGTTATGCTACAGGCATATGTCCTAGAGTTTCCGTAGAAATGGGATGATTGTCTGCCATTGGTAGAGTTTTCTTATAATAATAGTTACCAAGAAAGTATTAAGATGGCACCGTTTGAAGCATTGTACGGGCAATGATGCTGAACACCCTTAAATTGGTCTGAAATAGGAGAACGGTAGTATTTAGGCCTGACATGGTTAAAGAAACGGAAGAAAAAGTTCAACGAATAAGACACAACTTGAATGAGGCTCAAACTCGGCAGAAAAATTATGTGGATAAACGACGCCAACCTTTGGTCTTTCAAGTTAATGATCATGTATACCTGAAAGTATCACCAATGAAGGGTGTTAACCGATTCGGGGTAAAAGGAAAATTGGCACCCCGGTATATTGGCCCATTTCTTATTCTTGAACGATATGGACCAGTGACGTACATACTTCAACTGCCTGAATCATTATCTATGGTACATAATGTCTTCCATGTATCTCAATTAAAGAAGTGCCTTCAGATTCCTGGTCGAACCATCGATGTGGTGGATGTTGCTTTGGAACTAGACTTGACTTATTCAGAACATCCCATTCGAATTTTGGATCAGAAGAACAAGATCACTCGAAGAAGGACCCTCAAGTTCTATAAGGTACAATGGAACCAGCATACTGAAGATGAAGCTACCTGGGAGACTCAAGATTTCTTGGAGAAAAATTTTCCTAGGTTTTCAACTTCATGTAACCTATAAAAAAATTGTGTATCTGACTATAAAGTTGGAATAAACCCCATACCCCCTGCTTTGTAAGACAAATAAGGAAATAAGATGTGACGTGTTTCCTTTTCCACTACTTACCCTAGGACCTTAAATCTCGTGACGAGATTTTTTTATGGGGGAAGGATGTAACACCCCTGGTGTTACTGGCACTAAAACTTGAGCATGAAATCATATGCATTGACATTTCATGTTGTTTGTTACACCTAGAATGCATTTACTTGGTAAAACTTCAAAACAAGTTGTGATGTGGTGACTTGAAGTGTACTTAACCCTAGGGTAGGGTACTCAACCCTAGGATTAGGGCATGTTGGTCACTTGTTCTCAAATGCTATGAGTTAAGAACAAGGTAACACAAATGTTAATGGTTAAAAACCTTCGTCCTTCGAAGCAGTATCTCCCTTAGGATATAATGATCTTTAGACGAAGGTCATGTAGGACATACCTTCATCATTTTAATATGAAAGAATACAAACAGGGACATATGAAACATAGAGAAAGCATGAACAACTATATCAAGTTATCAGATTATTCATATTATCATTATATTGTCACGAACAAACATTATTGATATCGAATTACATTTGTACCTTCGGCTTGACAGAAGGTAAAGGTCTGAGAGTGACGTGCGAGTGATTACCAGTCAGCGTCAACAGTAAGGTGTTACTGTTCATCTATTTATAGGCACAGGACGCAGCCTAGGAGAAATTACATTCATGTCCCTGACATTTACTATTAGCCAAAAGGTAAGCTGTCGAGGATTAAGTAGTCTTTTCACCTTTAGGTCGGTTTCATTCTCCATCACCATCCTTGTGCTAAATCGAAGCTTTCCATCCACAGCTTCGGAACTAGTTCAACCTTCTTCCAGATCATGCCTTTCACACCATGTACACCTTCATCTCAAAGCCGAAGCCTCCTGTGACAGTATACTATTATGGAAAACATGTTAGTTGTGTTTTTGAGGACATTCAGAAGACGAAGGCCCCCAACAGGGCATATGGGTAATAGTGAGCCAAAATGAGTAATACCTCAAAAGTCATTGGGAATATTCATAAGAGATCAAGAGTGATGGATTTGAGTAGCACAAAAACCCTAGAGTGCTCAAAACCCTAAAAGAATACATAGAAAACCCTAATTTGTCCCCTAGGGGGTGAATTCAAATTCTATACACTTTTGGACCAAAATGAAAATATCAAAGTGATAGAATATCAAAATCTAAGTAACTTTTGCATTGGAGGATTTTCAATTAGTGTGGAGAAATTTGGACTTATTTGCAAAAGGTCCCATGAACACCATGTGGTTAACTATGAATTTCAGTGGAATTTGGTAACCTTTGGAGCTTTGTATCTCTTGATTCATGAAGATTTTGCTCTAAGTCAATACATCAATATTGTAGAGCTATGATAGGAGTACAACTTTTCTTAAGTGACTAAGCATTGGTGCTGTACCCAATTTGGAGATACATGGACTTGAAGTCTGGCTGTCAGTCAACCCATGAACTGAATTGTGACTAACAATGAAATCAGATGAACTTTGAGAACAAATTCAAGTAGGATCCAGTGATTATTTGAGTGTGATTGCTATAGCAAAATCAAAGCTGGATTATAGATCAATAACTTTGTTATAGATGGATTAATAAGTTGCCACATAAAAATTTGAGATCGCCTGCAAGTAGCTCTGTCAAGCACCCTGAATGGAGTTCCCATGGTACAATACTGAAGAAGATCGCGGATTCAGTGTATCTCTCTGCCGATGACCCCGCACCTGGATTAACGCCGGCGCTGCGGTTCATGCTCGGTGGCGCACGGATAACGACTCAGGGTAAAAGACCTTGGCGCTAGGATGAAGTCGGACCCTGTCACCGGCTGTTCACCATACCCACTTGCGGTACGATTAACCGAGGTGTCCTCGCCGGAATTCGCCGTCTTCGTAGCTGTGCCATGTGCTTAGGAGCGTTACCACGTCGTAGTGAACCGTAATAGGAAGCCTATCCATTGCTTGGGGCTTTGCCCCAGTGAAAGCCACGATAGCTCGTGCCAGTGACCTCCCCCTCTCTCCGACCGCGCACGTGTCTTTCCCAAAATGGATGCCAGCACTGTTGATCTCTATAAATTGAGCGCTCAGTGTGCTCCATTAGGTTGTTACACGCCCAGTGCACCAGCCCTCGCCTCTGATCATCCCCCGCAGCGCCTCAATTCGGGATTTCCCCAATTGGGTTCTCCACGCCGCCATGAGTCACTGCGCCGTGGATCACCGTCTCCATGTCCGCTCTCGCCCTCTTCACCCTCGTTTCAGCACCCTTGCACGCTAGGAATGCTTGTCGGCTCGACCAATTGAGCTAGACCCCGCATGATTACAGGGAACACCTCGATTTGTCTTCAGTATTCACCGTCATCGTGGGCAAACGAACTCCGGGCCGGATTCATGCAATTGATGGAGGGATTACGGCCATCAGGGGTAGGATTAGGTGTCGACCGAGTTAGGCCCCTGGTCGTTGCATATCCTGGCCGGTCAAGGTTCGCCGGAGGGCGCGCTCACCGCCGTTCGCCATCGGGGACCTGGCGTTGCGAAGAGAGAGAAGTGCGGGGGTTTAAGTGTGAATGTCAGAGAGACAGTGAAATAGTGCCAAGGGCTCTTTATCAGTTATTCGAATAGCCGGGGTCCTCTGTGTGTAGACGCCAGGACGGGCGCGCACGGGCGCGTTTATCTGGTTATGGGCTGGATTGGGCCAGTTTCAGCCCAGAACTGTTCATAGTTTTCCTTTTTATTTTTCTACCAAGCTTAGGAAATTTATAGGAAATCCTAGAATAATGATAAAATCATGGGAAAAATTTTACTAGACTCCTAAATTCCTCCAGTATTTAATAAAAATAGTTCCAAGATTTTTAGTCCCAACCATGAATTATTTAGTATTTAAAGATGCCTAAATCTAGCCTTTTAGAATTTTAGAATTAAGTTAGTAGCTCCAAAAATCATAAAACTTTTTGGGTAATCTTAATATGATAATTAAAGCCCTTGGGCAAAGTTTGGCATGTTTTGGACATTGTTTGATCCCAAACCCAAAAACCCTAGCTTCCTAAGGTAGAATTTGCTTAATCTTAATAGAGTACTAACTCAGGAAAACTCTAGTGACTAGTAGGTACCGTGAAGAAAAGTAGTATTCAAGATACAACTTAGTGTGTTTCTATTGTAACTGCATATTCATAGCATCACATGGTCATTCATGTATATGTATTGTTATGTATAGAAAACGAAGAAGAAGTGATTGTTGAAGAAGAAGTTGCACCACATGCTGAGAATCCATCAGGTGAAAACAACTTCTACTTTGACACCTGTAGAACAGAGCCTGAGTCTCCTAAAACACAAGGCAAGCCCCAATGCATTTACCCCTTTCCTTGTTATTTCAAACTCTTTATCACTTGAAATGATGCATTAGGTGATAGGAGTTGAGTGATAAACAATTGCTGCATTCCCTTCCTTGGAACCGTTTACCATTCCTTGATACATGTTTTACTTAAAAGTTTTCTGATGCTTATTCTTGCCTTAGAAAAACAAAATGATTTGTTTTAAACAAAGATGATGCTTCAGATAGGATGGGAAGTTTTCAAAGAAAAGACTTGATGGTGAATCCATCATGGTCGTGATGGGTTCAACATCGGAAAAGATGTACCTCTGCCAGGTACCAAACTTTGGGTTATAAATGATAAAGACGAGACCGGGCAGGTGACTTGCACGAGAAGGAAGTCCCAACACACAATGGTAGTGGAGAGATGACGAGAGTAGCTTGTACCCTCCGTGGCAAGAGGCTGGACGGTGGTGTATCTGTGCTATCGGTTGGCGTGAACCCGGTCTGGTCTTGAGAAACTCGGTGGCGAGTTGACATATGCAAGGGTTAAGTGCTACATATGTCATGTGGTTGAAGATCCCCAGCTAGGTATTAATCGATTTGGATCGCCGTTACTTCTCGGACATGAAGACTTGGTCACTGCCCTACATGTAGCAATCCAGTAAAGTAAAGGGGTGATAAAAGACGGCTAGTATAGGCCAAGTGCTTGAACTAGGATAGAAATAAATCTAGATGCAGGTAACTTTACTTAACCTGACAATAAAACTGGATTTTTAAGGATCCACTATTAGTAAGCATTTCTGCAAACAGAGTCTTTGATGCTTGATCAGCTTTACCTTGAATCCCACAAGCCAGCATATCCTTGAGAGTTTTTTCCTTTGTCGGGTAAGACTTGCAAAAGTACACTTCATACTCTGGGTTTTCGAACCCATGTTGTTGTAGGTGAGGAAACAGCGGAGTTTTGCTGTTTCTCCTCAAGGGTGGTACCAAAGAAGGAGCCAAATCAGTGATCGCGTGTGCGGGAGGATGTCTGCCTCCCAGTTTGAAAACACTAAACCTTTGTGCGGGAGGGTGTTTTGCCTCCCTGGTTTGTAATAATATTTTATATGCACTCATAGCACCTGGTACTGTAATAATACTCTTTCCCTCTATATTTTATGAATGTAAATTAAGTTATTGTAATCCGCTTCCGCTTATTCTTTCCTCTGATGTGATGTAATGCCTGCGTGATGGGTGAAGCGCTCTTGGGCGACATGATGTTGATACAGAAGACTGAACTTGTCGAGTTATTATGTGCATCTACATGGTTGTCCGAGGTCCTTAGGATAAGGACATCTATAGGTGGGCCTAATACCTTGGGAGGTTCTGCCACACAAAATCTGTGAATACGGCTTACCGTGCCATAATCCGACTTTATCTACACTGCCTCCTTAAGAAGACTATGTATGAGCTTATAATCTATAACAAACCTAATCTATCTTACTTTCATGTATTTGGGAGCAAATGCTACAGTTTGGTTAAGAGAGGTATCCCAAAGATGTTGAAGGGTTTTTACTAGGTTATGATTCAAATACAAAAGCATATGGGGTCTTAAACAAATATTCTGTACTAGTTGAAGTCACTTGTGATGTTGTATTTGATGAGACTAATGGCTTTCCAAGAGAGCAAGTTGATCTTGATGATATAGATGAGAATGAGGTTCCAATGGTTGCGCTAAGAACCATGGCGATAGGAGATGTGCGACCACAAGAACCATAGGAACAAGATGTTGGAGCGAAGGTCGTCCACCCCCTCGATCAGTTTTCTTTAACATCAATTGGATAGGTTGTATCGCAGACACAAAAGGCAAAGGGTACGTCGACTGTTATCGAAGTCAAGGTCTTTGTCCAAGAACAGCCGAAGGCATTGAAGCGAAGGGATCTACTGTATAAGGCGAGGGCTCCTCATGACTTCGCGAAGGCGACCCCATTAGCTCAAACGGTTCCAAGCTATAGCCTTAGCAAGGATCAAAGACCCAGCGCCTCAGGGCGAAGGGTGCCACGCACGGGCGAGGATCGCGCCGCCCAATGGTGAGGCCCATGCCGCACCCGGCTGTCATTTGGGCCCATTTGTAAGCTCCTCTTTAGGGTAGAGTTTACTATGTATTTGATCAGGCTATACTTAACCATGCTGTAATGACCCCATTGGGGGAATATTCTGGGGTTGTAGCAGGTAGCTGATTGCATAATTGTACTTAGAAGGGCACACCCACCCACTTGGTTACCTATAAATACCCCCGCATTGTACATTTATGGGACATGCTTAACAAGACACTACAGTTCCCTGCCTACTATTTTGTTGAGCACCTGAATACCCTCTTTCCCTAGTGTTTGGGCCCGCTTGACTATGTGTCAATCGGTACCAACACAAGATTAACCATCTTCTTCAAAAATGGTGTGACCCCGTACTCAAGATAAGGAACATGTACCTCAAGATGATGAAATTGATCAAGGGGGAGCACATGAAGAAGATAAGGAGGAAGAAGATGTTCCATAGGTACCTCCATCCCAAGTCGACACCACCATAGAACGTGGTCATCCGGTGGATCTGATCCTAGGGGATATAAGCAAGGGAGTAACCACTCGATCTAGTGTCGCTAATTTTTGTGAACATTACTCCTTTGTCTCTTCTATTAGCCTCTCAGGGTAGAAGAAGCTCTAAAGGATCCGGACTAGGTGATGGCCATGTAGGAAGAGCTCAATAGCTTTAGGAGAATTGAAGTCTGGAGCATGGTGCCACATCCAAATCAAAACATTATGGGAACTAAGTGGGTGTTCTGTAACAAGTAAGATGAGTATGGAGTGGTGAAAAGGATCAAGGCTCGACTTGTGGCAAAAGGTTATGCCAAAGTCATAGGTTTGGACTTTGAGGAGACTTTTGCTCCTGTAGCTAGGTTAGAGTCAATTTGTATATTATTAGCCTATGCTACTCACCATTCTTTTAAGCTTTTCCAAATGGACATGAAGAGCGTCTTCCTCAATGGACCAATCAAGGACAAAGTGTACGTGGAGCAACCGCCTGGCTTCAAGGATGATAGGTATCCCAACCATGTTTATAGGCTCTCTAGGCGTTCTATGGGCTTAAGCAAGCACCAAGAGCATGATATGAATGCCTTAGAGATTTTCTTATTTCGAATGCTTCCAAGGTCGAGGAAACTGATCCAAATCTTTTCACTAAGACATGTAATAGAAATTTATTTGTGTGCCAAATTTATGTCGATGATATAATATTTGGTTTTACTAATCAAAAGTCTTGTGACGATTTTAGCAGGCTGATGGTGCAAAAGTCCAAGATGTCTATGATGGGTGAGCTAACATTCTTTCTAGGATTCCAAGTAAAACAACTTAAGGATGTAAGTCCATAGATCAAAAGATATATTGGTCTATGATAGGATCCTTGCTTTATTTATGTGCAAGTAGATCAGAAAATATGATTTTCGTATGCATGTCCTAGATTTCAATCTGACCCCAAGGAATGTCACCTTGTGGGTGTGAAGCAAATTTTAAGGTATTTGGTTCATATGCCTCACTTCGGTCTCGGGTATCCTAAGCGGTCTACCTTTGACCTAATTGGGTACTCAGATTTCGATTATGTCGGGTGCAAGGTAGATAGGAAGAGCACATTAGGGACATGCTAGTTTTTAGGGAGGTCCCTGTTGGGGGTCTTCTTCTCTGCCGAAGGTCCTCGAGATATAGACCATCGACAAAGCGATACTATGGATTTCCTTCTGTTTATGCCAAAGCTCCTCAAGACGAAGATCTTGTCTGAAAGCAGCGACGGCGAGCGCCGAAGATGCCACCAAGTAGAGGATGAAAAGACTATTTAGTCCTTAGCGATTTAAGTCACGTTAATAAGCAACTGTTGAAGGTCATAAATGTAATTTTACCCGAGCTACGTCCTGTGCCTATAAATAGATGTACAGTAGCATCGTACTGTTCACGCTGGATTGTAATCACTCTCACGTCAACACCTTCGAGCAAGCCGAAGGTATCAATGTAATGTAAACTTTGTTAATATTCATGTGTGTATTATGAAATATAAATGTGAATGGACCAATGATTATATTCTTCATCCTTATGTATTATTATTTATCTACAAAATGATGAAGGCATGTCCTTCATGACCTTCGACCGATGATCGTTAAATCTGAGAGGAGCCAATGCTTTGGAGCACGAAGGTGCTTAATGCTTAACAATTGTTTTGCCTTATTCTTGATTCTCAACATTTGAGAACAAGTGGCCAACATTGGTGCCCACCTCCGGTGAACCCACTTCCACAACAGTGACAATGGCTTTGCAAGGAACTCAAACCATGGCACCTTCGGCTATGAAGCTAGTGCTCCCAATACGGGTGGTTCGAGTTCTGAACCAGCTAACAAGAAGCAGAAGAAGGAGGCACAAAGAAGAGTACAACATGTTGGAGTGCAGGGACCCGTCGTCAAGTCCAAGTGGTCTCATATACCAATCACTTTCTCCTAGGAAGACCTTCAGCTCAAGGACTACCCTCATAATGATGCAATAGTCATATCTTGTGTCATCAAGGGGTTCCTAGTGCACAACGTCCTTGTAGACATAGGTAGTGCAACAGGTATCATGTTTGCAAAAGCTTCAGGTAGATGCAGGAATAGGATTATAAGATACATGATGCAACACACTCCCTGTGTGGCTTTGGAGGAAGGCAGATAATGGCACTCAGGAAGATAACAATGTCAATTACCTTCGGTTATGTTCATAACACAAGGATAAAGCAGATTGTTTTTGACATTGTTGATATGGAATATCCCTACAATGCAATCATTGGGAGAGGAACATTAAATGTCTTCGAAGCAATACTTCATCCAGCATATCTATGCATGAAAATACCATCTAACCAAGGTCCCATAGCTGTGCATGGAAGTCAAGAGGCCGCTTGAAGGGCCAAAGGGAACTGGACAGATTCAAAAGCTATCCATAACATAGATGAAGCCGAAGCTCATCAACTTCACAAGCATAAAAGAGATAAGGTTGCCTTAGCAGATCAACCAAAGCCCATGCTTCTTTGTGAAGACATAGCCGAGCAGAAGGTGTTGCTGGGGTCTCAGTTGTTTGGTGAACAAGAAAAAACTTTGTTGAGGTTTCTGTTCAACAATAAGGATGTCTTTGCTTGGTCAGCTAATGATGTTTGTGGTGTCAATAGATACGTTATTGAGCACTCACTCAATGTAGATCCGGCTATCAGGCCAAGGAAGCAAAAGCTTCGGAAGATGTCCGATGATAAAGCCGAAGGTGCAAGAAACAAAGTAAAAAGGCTCCTGAGTGTCAGTGTGATTAGAGAGGTGACATATCCAGAGTGGCTAGTTAATATTGTGATGGTGAAGAAGGCCAATGGAAAGTGGAGAATGTGCATTGACTTTACGGATCTTAACAAGGCATGTCCGAAGGATGAGTTCCCTTTGCCAAGGATAGACTCCCTTGTGGATGCAGCAGCAACTTCGGAGCTCATGAGTCTATTGGACTGTTATTCAGGAAACCATCAAATCTAGATGAAGAAGGAAGACGAGCCTAAGACAAGCTTCATAACCCCTAGCGGGACCTACTGTTACCTTCGGATGCCCGAGGGGCTCAAGGATGCCGGAGGAAGCTTCAGCAGAATGACTGCTAAAGTCCTTTGCTCTCAGATTGGCAGGAATGTTCTAACATATGTCGATGATACCATAGTAAAAAGTATCAAGCAAGAAAGTCACATCCCCGATTTACAAGAAATATTTGCCAATTTTAGAAAGCCCGGCCTCAAGCTCAACCTAGAGAAATGTGTCTTTGGAGTGAAGAAGGGGAAATTTCTTGGGTGTCCTGTGTCAACAAAAGGAATTGATGCTAACCCAAACAAGATAGAAACTATACTTCGGATGGAGCCACCGAAGTGAAGAAAAGGTGCCCAAAGATTGACAGGAAGGTTGGCCTCATTAAATAGATTTATTTCAAGTTCAACAAAAAGGAACTTGCCATTCTTTGAAGTGCTAAAATCAGCTGAAGTCTTCCAGTGGGGACCAACCCAACAAAAGGCTTTCGAAGAGCTGAAGCAATATCCAATAGAACTGACAACATTAACCCCACCTTCGCCAGGAGCCCCATTGTTGTTGTATGTATCTGCTTCTCACGCTACATTTAGTGCTTCGTTGGTGCAAGAAAAGCAAGATGGTCAAGTGAAGAAGAAAGTGCCCGTGTACTTCATCTCTGAAGTACTTAGTCTGTCAAAAAGAAATTACACAGAGTTGGAGAAGATACTATATGTTGTATTGCTGGCCTCCAGAAAGCTTCGGCACTATTTCCAGTCATACCATATTGTAGTACCTTCTTCTCAGCCTCTCAAGGACATAATAAGGAAGAGTTGGAAAGTGGGTTGCAGAGCTGAATGAATTCATTATAGATTATGTCCATAGGTCTTCAATACAATCTCAAGCATTAGCAGACTTTATTTCTGATTAGACGCCAGGGGCTCAGGACGACGAAAGAACAAAAATAATGAAGCTTGGACAATGTTCTGTGATGGGTCATGGGGAACCTTCGGCGCAGGTGCAGCTGCTATTCTAATTTCTCCATCAAAGATCAGAACCTGCTACGCAGCCAGGTTGGAGTTCAAGTACACAAATAACATTGCAGAATATGAAGCCCTTCTCTTGAGGCTTCGAAAACTCAAGGCAATGGGAATAAGAAGGGCAATCCTCAAATCCAATTCACAAGTTATCACAGGCCACATCGACAAAAGCAGCAAAGTAGGAGATCCGAAGCTTGAAAAATATCTTGATACAATACAAAGAATGGAAGCCTCTTTCGAAGGTTTCTCAGTAAATAATATTCCAAGAGGAGAAAATAAACATGCAGATCTATTAGCTAAGTCAGCGGCCCTGGGGCTCCCATTACCTTTGGAAGTATTTTTTGAAACAATAAAAGCACCTTCAGTTGAACTCATGGAGCGAGCTGTGCTTACAATCTCAACAGTGCACAGTGAAGATTGGAGGACTGAGATTGTATCCTTCTTACAAGGCAATTGTCCTTCGGACGACAAAGCTTATATCAAAAGAATGGAATCTAGGACAAGGCCTTACATAATCATAGAAGGAGAATTGTATAAACAAGGAGTTTGCTCTCCATTGATGAAGTGTTTGTTTAGAACCGAAGGTTAGGAGCTAATGAAGGAAATACATGCAGGGCTATGCGGAGCTCATATTGGGTCTAGAACTTTACTTGGAAAAGTTTTAAGACAAGGATTTTATTGGCAGAAGGCAGATTCAAATGCAGCGAATTTAGTTCAAAAATTTGAAAGCTGCCAGAAGTGTGCCAGAGATCAAAAACAACCTTCGTCTTTAACTCAGTTAATCCAGCCCACCTGGCCATTGCAAAGGTGGGGTCTAGATTTATTAGGCCCACTTCCACTAGCGCAAGGAAATTTAAAATACGTTGTGGTAGCGGTGGAGTATTTTTCAAAGTGGATTGAAGCTAAACCTCTAGCTACAATCACTTCAGCCACGGTCCAAAAGTTTTTCTGGCAGAATATTGTTTGTCGATTTGAGGTGCCAAAGGCCATTACAGTCGATAACGGAACTTAGTTTGATGCTGAAACGTTCAAAGCTTTTTGTGACCAAATCGGTACAAAAATACATTTTGCATATGTAAGACATCTAGAATCAAATGGACTTGTAGAACGAGCTAATGGAATCATAATAACAGGAATAATGAAGTCAATCTTCAATCAACCAAAATAAAAATGGCCAGATGAACTAATAAAAGTGGTATGGAACCACAACACTGTTGTCTCAAGGTCAACATGATTTTCCCCATTCAAGCTTTTATTCGGCGATGAAGCAATAACACCAGAAGAAGCAAGAGTGGGTTCGATAAGGACCTTAGCTTTGGCAGAAGTTGAAGATGATTGTAAAATAACAAAAGATACCATAGGAGTGACCGGACTTCAGGCAATAGATCACATCAAAAAGTATCAAGCCGAAACAGTCAAATGGGGTGATCAGAAGGTAAGACTAAAGAATATCAGGCCAGGACATTTGGTACTTCAGAGAGTGGCTAACCTGGACATAGTGGGAAAACTTCAGCTTTAAATGGGAAGGTCCTTTCTTGGTGGTATCTTCGTCAAGACCTGGGTCATACAGGTTGAAAGACATGGACGACAATGACATTCCAAGATCTTGGAATGCAGATGAGCTTCAGAGATATTATGTGTAAATTTTATCATTTTCTTACTTTTTCTTATGGCACCCTACTCGTTTCAAGAGGGAAGAAAAAGGTTTTTAATGGGTCCATTGGTCGTAATTTTTATTTTTTGTGCAGCCCTGTGCAATACAAGGGCCAGATTCCCCCACATGTAAAATGCAAGGATCTGGGATTACACCATTGAGTGTAAAAAAGTATGAAGAAGCTCCAAAGTCGTCCCTAAGGGGATGCAGAGCTAGAATGCCACCTAAGTAAAAGGTGAAGAAGCTCCAAAGTCATCCCTAAGGGGATGTAGAGCTTAAATGCCACCTAAGTAAAAGGTTAAGAAGCTCCAAAGTCGTTCCTAAGGGGATGCAGAGCTTAGCACCAAAGTTGTTCCCAAGGGAATGCAGAGCTGAAGTACCACCTAAGTTAAAGGTGAAGAGACTCCAAAGTCGTTCCTAAGGGGATGCAGAGTCTGTGTATGCGTTCGTGTAAATTTTTTACCTTTTGCATACATTTGCATGCTTCATTACATCATCTTTTGAATTCATACAAACATGCATTAGGCATCCGTAGATTCATCATCATGACATAAAGCACAAAGCATTAATAAAAAAAGCGAAGGTTTCTATATACGAAGATGCTTCGTCTCATTGCATATGAGGAGGTTGATGTTTGACTATGATCGAATGGTGCTTTGATGTGAACGAAAAGAAGGGAAGGTGTTTTTCGCCTTCAGGTCAAAAAGCTACAAGTAGTGGTTTCGTCCACAACAAAGCAGATAATACGAGGAGGAAAGGTAAAATAGCATTACCAAGCATTTACAAAATATTTACAACTACTTCATAGTTAATTATAATTTTTTGTCAAATAATACATCTCTTTCCACAAAGAGTTCCCAAAAAGTATTTCTACAGATACTAGCAAACGAAGCTTCCGAAGTTTCCTCTAATGCTTCAGTTATAGCTTCGGTCTGCTAGCTTTTGGTATCATCATCCTAAAGAATGACAAAGGCAGGTACTGAGGAATGTGGTAAGATAAAGTATAAAATAAAAGTGCAAAGGTAAAAAGATTTTTTATACCTTACTAATAAGGTTTCGAGCTTCATCTCCAGCCAGTTCTCGGCCGCCCTTCGCCCAGATCTGGCTAATAAATCTGTGGCCAATGCTTCGGGCTTCGGCCGGAATGTCAATAAGCTCAACTGGAGATAGGCAAAAGTTTGGTCTGTTAACGGCCCCTGCATGGTTGCACCCGACTTTTATCAAAGCGGCAGCCGTACCACGAGAAGCTACTAGCGCACAGAAGCCACCGTGGCCAGTTATGACTTCATCGAGGACGTCAACCTCTTTCTCGACGCATTCAAGTGCTCCGGGGATATCTTCGGCAAAGAGATTAGCTTCTTCGAATGTAGCTCCGACTTAATTGAATATACTCTTTAATCGAGCAGTGCATTGAGTTGCAAAGTTAAAACATTTATTCTTAAGAGTTTTGAGTGCTTCACTCAGCTTCAGGTTATTTTTAGCCTCAACCTTGATTGTCATATTCAAAGCTTTGGTTTCACGGTTGAATCGGCTGGAGTTCTCTTCCAAAAGTATTTGAGTCTCCTTCAACTCTTTGCTTAATTTCGCATTTTGCGCCTAAGCTTTGGCAAGCGACCCTTTGGTTGAATGCAGCAAATCATCTTTTTCTTTCAAAGAATCTTCAAGTTTCTTGATTTTATCTTCAAAACCCTTAACAACAATTTCATTCTTTCTATCTTCGTCATCTTGTTGCATTTTCAAAGCTTTGCTTAGCAATAA
Source organism: Zea luxurians (assembly GCA_029449295.1). Classification (NCBI taxonomy): domain Eukaryota; kingdom Viridiplantae; phylum Streptophyta; class Magnoliopsida; order Poales; family Poaceae; genus Zea; species Zea luxurians. The sequence continues at coordinate 9,025,164 of JAOPSE010000040.1, forward strand.
ACTCTATAAAAATGAATTAAAGTTAGAATACCTAAATCAACATGAAGATATCAACGGTAACTTGCAAAGGAGCCTTACTTTGAAGTTCGAGTAAAATAAGTTGTCGATGATGTGCTGACGTCTGTAGCAGCTGGTATTCTTTTCAAACTTCAGGAATCCAATGCTCTTGGATAGAGTGCTTATAATTTTTCCCCGACGCGGTCACGAATGCATCCCACAATTTCTTCATCAACCCTACCGAAGAGCATTGATCAAGGCTAGTAGCCGCATGATATAGCAAATTCCTTTAATTCTGATATGTCTTCTTCAGAAAGCTGTTGGCCGCCCAGGTGCCATAGGTCAAAATTCATGCTTTCCGAAGAAGTTTCTTCAATTTTATTCCCCTTATCAGAGGTCACTGCGGGTACATCTTTCTCCACAACCACATCCGATATAAGCCTGTCAATTTTCGACAGGGTGGTTGCGAGATTCTCGGCTTCGGTTGCGGCAGTAGCTTCGGCATCGGCAGGTATAGTAGCTTTATCCACCGAAGCTGAGGGCGGGGTCTGTTTAATAGCTTCCATTATATTCATCATACGTCGCTTCTTCTGCCCCCGTTTTCCCTTGGCAGCCGAAGCGATTTCTCATGACTGCAAGAGGCTAGTCAGATCCAACCTCAGAGGACTTAGTAGTGCAAATGGGAAAAGTTTAGTCATTACCTTCAAAATTTTTGAGATCTTAGCAGTAGAAGACGAAGAAGGGCTCATAGTATACTTCGGCACATCTTGCACCTTCATCTTTTCAGAGGATATCACGACAAGCTTCCATTTCTTGGGAGCTGATACATTCTGCTCCGATACAGTTTTTGCTTTTTCAAACCTTTTGGTCTTCTTTAACCGACCGGATAGCCTGCCTACTCATAATGCTGACAATTCTTTTCCTCTTGACTCCTCCGGCCCCTTCATCAAGCCTTTCGTAATCAGGATACTCAAAGTTCAGAGCATCCATCACACGGTTCAGCCTTCGCTTTGGGCGGGTGTCGAAGACAGCAGTCATTAACTGATCTTCTTTCTTTGTATAATTTCCAAGAATTTCATTACACATGGTTTCTATCAATTCTAACCATTCAGTGCATGGTTCTTTAAATCTTTTCTGAAACTTGAAATGATATGGAAGACGGACAAGCTCATACTTCTTCCCCTCTTCTCTCTTCTTCGGCACCCCCCATCCACCAAAAGTTGGGAATGCCTGGTTTGCCATATATTCTTGTACCAAATCTCTTGTGCTGATGTGCTCAACCACGACCCTAAATTCCAATTCAGCTAGCTGACAAGGAGACCCCAACTGCATATTGCACAAGGGTTGAGTCATACCGTAGATTAATCGCAACGGACACATCACCATGCTCATAAGTTTTCCCCTTTTCTTCTCATCTACTTTCACGTAGAACCATTCATTCATCCATCCAGTTGGCCACTTGCTGCGGTAGCCTATCACGGGGCCTTCATATCCTTTCGGTATGCAAAGTTGTAGCATCCCAGGTTTTTGTGTAGTCCGTCAGCCCTTGCTTTTGTATGGTAATGAAGCTCATGCACCCGGCAGAACCCTTCAGCGTTAGCGCTCTTTCCTTGGCTTCGGAGAGCCCAAATGTAAACGTGAGCCTGACAATAGTGTTTGGGGTCAGGTGATGGAGATAGATCTCAAACTTCTTTAAAACTTCACCTATCATCTCGTAAAGGGGAACCGAAGCCCCGCCCTGAAGAAGCTCTTGAATACCACAACTTCATCTTCCTTCGGCTCTGGAATTATTTTCTCTCCAGCAAAGGGAACCAATTCATCATCATTTTCTCCAAAATATCCTAGTTTCTTCATCACAATCAGATCTTCAGCCTTAACTGTAGACCTACCAAATGCAACATGACTAGGCTTAGTTGGACACAGAATGCTATCATCATCTTCACTTTCATTATCACTCTGAACTTCAGTCATAGCTTGTTCAACTTCAATAGTAGAGGTCAGTGGCGGACCCAGGAACTGATGACAGCCTAGGCGAGAATACGGTGTGATCCCCACGCCTGTGCTCGTGCCACGTGCTGCTTGCTTCCGTGCACTGTGCTCGTGCCTTGCCCTCCATTGCAGCCGGCGAGCCAGCCCAGGCCACCGCCTGCGGTGCCTGGGTGGTGAGTCCGCCCCTGGTAGAGGTACCTTTGGCAATAACTTCTTCCTACACAACCAGCCCCGACCGCCTTATCATTTCTAAGATCGGTGCTGTCTCAGTCATTTCAGTTTCATCTCCCTTGCGGGATACCCTTGCAGTGGATCTTACTCTGGCCATTTCGTTGTTTAGCTTCTCTCAGACGAAGTTGTTCTTAAGCGATGAAATCCTTGTTCGAAAGTACAATGCAGAGAGCTTTGGCTTCGGTGAAAATTTTTAATAGCACAACGGTGCAATAGCAATGAATGTTGTGGTAACTTCTCACCAACCTGTCTGTTTATATAGCCCAGCAGGAAAAGAAGGCGAACCACCAAAACGCGCATACTAGCTGATCGGTGGACCGACAACCGCTTGGAATATTTTATTCGTTTTTTGATAACAAGCTCAAAGAAGGTGTTTTTTGGACCTTCGGCATTTCGAAGCCTTTGTGTTATTTGTGGATCGAGCTCGTTATGAAAAACGATCTAGCACCGCGAAGGGGCTACTGTTGGAGGTCTTCTTCTTCGCCGAAGGTTCTCAAAATATAGACCATCGACAAAGCGATACTAAGAATTTCCTTCTGTTTATGCCGAAGCTCCTCAAGACGAAGATCACGTCTGAAAGCAGCGACGGCGAGCGCCGAAGCTGCCACCAAGTAGAGGATGAAAATACTATCTAGTCATTAGCGATTTAAGTCACGTTAATAAGTAAGTGTTGATGGTCATAAATGTAATTTTACCCGGGCTGAGTCTCGTGCCTATAAATAGATGTACAGTAGCATCGTACTGTTCACGCTGGATTGTAATCATTCTCGCGTCAACACCTTCGAGCAAGCCGAAGGTATCAATGTAATGTAAACTTTGTTAATATTCATGTGTATATTATGAAATATAAATGTGAATGAACCAATGAATTATATTATTCATCCTTATGTATTCTTATTTATCTACAAAATGATGAAGGCATGTCCTTCATGACCTTCGTCCGAGAGGAGGCAATGCTTTGGAGGACGAAGGTCCTTAATGCTTAACAATTGTGTTGCCTTGTTCTTGATTTGTAGCATTTGAGAACAAGTGACCAATAGTCCCTGGTGTCTTGGAGCTCAAATAAACAAAATTTCATTGCCCTATCCACCGTTGAGGTCGAGTACATTATCGCAGGCCATTGTTGAACCCAATTACATTGGATGAGGCAAACCCTCAAGGACTTTGGCTACAATATGAGCAAAGTCCCACTCCTATATGATAATGAGAGTGCAATCCACTTGGCAGATAATCCCATTGAACACAGCCGCACTACACACATAGACATCCGACATCACTTCCGGACCAAAGGGGAGATATGGACATATGCCATGTTAGCCCCGATCACCAGCTAGCCGATATCTTCACCAAGACTTTAGATGTGAGGAGGTTTTGTTAGTTGCATAGTGGGCTAAATATCTTAGATTCATGGAACTTGGATTGATCTATAACATACATTCTTTATATGCCTTTGATCATGTTCTTTATGCTTTATTTCACATTATTGCTTCTTTTGGAGCTCAAGTTCTAGAATGTCATCCCCGGACCTCACAAGTCCTTGTGCATTGATGCATATGTTGAGGGGAAGATATGCTACAACTTGATCCTTTAAGACTAATGTTTTTGTTTGAGTTGAGTTCATGTAGTCTTAAAGGAGGATTAAATAGGGAAAATGTGGATTTGGACAAAGGAAGAAGCTTCAACTGCATAAACAGTATCAATGTACTTTGGTCGAAATTGCCTTGGATTTTCATTGCCTTTACTCTTCATTTGCTATTTTTTGGTGAGGCAATGTGGTTACGTGAATAGTTTTTCCTTTTTGTTGCTTAATACCGAAGGGGAGAAATTTAAGGCCAAAACAACTGTATCAACCACCAATTAGAGTTTTGAAGTTTATAAGATTTTAAACTTGTACTTTTGATAAAATCCCTCTTGATAGCAAAGGTAGGTGCCCTCTTATTGCAAAAATGTTCTCTTATGTGGGAGAGGCTATCTTATGAGAAAAAGGGGCATTTTTGGGATTTTGATCAAAACAAGTGTTTAAAATGATTATTTTGCAAAACTAGGTGTTTTTGACTTAGAAGTTAGAAAAATGGCTTTAATTGCAAAAACCAAAAAAAGTGGTGGCTCAAGGATCCAAATATGCCAAATCATTTGAATACTTCTTTAGTTTGAGTTTGAACTTCAAATCGCCAATTTTATCTCATATTAGTTGAGTTAGTCAATTTTGAGTTGCTTTAGGTGTGTTGTCATAAATCACCAAAAATGGAGAGATTGAAAGGGAAATGTGCCATAGGGCCATTTCTACCTGTTTTGGTGACACTACTAAAAAATCACCCTAATGTCACGACAGATATTGCAACAACAATATTTTTGTTGCATTATATGTTATTTATTGCCACGACCTTTAAAAGTGGTTGCAATATATGGACCGTTTTGCCACTTTTTTGTGCATTGCGATAACCATGACTTTCGTTGCAAGAGAAAGGTGTTATTGCGACCACTAGAATAATTGTTGCAAAATCACCCTAATGCCACGACAGATATTGCAACAACAATATTTTTGTTGCATTAGATATTATTTATTGCCACGACCTTTAAAAGTGGTTGCAATATATGGACCGTTTGCCACTTTTTTTGTGCATTGCGATAACCATGACTTTCGTTGCAAGAGAAAGGTGTTATTGCGACCACTAGAACAGTTGTTGCAAAATTACTCTAGTGTCACACCGGATATTGCAACAACAATAAAGTTGTAGCATTAGGTGTTACTTATTGCCACAGCCTTTAAAAGTGGTTGCAATTTATGCACCTTTTTTGCCACTTTACTTGTGCTTTGCAATAATCATGACTTTCGTAGCAAGAGAAAGATGTTATTGCTACCACTAGAATAGTTGTTACAAAATGTCCCTAATGGCTCACCAGATATTACAACATCAGTAAAGTTGTAGCATTACGTGTTAGTTATTGCCACAACTTTTAAAAGTGGTTGCAATATATGCACCTTTTTGCCACTTTATTTGTGCATTGAATAATCATGAATTTTGTTGCAAGAGAAAGATGTTATTGCTATCACTAGAACAGCTGTTGCAAAATGTCCCTTGTGGCTCACTGGATATTACAACATCAGTAAAGTGGTAGCATTAGTAGCAGTGTAGAGCGAGACGCGGCATGTGCGTAGAATTCTTTTTTTTCACCCAAACCGACCGGGCGTGCAGGGAGGGTGAGGCCAGCCTGTTTCATATACTCTCATGTCTGTGCAAGGCCAAGGAAATCGTAGTATATACGGACCTGCCGCGCGCGACATGTCTAAGCCGTGATCCAACTTTGTGTTCTGTGTCTGGATCGCGATGGGAAATATATTCAATTTATTGATACGTTACAAGAAAAATACAAAGAACAATCTAGAAGTTTCTGTTCTCTCAGACAGACATCAATAAAACACGCAGGTGAATAAAATACAAGGAAAAGGATCACAATAATCTTCTAAAATCTGATATATAACCGACAATAGAAAAGAATACAAGGAAAAGGATCTCAAGAATCTTCTAAAATCTGATATATAACCAACAATAGAAAAGAATACAAGGAAAAGGATCACAAGAATCTTCTAAAATCTGATATATAACCAACAATAGAAAAGAATACAAGGAAAATGATCACATGAATCATACAATTTCCAATTGTTGTATGCATGCCTATACTAGTACATATTACAGCCGCCACTGCCTACAGGGGACTCAAACTGCCGCCCGCCAGGACACACAACAACCAGCAGCCAGGGACTCCACGCCTTCAGCCTTCAGGTGATCCTTCTGACTCTGAGTAGAAAGAACTTTGAGCATGGCCAGGTTTCTCATAGTTGTGGTGGTGTGAGTTGGTCATTGACGGATGGCCTCCCTGCAATCCTTCTTCTATGGATTCAAATTGCAGACTTCGTCGAACTGATGTTGTTCGGCTTCTTGCTGCAACACTTGTTGCTCTAGAGATTAATTGATCACTAACAGGAGTAGGGCTGAGATTTATTTTCTTCCGGACATATCTTCTCTTGACTTTTTGATTCGGAGATTTTCCATCTCGTGTTGAATCAGATTTTTGCACTTTGGCTAGCTTATTCTCTCTGATTACCTTTGGTCTATGTTTTTTCTTCCGAGCCTTCATTTTCAGTGTTGGGTTTTCCTGCAACGACGTTTGTTGTTCTTCTAAGTGACAAGAAATCACTCCCAGCAAACCTAATGGAAGCTCCTTTGGAATATACAGAGCAACAACAATCAAATAGTGTTCAGTGCATTCATAATGTATGATAATACAACCACACAAAACTGAACTAACATGACACCTAGAAAGAATAAAAAGATGAGGACATGCTTACCCTTTGAAACGTAAGGCAAGGCAATGGCCGTAGGTGGCAATGCAATTCAGCAAGGGCCAGCACACTACAGTTGTCACCAATGCAATTCAGCACACATTACCTTGTAACAAATATATGGAATTAGATAGTATTACATTGCGTTATTAAACATCACGGGCCTTGTCACCAATTGTAATGTTTTCTATGGCTTTAGTTTCCCTAGCTAGCAGATAATGAACCAATCCCAAGTGATGCCAGCAGTGCCAACTACTAAAAAATCACCCTAATGCCATTATGCACCTCATTGAGTTGTTTGGTGAAGACATGACAAGGTGGATAGTAATGAGATCCCAAATACAGGTCAATTGTCTTGGCAGTAAGGTCAGCTATAGGAATCTAAAACAAACATTGTTGGCAATTCAAGAGATGACATTAGGTGGTATATGTATAGTTTATCATATGCCTATTGTTATCTGACCCTCTAGTTGAATCAAACAAAGTTGCATCAAGAGTATCCGGGTATCTTGAAGCCAAGAAAACTGACAAAGGTGTAGGGTGTTTAGGTTACAAGGTCAATAAAAAGAGATCAGTAGATCTACAAAGGTGCATGGTGTTTAGGTGTATAAGGTCAAGGTAAATGTTAAATGTGTAGCATGCAACATAATTAGAATAATGAATGTGTTATTTTCAGGACTGCGCTTAAAGAAAAGATATGACCCCCAACTACAAATGATAAGAACTAATTCATCAATAATTTCACACCATAACACAATCTAATAAAAGGGTGAAAATGTACAAAGAAAAACTAACTGAAGCCATGGAATCAACATCATTTGTTGTTCATGTTTGGCGTTTTTCTGGAATCATTTTCATCATTTTCAAACTCAACATGATTGCACACTAAAATTTTATAATTTTCTCTGCATTCTATGATTGTTGGCAATTTAAAAGTAAGATGGAATATTAGATTGCTCTGATGTCAGTCAGCAATCGAGGACAGTTTGATTCCAGTATATTTGACTTGGTTCTTGGGTGCAGGTTCTAGGCATTAAAAGGGCAACATCAAGGAGATTATTTAGAGTACATAGGTGAGCATATATACTACCATTCCTATGTGAAGAAAACAATTCAGGTTGGGTTGTACGAACTTTGGTCGTGACATATGGCATTCATAATTTTACTTTCATAGTTGGAAAGAAGTTTTGCATTTTTTTTCAAAATGTAGTCTATCAATTCCCTTGGATTTTAATCACAGGGTATCAACATATAAGAAATAGACCAAACATGTATTCCTGCTTTAACAGCAACAAAAAACCGACATAAGGCATTCATATTACTTAGTGGTTGGCTGCTACTGACTTACTGAGTGGAACAACCAAGCAGCATCACTGCCTTGCTATCCTAAACTCCTAGTAGCTTATTTGCAAATCTAACTAGACTTTATTGCTTATTTGTAGGTTCAAGCAATAGCCAAAGAGCCAAGAAGTCATCAACATATATATGGAGTTCTAGGTAAGTTCAGACATTTGCCTGTTGTTGAGTATTGAGAATGGTTATTACTGATTTATTGTTGTTGACATTAGTGCCAGTTCAGAACAACTTATGTCCTAATCTTAATTCTTCTATATTTTCAATGTTTTAGCATGTATGATATGCCAAAATCATATTCATGGACATGGAGTATCACTTTCCTTTCCCCTTAAACAGTTCTGCAAGTGTCTTAGATGTAACCCCCCATCCTATTTGTATTCTGAAAATCATATTCATGAAGTCTTATATTAAGTTTTATGCAGTTTTATGTTAGCATTCGATAGTAAGTTCTGCACTTCGATGTTTGTTCAATGTTCAGGATTAGGAATTCACAATGCCACACATCAAAGGTACATTGCAGTCATGAATCATGTACCTTGGTAAAGAAGCATGCTCTCTTTGCGATGTAGAACCTCTTTCTCCTTCTCACTATAATTCTCATCAAGATGTGCAAATTGCCTTTTGAACTGTGAACTCCACTACACAAAGATATTGGTATTAACTATCCTTTTTTAAAAATGGATGTGAAACTGTGATTTCTGAAAATGCGATGCAAAGGGCAAATTCTGAAATTGTTATTAGCATTAGCACCAAAATGATTTTAGGCATGTCGGCACCAAAATGTTTTCAAGTGTGACTAACAACAAGAATCATTGAGATGTGCACATTTCTTCAAACAAATGCCTATGCACAACACACTTAATTCTTTTCTCTCAATGCAATTCAGCACATGTTACTTCAAACAAATGGCTGTGCATATTCCAGTTTTATTAGTATGGCTAAGAAAGCCACACAAAAGAGGCAAGCATATTGCATGAATTAGAAACTTATCATTAAACTTTAAAGATCAATACTGATTATGACTGAAAATCTGTTTAACTTTGATTTGTTTTGTTACAAGGCTCGACTGATGATTTGAATCTTTGACTAGAAAGCCATGTCTCAGAATAATAGGAGTTGGATGAGCATGCACTTCACGACAAATAAGTGACAAACAAATTTCAGATATTTGATACAAACTACATTTGGTGGCACTACTAGAGGAGAAACTGCACCATGCCCATGTTCAAGATGTCGATGCATGTCCTACAGAACACAATCTCAGGTTCAGAGTCACTTAGTTATTAGAGGGTTTGATGAGAGCTTCATCGAAGAAGGAATCCAAGAAAATGATTCAGATGAGGGCAATGTTGCGGCAGTTGTCAATAATGATGAAACAGGTGACAGTGGTTCTGTGACCGAACTAGTTTCAACGCTAATCAGTGGTGTTATACATGAAGACATCATAGAAAATATTAATGAAGAGCCAAATGCAAAAGCAAACGCATTCTTTAATCTATTAACAGAGGCGAAGAAGGAATTGTATCTAGGATGCAAGGAGGTCACTAAGGTATCTTTTATAGTAAGGCTCTTTCAGATTAAATGCATGTTTGGTCTTAGTAAAAGTGCATTAGCTGCCATACTTCATTTATTTCGGCTTGTTCTCCCAGAAGGCCACTGTGTTCCGGACACATTGGATAAAGTACAAAAGGTTATTCATGACCTTGGCCTTGACTACCAAAAGATACATGCATGTGTCAATGATTGTTTGTTGTTTCATAAATAATATGCAGCCATGGATACATGTCCAACATGTGGTGAGTCTAGATGGCAACCAATGGTTTCTGGGCATCACAAGGAGGCAACCAACAAGCGTGCCCCATGGAAAATCCTAAGATATTTCCCAGTTATTCCTCGATTGCAAAGGTTGTATATGAATCCAACCACATCTGAATATATGCATTGGCACAAGGAGGGCTTAGTCCAAGATAACAAAATGAGGCACCCTGCTGACTCTAAGGCATGGAAGCATGTAGATAACATATACAAAGATTTTGCTTCTAATCCTCGTAACATTTGATTGGGTCTTGCATCTGATGGTTTCAATCCATTTGGGATGGTTAATGTTGCGTACACTATATGGCCTGTCATTTTAATCCCTTACAACTTGCCACCTTGGTTGTGTTTGAAACAACCTTTCTGGATGTTGTCAATGTTGATACCCGGTAAAAACTCTCCAGGAAACAATATTGATGTATATTTGCAGCCTCTGATTGATGAGCTCAAAGACCTTTGGGAAAAAGGTTTAGAGAGATGGGATGCCAAGGAGAAGAAGAATTTTAATTTGAGAGCAATTCTTCTCTGGACAATTAATGACTTTCCAGCATATGGGATGTTATCTGGCTGGAGTACAAAAGGCAAGTTCGCATGTCCATACTGCCACAAGGATACAGACTTCTTATGGTTGAAATGTGGATCCAAGCATTGCTACATGGGACATCGTCACTTTCTGCCTATGGATCATAGGTGGCGCAAGAACAAGGCTAGTTTTAACAATACTGTGGAAACCAGGGAGACTCCAGTGCAATTGAGTGGTGAAGGGGTTCTGCAACAATATGAAAGTTTTGAGCAAATCACTTTTGGGAAGTCTACTAGGAAAAGGAAGCAGCGTGAGGAAGAAACTAGATGGCACAACTTGAGGAAAAAGAGTATTTTTTTTATCTACCTTACTGGAAAAAATTGCTTGTAAGGCATAATTTGGATGTGATGCACATTGAGAAAAACATTTGTGATAGTATATTGGGGACTTTGCTAGGTATGGAAGGGAAGTCAAAGGATAGCGAGAAGGCTCGACTTGACATGGAGCATTTAGGCATCAGGAAGGATCAACATGTTGTGGTCGGGAATGGAAAATACACATTGCCATCAGCACTTTACACATTAGGTAAGGATGAGATGACATGGTTATGCAAATTTCTAGAAGGTGTGAAGATGCCTGATGGTTATGCCTCTAATATTAAGAGGACTATGGATGTGAACAAGTTCAAGGTGTCTGGTCTAAAAACTCATGACTGTCATGTTATTTTTCAGAAGCTATTACCCATTGCAGTTCGCAACGTTTTGCCTGAAAATGTTGCTCTTCCATTGATTCAGCTTAGTAGGTACTTCAATGCAACATGTTCAAAGGAGCTGAGTGCTGAAGAGTTAGAGCAGTTGAGCACCTCGATTCCTAAAACCCTTTGTCGGCTCAAAATGATTTTCCCACCAGCCTTTTTTGATATAATGATTCATTTTACGATTCATCTAGCTGAAGAGGCTAAACATGGTGGACCAGTGTGCTATAGATGGATGTGTCCAATTGAGAGATACTTACGTACTCTTAAAGCCTATGTACGGAACAAAGCGCACCCTGAAGGCTTGATAGCTGAGGGATATATATTAGAGGAGTGCATGACATTTTACAGTCGCTTCTTGCAAGATGTGGAAACCAAGCTTAATCGTGCAGACCGTCATGAAGCCGCTGCTGTGAATGAACCACCATCTGGCCTAAGCATATTTGCCAACATTGACTACACTAAGAAAGGATTCACTGTCGAGTCACTTTCTAGGAGTGAGCTGCAGCGGATGAGGCACTACATATTACAAAATTGTGATGAGGCTACTCCATGGATAAAGTAAGATCTTATTTCAAACTCTATATTTTGATATTATACATTGACATGTTTCATAGAATTTGATTTACCCGAAGCCCTCTTTTAAAATATTATAGCGAGCATATGGACGAACTAAAAAATTTAAGTACACATAATGTTGATCAAAGGCACAAGGAACAATTTGTAGGCTGGTTCGAGCGTAAGGTGGGTTGTGAGTAATTTGTTTTTTGTAATGGCATCCACTAACTACTGCTAAGTATTATATTTGCAAATAACTTAAACATATTTTGCTGGCTGCAGATCAGCAAACTAAATCAACAAGGGAAGACAAGTGACCTGCTCTACACACTTTCACAAGGACCAGACCATCGAGCTCATGTTTTCAACAGATGTTTCATCAATGGTTTTCTTTTTTGTACAGAAAAGATAGAGCAGAACCTATGCACACAAAATAGTGGAGTTGTTGTGAAAGGAGATGAAAGCTCCGGTAATATTGACTGATACGGTGTGATTAAAAAAATTATTGCACTAGATTTTCCTCAAGGTAAGGAAGTTGTCCTCTTTCAGTGCAACTGGTTCCATGTTCCTACTGCCAAGAACAAAGGAAGAGGCTTTCAAAGGGATAGGTATGGAATTATTGATATTGATAAAACTCGGTTGTGCTATTTAGATGAGCCTTATATTCTTGGTTCACAAGCTGAACAGGTGTTTTATATCAATGGTACAAAGAAAAAAGATTGGTGCACTGTTGTAAGAATGAAACCCAGAAATCTATTCGCCATGCCAGAATCTGAAAATTCAGAAATTGATCTTGACTCACTGTACGTGGGTTGGAAGGCATGAGTGTTTCAGGCAGCGATGATGTATTTGTGCAGTGGAGAAGGTCTGACATGGAAGGTGTGATCGGTGATGCTTGTGTCATTGAGAAGGCACTTGCTGAATTTGTAGAAGAATCACATGATATTGGGTTAGCAGATGAGGAGGAAGAAGACGACACGTACATTGATGATGTATATGTAGCACCTGTGGACTCTTCACGCGACTCAAATGATGATGATTTTTTTGTTTAAAAGGAAAGTGGTTGTAATACTATGGTATTTCATTCAAATGATTGTTGTTGTAATAATCTTTCCTCGTTGGTTGGATTTATGCATTGCACCAATCTATTTCTTCTTCCAACTCCTCTATAAAATAGCTTTAATCCTATTAAAGAACTCATTTGTGTTATGGTACAATTTTTAAGTAATTAGGACAGCTATTATATTAATTAAAATTTTTATGTGGTGTGAGAGGAAAGTGCAAAACCTGAATTTGTTTATGAAAAACCATGAAAAATTTAGACAGATATGTACCATACAAACTAAATGAAAATATTATATAGGAAAAAAGCATAAATATAGAATGGCTCCATAAATCAAATGAAGAGTCTTGATCTTAGATGATCAGATCAACAAATGGATCCATAATTTTTTTATGATTCAAAAATGGATATGGCTCAAACAATGCATCCCAATCTGCTTTTCCTTCATCTATGGCCTACAATTAGTTTTCAAGTAAATTTGATGTATAGTACAACACATACCAATAACAGTGATTTTAGTGGAAAAGCAATAATCGTTGTGCAGACATATTAACTAAGCAGGCTCATGGTCGTACAACACATACCAATAACAGTGATTTTAGTACAACCATAAACAAGCCTAGAAAGGAGATCGCTAGATGGATTAGGACCAAGACCACAAATAATTCCTGAGTTTTCTGCCAGAGGCCAGATTTACGAACCCCATCGCCAATGGGACAAATAGCTTCAATTTGTGTTTGGGTGCTCGGTTGCAGGAAGATTACATGTGTATAAAAACTTAGCATTACATCGGATCGAAATACATGTAGCCAAATAACTTCAGTTAGGGTTTGGGCACTCGGTTGTAGAAAGAGAATAAAAGGGGTGGGCATACCTATTGGATTCTCGTCGCCATCAATGGGTCCGGCCAAAAGCTGGTCATCTGGCCTAGGGCGGCGTATGCGTGCTCCCATGCCTCCGGGACGCGGCCCTCATCGCCCTCCTCCTCCTCGTCCTGGAGCGTGTAGAAGCCAATGGAGGAAGAGAAGGAGGAAGCGGACCTGATCACCTCGCCTGCTCTCACCTCGGGCACTTCCGAGCCCCACCGCTCCGAATCTACTCGACGTACGCATGGTCGGCGGGAGTACGGCTGGTTGGGAGCGGGAGCATGTGGGGGTAGGGGGCTCGAGAGACGGGCGTGCTGGGCAGGGGGCAGACTTCGGTGTCTTCGGACACGAGGGGTGCGGGGGCATGGCACAGAAATTCTAAGGACTACTCACCAATTTCAAACTACTACACGATTTATCTCTTTGCAACAAAGTTTCCTTGAGAGAGTGAGAGATAATAACATAATAAGTTTGTCGTAGTCTACGCCAGAACCTGTACGTCATGTGAAATCCGGCTTGTAGACTCGGCAACTCCATGCGACTGCACCGTTGTCCTCGACACTTATTACTCCCCTACCCTGTACGCCATGCGAAATCCGGCCTTCGCGCTTGCAAGGCTTTTTTTCCTGGCACTTGCAAGATTTGGGGCCCAGGTACCTGTGGATTCCATCGGCCCTCCCTACGCCGCCCACACACGCTTCGCTTCGCATCTACACCATCCAGTGGCCTATACCCGCGGATTCATCTGGTTCGTCGTGCACGCATACAGATTCATCATGTTCGTACTCCGGCTCTTGCTGTCGGCGAGAATCTCTGTCCCTCCAATCGTGCTTTTGCAGATTGAAACGTGGGTGCGTCAGGCAAGTGCCTCAGTCTTTTTCAGATTAATTTAGTTTTTCACCAACATATTCCTTTGTTGCTTCACATGCATGTAAGAGGCAAGAATAAGAGTCACATGAAATTGTGGAACTACAATAAAACAATATGTTCATATAACCGTTAGGTGGAAAAGCTTCTCCCAAGTACATGGTACCCACAACATATCTAGTTCTGATCAATAGATTTTGGTTGTCATGACTTTAGTGGATAGCAACTGATTTTTGATAAAAACGAAATTATGAATTCTTCATATGTATAAGATTAGATTGAAGATAAACTTTATATTAAAAACATCGATACTCGATTCCCACGATGGTGATCTCTCGTCGTAGCTACTAGTACTCTAGTAGGGAATCCCACGCACGACACGGCAACGATCTGCCTCCGCGTGTCCTTGCACGCGTCCTCCTCAGACTCACACAACCGAGACATTAAACACATCAGTATTGTTGCTACTCTGTCGTTTCCTGTTGTTAAGTTTTTTTCTATCAAATTCGTGTTTAGTAGTCTGAAAAGAGCAAATGAAAATTTTGAAACAAAAACACAAGAACAGATAATGTAATTAAGTGTTTCCTGAATGCAAACCTCAATCTGATATAAGGTGTTTCTATTTTTGATATTTATGAATTACCGACTGTTTGCCGACCGTTTCTAAGTGTGTTCACCCATAACAATCACCAAATTCATGGAGTCTTGCTCTACGATAAAAGCAAGAATATGAGTTTGCTTGCATAGCACATTCCATATATCTTATTTACGCCCTATATGTGGCTGGTCCCGATCTCCTCGTGTAGTTGTAAATTGGTGAACTTCCACATTATATTATTTCTGTTCCTACTCCTATGGAGAAAATCCGTTCTGGCCATGCCTTCATGAAGGAAATTCGACCTTCGCGCGTGCTAGGCTTTTTTTCCTGGCACTTGCATGATTTGGGGCCTAGGTACCCGTGGATTCCATCGGTCCTCCCTACGCCGCACACAAATGCTTCGCTTCGCATCTACACCATCCAGTGGCCTATACCCGCAGATTCATCTGGTTCGTCGTGCACGCATACAGATTCATCCTGTTCGTACTCCGGCTCTTGTTGTCGACGAGAATCTCTGTCCCTCCAATCGTGCTTCTGCAGATTGAAACGTGGGTGCGTCAGGCAAGTGCCTCAGTCTTTTTTAGATTAATTTAGTTTTTCACCAACAGATCCCTTTGTTGCTTCACATGCATGTAAGAGGCAAGAATAAGAGTCACATGAAATGGTGGAACTACAATAAAACAATATGTTCATATAACCGTTGGTGGCAAAGCTTCGCCCAAGTACATGGTACCCACAACATATGACTTCTTCATATGTATAAGATTAGATTGAAGATAAACTTTATACTAAAAACATCGATACTCGATTCCCACGATGGCGATCTCTCGTCGTAGCTACTAGTACTCTAGTAGGAATCCCACATACGGCATGGCAACGATCTGCCTCCGCGTGTCCTTGCACGCGTCCTCCTCAGACTCACACAACCGAGACATTAAAAACATCAGTATTGTTGCTACTCTGTCATTTCCTGTTGTTCAGTTTTTTTCTATCAAATTCGTGTTTAGTAGTCTGAAAAGAGGAAATGAAAATTTTGAAACAAAAACACAAGAACAGAGAATGTAATTAAGTCTTTCCTGAATGCAAACCTCAATATGATATAAGGCGTTTCTATTTTTTATATTTATGAATTACCGACTGTTTGCCGACCGTTTCTAAGTGTGTTCACCCATAACAATCACGAAATTCATGGAGTCTTGCTCTACGATAAAAGCAAGAATACGAGTTTGCTTGCATAGCACATTCCATATATCTTATTTACGCCCTATATGTGGCTGGTCTCGGTCTCCTAGTGTAGTTGTAAATTGGTGAGCTTCCACGTTATATTATTTTCGTTCCTACTCCTATGGAGAAAATCTGTTCTGGCCATGCCTTCACGAAGGAAATTCGACCTTCGCGCGTGCTAGGATTTTTTTTCTTGGCACTTGCAAGATTTGGGGCCTAGGTACCCGTGGATTCCATCAGTCCTCCCTACGCCGCCCACACACGCTTCGCTTCGCATCTACACCATCCAATGGCCTATACCTGCGGATTCATCTGGTTCGTCGTGCACGCATACAGATTCATCATGTTCGTACTCCGGCTCTTGCTGTCGGCGAGAATCTCTGTCCCTCCAATCTTGCTTGTGCAGATTGAAACGTGGGTGCGTCAGGCAAGTGCCTCAGTCTTTTTCAGATTAATTTAGTTTTTCACCAACAGATCCCTTTGTTGCTTCACATGCATGTAAGAGGCAAGAATAAGAGTCACATGAAATTGTGGAACTACAATAAAACAATATGTTCATATAACCGTTAGGTGGCAAAGCTTCTCCCAAGTACATGGTACCCACAACATATCCAGTTCTGATCAATAGATTTTGGTTGTCATGACTTTAGTGGATAGCGACTGATTTTTTGATAAAAAAGAAATTATGACTTCTTCATATGTATAAGATTAGATTGAAGATAAACTTTATATTAAAAACATCGATACTCGATTCCCACGATGGCGATCTCTCGTCGTAGCTACTAGTACTCTAGTAGGGAATCCCACGCACGGCACGGCAACGATCTACCTCCGCGTGTCCTTGCACGCGTCCTCCTATGGAGAAAATTCGTTCTGGCCATGCCTTCACGAAGGAAATTCGACCTTCGCGCGCTTGAAAAAGCGACCTTCGCGCACTCGAGAAGAAGGTATTTCTGTCGGCTCCATGAAATTTGGGCTTGCTAAATTTAGTGCCGGTTTTTGACCAGGCCCAAGATTAGTGCCGGTTTTCGTCGGTGCGTTGTTTCACTGCCTCACCGGCATAGATACATGGAAACAAAAGTTGATTAGGGAAAGAGAGAGGGAACAAGAGTACAAGACTAGTCGACCATGCTTAAAATCTACTACTACTAGTAGATCTTATATCTCATCCCGTATTTCAAACTTCTCCATGTAAACAGTATCAAATAGACCAAATCACCTATTGAGTTGCAGAGTCGTACATTCTCTCTATTTAAAACTTTCTTCTATATACAACAACAACCAATGAATTGCAAATACAACCAATGAATTGCAAATACAGGCAAAAAAAATATAACTCCGCTTGCCCTTGCTAATGTGCAATGCAAGCACTCCATCTGGCCTGATCCATTTGACCAGATCCTAAGAAAATGGCAATCATCGACAAAAACAAAACAAAACCAAGCAGAACAAGGAACCAAAGAAAAGTTTCGTCCGGGTTTCAAGTGATGGGAGGCAACGTTCCCAAATGGCAAGGTTCCCAAATGGCAAGGGCGCAAGGGCAAGCATTCCTCGTTCCTCCTTCCTAATCTGTTGTACTGCAAGCGACGGTAGTAGGCGGCGCGGCGGCAGTGTGAGCGACGGGAGGCGGCGCGGCGGCAGCGTCCCCCAATCTCTGAGCTCCGCCCCCAATCTCCGAGCTCCGTCCTGGTTTCAGGTTGAGGTACGCGCCGCCCCCAATCTCCGAGCTCTGTCCCCCAATCTCCGAGCTTCGTCCCCCAATCTCCGAGCTTCGTCTTGGTTTCAGGTTGAGGTACGCGCCGCCCCCAATCTCCGAGCTCCGTACAGGGACCGCCGGACTGGGAACGGCAAGCGACAAGGCAGCCGGGATCGGGACAGGGACCGCCGGACTGGGACGAGCAGGCACGCACGTACATACGTCGTTCTCTGCTTGCCGCTCAGTTTATCTCTGCTTGGCGCTCAGTTTATCTCTGCCTAGTCCCTGACTCCCCATTCATCTCTACTAGTCCCGGACTCCACATTCATCTCTACTAGTCCCTGATTATATTAGCCTCGTTGCAGCGTAGAATTTTCTCCGGACATTTCTGCAATTCGTAGGAGACTACAGTGACCAATGTTACATGGAACACACTTTTTCAGAAAATTAGCCATGTTGCAGCGTAGAATTTTTACCACCATTGCTATTACACACTGTATCATGTTCTGTCACTAAAATTACTGCACATAAATCCATAAACTAATCTATTGTTATACTTACATGATTTTTTGGTTCCCTGCCCTGCCAGCATCTATTTTCCTGACCTACGATGACGACTCAAAGAGGTTTGCAGCCGACAAGCAATGAAGCTAATCTGTGCACCAACGACAATGGTAGCCAACTTGGTACATGGATTGTGGACGAGATTATGGCCGGGAAGAACATCTTCTTTAATCTTCCTGACAAGTAAAAATCTATCTACCCATATTGTTCTCTACTGCTTTGGCCTTGGCGCAGATCATAATTATAGTATATTGTTTTTATAACTCTTAATTGTTGAATGAAATCTTTTACAACACTTTTTTAGTCACTGTTTGCTTAGAATATATTTGTGTGGGAGGTTGACTGGTGAGATATGAACCTTGAAATTCCATTGCATTGGAGCACAACCTGGAAAAGAAATTGTCACAGTAAATATTGATAAAGCTTATGTTGCCTTTTACAACGTGGTGTACATAAAATCGAAACTTGGATATTCTGGGAGGGACTTCTTGTTTTACAAGAAACGATGTGGCATTGATCGATCCAGGCTATTGGCACTTGATTACATCCACCAAGAAGAGGCCATGCTGTCTGATAACATGGATGAGAGAAAAATAAGTTTTGTGCTCACAAAAGATCCACCCAGTGATCTAGAGGTAAGCCTAACTCCCATCAAGCGTCCAAGGCAGCGAACAAATGTTGATGAAGAAACTATATAAGTGTCGATTGATGCATATAAGGAGTGGCTTGCAATACTACAACATGATAATCCAGAAACGGGTAAGTTAAGATGTCAAACTCATTACATTAAATACATGATATGTTATAGTTTCCACAGTTGAACTTACATATTGTTTAAGTGCAGATTTAATGGATGACTTCAGGGAGGATACGATCAAAACATATAAAGAATGGTTAAGGCAACAAGGCGATCTTCCAGATATCTGTAATTTCTTTTATTTACAGCGTACTAACATATAGTATATATTTTCGCAAATTGTTAGAGATGTAACTGATGCCTATGCTATCCGCAGTATTGTATGAATGACAAAGCAATGATGACCTAATATTATCAGATGAAGAAATTCATGGCAACAACAAACCTACTGCTAATTGGCCATCTCATGCTAGACGTCATAGGAAAAGAGATCCTGGTATTTTTTACTAAGAGTGTTTTTTATTCAAATGTTGCAATCTTCTACTTTGAATATTTCTACCCATTCAGATGTTATTGGTATATATGTAGATAATGATGGAGTCTTCAAGAAGGAGGGGCGTGGTACCCTTAAGGGTATAGCAGCAGCCACCAAGCGAATCAAGAACGGTGATCACAAACATAAGATTGAATTTCATCTAAGCTTGGAGGTCCCGTAGGACCAAACACTCGCACTTTTGTGGATCAAATCGTATTGTTTACAAAGAAAAAGGCACCACTCATTGGAGTGAAAAGTGGAAAGATATAGAGCTCAATGTTAGATCTTCTATAGCCTCTGACGTACTGGTATGTGAAATTTCTTTACTTGAGCCTTAACAGTTAGCTAGGACTATTAGTGGTCTACTATTCCCAAATTACTAGACAATTAACCTTCTCTTTATATCAAAACTGAAACAGCGAAGGTGGGAGTTTCCAAGCAATGAGGACGCGCATGAAAAGATCTGGTCTATTGCCAAGGAGAGATACAAAGGATAGCGATCAACGTTAAGCTCAACATACAAGGCATACAATAGTTATGATGAAAGGATGAAAAACAAGCCTGAAGATGTAGACATCGTCGAGTGGCATTACATGATATTGTATTTTGGATCTGAGAAATTCTAGGTTTGCTGTTTCATTTCCTTTACTTTAACGATTGGCACTTGCATAATATGGATGATTCTAGCGATTTATTTATTAATTCATTTCCAACTATTATTATTTTCTAAAAAATAAGCAGCCGGAACTCGGAAAACCGTCAGAAACAAAGAACGAAGCATATAATGGGTTCTAGAACTTTTTCCCAAATAAGCTTTCAACAGATAATGATATGACCACTACTTTATTTTCCATGATTAATGTCAAACCTGTATGATACATTCTTCACATTACAGAGAGATCCAGAAACTGGTATAGAACCAACCGATCTATCCCTTTGGATGATTACTCATTGTAAAAATGATGAATGGTCGGAAGAGGCTTCACGTGGCATTTATGTGAGTAAATCACAAAGCTTACTACTAAAACATACTTTAAAATACTGGGCATGAATTCTTATTTGAATTGAGCTAACATGAACTATATTGTTCTTTTCAAGAGAAGGCTGTTGGAACTGGACCGCCGACACATGACGTGTCCGTCGGGGCCGCCCGCACACACGGCGCGCCCACCCAGGCTGTCAGGCCACGACGCACGCACCCGCACGTATAGCAGCGGGCTTTAGGTCTCTTGGGCCAACACACCCCCCAAAAAGCTAGCCTGTTAGGGGGTTGCACCCTCAACCATATAAACCATGCTTTCCCACCATCACCACACAATGTGGCAATGTGGGACTATTCCCAACAATCTCCCCCTCACACATTGTGAGCCGAGATTTGTCTGAGAATGCACTGGGTCAACCTGCCTTTGATACCAATTGTTGGAACCGGACCGCCGACACATGGCGTGTCCGTCGGGGCCGCCCGCACACACGACGCGCCCACCCAGGCTGTCGGGCCGCGACGCACACGCCCGCACGTATAGCAGCGGGCTTTAGGTCTCTTGGGCCAACACTCCCCCCAAAAAGCTAGCCTGTTAGGGGTTGCACCCTCAACCATATAAACCATGCTTTCCCACCATCACCACACAATGTGGCAATGTGGGACTATTCCTAACAAAGGCAGCTGAGAAAATTGTTGAGAAAATGTATCAAACAGAAAGATTTGATCTAACAAGAGAAGAGGAAAATGCTATTTTCCAAACAACATTCAAGGAAACAACATGATGTAAGGCAAACAGACTTCATGGTCATGGGTACCTATCAAGATATCCAACAAGAAGTCAAGTGATGGAATCAAAGTTCCTCGAACAAGCTCGTGCCACGGTTGCAACCAACAAAAAGAACATTGAACTCGAAAGTCAAGTCCAGTTGTTAAATGAAAAACTTGTGTGTGAGGTTGCAGAACGAGAAAGAATACTATAGGAAAAAATGCAAGCACTGCAAGAAGAAGAAGAAAGAAAAAGACAAGTGCTTAGAGAAGAAATGAGGCAAGAAATGGTTGATGCCCTTGCTGCTGTAGCACAACAGGTATAAAATTTGATATTTGTATTTTTACCATCATTGCTATTAGAAACTTTTGCAACATAAATTGTTTGATCAATTGTTTAATGCAGAGCAACCGTGAAAGCACCACTCCAATCGATCCTTCTTCCGTTGTCCCTACTAAACCTCCTGAACTCATCCCAGCTGATCCTCCTGCACCTGCACCAAGTAGTGCAAACAACGTTCGTACACTAGACACAAACAATAAGAAAGACAATATGCCAGCAAACTATATTAGCTCTTACACTCTAAGGAATGTTGTGACAAGACGTGTGCAGGCAAGGGGCAACAAAAGAAGCGAATGTGTATGGAATGCAAATGTTCTTGCATTATGATCATATAAACTGTTTTACAACATTTTTTTGATAGTTTTGTTTTTGTAATCCTGAATATGATAATAGGTACAATCCGCAAGTGCAAGCGAGAAGCAAGGTAGAACAACTTAAGAAGCTCTATCAAAGTGTGTTTAAGGTATGTCCACAATCTAATTTTATTTCTTTTGTAGTTGTGCATGCAATGGATTTTAGTAGCCTAAACAGATTTTAGTTAACCATAGGAGCAGTACACATGTTTGTGGCTCTGTGCAGCATGCTTATTTGGTAGCTTGTTTTTGCTCTTGTTAGGCTGGTGCTGCTGCTGCCTTCTCTGGTAGAGATAGAGTAGAACGCTTGCTGTTGCGTGCTTCCTGTTTGCTGCGTGCTACTGTTTGTTGCTTGCCGCTGCTAGCTGCGTGCTGCTGCGTGTTGTTGCTGCTGCTTGCTGCATGCTGCGTGTTGCTGCTTGCTGCTTGCTGATGGTTGCTGCTGATGCTGTTTGCTAGGAGTTGTGCTGTAGCTGTAGTTGTAGGCACTACAGTTGTAGTCTTCCACTAATGATTAACCAAGTTATTGTAGCTTTACTAATTATTGTTTTGAACACTTCCAACAGGTTCCTTGTCGTCGTGATATCGTCGTCAGCCTAGCTAACCATCGCTTGCATCAATGGAGGGGTACACGATGGCAAAAAACTTCCAATAATTTGCTAGTTCTGAGTAGTTTATTATCTATGTTATCACAATCCAAGCTAGTATGAGGATGTTGTGATTGTGAGCTATGTTATAAAATTAATTTGTATTTGGCCACTATTTATTTGGTGCAACCTATTTGTTACAACTTATGGTATGAATATAGTTAATATATGAGACAAGAGACAAATATTATGGTTGTCAATTTTGGTTCTGACGTTACTGATGTAAAATATAATTCTTTTGCATAACATTTTATACCCAATAGAAATGCAAAATGCATTGTCGTATAAATTGTGACTTTGAATATATGTAAATGCAACGATTTTATTGGTTGTTGTATGGTTCAGTTGCAATGTTTTTTTTGTTGCAATAAGATGTAATTACCATGGATCTATTTCGTTGGGACTTCAGTAGTCGCAACCTTTTCTTCTTGTTGCAACATCATTAGTTACGATATTTTTTGTTGTTGTTATAACGGTTCTTACCACAGATAATTTTTATAGCAAAAAGGTCGTGTAGCCACGAGACACATTATGTTGCAAAATGATCAAATGCAATGAAATTATTTGCATGGCAATACATCTTGTTGCCACGAGTCACTTGTGTGGCACTAGTGTTTTGTTGCCACGAAGCATCTTGTGGTAACAAAGCCATTTGCAACAGATTTAAACGTGGCATTAACACTTATTACCATGAAATATGTTGTGGCAATACAGTTTTTGGCAACTATCGTAAATGTTGCAATATAACTTATTGCAACAGAATAGTCCATTGTAACAACGAACTACTGCAACACTTGAATATGTTGCAAAAGATGTAGTAATTGCAACAGAACGTAAAATTGTTGCTATAGCCTATTGCCACTCTGTTTTCTGCAACAGCAGGCAACGACAGTTGTTCTATCGCAATTGGTGCCTATCGCAACGATTTATGGTCTATCGCAACGATTTTTGCGTATTGCAAGAAGGTGATTTTTAGTAGTGTGATTAGGTGTCCAACACACCACCTTGGATTAACTTTGTTGATATGAGTATGAGCACATATCTACTTGATGGCAAGTTGAAGAGATCAAGTACAAAGGAGCAAATCCAGAGGCCAAAAGTGCAACTTTGGGTAAAATATCACAAACATGAGGCTTAATATTTGAATAAGTTGCACATATATTATTCTGCGTTTCTAGCACTTTGGTTTGGCTACTAACTCATTTCTGCTAGAAAAGTGCATTTTGGCTTGAGTTGAGCTACATTGCCAATCACGACGAATCAATGGCAAAGAGGTATGTTTCCCACAATTAGTCAATTGGATTAGGTGTTAATTATGTTTGTCTAAGTCGTAGTGAATTTACCAAGGACAACTAAAAAGAGTTGAAGTTCCCAAAATCAGCCAGTTTGGTGGTGCACCGGACCGTGTCCACGGAGGCTCGGGACTTGGTCCTTCGGTGACCTAGGCCACTGGATTGTCCGGTGGCGTACCAGACCGCATGTACGACTGAAGTAGGAGGTCTCGGGAATTATTTTTATAATTCATCGGATAGTGAATTGTATTGGTCCGTTGTGCACCGGACCACCTGTCCAATGACTCTTTCCAAGGAGCATCGATGACCAATGGCTAGGTGACATCACCGGAAGGTCTGGTGTCACCCAGCTAAGGAAAGGTGCCAATCAAAACCTCGGGCACGGGGCTACAGGACCTAGTCCGGTGTGCACAGGACCGGTCTGGTGTTCCCGCATACAGGAAGGTTTTGCAGCTCCTTAAGGAAGGAGGCAACGACTCCTAGGCTACTTGGGGATATAAATGGAGCTCCTAGGTGCCTCCATTCTACACCCAAGTACTCCAAGAGCACACCAACACTTCAACTCTCTACAACAATGCATTCCAATGCTTTTAGTGAGATTCGAGCACCAGTTCTGAGCTGTTCTTGTGATATTGTGTTCTCGCGCTCGTGTCCTTGTCTTTCTTTCATGTGTTGCTATGATTTTCTCTTGTGTGTGTATTTAACCTCCCAACCTTACTCTAAACTATAATTGTGATCTTTTGTAAGGCTGCAAAAGACTCCAAGTTGTGGAGATTCCTTGCGAATGGGGATACTTGTGATATAAAGAAGAACCGTGGCAATCAAGTTTGATCTACATGATCAATTGAGGGGGGTTGATTGAATCCCTTGTCCAAAGGAGGACACCACAACATGGATGTAGGCTTGGCCAAAAATCGCGGGTCTCTCTTGTCCTTTACCTGCTTGCGATTTTCCTTCTTCCTTAGTTCTCAACCACACTTGTGATATTACTCTTAGTATAATTCACATCTTGGAAGAGCAATCAAGTGAAGAGGACTTTTTCTCTATTCTATTCTCTCAAATTTGGTTTTAGTTTTTACTAACTTTATCTTTAGACCTAGTTTGTGTTGTTTTAAGTCGTTTTTCTAGGATCACCTATTCACTCCCGCTCTAGGTGCTCTCATCGGTTTGTATGGGTTTGGCTTGGCATAGTTAAGTATTGGAATCTAGTTTTGGTATGCGCCAAACAGTGGTACGGGGTTAGCATGGTACTCCAAATCCATCGAAAAAGTGAAGTGTGGAAGATAGAAGGGATACTCCTAATATCTATTTGGCACAAGAGGGGGACCTTCCAGAAAATAGTACTTTCCTATTGGTTGAAATCTTAGTGGGCATGTACAACCTTGTTGAACCCACCTTAAAGATTTGAGGTGGTCTCCTAGCCACACACCAAGGTAATGTGTAAGTGGCTTGCAACCATGGACTAGTTAGAGATATTTATACACTCAAGGATGGGGAAATGACATCACTCCTTGTTGTGAGTGTGTACAACCTATGCAGAGATAAAATTGTCATGCCAGTCATGCTCATGGCCAATAGTTGCATGGACCCTCAAACAATTAGATGAGTTACATTTTGGTTGGTGGTATGGGTTTGGTATGACAAAAGATCTTTGTTTACAAGAAAACTAAGAGTTTACTAATTACATAAACAATAATTGTTTTTATAAATGAATTTTGAGCAAAAGAATCAAGTTTAGCCTTTCTTGAATTCAGTCTGCAAAACATCTTTTTCACACTTGCTGAGTACCAAAAGTACTCAAACTTTCCTTATACATTTTTTCTCTGATGAATGTAGTGTATGGGTGTGCACTGATGAAGATGGATGTGAAGTCTAGGCTTGTTGTTTTCTCGGTCAGAGACTAAGGAGGCCGCTAGTTTAGTTGATCTTTGATATTTTAATGTAACAGTTTTATCTTTCTGTTTTGACTAGGGATGACAATGGGTCCTATTCCTCGATCGCCGATGGGGAATTTCTCTATTAGGGAACGGGGAGAAAATACTCCCTACGGAGAAAGATATGAGCAAAAACCAATTCCCATTAGCATGGCGAGGCCGGGTACGTTCCATCGCCTTCATCCCCGCAACCCGTCGTTGCCCCAATATGACAGGTGGGATCCTTACCTCAGCGTCTCAAATGTCTCAGCATCCCTATTCCAAATTCCCTGATCCTCGTCCATTCCAATCCATCGAACCGGCTAACTCTAGTCCCTAGCTTCTGTTTGGCTGGCACCTGGCGGCTGTTTTCGTGCGCTCCTTCGGCGTTCCACGTTCGCAGCGACCTGCCACCCTGCCATCCTCTCACCTCCAGCCTCCATCGTCCAGATAGGCTGCTCCTGCTCATCGGCCTCGTTGCTGCGTCGTCGCCCTAGGGCCAGCGAGCCAAGGAGCAACAACCACGGATCACGGAGATCTACTGATTACAGAAATTTAGGTGAGCAACTTAAATAGCAAATAAGTTTAGTAGTCTCGCGCACAGATCTGCAGTTTGTGCGTGGTTATTGATTTGCAGTCCAAATCCTACTACCTAATCCTTTAGTCTGAATCTTGCTACCTAAATCTGCTACCTTAGTCTGCATCCTGCTAGCTAAGTCTTGATTTTCAGTTCTTCACGTACAATTTTAATGGAATAAATAGTGTATGGCCGAATAGAATGGCTTGTTCGTTGCTAAAAATTTTTGTAGTACATGCAGTTGAGTTGTTTTGCTAAAAATTGCTAAAATAGTTTTACTATCTACACTAGTAGAAAAAGGCTCAAAGCCTGCATACATTTTTACAGGCGGATTCGGTTATCAACCGCCTGTTCTATTTTTAGTGGCGGTTTCTTAAGAAAACTGCCACTAGAAATCGTATTTCTAGAGGCGATTCCTTATGCAAACCGCCAGTAGAAATCCATGATTTCTAGTGGCGGTTTTCTTAAGAACGCGCATGTAAAAATACGATTTCTAGTGGCGGTTTTCTTAAGGAACCGCCACTAGCCTGAATTTTTCGAGTTTTTCAAACGACCTCGTATGATGAAATCATCAAAATAAAAGTTGTAGATCTCTGAAAGTTATAAAACTTTGTAGTTGACAACTTTTTTATTTGAAATCATTTCGGCTCTCAAAAATTGTATATAAATTTGTCAAATTTAAAATTCAAATTTTGCAAACAACCTCGGATGAAAAAAGTGTCAAAATGAAAGCTGTAGATCTTCAAAAATTATTCAACTTTGTAGTTGACAACTTTTTTATTTGAATTCGTTTACGGTCTCAAACAAGCAATTTACACTCATTTGGTTGTAATATGTGGGCAACAAAACTACTAACTAGACACAAAGCATGATATAGGTGGAGTGGTAGAGGATGGTACGCGCGAGGTTGATTTCAGGGGTTTGATTCCTAGCAACCGCATAGTGCACGAAAAATGTCACGGTTTGCAACTTTGATAGAGACAGGTGAGTGGGGTGGGTGGGCCGAGGCCTCCCCTAATAAAAATATTTTTTTGCTATTTTTAAAAGCCGTTTTATGTTTCCTGAAAACGATTTTCACTGGCGGTTTTATTATGCCGACCGCCAGTGAAAATCGATTTGGCGGTTTTATTATGCCGACCGCCAGTGAAAATCGATTTCCACTAGCGGTCCTCAGTTACCCGCCTGTAAAAATGATGATTTCTACTGGCCCCTAGCACTAGCGGTTACGGAAAACGTCACTGTAAATAGGTTTACGACCGCCACTATAGAGCTTCTCTGTACTAGTGGTATTTGGTTTCTATTGTGTCAATAGTCAAACCATTGTGCAGTACGTGCAATTGCCCGAATAGATCTGCTTTTTTTGTTAAAACCTACAGAACATTGTGTAGTTGTGTTTTTTTGTGAGCATCATTTACTAAATGCTTAACATCACTGACCATGTTGGGGACTTGTTCTCAAATGCTATGAATTAAGAACAAGGCAACACAAATGTTAATGGTTAAAAGTCCTTCGTCCTTCGAAGCATTATTTCCCTTAGGATATAATGATCTTCTGACGAAGGTCATGATGGTCGTACCTTCATTATTGCAATATATGATAATGAAAGAAGAAGCATATGAAATGTTAGAGACAACATGAATAATCATATGACATTATTAGTATATCTCTTTTTTATTAATATGAATGAACATAAACCATATTGAATTACATTTGTAACTTCGGCTTGACAGAAGGTAAAAGTCCAAGTGTGACGCACAAATGAATACAAGTCAGCGTGAACAGTACGGGGGTACTGTTCATCTATTTATAGGCATAGGGTACAGCCTGTGAGATATTATATTCATGCCCTTTACAAAAGATTACGATTATGACACAGACTCTCATGGATCAATCGGTCATTTCATATTTAAGTCGGTGCAATCCTTCATCGTGAGACATGCCACTATGCCGAAGCTTTATGGATGATAGCTTCGGCATTGCTTTTGAGAGGATCTACCGAAGGTGTTTCTTCTTACAGGATCTTTGGCGACGAAGCATACCCCCAACAGTAGCCCCTTCACGGTGTTAGATCGTTTTTCGTAACGAGCTTGATCCGTGAAAAAATCTCCTAGGCTTCAGAGAACCGAAGGTCCGAAAAACACCTTCCCTGAGCTCGTTGCCGAGAAACGATCACAATATTCCGAGCGTGAAATGGTCCCACCATGCAATGGGTACGCGCGTCCTAGCGATTCACCTTCTCGGGTTCTGTGGCCCACCATTCAGTGGGTGCGAGCGACTGTTCGTCCGGTGCGGAAGACTTGACGATTCACCTTCCCACCTGCGGCACTATATAAACAGATGGGTAGGTGTGAAGTTACCACAACATTCATTACTATTGCACTGTTTTGCGGTCAAAAATTTGACCATAGCCGAAGCTTGTTCATCGCACTCATCCGAAGCACCACTGTTGGTTTTGCTTCGTCACAAGAGGAAGAGCTTTGGGAAATTTAAAAAAGTCAACAACTTCATAAAAAATTGTGAGGAATTCATCATCAAATGGCAAGGGTACGTTCCACTGCCAGGGTTACACGTGACGGAGAAGAAGCCGAAGCTGCTGAAACCGCTCCGATTTCCGAAGTGATGAAATGGTCGGGGCTGGTAGCGCCGGAGCATGTTTCTGACGAAGGTGCAACTGCCGCTGAAGCTGAGCAGGTTGGTGTTGAGGAAGGTGAAACTGAAGATGATTACAGTGCCCTGCCATCTAAACCCAGCCACCTGGAGTTTGGGAGGTCCACTGTTACCGAGAACGATATGCCTAAGTTGATGAAGTTAGGCTATTTCAGTGAAGCCAAAAAGAAGCTGATTCGCTTTGGCGGAGAGGAAATTACTCCGAAGCTAGAAAAGGATGAGGTGGTAGTCTTTAAAAGCTTCTTTAAAGCAGGATTAAGATTTCCTTTGAATGAGATGATTGCGGATGTCTTGAAGAAGTTTGGGATTTATCTTCATCAGCTAACTCCTAACGCCATCGTTAGGCTTAGCGTCTACATCTGGGCTCTCCGAAGCCAGGGGGCAAAACCGCTTGCCGAAGGCTTCTGCCGAGCACATGAGCTTCATTATCAGACAAAAGCTAGAGAAGATGGGCTGCACGAGAACTTTGGCTACTACAATTTTGCTTATCGCAAAGATGCGAAGTCTCCAGTTATTAGCTATCGTACCAAATGGCCAGCTGGCTGGAAGACTGAATGGTTTTATGTCAAAGTTGATGAGAAAAAGGAGAAGCCGGTTCAAAGCCCATTAGAATTGATCTTCGGAGAGACTAGGCCCCGGTGCGACATGAACCCGGGGAATCCATGCCAAATTGCACTAGGAGAATTTCGAGTTATTGCGGAGCACATTGGTACTAGGGATCTGGTGCAAGAATTTTTAGCTTTTAGAGTATTCCCAACTTTGAAAGAATGGGACATGACGAAGCTCAAAGGGGAAAAGAAAGAGAAGGAACTTGTTCGGTTGCCCTATTACTATAAATTCAAGAAACACTTCAAAGAACCTTACCAAGAATGGTTAGACACGATTGAAGTTATGTGCAATGAGATCCTTGGTAACTATTCGAAAAAAGAAGATCAGTTAATGACTGCAGCCTTCGGCACTTGACCGAAGTGAAGGTTGAACCGGGTGATGGATGCCCTGAATTTTGAGTATCCCGACTATGAGCGATTGGACGGAGGTGCCGAAGGGCAGAAAAGAAAAAGAGTTGCTAGCCTCCTAGATAAAGAAGCTACTAAATTGGTGAAAAAGGATGAAGAAACTTTGAAGAAAAGAAAATTAAGCCCTGAGCCGAAGATAGCTGCTTCGAAGAAAAGGAAAGTTGTGGCTCTGAAGCGAAAACCGACTGATATTGAGGATGAAGCTCCTTCAACATCTCCTGTTGCCGATGTGGAAGAAATTTTAAAGGTAATTACTGAATCTTTGCCTGTCAAGCTAAGTCCACTAGGGCCACATCTGACGAAGCTTTTTCAGAAGGAAAAGGAGCCTTCGGTAACGAATAAGCCATATGAGCCGAAAAAACAAAGAATTATTCGTGTAGTTGAAATTATCGAGCAGACACCGCCGCTGGCATCGGCGTCAAAGACTCCAACTATTGAGAGCACTGCTGCTGCCGAAGCTGCACCCACCGAAGCCGAAAGTGCCGAAGCTGAAACCGATGAAGATGTAAATCTAGATGCCGCACTCTCTGAAATTGATACCATGCTTCTCGATGCGGCCGCAGAAGAAGCTGCTGCAGCCGCTGAAGAGATCCCGGGCACAGTGGCTGGAAAAGGAAAGGAGGAAACCGAGGATACTTCGAAAGAAGAGGACTTCAATTTCCAAGATATACTTGGGCAAGAATTGTCAAAGGCTGAAAAAGAAGAACTGAAAGAGTATGCTATATCTTGTGGGTACAGACCAGGTGCGTTACTCTTCGGGGGAGTCAACAAAGAAAGCTTAGTATACCTTCGTGACCACACTGGGGCGAAGGTTGTCGGCACTCTATCGAAGAGTGAAGGCCTCCCTAAGGTTGAGGCAGACCTCAGCAGGTACCGGCGGCAGCATATCGCCGGTAGCCTATTTTATGCTAACTTTAAGGTAAAATTCTTAACTTTTAATTGTTTTGATATGAAGATTGTTTTCTAATGAAGCTTATTTTATCAGATCTTACTACTGAGCAAAGTCATGAGGATGCAACAGGACCTCGAGGACAAAAAGAACGAAGTTATAATTAAGGACGTGGAGACGAAGATTAAAGACCATGAGGCTACCCTGGAGAAAAAAGACTTCGTACTTCAAACCATGGAAAGTTCACTGGCGGAGGCCCAGGCCAAAATTGCTAGATTGAATAGTGAACTCTTCATGGAAAAGAAAAATTTTGAAGCCAAACTCGAAGCTGAAGCTGAGAAAAATTCAAATTTGCGGAAATCACTGAAAGAATTTCAAGAAAAATGCGTAGACTTCGGCAACCAGTGCCTGCAGCGGCTAAAGCAGGTTTTCAACTCGATTGGAGCCAGCGCTGAGAAATTCAGTCCTTCGGTTGAAAACCTGCCGGAAACCTTCGAACACATTGAGGGCAAAGTTGATGCACTCGACGAAGTTATAGCTGGACACGCCGATTTCTGTGCTCTGCTAGCTTCTCGGGGCACAGCTGTTGCCTTCATGAAATCTGGCTGTACACATGGAAAATTTGTCAACAGACCAAATTTTAGCTTATCACCGGCAGATTTAATTGATATCCCCAGCCTAGCGCGGAGTATAGGAAATAGATTCATAACTCAAATTTGGGTAAAAGGCGGGCGAAAAATGGCTGGCGACGAAGCTCGAAGCCACCTTAAGCCGGTAAAAAATTGTGCCTATTACTTTACCTTCTCCTTGAACTCTGCACTTCTCTCATACCGTTTTAATATGTACATGATGATGCTGAGGAACAATGAGCCGAAGCTTAACAGGTGATCCGAAGCTCAGATGATCCGAAGCTCAATGATGTCAAAGCTGAAGACCTTTCTGAAAAAATTCTAGAGAAAATCTTGTAATATCATTGTAAAAATATTTGTAATTTGAGAATTAAATACTAATTCTGTAAATTTGTGCATACCTTGTAATATATTTTTACCTTTTCGTCCATGTATGAACTGCTTTGATGTGGACGAAACTAGTATTTTTTGAGCCGAAGGCGAAAAACACCTTCCCTTCTTTTCGTACACAACGAAGCATGAAACTGCTTCTTTTTCTTTTTGCCGAAGTCTTATCTTTATAGCTGAAGCATCTGCCTGTGTCTGTATGTTATGATGATGATGATCCTATATATGTCTAAATGAATGTTTATGAATGCAAATGTATGATGTAATGTGTCGTGCAAATGAATGTCCAAACACACGCATACGAAGCCACAATCATAGCCTTCATTCCCTTGGGAATGACCGAAGTCTCTTTGCCGCTTATTTTTCGGCTTCACCGCTTATTTTTCGGTGTATCAGCGCTGACTTTTCGCTGTAAGTTCTGCATCCCCTTAGGAACGTCTTTTGAACTTCTTCGCCTTCTATTTCGGTGGTATTTTTCGTGTTGACTTTTCGCGCTTCGCCTCATATTTCGGCGGTATCAGCATTGACTTTTCGCTGTAAGCTCTGCATTCCCTTGTGAACGATTTTTGAGCAGAAAACTTACACTGCTCTCCCTTAGGAACAACTTTTTGTAACTTCGTCGTGCTCAGCATCCCCTTGGGGACGACTTTAGAGCTTCTCCCTATTTTTCCTTTTACCCTGCACTCGATGGTGCATGCTCAGTTTTTACATTTACATATTTGGGGGATTTTGCTCTTGTAGAGCTGAATAAGAAAAAGAGAAATTACATACTATGGCCCCATTAAAAACCTTTCTCCCCCTTTGGAAAGGAAAAGGGTGCCATAGGGAAAAATAAAAAGATTACATCAAGCTAGACATAATATCGCCGAAGCTCATCCGCATTCCAAGATCTAGGAATGTCGTTGTCGTCCATATCTGTAACACCCTGAATTTGGGGGTATAAATTTTCTTTTCCAATATCCACCAAATTCAGGTGTTACCCTCTCTTTCCCTTGATTTTTCTTTTCTTTTCCCTAAATAGTGGGGGATTATTTTGTCTTATATCTATGTGTAAGACTAGTAAATTAAAACCCTATGAGTGCCTTGATTGTCGCATCATGCTGAAGCATATTTTCACTTTGTTTGATGAGCGAGTTTGTGAAGTATGCGTTTAATTAGGAATTCGATTCGAGGTAGTAGGAAATAGAAAAGGAAGAGAAAATAACAAAATGGAAAAAAACAACAAAGAGGCCCAACATTATCTTTTCTATCTCCCCCTCGGCCTGCGTCGGCCCAACCTCTAATTAGCCCCTCTCGGCCGGCCCACACCCCCTCCTCCTTGTGTGGCCCAGTTTCCCTTGGCCTGCTCGGCAGCCCAGCGCGCCTCTCCACCCTCCGGCCCACCTGGCGCCCCACTTCCCGGTCCGCTCCCTTGGTCCACTCGGCCAGGCCAGCACCGCGGCCACAACCGCATGCTCCCAATGCGCGCGCGTGGGCAGGACCGCGCGCTGGCGCTGCCCAGCCACCGCCACTGCCCTAGGCCCACCGGTCAATGCCACAGCTGCCCACTATTCCTATTACCCAACCACCCGTCCACTCCTACTGGCACCCACGACGCAAAATCCATCCAAGAGCTTGAAACTTCCCCATTCTTCTCTCACATCTCAACGCCCAGGCCCCAGGTAACCTGCTCCCTCGCGCAGCAGGCGCGGTCCGCGCCGTGCAGCCGGTGGCTCGGCGTAGACAGCGCGGCCAGCCCGCCCAGACCGATGCCGGCCATGGCGTGCGGCGTCCCCTGGCGTGGAGGCGCACACCCGACGACGCGGCCAGCGTGGCTAGCAGCCAGCGCGACGCAGCCAGCTAGCGCGGTCCTCGGCAGGGCGGCTAGAGCACGCCCGGCACAGCGTGCGGTGCGCGGCCAACCCGCCCGTGGTGTGCTCGCGGCAGCCTGCGCAGCTTGCTCGCGGCCGCTTGCGCGGCGCGGCCAGCCCGCCCGTGGCACGCTCGCAGTAGCAGCCATGGCGCGACAGCCTGTGTGGCCAGCCTACGCGGCAGCCTGCCCGGCTCGCGGCCCCGGAGCGCAGCTCGGTGCGGCTGTCCGTGGCCCTGCGCGCCCTGGCGCGGTGCCTTTGCCCCGGCGTGCTCCCCTGCCGGTGCAGCCAGCGCCCCCCGCCCAGCGTGACGTGCGAGTGTGCCCGCCCGTTGCATCGTTTCCTGTCGGGCTCGTCCTGCCGGAACATCGCCATCCCCGCCGAGCTTGTCGTCACGCCTGCCTCATCATCGCCGCGCACTCGTCGTTTGGAGCTCGCCATCGCCGTTGGCTGAACACCCGTCCTCGTTGTGCGACATCCCGAGGTGAGAATGGAGGCTCGTCTACCCCTCGTCTACCCCCCTACGTGTCCATAACCCCGCCATCGCACCTATCATTTGTTTGCGCGTCGAATGTGCTGCCTATCCGCGCCATCGCGTGTGCTACCTCGCGCGCAGCATGCTCATCGCTCTCGTGCGTTGCACATCTCGTCGTGCTTCACTAAGCCATCCCACCTAGAATCACTCACGTTAATTAATTTACGTGATTGAACAATGATTAACCGAGTGTATAACCAATCAGAACTAAGTGTTTATTCTATCGATACATGCGATAAATACATGTTATAGTGGTTATGCCAATTTAAGTGTTGCATTTAATATTTGCTTAGTATAAATACGACATAGATTAGTAGTATTCGCATGTCGCACCGTTTTCACATGTCGCGCGCTGTTTGCGCATCGCCGTTACTCGTTCGCGCGTTCGCGCCACGCGTCTGGTACGTGTATCGTCGCGTGCTGTTCGCGCGCATCGTCTCGCGTCCTTTGCTCATGGTCACACGTGGTCGCGCACGCTTTCCGTGTGCTCCTTTGCACGTGACGCACACGTTGTTCCCACGTGTGGCGCTCATGGTCGTCGTGTCGCATGATGTCGTGCCGTTTCGCGCATCATAAACTCGCCTCGCTGAGAATTTCTCGTGCTAACTACATTACTTATTTATTTGACAGCTGTTAGTATAGCGGATTAATCGAACTAAATGGTAGATATTATTTATATTTGATAATGTCGAATTAAATGTGATAGTTAATATTTGTTTAGCCTAAACCCGTTAACTTCTCGACCGTAGCTTCGACTATCGCGTTTCTTTTCCTCGCATAACCGTAGAAGCGCTCTCTATTTTACATTGCTTGCTTTTATTATGTTTTACTTGAATGGTGTAATGTTCTTATGCATATACGGTTGTTTGTTTGTGACTGTTTGTATTCGCTGTGTGTTGCGGAGACTGCGATCCATTTCCGAGCTTCGAGGAATCGACGGTCAAGCTTCGACGACCAAGAGATCAAACTCTTCGGGTTCTACGAGATCGAAGACTCTGAGCATCTATTTGGTGAAGGCAAGTGTCCTCTGACCCATTATGTCCCATTTACTTTATAATTCACTACCCCGCATACTATGAACAACCTAAGGATTGACTAGCTTTGTATTTACCTTGTCCTTGATTACCTTTTGGGTTATTATTGTTAGCTTCATGCTATTGGTTTACTTTAATCATTGGACATGATGTGAACACTTATGATACGATGTAGTCTCTATGATTATGATGTTGGACTGGTGATACTTTAGGGGGCTCGAGCGGTTTCTCGAGTGCCTCTCCTTAAGGACCTGTTCGTTGGATGACCGCCCGGGAAAACAGTGCAACCATGAGGGAAGAATGGGACGCCCTTAGCTGAATAATTAGAGGAACTGGGGTGTAGTTCGCTTCGCCGTCGTACCGTTAATGGGGCTCGGTGTATGCGGCTCGCTCTGCCAAGGTTGGTTCGCCCCTTGGGGAGGAGTGCGGTGCATTTAGGAAACCTAATGGGTGGCTACAACCTCAGGGAATCTTTGTAAAGGCTTCGTAGTGAATCCCTGGCCATTCACCTCGGGAGTGAATAAGGGTCTTGCAAGCCCGGGCTAGAGAGGGAATCACGGCTTGTGGGTAAAGTGCGCAACCTCTGCAGAGTGTTATGAAACTGATAAATCAGCAGTGCTCGCGGTTATGAGCGGCCAAGGGAGCTCCATTGATTAGAGATACTGGATCAGAGATGTTTGGATTACAGGTGGTGACAAGGATGATGTTTATGACTATGGTAATGGTAAGTGGTATTCTTTCCGTTTGGAAAGGGTACTTTTGGGTTAACAACTTGGGTTAATGCTAAAACCTAGCTCTCTGCTAGTAATAATTACCTGACCAACTAAAAGCAACTGCTTTACCTTAACCCCATATAAAGCTAGTCCACTACAGTCAAACATGATACTTGCTGAGTATGTTGATGTGTACTCACCCTTGCTCTACACACCAAACCCCCCCATCCCCAGGTTGTCAGCATTGCAACCCCTGCTTAGGAGAAGATGAAGCTGTGGAAGGAGACCACCAGGAGTTCCAAGATTATGACGAGTTCTAGGCGCGGGTTAGCGGCAACCCCAAGTCGGCTGCCTGTGAAGGCCGTGTTTATCTACGTTTCGTTTTCGCACTTTGATTATTGTAAAGACTATGTGGATGTCTCAGACATCGGATGTAATCGGCTTTGAGCACTGTGTGATGGTTTCCAGTTATGTAACTGCTGTGTACGTGAATTGCTGATCCTGGCACGTACATGGTTCACATTTGGTTTGCCTTCTAAAACCGGGTGTGACATAAGTGGTATCAAAGTCGTGCTGAATGTAGGACCGCTGACCTAGAGTAGCATTGGCCTTTTAAGGACTTATTGATTATTACTTCACCTCATCCTTGATTCTGATTCAAAATATTAGTCACCTTGACTAATTCTATGTTGTGCTTCTATATGCCCCTTGCCAAAAAGTATTTTATTATATTATGGTTTATACTTCTCTCAATCTATTAGATCTGATCTCACTCTTATGCTTGCGACATCTTTGTAGAAGCCCCCTGACCATAGCATTTAGTCTTTTGGGACCCTTTCCTCATCTATTATTAAATTGCTACATTTGACCATCTCTATTCCATTTTGTTATTGACATGCTCGTATCCTTGCATTTTTAATAACCTTATCCCTTAATCTAAAGTACTTACCCTTGTACCGCTATTGCCCATTTAAAACAGTTTAGTTTATGTGTCCATGACCTTCCTGTCTTCTAGGATCATTTCTTATTCTGTTGTTAAGTCGCTATCTTTCGACAATTTCTATGCCCTTGGTCTTGGTATGCTCGTACCATTGGAATCTTGCATACTCTTATTTTTATATGTGCTTACCTCTATATCTCAATATATGTTTAAGACATTTCAGTTAACGTGCCCTTGACCACCCTTGTTTCTTAATGATCCATGAGCGGTCATTCTACTTTGCATATCCTTGGTGATCTCGTTGTCTCCTTGTAACTCCACTCGGTAATGAATCTTTACTTCAACCCTTCTGTTGGAACCTTACCTATCTTACCCTTGATTGTTTTCTCCACTTTGTCGTTTTGCGAGTCTTGCCTTAACTATATCCTTTGTTATGCTTTTAATTATTATCATATGCACCCTTGACACCTCTATATCCTACATTGATGTTTGTCTCATACCTGCCCTTTAAGATCGCCCCTCTTTCATCTCATACCCTCTTTTTCTTGGTCGTATCCTCTTCTTTGGCTCGCGAGTTTGTAACCTCATCCTTTGTTGTGCTTTTGTTTCTTATTGCCTTTACCCTTCTCATCTCTCAATCTTACCTTGGTGATTACGCTATGTTCGTTATCTAAAACCTCCAATCTCCCACCTTAGTTCAAGCGTGGTCTCTTACTTATCTCACTTGTGGTTATATTCTATACTTTACCTCTTGCAAGACTTATCTCTATTCTTGATTGTACCTAGATTCCTGGTTTTTTATGCACATTTACCTCTTCCTTTATATCCTTGCCTATTATCACCTTTGACCCTTGACCTCTCTCCATATTTACCATGATGTTTACCTATTTTTTTAACCTCACTTATTCCATTTCAATCCGAGAGTGTTATTTTCCCTATCCCACTCTTGTTCGTTTCCTTTCCCTTTGTCGCTTTGCAAGTCTAGTCTTACCTTAACTTCATCCTTTGTTGAGCTTTTGTTTGATATCATCCTTACCTTTGTAATCTATAGATCTTGCCTTGATACTTATCTTAGGTCTGCTTGTTGAAATCCCCTCTTTTCTATCTCAATTCGAGAGCTATGTTTTACTTATCTCACCCTTGACTATATCCTCTTCTTTACCTTGTGTAGGCCTAGACTTAACCCCGTTCGTTATTGTATTTGTACCACTTGCTCTTCTATGCCTTTATCTTTTCTCTTACACCCTTGTCTGCTATCGCCTTTGGCCCTTGTGATATTCATGTCTTCTACCTAAATGCTTACCTTAAACTTTTCCTTTAAATCCTCCCCTTTCTTTCAACCCAGTCTGAGAGTTGCGAGTTACCTATCTCTCCCTTGATTTCTTTTCACTTCTTGTCGCCTTACAAGTTTTGTTTTAATTCCATCCTTTGCTAGGTGTTTTATTTGCTATCGCCACCTCCTTGTCATCCATCGATCTTGCCTTGATACTCATCTTTATTCTGGCTCTTTAAAATCTCCTCTCTTCTACCTCAATTGGAGAGTGGCCGTTTACCTATCTGGCCCTTAGACGTACCTCCTTATTTTTCATTTGCAGGTCTTGTCTTAACTCCATCCTTTGTGGTATTTATATTCTTGGTTCTTATGCACATTTACCTCCTCTCCTACGTCCTTGTCCATTATCACCTTGTTGGGGCGAAGGCGAAGACGCTACCCTTCGCTCGATGCCTTCGCTAGTATCGCTGCGCCAACGGAGACGACAACCGGCAGTCTTCGCTCTTCGTCCGGTACGCCTAAGGACGAAGACCTATGGCGAGGTCGCCCCATCCCACGGCGTCGCCCAACACTGGAGCCCACGGGCAATCCGGCCCATCATAACGGGCCCCGCGCTATCACTGCGCAGTACGGGCCTCAATTGTAGAGGATTTTCTGTTATTCCAGTCTGTAACCCTGCCTTAATGAGAATATTCCAGGGAGAATGAGAGCACCTAGAGGGGGGGGGGGTGAATAGGTGATCATGTGAAACTTAAACTTATAGCCACAAAAACTTGTTAAGTGTTAGCACAATAATTGCCAAGTGGCTAGAGAGGAGTCTCAACAAAACACAATACCACAAGAAATCAAACACAGAGATGACACAGTGGTTTATCCCGTGGTTCGGCCAAGACCAACGCTTGCCTACTCCACGTTGTGGCGTCCCAACGGACGAGGGTTGCACTCAACCCCTCTCAAGCGGTCCAAAGACCAACTTGAATACCACGGTGTTTTGCTTTGCCTTTCAATATCCCGTTTGCGAGGAATCTCCACAACTTGGAGCCTCTCGCCCTTACACTTGTGATTCACAAAGAAATACGGAGTAAGGGAGAAACTAGCAACACACACAAGACTCAAAATCAGAGCAACAACACGCACACAAGTCGCAACAAGAGCTCGCAACACAACTCAATGAGTTCCCAACTCAACAAGAGCTCTAGATGCTATCACAATGAACCAAATGCGCGGAATCGATGTCTTGGTGCTTAGGAATGTTGTAGGAATGCTTGGTGTCCTCCTCCATGCGCCTAGGGGTCCCTTTTATAGCCCCAAGGCAGCTAGGAGCCGTTGAGAACAAATCTGGAAGGCCATGCTTGCCTTCTGTCGTCGGGTGCACCGGACAGTCCGGTCACACCGGACACTGTCCGGTGCCCGATTCCCTTCCTTAAATGACGAAGCCGACCGTTGACTGACTTGGAGCCGTTGGCGCACCGGACAGTCCGGTGCCCCCTTCTAGCCGTTGGCTCGGCCACGTGTCCCGCGCAGATCGCGCGGCCGACCGTTGGCCCGGCCGACCGTTGGCTCACCGGACAGTCCGGTGCACACCGGACAGTCCGGTGAATTTTAGCCGTACGCCGTCGGCGTATTCCCGAGAGCGACCAGTTCGCCCGAGTTAGTCTGGCGCACCGGACACTGTCCGGTGCACCACCGGACAGTCCGGTGCTCCAGACCGAACAGCCTTTTGGCTGTACACAGCCAACTTTTCTTTGACTCGATTTCTCCTGTTTCAAGCACTTAGACACAATACATTAGTCTTCAAAACAATGTACTAAGGCTTAGAAACATACCTTAACTCTTGATTTGTACTTTGTCCATCCATGAGCATAAATTCACATTTAAGCACTTGTGTTGGCACACAATCACCAAAATACTTAGAAATGGCCCAAAGGCACATTTCCCTTTCAATCTCCCCCTTTTTGGTGATTTATGCCAACACAACATAAAGCAACTAGAACAAGTGCAATATCACTTCAAATAAAACTCAAATTTATTTTGATTCAATTTTGGCATATATGGATCATCCTTTGCCACCACTTGGTTTGTTTTTGCAAATCAAACTCAAATCTCTATCTCTAAGTCAAACACACATGTTGAAGCATAAAGAGAGTCATTCCAAGAGAAATTGGTTCAATGATTTCAAAAACTCCCCCTTTTTCCTATAATCACTGCTTCTCCCCACAAGAAGCCAACTTTTGACAAAAGAGACAATGCAAGAGTTTTTACAAAACAAAAACTCTATTCTACTATTTTCAAAATCTCAAGTGGTAGCTGATCCATTTATTACTTTGGCCTTTATTTTCTCCCCCTTTGGCATCAAGCACCAAAACGGGATCAATCTTGGCCTTTTAACCCCATTGCCTCACCAAAATCTTCACTTAAGAGCAAATAGGCAATAAGAGTTAAAAGATGAACTTGGAAAAGTTACTCTTTTCATCGGAGTGCAGTGGAAGTCTTGCATGGTCCAAGTCCACCTTTTCCCTTTTAATTCTCCTTCGAGACTAAAATAAGCAAACTCAAGCATATGGTTAGTCTCAAAGGGTCAAGTTGTAGCACAGCTCCCCCTAAAGATGTGCATCACATTGCAACGGACTTGTGAGGTCCGGGGAGTGTTTGTACAACTTGAGCACCAAAAGTAGGGAACATGATCAAAGGCATAAACACATGTATGCTATAAATCAATCCAAGTTCCGCGAATCTAAGACATTTAGCTCACTACGCAACCTGCAAAAGGTCTTCTCATCTAGAGGCTTGGTAAAGATATCGGCTAGCTGGTTCTCGGTGCTAACATGAAACACTTCGATATCTCCCTTTTGCTGGTGGTCTCTCAAAAAGTGATGCCGAATGTCAATGTGCTTTGTGCGGCTGTGTTCAACAGGATTTTCCGCCATGCGGATAGCACTCTCATTATCACATAGGAGTGGGACTTTGCTCATATTGTAGCCAAAGTCCTTGAGGGTTTGCCTCATCCAAAGTAGTTGCGCGCAACACTGTCCTGCGGCAACATACTCGGCCTCAGCGGTGGATAGGGCAACAGAAGTTTGTTTCTTAGATTTCCATGACACCAAGGACCTTCCTAAGAATTGGCACGTCCCCGATGTACTCTTCCTATCGACCTTACATCCAGCATAGTCGGAGTCTGAATATCCAATCAAGTCAAAGGTAGACCCCTTTGGATACCAGAGCCCGAGGCAAGGGGTAGCAACTGAATATCTAAGGATTCGCTTCACCGCCACTAAGTGACAATCCTTAGGATCGGATTGAAATCTAGCACACATGCATACGCTAAGCATAATATCCGGTCTACTAGCACATAAGTAAAGTAATGACCCTATCATTGACCGGTATGCTTTTTGATCAACGGACTTACCACCTTTGTTGAGGTCGGTGTGTCCGTCGGTTCCCATCGGCGTCTTTGCGGGCTTGGCGTCCTTCATCCCAAACCGCTTCAGCAAGTCTTGCGTGTACTTCGTTTGGGAGATGAAGGTGCCGTCCTTGAGTTGCTTCACTTGGAACCCAAGGAAGTAGTTCAACTCGCCCATCATCGACATCTCGAATTTATGCGTCATCACCCTGCTAAACTCTTCACAAGACTTTTTATTAGTAGAACCAAATATTATGTCATCGACATAAATTTGGCATACAAACAAATCACCATCGCATGTCTTTGTGAAAAGAGTTGGATCGGCTTTCCCAACCTTGAAAGCATTAGCAATTAAGAAATCTCTAAGGCATTCATACCATGCTCTTGGGGCTTGCTTAAGTCCATAGAGCGCCTTAGAGAGCTTACACACATGGTCGGGGTACCGTTCATCCTCGAAGCCAGGGGGTTGCTCTACGTACACCTCCTCCTTTATCGGCCCATTGAGGAAAGCGCTCTTCACATCCATTTGGAACAACCTGAAAGAATGGTGAGCAGCATATGCTAGCAAGATACGAATTGATTCTAGCCTAGCCACAGGAGCAAATGTCTCCTCAAAGTCCAAACCTGCGACTTGGGCATAACCTTTTGCCACAAGTCGAGCCTTGTTCCTTGTCACCACCTCGTGCTCGTCCTGTTTGTTGCGGAACACCCACTTGGTTCCCACAACGTTTTGCTTGGGACGAGGCACCAGTGTCCAAACTTCATTGCGCTTGAAGTTGTTTAGCTCCTCTTGCATGGCCAATACCCAGTCCGGATCTAGCAAGGCCTCTTCTACCCTAAAAGGCTCAATAGAAGAGACAAAAGAGTAATGCTCACAAAAATTAACTAGTCGTGATCGAGTAGTTACTCCCTTGCTAATGTCACCCAAAATTTGGTCGACGGGATGATCTCTTTGAATCATAGCTCGAACTTGGGTTGGAGGTGCCGGTTTCGCTTCTTTCTCCATCACATGATCATCTTGTGCTCCCCCTTGATCACACGCCTCCTGTTGATGAACCTGTTCATCGTCTTGAGTTGGGGAATGCACCATAGTTGAGGAAGAAGGTTGATCTCGTTCATCTTGTTCCTGTCGCCGCACTTCTCCAATCGTCATGGTTCGTATAGCGGCCGTCGAAACATCTTCTTCATCTACATCATCAAGATCAACAACTTGCTCTCTTGGAGAGCCATTAGTCTCATCAAATACAACGTCGCTAGAGACTTCAACCAAACCCGATGATTTGTTGAAAACTCTATACGCCTTTGTATTTGAGTCATAACCTAACAAAAACCCTTCTACAACTTTGGGAGCAAACTTAGAATTTCTACCCTTCTTCACTAGAATGTAGCACTTGCTCCCAAATACACGAAAGTAAGATACATTGGGTTTGTTACCGGTTAGAAGCTCATATGAAGTCTTCTTGAGGAGGCGATGAAGGTAGACCCTGTTGATGGCGTGGCAAGCCGTGTTCACGGCTTCCGACCAAAAGCACTCGGGGGTCTTAAATTCTCCTAGCATCGTCCTCGCCATATCAATGAGCGTCCTGTTCTTCCTCTCTACCACACCATTTTGCTGTGGTGTGTAGGGAGCAGAGAACTCGTGCTTGATCCCTTCCTCATCAAGAAACTCCTCCACTTGAAGGTTCTTGAACTCGGACCCGTTGTCGCTCCTTATCTTCTTCACCTTGAGCTCAAAATCATTTTGAGCTCTCCTGAGGAAGCGCTTGAGGGTCCCTTGGGTTTCAGACTTATCCTGCAAAAAGAACACCCAAGTGAAGCGGGAAAAGTCATCAACAATAACTAGACCATACTTACTTCCTCCTATGCTCAGATAGGCGACGGGTCCGAAGAGGTCCATATGTAGCAGCTCCAGGGGTCTTGAAGTGGTCATCACATTCTTGCTGTGATGTGCTCCTCCCACTTGTTTACCTGTTTGACAAGCTGCACAAGGTCTATCTTTTTCGAATTTCACATTAGTTAATCCTATCACGTGTTCTCCCTTTAGAAGCTTGTGAAGGTTCTTCATCCCTACATGTGCTAAGCGGCGATGCCACAGCCAGCCCATGCTAGTCTTAGCAATTAAGCATGCATCTAGACCGGCCTCTTCTTTTGCAAAATCAACTAAGTAAAGCTTGTCGTCTAATACACCCTTAAAAGCTAGTGAACCATCACTTCTTCTAAAGACAGACACATCTATGTTTGTGAATAAACAGTTATATCCCATATTGCATAGTTGACTAACCGATAGCAAATTATATCCAAGAGACTCTACTAGAAACACATTAGAGATAGAGTGCTCATTAGAGATTGCAATTTTACCTAATCCTTTTACCTTGCCTTGATTCCCATCACCGAATACAATTGAATCTTGGGAATCCTTATTCTTGACGTAGGAGGTGAACATTTTCTTCTCCCCCGTCATATGGTTTGTGCATCCGCTGTCTATAATCCAGCTTGAACCCCCGGATGCATCAACCTGCAAGGCAAATTTAGGCTTGGGTTTTAGGTACCCAACTCATGTTGGGTCCTACAAGGTTAGCGCAAATATCCTTAGGGACCCAAATGCAAGTTTTGTCTCCCTTGCATCTTGCCCCTAACTTCCTAGCAACTATTTTCTTATCCTTTCTACAAATAGCAAAGGAAGCATTTAAAGCACAATAGATTGTAGAAGGTTCATTCACTGCTTTCCTAGGAGCATGAATAATATTCTTTCTAGGCACATTATGAACAACGTCCCTTCTACCAACATTTCTATCATACACATATGAGGAACTAG
Organism: Zea luxurians; assembly: GCA_029449295.1. Lineage (NCBI taxonomy): Eukaryota > Viridiplantae > Streptophyta > Magnoliopsida > Poales > Poaceae > Zea > Zea luxurians. Next base: position 9,069,802 of record JAOPSE010000040.1, read on the forward strand.
AAGCAAACATAGCATGAGAAAAATTATCGTACGCATTATAACTTCTATAAGCATTTCTAGTTTGTCTCCTATCATGATACAAAAAGGCATGGTTCTTTTTAGCACTAGTAGCCATAGGGGCCTTCCCTTTCTCCTTAGCGGGAATGGGAGCCTTATGGCTTGTTAAGTTCTTGGCTTCCCTCTTGAAGCCAAGTCCATCCTTAATTGAGGGGTGTCTACCGATCGTGTAGGCATCCTTTGCAAATTTTAGTTTATCAAATTCATTCTTGCTAGTCTTAAGTTGGACATTAAGACTAGCCAATTCCTCAGTTAATTTGGAAATTGAAACTAAATGATCACTACAAACATCAACATCGAAATCTTTACACCTAGTACAAATCTCAACATGTTCTACACAAGAATTAGATTTACTAACTACTTCTAGTTTAGCATTTAAGTCATTATTAACACTCTTTAAAGTAGCAATGGTTTCATGACAAGAAGATAGTTCACTAGAAAGCACTTCATTTCTTTTAACTTCTAAAGCATAAGATTTTTGTGCCTCTACAAATTTGTCATGCTCTTCATACAAAAGGTCCTCTTGTTTTTCTAAGAGTCTATCTTTTTCATTCAAGGCATCAATCAATTCATTAATTTTATCTACTTTAGTTCTATCCAATCCCTTGAACAAACTAGAGTAATCTATTTCATCATCACTAGACTCATCATCACTGGAAGAATCATAAGTGACATTGTTTTGATTACATACCTTCTTCTCCCTTGCCATAAGGCATGTGTGACGCTCGTTGGGGAAGAGGGATGACTTGTTGAAGGCAGTGGCGGCGAGTCCTTCATTGTCGGAGTCGGAGGAGGAGCAATCCGAATCCCACTCCTTTCCGATATGTGCCTCGCCCTTGGCCTTCTTGTAATGCTTCTTCTTTTCCCTCTTGCTCCCGTGTTCCTGGTCACTATCATTGTCGGGACAGTTAGCAATAAAATGACCAAGCTTACCGCATTTGAAGCATGATCGCTTTCCCTTGGTCTTAGTCTTGCTTGGCTGTCCCTTGCGACCTTTTAGTGCCGTCTTGAATCTTTTGATGATGAGGGCCATCTCTTCATCATTAAGACCGGCCGCCTCAATTTTCGCCACCTTGCTGGGTAGTGCCTCCTTGCTCCTTGTTGCCTTGAGAGCAATGGGTTGAGGCTCATGGATTGGGCCATTCAACGCGTCGTCCACATACCTCGCCTCCTTAATCATCATTCGGCCGCTTACAAATTTTCCAAGAATTTCTTCTGGCGACATCTTGATGTACCTAGGATTTTCACGAATATTGTTTACCAAGTGAGGATCAAGAACGGTAAATGACCTTAGCATTAGGCGGACGACGTCGTGATCCGTCCATCGCGTGCTTCCGTAGCTCCTTATTTTGTTGATAAGGATCTTGAGCCGGTTATATGTTTGTGTCGGCTCCTCGCCCCTTATCATCGCGAATCGTCCGAGCTCGCCCTCCACCAACTCCATCTTGGTGAGTAAGGTGACATCATTTCCCTCATGAGAGATCTTGAGGGTGTCCCAAATCTGCTTGGCATTGTCCAAGCCGCTCACCTTGTGATACTCATCCCTGCACAAAGAGGCTAGCAACACAGTAGTAGCTTGTGCATTTTTATGGATCTGTTCATTTATAAACGAAGGGCTATCCGAGCTATCAAATTTCATTCCACTTTCCAAAATCTCCCAAATGCTTGGATGGAGAGAAAATAGGTGAGTACGCATTTTGTGACTCCAAAATCCGTAGTCCTCTCCATCAAAGTGAGGAGGCTTGCCAAGTGGAATGGGGAGTAAATGAGCATTTGAGCTATGCGGAATGCGCGAATAATCAAAAGAAAAGTTTGAGTTAACCGTCTTTTGTTTGTCATAGTCGTTGTCGTTGTTGTCCTTTTGGGAAGAGGAAGATTCGTCGCTGTCGTCGTAGTAGACGATCTCCTTGATGCGCCTTGTCTTCTTCTTCTTCCCTTCCTTCCGTCTATGGCCCGAGCCGGAGTCGGTAGGCTTGTCATCTTTGGGCTCGTTGACGAAGGACTCCTTCTCCTTGTCGTTGATCACGATTCCCTTCCCCTTAGGATCCATCTCTTCGGGCGGCTAGTCCCTTTCTTGAAGAGAACGGCTCTGATACCAATTGAGAGCACCTAGAGGGGGGGTGAATAGGTGATCCTGTGAAACTTAAACTTATAGCCACAAAAACTTGTTAAGTGTTAGCACAATAATTGCCAAGTGGCTAGACAGGAGTCTCAACAAAACACAATACCACAAGAAATCAAACACAGAGATGACACAGTGGTTTATCCCGTGGTTCGGCCAAGACCAACGCTTGCCTACTCCACGTTGTGGCGTCCCAATGGATGAGGGTTGCACTCAACCCCTCTCAAGCGGTCCAAAGACCAACTTGAATACCACGGTGTTTTGCTTTGCCTTTCAATATCCCGTTTGCGAGGAATCTCCACAACTTGGAGCCTCTCGCCCTTACACTTGTGATTCACAAAGAAATACGGAGTAAGGGAGAAACTAGCAACACACACAAGACTCAAAATCAGAGCAACAACACGCACACAAGTCGCAACAAGAGCTCGCAACACAACTCAATGAGTTCCCAACTCAACAAGAGCTCTAGATGCTATCACAATGAACCAAATGCGCGGAATCGATGTCTTGGTGCTTAGGAATGTTGTAGGAATGCTTGGTGTCCTCCTCCATGCGCCTAGGGGTCCCTTTTATAGCCCCAAGGCAGCTAGGAGCCGTTGAGAACAAATCTGGAAGGCCATCCTTGCCTTCTGTCGTCGGGTGCACCGGACAGTCCGGTGCACACCGGACACTGTCCGGTGCCCGATTCCATTCCTTAAATGACGAAGCCGACCGTTGACTGACTTGGAGCCGTTGGCGCACCGGACATGTCCGGTGCACACCGGACAGTCCGGTGCCCCCTTCTAGCCGTTGGCTCGGCCACGTGTCCCGCGCAGATCGCGCGGCCGACCGTTGGCCCGGCCGACCGTTGGCTCACCGGACAGTCCGGTGCACACCGGACAGTCCGGTGAATTTTAGCCGTACGCCGTCGGCGAATTCCCGAGAGCGACCAGTTCGCCCGAGTTAGTCTGGCGCACCGGACACTGTCCGGTGCACCACCGGACAGTCCGGTGCTCCAGACCGAACAGCCTTTTGGCTGTACACAGCCAACTTTTCTTTGACTCGATTTCTCCTGTTTCAAGCACTTAGACACAATACATTAGTCTTCAAAACAATGTACTAAGGCTTAGAAACATACCTTAACTCTTGATTTGTACTTTGTCCATCCATGAGCATAAATTCACATTTAAGCACTTGTGTTGGCACACAATCACCAAAATACTTAGAAATGGCCCAAAGGCACATTTCCCTTTCAGAGAACCTAGGCACCTGAGGGCACATGCGTCCTTAATCCTTGACGCTGGGCACTCAGACACCTATAAATACCCCTGTACAGTGCCCTTGAGAGGCCAGATTAACAGAGCTTTTGCCATCTCGAACTGAAACCTTGTTTATGTTGTTCTCACTCCCCCGTTGGATCAACTTGCTCGGGAGAGTAAGTTCCAACATTTGGCGCCCACCATTCGTGCTACGAAAAAACACCCGCGATGGCACCCAAGAGAGCTACCTCGAAGGCTGACGAGGCTGCGAAGGCAGCACTGCTGGCCGAGAAAAAGGGCAAGACCCTAATCGACACCACTCACCAAGAGGCCTGTGAAGACGACGCACTCAGCAAGAGGCAGCGCAATGAGCAACCCACTCCCGAAGGCAGTCTCCGCACCTGCAGCTCTGGAGGACAACCACACCAACCCCCAGGCTTCGCTCCACCAGAGGGCGCGGACGCCACCGAGGACGGCGAAGTCATCGGCGTCTTGGCAGAAGAACAACTACAACTGTGTGCCTTGCGCATCAAGAACCGCAACCTCCAGAAGCAAAAAGAGATCCTCGAGGCCAAGCGCCAACGCGTGTCCGCACAAGCCAAGGTGCGACAGATGATACGCGACGAAGAGCAGAAGGCTCAGGAGCTTGGACAAGAGATCGCCCTCATGCAGAGCGAAGGCCAACTCGGCCTGCAACACGACCCACCCCTCCAACAGCACGCACAAATCGAAGACCTGTTCATCCCTCAGCGTGGACACGTCGTCCCACACGTCGCGGCATTCCAAGGCGTCAACTATCTTGACGAGCGAAGTCCCCTGGCGCCTCACCTGCAGGTGTCACCTTGGCCCGCCAACTTCAGGGCAGGGACCTATCCCAAGTACAACGGCAGCACTGACCCAGCACAGTACATCATGAGCTATCAGGTCGCCGTTGCATCATCCGGAGGGGACGACACCACGATGGCCAAGTCATTTATCAATGCCCTCGATGGCCCAGCCCTCACCTGGTACACCAGGTTGCCGCCAATGTCCATCGACTCCTGGAGAAGTCTCCGGGACAAATTCTTGCTCAACTTCCAAGGGTACCGCCCAGACACTGACGCTCTGGCCGAACTTTCACTCTGCAAGCAGCTGGAAAAAGAGACTCTGCGGGAGTACTACCGCAGGTTTCTGACCCTCAGGTCACAACTGCCTTCGGTCGATGACCAAATCGCCATCCACTACGCCATCAGTGGCCTTCGGGCCGGCGTCCTTTACAGCCATTGCATCAGGGATCCGCCCAAGAACCTCCAGGAGTTGTATCAGCTATTTGAAAAATATGCCAGATCCGAAGAGCTCCACTAGCGCAAGGTCGAGTCTCAGAGGAAACCCAAAGACACTCCACAGTCCAGCCGCACGTGGACGAGGCCGTCGCAGCCAGACTCCGGTCGGGACGGCCGCAATCAGCAACAGGTGCACAACATCGCCAACCAGCACCCCACTCACGAGGCCCCTCGCCGCCAGGAGTATCCCCCCAGGGCCACGGGAACGGAACTCGTGGTCGGGGCCGGGGACGTGCGCAGCAGCAGCGCAGATTTTACTGTCTGTTCCACGGCGAAGACTGCGCCTACCAGACTAGAGACTGCCCAGAGACGAAGGCCACCAGAGACAGGATGGCACGGGCCCAACCAGCCGACAACCCTAGAGTTGTCGCGCACACATACCAGCAACCCCCTCCACCATACATCCATGGCCCCGCTCCGCATCCACCGCACCACGCATACCAACACCACAAGGAGGTACAAATCGTACCTCCCCCACCCCAACCTCCACACCAGCAACAACAAAACATCCATCACCCCCACGCCCCAAAGCAGGAGGACTTCGCCGATCAGCCGTATCGCGGAGTCATTCATATGATCACCGGGGCGTCCAGCGCTGACTTCGACACAAAGCGGCAAAAGAGGGACCATTACCGCAGCATCAACCACGTCGCTGTCACAGGCCCAGTGGTGCAGGCAAAATGGTCCCATGTGCCACTCACCTTCGACGCCCGAGACGTCGATCTGCGCAGCGCACCCCACATCGACGCCATGGTTATCAACTGCAGCATAGCAGGCTGGGACCTACATAAAGTCTTAGTCGACAACGGTAGCCAGGCGGATATTATCTTCCTTCATGCCTTTGATCGCATGGGCATAAGCCACAGCCTGCTCAAGCCTTCGGACAACCCGCTATACGACTTCGGCGGCAAGGGCACCTTCCCTGTCGGCAAAATAGAATTACCTCTCTCCTTCGATGTAGCACCCAATGCCCGAAGTGAGCAAGTCACATTCGACATCGCCGACATGTTGTACCCATACAACGCCATAATGGGCCGGGGCTCCATCAACAAGTTTGAGGCAGCCATTCATGGACTTTACCTGTGCATGAAGATACCAGGTCCGCTAGGCGCCATCACGGTCTACGGCAACTAGCATGCTGCGCGAAACATAGAACGAGACTTCGTCCCCGGACAAAGGAACGTGCACTTCCTCACGGCCCAGCACGAGGTCCCCGCGTCGGCCAGCCCAGCTGACAAAGAGCACGACAAAGTACAACTGCAGAGCAACGACGGGACCAAGACTGTTCCCCTCGACCAGGCCACGCCCAAGCAGACGGTCACCATCAGCGAAGACCTCACTTCACATGATGAGGAGAAACTCCTCTGCTGCCTGTCCAAGAATAAAGACGTCTTCGCCTGGTCCGCCCTCGACCTAGTCGGAGTCAGTCGCTCCATCATCGAACACAGCTTGGGAATTGACCCTTCGGTAAGGCCGAAGAAACAGCGGCTGCGCAAGATGTCCGATGAGAAGACAGAAGCCGCCAAGGCCGAGGTACATCGCCTACTGGAGGCCAAATTTATCGAGCCAATCGCCTACCCTACATGGCTCGCCAACGTAGTGATGGTGCAGAAGAAGAACGTCAAATGGCGAATGTGTATCGACTTCACTAGTCTTAACAAGGCATGCCCCAAGGACAACTTCCCGCTGCCTCGGATCGACAAAATCGTGGATAGTGCGGCTGGGTGTGAAGTCATGTCACTCCTCGATTGCTTCTCCGGCTACCATCAAATATACATGAAGGAGGAGGACAAGGCAAGCACCAGCTTCATAACACCCTTCGGCGCGTATTGCTTCATCAGAATGCCGGAGGGACTCAAGAACGCCGGGTCCACTTTCTCTCGGCTCACCAAAACGGTGCTCGAGGGCCAAGTCGGCAGGAATATATTCACGTACGTGGACGACATTGTCGTGGCCAGCAGAAGCAAGGAAGACCATCTGGCTGACCTCGCCGAAACGTTTGCGAACATGCGGGACGCAAGACTTCGCCTGAACTCAGAAAAGTGTGTTTTTGGTGTTCGCCAGGGGAAAATCTTGGGCTACCTGGTGTCACACCGTGGGATTGAAGCCAATCCAACCAAAATCCAGGCTATCATCAATATGACGCCCCCGCAATCAGCCAGAGATGTGCAACGACTGATAGACAGGTTGGCTGCCCTCAACAGATTCATCTCCAAATCCGCAGAGCGAAGCCTCCCTTTCCTCAAAACACTCTGTGGCGCAAAAGACTTCGCATGGGGACCAGAGCAGGCAGCGGCCTTCGCTTTGTTGAAGCAGTACCTGTCAGAATTGGCCATTCTTACAAGCCCCGACCCCTCGTTACCCCTATTGCTCTACGTCGCGGCTTCGCCGCATGCGGTCAGCGCAGCGCTGATTCAAGAGCAGAGCAGAGAGGGCACGACCAGGCAATGCCCAGTTTATTATGTCTCCGAAGTACTTACGACATCCAAATGTAATATGACGGAGCTAGAAAAAATAGCCTATGCAGTTGTTATGGCCTCGCGCAAATTGCGCCATTATTTCGAAGCATTCAAGGTTCGAGTTACCTCAGATAGGGGACTCGGCGAATTAATCAGAAACCCGGAGGCTTTAGTCCGGATTGCCAAATGGGCAGCCGAACTCTCCGGCTATCACATCACATTTGAATCCAGGACAGCCATCAAGTCACAAGTCCTAGCAGACTTCGTCGTCGACTGGACTGGGCCAATAACACAGCCGGACCCGTCCGTAGAGAAGGTGTGGACAATCCATTGCGACGGTGCATGGTGCCATGCGGGGGCAGGCGCCGCTGCAGTCATTACTTCACCCACAGGGGTCAAGCAGAGATACGCAACACGCCTCAGCTTTGCCTTGGAGTCTGACAGATGCACTAACAACGTAGTAGAGTATGAAGCTGTCATCCTCGGCCTTCGCAAGCTAAGGGCCCTTGGCGTCACCACCTGCATCATCAGAACAGACTCTAAGGTAGTGGTCGGCCAAGTTGAGAAAGACTATGCAGCGATGGACCCCGCACTTACGCAGTACCTCGTAGCCATCCGTAGCCTCGAGAGGCAATTCAAAGGTTTCACCTTACAGCATGTGGACCGTGCCAAGAACGAGGAGCCCGACGCGTTGGCCAAGGCAGCCGCCCGAGGCGAGGCCCTGCCCTCCGACGTATTTTACCATGTCCTCGGCATGCCAGCCGTCCGCAGCCCAGAGGGGCTCCAAATAACCAATGATAGCGAAGGCCACCGCATAGTCAACCTTATCATGACCGAAGACTGGCGGGCACCAATAACCCTATTCCTGCAGGGGTACTATCATCCAACCGACATCAATGAGGCCAAGCGCCTCAAACACCGAAGCCAGGACTTTGCACTAATTGAAGGACAACTTTACAAGAAGGGGGTCAGTCAACCCATGCTTAAATTTGTCACCGAGACCGAAGGCGTCCAAATTTTGCGCGAAGTCCACAGCGGGACTTGTGGCTCTCACGCAGGGCCCAGGGCGCTAGCCGCAAAGGTAATCCGTCAAGGTTTCTACTGGCCCGCCATGATCTGCGCCGCAAATCGGGTCACAAGGTCATGCGAAGCTTGCCAGAAATTTTCTCCACGATCGGGAAGCCCTTCGTAGTTCACGAAGCTAATCGCCCACACATGGCCTCTTCAGCGCTGGGGCCTGGACATCGTCGGGCCCCTACCCACGGCTCAGGGGAACCTCAAGTTCACCTTCGTCGCTGTCGAATATTTTACCAAATGGATCGAGGCGAGGGCTGTATCCACAATAACATCAAAGACTGCCCAGAAATTCTTCTGGCAAAACATTGTTTGCCGCTTCGGAGTCCCGTCCGAACTCACAGTTGATAATGGCAAGCAATTTGACAGCCAAGTCTTCAAGGATTTCTGCTTCTCCATTGGCACCAAGCTTGCCTTCGCCTCAGTATACCACCCGCAGTCCAACGGAGTTGTGGAACGCGCAAATGACAAAATTTTCACAGCTGTCAAGAAGATGCTCCTCGACGATAAAAACGGCAAGTGGCCCGATTTGTTACCTAAAGCGGTCTGGGCATTAAACATGACTGAGTGCAGGGCGACTGGGTTCACCCCTTTCCGCCTTCTATATGGATCGGAGGCCATGACCCCGCAAGAAATAAAACATGGGTCCCCACGGACAGTCCCGTCAGCTGTCCCCGACGTGGACGAGCCCACTTCAAAGGACCTGATCGATGGAGACCGGGTCTTCACACTACAGGCTCTAAACAAATACCAGGCCCAAACAAAAGCATGGCGTGACCACGTAGTCATCCCGCGGGAATTCAGCGAAGGAGACCTCGTACTCGTCCGGACCGCTCGGGCAGAGTCCCGGGGCAAGCTGGAGCCCAAGTGGGAGGGCCCTTTCATCGTCAAGACAAAGGCGTCCCCCAGCGCGTACAGGCTCGCGACGCCATCCGGCGAAGAATTGGAGCATTCCTGGAACATTGATAATCTCCGCAAAATTTTTGTTTGACTACTCGGGGCCAGCTCGCCCTTGTAATTCGCACAACAATTTTATTCTTGCCCGCACTCTTTTCCTCCCGGGGGGGTGAGGTTTTTAACGAGGCGGAGCCATGTAATATACAAGCGAAAAATCCCCCGCAAAAATCTAAGTCAAAAAAAGACCGCGTCGACGTTCTTCAACATTCGACCAATACAAAGTCACCGCGAGGGGCAGCGCTAGCTACCCTCGCGTGCGACACTCCGTGCAAAAGTCGCCTAAGGGTGCAGCCGGACTAGCACAACAAGTGCGCAAAATCGAAGTCTTCTTCAAAAGACTAACCGTGCAAAAGTTGCCTAAGGGTGCAGCCGGACTAGCACAACAAGTGCGCAAGATCGAAGTCTTCCTCAAAAGACTATCCGTGCAAAAGTCGCCTAAGGGTGCAGCCGAACTAGCACAACAAGTGCGCAAAATCGAAGTCTTCCTCAAAAGACTATCCGTGCAAAAGTTGCCTAAGGGTGCAGCCGGACTAGCTCAACAAGCGCGCCAAAACGCAAGAGCATTACATCCGTGCAGTCTACACCAAGAAACTGTCCGCGCACAGACCAACTACAAGGCGCAGCCGGACCAACGTAATAAATATGCCAGACCAATCGCACAACGACCCTATGGACATAGCCGGATGCGCGAAGACGCACAACCTCATCACACAAACTATAGATACACACGTACAGCGAGGGCATCACACCTTACATTGGTTCAACCTTCGGAATGATTCCCATCTCCCTATAGTTAAAAAGCATTATCCTAAGCTCCTCACCCTCAAAAAGACTTCGCAACTCCCCCTCACCTAAACTCACCCCAACCGGCGAGGACAACAATTCCCGCTTGCCAGCCCTGCCCACACGAAGCCGACCGCCATCAACTTCACTCACTCTACGCTTCGCCACCGCCCTTCGCCGCCTACGCCCAGCACTCGAACCAGGCAAAATGCCAACATCCGCACCGCGCGGAGAAGCCTCCGCCGCAGCCACATCCAAGGCCGCAAAGTAATCCAAGTCCTCATCCGAAGACTCTTCCGTCCACTCAACCGAACTCCCAGAGTCATCAAAATTGGAAAACTTAGACGTAGACTCATCTGATTCATTCCCAGCGACCACGGTCGAAGCCGCCACAAAATTAGTAGTAGCAGTTGCGTGCGTAGGCCCAAAATCCTGAACCTGCGCAGCAACCAAGGTTCAGTAACATAGACAAAATTCTCTAACTACCCCACACCCACTAAGCCACCTGCGAAGACCCAGCCGCCGCCATGGGATCCTCCGTTGTCGTTTCCGTCGCCGCCTTCGGGGGACCCTCCGTTGCCAGCTCCGTCGCCGCCTTCGGGACATCCGCCACCCTCGGCACAGCGGTTGGTGACGAACCACCGCCAGACACAGTAGCCGCAGGGGCAACGTGGGAGCCTTCACCGGTTTCCGGGGGCGGTGCCGGGTCGACCTCAGCCTCAGCCTCCACCGGGTTGGCCTCCGCGTCGGGCCGCGCGCTGTTCAGGGGTCCGAAGTCCTCCACGACCTCGGCACGCGCCGCCTACAACACATCACACCAATTCAGCAAACCCACGTATACCCACATCCAGCGACATTAAACAAAAGACAAACTTTACCTGATCCCTCGCCCGGTTGGACCGCTCCCTAACCACCTCCCGACCGTGGGGGCCCCACATCCGGTCGAAGAGGGCCCCCGCGGAGTCCTTCACCACAGGGTCTTCGACCTTAAAAATCTCGCGCCCAAAATCTTCATCAGATCGGTCGAAGACCTCATAGTGGCTGCACCCCTCGCGGGACAGCGCGTTCATCGCCTCTTCGTAGGTGACGAGAGAGGCAAAGCACATAAATCCCTCCACAATGGTCGGGAGCGCCAACAATTCCTCTTGCAGCCACTCGAGGAAGCGAAGGCCCGCCTCTCGGTCGGGCACTTCGAAGTCAGCAGTCCGCGCGCCCAGCTCGCGGTATGAGTCCACGAGCTGCTTGCGCGTCCGCTCAACTTCCGAGCGCGCAGAGGCCTCGGCCCTCTCCATGCGGGCCTGCAGAGCGTTATGCCGCACCTCCCATTCCTCGGCGCGCTGGCTGGCAAGACTCCCCTCCACCCGTGCCAGATTGGCCTCCGCCTGCGCCTTGGCAAGGGCCTGGTTGGCCTCCCTCCTCTCCTCCACCAGCTGGCGCCGAAGGCCCGTCCTCTCGCCCTCCAGGGCGGCCACCTTTTCCGCCAGCTTGCCGCACTTGCTATCCGCGGCCGACTTTTCCCGGACAGCGTCAGCATGCTGCGCTCGAAGCCTCTCGACCGCAGCAGAGACATCTGCAGTAAGGACCCCCGACGCCACGCGGTCGGTGAAGTCGGCCGCCTAACAGACACACATGAGACCACAATCTCCATAAAAGCGGTAAAAACCGAAGTCCAGCTCAACTTACTTGACTTAGCCGCTGTGACGCCTCCCTCAGCCGGCGGGACACAGTGCCCGCTTCGTCCTTGATGTTAGTGAGCACCAAAATCTCACCACCAGCGCTGAGAGCGCTACCGGTCACCGTGGTAGACACCGTGGTCGCCACCGCAGGCGGAACAACAGCAAGTTGCCCTTCGCCCGATCTTGCAACGCATCAACAGTCAAAAAAAAGAAAGAGAAGAAACTTACCAACGAGATAGTCATCCACGCTAATATTTGTGTCGAAGTCGGCAACGCGTTTCCCCGGCGAAGGCAATTCCCGGACCTTCGCCGCTCCTTCCGGGGCAGACTTGGTTCCGCCGGCGCCGGGCGCCTTCGCGCCCTCCGGCACCTTGCTGGACCCAGGGGCGGCCAGCTTAGCCGCCACCGCCGGCTGGCTACCGCCGGGGATGGTAGCTTTCGCAGTCCCCCGCGCCCTCTTTGGTCTGGCTTCGGGGAGCCTGATGACCGACTGACGTTTCTGCGCGGCATCTTGGCGATCCTTGTTCATCACTGCCGACACAACAGCATCAATATTTCGCCCGTAAGGAAACACTCTCAAGTCACGAGCCATGCGAGACGTAAAGAAGTCTTCGCCGGCCGCGCGGGGCATAGGAACATTCTTAGGCCATCGACCCCTGGTAACCTCCAGCATCCGCACCGAAGACTCCCGGAGCTCGGGCGAAGACATCCTTCCCTCGGGGGCCGCACATGTCCCCATTAACTCCATAGCAAAACTATCGGAGACCCCCAGTTCTCCCTTCATAGTACCTAGCTTCCTCTTCTTAGCGGATGGGGCGGCCTCCGGTGCAGGGTCGTCTTCAGTCTCAGCCGCCGGTTTTTTTCCCGCGACGGTCGACAACATCTTGCCCGGGGTAACCACCATACGGCAAACAATTCAACTCGAAGACCCTATTCAGGCGGCCATTGGATCCACGTATATCCCAACTCCGCTGGGCCTCCGTCTTTGGCACGTAGCGACCAACAATCCGCACCGCCCCATCCTCCGCCTCACGCACGAACGCGGCGGGATCTCGGCCACGCAAATCCAGTGCGAAGGCAGGACTCCGCACCAGCATCCCGCCGCGGGAAGGCATCTGGCGAGGGCATACTTCGCCCAGCGCCCAGCCATGCGCCAAGGGTCATATCCCATACCCAATAAACTCCTCAACCAGATCGCATCCGCTACTCGTGCGGGCCACGCACCGAAGGGCCCCCTCGTCTCCATCCTCCTCCACTACCTCATACTGCGGGTACGCTGAGTAATGATGCGAACACATGATGGCCATGGGGAGCCCTGGATGGTCTTCGACGACGCCTTCGGCAACGTGAAACCAAAATTCCCACCAGTTGCCCCATTTATTGCGGGCGCAGGGAACCAACTCAACGACTTCCATCGAAGTCTTGCCGGTCTTCGGCGTAAATGTGCAGGATCCAAATTGAGCAATCTTATTTCCGATTTTTCTTTTCTGCCAATGCAGACAATAATACTTCGCGAAGACTTCGACCGAGGGCTGCCTGCCGTACGAAGTCGTTGTCCAGACATATTTTGCCAGGGCCAACACGGCATTCGGCGTCAGCTGGTGGACCTGGACGTCGAATTTACGCAGCACTTCTCCCACAAATCGATGTGCGGGCACACGAACGCCAGCGGCGAAAAAAGTCTCGAAGACGACCAACTCGCCTTCCGGCTCGGGGACCTCCTCTTTCCCCGGGACACGTGCCACTCCGCCGCCAAAATACCCAAGCTGTTGCATGTCCTGCACACGAACCGAGGACATCCGCGATGCACCGAATTCCACCGTGTCGCCGGTGCGCAACTCCTCCGCCGCCACATTGCTCAGCGTCTCCTCGGACGACGCGCCGGCCGGCGGTGTATCGACAGCAGAAGAGGAAGAGGACGACATGGCTACGTACCGTCGGCGGCGACGGGCGGTCTGCTTCACACGGGCCAGATCTCCGACGGGCAAGAGCAAGGAGGGCAGACGAGCAGCGAGCGGTTCGAGAAGGAAGTTAGGGTTTTCGCGGAGCGCGGAAAGATAAAGTTCAAAACGCACCGCCCCCTGCCCCCTTTTAGACACGGGGCGCGGCGCTTCGGGAAACCCGCAATCCAACAGTACGGCGTCAATTAACGGTCATGTCAAAAAACCCCGCGGAACCACTTCGAGCGAGGGCAGCGTCTCCACCATCTAGCGACGCCTTCGGCACCAGATGACTTGGTCGAACTGGTCCCTCGGAGGGCAAATGTTGGGGCGAAGGCGAAGACGCTACCCTTCGCTCGATGCCTTCGCCAGTCTCGCTGCGCCAACGGAGACGACAACTGGCAGTCTTCGCTCTTCGTCTGGTACACCTAAGGACGAAGACCTATGGCGAGGTCGCCCCATCCCGCGGCGTCGCCCAACACTGGAGCCCACGGGCAATCCGGCCCGTCATAACGGGCCCCGCGCTATCACTGCGCAGTACGAGCCTCAATTGTAAAGGCTTTTCTGTTATTACAGTCTGTAACCCTGCCTTAATGAGAATATTCCAGGGAGAACCTAGGCACCTGAGGGCACATGCGTCCTTAATCCTTGACGCTGGGCACTCAGACACCTATAAATACCCCTGTATAGTGCCCTTGAGAGGCCAGATTAACAGAGCTTTTGCCATCTCGAACTGAAACCTTGTTTACGTTGTTCTCACTCCCCCGTTGGATCAACTTGCTCGGGAGAGTAAGTTCCAACACACCTTTAAACCCTCGTGATACCTATGCCCTTGCCCACATGCTTACTTTTGAACCTACCCTTTAAAGCCACCTCTTTTCTGTCCCTGTTCGAGGGTAATGCCTCACCCACTTCACCATTGATTGCTCCCCCTTCTTTGACACCTTGCAAGTTTTGTCTGAAATACACCCCTTCATGAGTGTTTGCCTGTTATCACCTTAACCCTTGTCATTCCTCGATCTTTACCTTGATGCATATCATGTATCCGTATTTTAAAGCCCCCTCTCCCGTTTCAGTTCAAGAGTGTTGTCTTACCCCTCCTCGCTCTTGTTCGTTCCCTATTCCTCTATCGTGTTGCAAGTTTTGTTTTAACTCGATCTGTTGGTGTGCTTTTCCTTGTTACCTCTTGTACCTTTGTAATCACTGGATCTTTCCATGATGCTCATCTTACGCCTACCTTTTGGATTATCATCTTTCCCATCTCGATTTGAAAATGGTGTTTACCTACCCTGCCCTTGGTGGCATTTTCTCCCTTGTCGATTCCAATCCTTGCTTTAGCTCCATCCTTTATTATGCTCATGCCCCTACCCTCCATGTCTTATTATTCCCCTTAGCTTTTGATGGCCTTAACGTAGTTTCCCTTTTTAAGGAAAGACCACCATTTAATTAAAAGTTACGTATAGCAACGAGATGTTTGTTGTTGTATGCTTGTGTTGTTTGTTTTTGTGTGATGACTGATTTGCTTCTTTGTGATGAGTGTTGGTGTGTTGTGGCCCTTGGTCCGCAATGACATCTATTTACTAGCTGAGTGCCATAAAGTTAGGTAGTTGGGTACTCTTCCGTCTCTCTCTCTTTAATCCATCTAGGCCTACCTTTTCTACCTATATTCTTTCCTCTTGCACCTATGCAGTTGGCAACCTCCAGCTCCTCTTAATCAATCAAGATCAGAGTCGACAGCATCTTCACCAAGTGCATATCAACGCTCCTGTTAAGGGGGTTAGCTGCTAACCCCAATGAAGACAATGTGATCAACATCAACCAACAAGCACAGAGTGGCGCAACGGAAGCGTGTGTGGGTCCTAACCCACAGGTCCAAGAGATCCTCAAGAACTGCATCAATTGGTCTCGAGCATCCAAAAGTCAAAGCAACAAGTCCGCAAGTTAAGGTTGCAGAGTGAAAGTCAACTCAAGAAAGTCGTGATCAGCCGATGAACCAATCTCATTTTCTTGCTAGCCTCTTCTTGAATCTCGAGGGCGAGATTCTGTTAAGGGGGTTAGATTTGTAACACCCTGAATTTGGGGGTATAAATTTTCTTTTCCTATCCACCAAATTCATGTGTTACCCTCTCTTTCCCTTGATTTTTCTTTTCTTTTCCCTAAATAGCGGGGGATTATTTTGTCTTATATCTACGTGTAAGCCTAGCAAATTAAAACCCTATGAGTGCCTTGATTGTCGCATCATGCTGAAGCATATTTTCACTTTGTTTGATGAGCGAGTTTGTGAAGTATGCGTTTAATTAGGAATTCGATTCAAGGTAGTAGGAAATAGAAAAGGAAGAGAAAATAACAAAATGGAAAAAAACAACAAAGAGGCCCATCATTATCTTTTCTATCTCCCCCTCTCGGCCTGCTTCGGCCCAACCTCTAATTAGCCCCTCTCGGCCGGCCCACACCCCCTCCTCCTCGCGTGGCCCAGTTTCCCTTAGCCTACTCGGCAGCCCAGCGCGCCTGTAATATCCCAAAAAAATGATGACCCAAAAGTTGATCTTCGGTGAGTGGATGTGGGAAAAAGGGTTGTGGGCCGTTGGATGCTGAATCAGAAGTCATCTGAGGCGTCACTTCTTTTCTCCCACAAAATAAACCCTAGGTGGCCACCCCCTTCCCCTTCTTGGCCGCCACCCCCTCCCCTTTCTTGGCCGCCTCACTTTTCCCCCTTGGCTGGCCGCCCCCTCTCCCCCCATTGCAGCAGCCCTCCAATACTTCTTCCTCCCTAGATCTTCCCCCCCCACGCAACAAGGATCGAGAAGAGGAGGAACAAGATGGATTGAAGAGGAAGAGAGGATCAAGGAGATGTGCTACCCCCCATCTCTTGCAGATTTTTCTTAGTGAAAACCCTAGGTAAGGATGGGATCCTTGTTACTCCCTATAATTATGTGCTTTTGGAGGTTGTGGATCATGTGGATTGAAGGATTAGAGGTTGGATTAGGTGTGGGGTTAGGTTTTGATTTCGAATTTAATTTCTGCAGAATGGCAGATTCAATAGTTTCTGTTCATGCCAGTTTTCCGTAGTCTTAGTGGCCTCAAAAAAATAAAAAGTCTATATATGAGTCATAGATAATTTGTAGATCTTTCCGTGGCCGTGAAGAACACCTCAATCGGACATCAGAACAGAAAGTTATGGCAGTTTGATTATAGCAGTTTTTCAGTCTCATAATTCTGTGCAGAATCTGTTCTCTTAAGAGTTAGACAATTTTATCAACATAATTAAACTGTGGGTTGGTAAAAGAAGTTGTAGATAATTTCATAAGCTTTCCAAATTGTTAAAGAGTGCATTCATATGATTTGTGAAACTCCAGTTATTTTTGTTTTACTGTGGCTGTTCCTGTTTGCCTGACAAAAATGAGTGGGTCTGTTCACTGGTGGGTTTCATCTAGTAAATGGCCGAATTGGCTCTTCCCACTATGGAGACTTTTGTAGAGGGATAAACGTTCTTACTTCCAGCAGAATTTCATAATTTTTGGTTCAGTAGTTTGGGAGATATCGAATTTTAAAGTTAACCATACTGCTATCTAAAACAGATTCAGTCAGTTATCTTGTCAGATGTTTTAGAACTTGTAGATGGCAGAATTTAATTATCCATTGAATACTGAAGTTGTAGAGTATTTTGTGTAGATACTCCTAGAGTATTTGTTTGATATCACCGATGTTTTAATTTTAAATATACAAAATTAACAAACAGCGCTGCTGCTGTAAGGCATGTGGTTCAAGGTGGGAGTCTTTCCACTGGGTCTTGGTTTCAAGTGTAGGAGTGTTTTGTTGATTGATGGCAAATGTTTGTGAAATATTTGTACTAAGTTTTATGCCCGCTAGCAGGTGGCTACACTCCAGATCATGTCTAGTACATTTCTTCTTCTTCGATGAAGGCAAGTGAATGTAGCGGTGGTTGCTTCCGTTCTGACCTGTTATTTGTATTGCCTACACTCTAATATTCAGAAGTATTGGATTCTTTCATAATTGGACTCTATGGTGATGCTTTACTTGCTTGCATTATACTGATGCTCAATCATATATTGATGATGATTATGATTCGAGTATGATTTATGAGATTAATTCACACCCTTGAAGGTAATTGAAGTATTATTTGAGGTTGGTATTGTATCTGAAGGTAAATAAAGTATTATTTGAGGTTTGTATTGTATCTGAAGGAAGTGAAGTTTATTGATAAATGCAGCATGCCATATACATTGCATGACTCATTTGCATCTGAAGTTTTGTCGTGACCTATGGTCCGACCGTACCGGTACAATTTAGCATCGTACGTTGCCCGAGGAGGGGTACGATGCGGCTTCATACCCTTAGAGGTATGAAGGCAGAGGACATATGCATTGCATTCATATGCATTCATTGAAGTGATATTTGCAGATGATGTGGTTTTATACCCTCAGAGGTATGAAGATAGAGTACCTACACATTGCATTCCTATGCATACATTGAAGTGATATTTGCAGGTATTGTTGACGCAGGGAAGTGTTATAGAACCTATTGTGGTTGTTCGAGGAAATGAGATGGTATTGGTTATAGTGGGACTACTGAGTTCTATATCTACAAGTATTTCTGATTTTAATTGTGACTCTTTTAAAATGTTGATGAATTCAATTTGTGGTTTAAATATCTCGTCAAAATAATTCGCTTGCTGAGATGTTTCATCTCACTCTTGCATTACTCAATGCAGGTGCTTGTTGCTTATCAAGGGAAGTGGGAAGTAGCAGCACATCCACCTTCACTCTTATAATAACGCTGCTTAGGCGCAGTCATGATTTAATTAGAAGCTTCTTGTCAAAGGATGTTTGTTTCTAACTAGTTGTGTGCACTGGTTAATTTAGCTCATGCCGTTATGGTTATCTTCCCATTGCTAGTAGACTATTAATGTCTATTATGTTTTCTTATCATGATATCTATTTATACTTTGTTGCTTCCCCGTTTATGCAATTTTCAAAGGCGATGCTGTCGAAATTTTATATATGAATGTTAGATGTGTAGTTTAGTAGCATTCTGGGGTGTTTGTGGATCCCGGGGTGTTACAGTTGGTATCAAAGCATAGGCTTTAGATTCTTGGCAATTTGAAGATAAATTTGACACACTTGCACATATAGGAAGGGTATGGGTACAAATATCTTTGATATATATTAATGTCTTTGAAGTGCAGATGACAATAATTTCACCCCTCCCTATTGCTTTATGGTGATGTGGTAAGTTGTTTATGACCTAATGCCTGATATAATTTATCTCTGAATCTTTATATTGTTTTATTAATGCGTTTGATATCGCTAGTCTTTTGTGAGATTGACGTTGTTATTATGCTTGTGATATACAAGTATGCCTATGTTGTTTTCACCATGTTTTTCATGGTTGAGTTTTATTACAATAATATTGTTATATATGCTTCATTGAGGATGTATCTAAGAGGAGTGTGAATTGTGTGTTTTGGGTTACAAGGTAACCATCAATTTGAATTTTAGTTGTGGAGCGGTTGGTGGATAGTTCCAACTATCTTTGCAAAGAATGATTGTTTATGTCGAGAAACCGGTTATGAAAGAAATGAATATTGGTACTTTATATGGATTTTTGGGGGAAGTCTTTCCATAGCCAGAATGGATTACATGTCTCTCTCCTATTGTGTGTTTTAGTTGCCACAAAGCCTAGATGTGGTTTAAAGTGGTTGCCTGTTAGTCATACTAATTGTAGAATAAATCTTTGATTCTCTTGATCCATTGATTATGTATTGATACATTGAGGATCTGATGGTTCCCTTTCCGATGCATGCTTGTGGAGCCATTTTTAGACCACCTATCTATTGGTTTGAAGGAAGTCATTGCCTAGCCTAAAGTTGGTTGGGTGTGGCTAGTCACCTACTCCTAGATGATGTGGTTTTTACATCAGCTTAATATGTTTGTCAAATGTGTGAAGGATTAGGGGTTATTATTGACCTTGTATGTCTGGTACTTTGAGTGCATCGTATGGTAGAATGAAATGTATGTTTCTGAACTACAGTAGATGAAGACTTATGTTATGTGTAGGTTAACCTTACTAGTTTAGATATTTTTCCCTAGTTGAGTTGTTGGATGGAGTATAGTGACATTGGTTAACCAAGTATTGTGTTGTTGTGCTGTCAGTGCTCTTTGTGGAGCTTTTGGCATTTCTTCGATGAAATGTGCCGCGCAGAATGTTATTGGCTTCTTGTTGGATTTATTGCTCCATTAGTTCTATAGATTTTCTCCCTTTTGTGGGGTGCAAAGAATGTTAAATTACATGATTATCTTTTCATGATGGCAAGAATAAGGTTTAGGAAGATTAGGAGTTTTGTTTCAATAGAACTACTTGTTTCGTGGTGCTTTGAGGTGAGGGGTTTGATCTTCTTATACATTCGTCGGGTGGGGATGTTTCACCATTTAATTAAAATTAATTATTGAAGTTGGTAAGGGTTGTGCTTAGTGCATATTACCCCTTCATAAAAGAGTGTTGTCTTAAGACATTGATGTTGATGTATAGTTGCATCCAAATTCGATGGTGTGAAATTGTAGTGTTGATTGCATCTATGACTTGCTTTGAGCTTCATTGCATGTTGTTTCATGCTTGATGTCAGGTCGTGTAGTTTCCTTAAACAATTAGTCCAAGGTAGAAGTTCTTGTGTTAATTAAGACCAATAATGGACCCATGTTTTGAATGGTGGTGCTATATGGGGTACCTTGGATGTTTTGGTTGGAGTGGTTGAATTCGAGGACGAATTCTTTTTAAGGGGGGTAGAGTGTAATATCCCAAAAAATGTTGACCCAAAAGTTGATCTTCGGTGAGTGGATGTGGGAAAAATGGTTGTGGGCCGTTGGATGCTGCATCAGAAGTCATCTGAGGCGTCACTTCTTTTCTCCCACAAAATAAACCCTAGGTGGCCACCCCCTTCCCCTTCTTGGCCGCCACCCCCTCCCCTTTCTTGGCCGCCTCACTTTTCCCCCTTGGCTGGCCGCCCCCTCTCCCCCCATTGCAGCAGCCCTCCAATACTTCTTCCTCCCTAGATCTTCCCCCCCCCCCCCACGCAACAAGGATCGAGAAGAGGAGGAACAAGATGGATTGAAGAGGAAGAGAGGATCAAGGAGATGTGCTACCCCCCATCTCTTGCAGATTTTTCTTAGGGAAAACCCTAGGTAAGGATGAGATCCTTGTTACTCCCTATAATTATGTGCTTTTGGAGGTTGTGGATCATGTGGATTGAAGGATTAGAGGTTGGATTAGGTGTGGGGTTAGGTTTTGATTTCGAATTTAATTTTTGCAGAATGGCAGATTCGACAGTTTCTGTTCATGCCAGTTTTCCGTAGTCTTAGTGGCCTCAAAAAAATAAAAAATCTATATATGAGTCGTAGATAATTTGTAGATCTTTCCGTGGCCGCGAAGAACACCTCAATCGGACTTCAGAACAGAAAGTTATGGCAGTTTGATTATAGCAGTTTTTCAGTCTCATAATTCTGTGCAGAATCTGTTCTGTTAAGAGTTAGGCAATTTTATCAACATAATTAAACTGTGGGTTGGTAAAAGAAGTTGTAGATAATTTCATAAGCTTTCCAGATTGTTAAAGAGTGCATTCATATGATTTGTGAAACTCCAGTTATGTTTGTTTTACTGTGGCTGTTCCTGTTTGCCTGACAAAAATGAGTGGGTCTGTTCACTGGTGGGTTTCATCTAGTAAATGGCCGAATTGGCTCTTCCAACTATGGAGATTTTTGTAGAGGGATAAAAGTTCTTACTTCCAGCAGCATTTCATAATTTTTGGTTCAGTAGTTTGGGAGATATCGAATTTTAAAGTTAACCATACTGCTATCTAAAACAGATTCAGTCAGTTATCTTGTCAGATGTTTTAGAACTTGTAGATGGCAGAATTTAATTATCCATTGAATACTGAAGTTGTAGAGTATTTTGTGTAGATACTCCTAGAGTATTTGTTTGATATCACCGATGTTTTAATTTTAAATATACAAAATTAACAAACAGCGCTGCTGCTGTATGGCATGTGGTTCAGGGTGGGAGTCTTTCCACTGGGTCTTGGTTTCAAGTGTAGGAGTGTTTTGTTGATTGATGGCAAATGTTTGTGAAATATTTGTACTAAGTTTTATGCCCGCTAGCAGGTGGCTACACTCCAGATCATGTCTAGTACATTTCTTCTTCTTCGATGAAGGCAAGTGAATGTAGCGGTGGTTGCTTCCGTTCTGACCTGTTATTTCTATTGCCTACACTCTAATATTCAGAAGTATTGGATTCTTTCATAATTGGACTCTATGGTGATGCTTTACTTGCTTGCATTATACTGATGCTCAATCATATATTGATGATGATTATGATTCGAGTATGATTTATGAGATTAATTCACACCCTTGAAGGTAAATGAAGTATTATTTGAGGTTGGTATTGTATCTGAAGGTAAATAAAGTATTATTTGAGGTTTGTATTGTATCTGAAGGAAGTGAAGTTTATTGATAAATGCAGCATGCCATATACATTGCATGACTCATTTGCATCTGAAGTTTTGTCGTGACCTATGGTCCGACCGTACCGGTACAATTTAGCATCGTACGTTGCCCGAGGAGGGGTACGATGCGGCTTCATACCCTTAGAGGTATGAAGGCAGAGGACATATGCATTGCATTCATATGCATTCATTGAAGTGATATTTGCAGATGATGTGGTTTTATACCCTCAGAGGTATGAAGATAGAGTACCTACACATTGCATTCCTATGCATACATTGAAGTGATATTTGCAGGTATTGTTGACGCAGGGAAGTGTTATAGAACCTATTGTGGTTGTTCGAGGAAATGAGATGGTATTGGTTATAGTGGGACTACTGAGTTCTATATCTACAAGTATTTCTGATTTTAATTGTGACTCTTTTAAAATGTTGATGAATTCAATTTGTGGTTTAAATATCTCGTCAAAATAATTCGCTTGCTGAGATGTTTCATCTCACTCTTGCATTACTCAATGCAGGTGCTTGTTGCTCATCAAGGGAAGTGGGAAGTAGCAGCACATCCACCTTCACTCTTATAATAACACTGCTTAGGCGCAGTCATGATTTAATTAGAAGCTTCTTGTCAAAGGATGTTTGTTTCTAACTAGTTGTGTGCACTGGTTAATTTAGCTCATGCCGTTATGGTTATCTTCCCATTGCTAGCAGACTATTAATGTCTATTATGTTTTTTTATCATGATATCTATTTATACTTTGTTGCTTCCCCGTTTATGCAATTTTCAAAGGCGATGCTGTCGAAATTTTATATACGAATGTTAGATGTGTAGTTTAGTAGCATTCTGGGGTGTTTGTGGATCCCGGGGTGTTACAACGCCTCTCCACCCTCCGGCCCACCTAGCGCCCCACTTCCCGGTCCGCTCCCTTGGCCCACTCGGCCAGGCCAGCACCGCGGCCACAGCCGCCTGCTCCCAACGCGCGCGCGTGGGCAGGACCGCAGCGCTGGCGCTGCCCAGCCACCGCCACTGCCCTGGGCCCACCGGTCAATGCCACAGCTACCCACTATTCCTCTTCCCCAACCACCTGTCCGCTCCTACCGGCACCCACGACGCAAAATCCATCCAAGAGCTTGAAACTTCCCCATTCTTCTCTCCCATTTCAACGCCCAGGCCCCAGGCAACCTGCTCCCTCGCGCAGCAGGCACGGTCTGCGCTGTGCAGCCGGTGGCTCGGTGTAGTCAGCGCGGCCAGCCCACCCAGACCGATGCCGGCCATGGCGTGCGGCGTCCCCTGGCGCGAAGGCGCACCCCCGACGGCGCGGCAACACTAGTACAATTTGGCTCTATACAAGCGGTAGGATTTTTACATCACAGGCGGTTCGGTTAGAAAACCGCCTGTGATGTCCCAGGCGGTTTAGTACGCCTGTGATGTAATAGTATCACAAGCGGTTTTTGTTTAGGACCGCCTGTGATGCTCTATCCTTTTCACAAGCGGACCCTAAGACAAAACCGCCTGTGATTGTAAAATTATGAAAATACAATTTAAATATGAAAATAATTTTAATTTTTAACAGAAATATGCAAATACAATTTAAATGAATTAATATTTAATTTTTAACAATAATATGCAAATACAATTTAAATGAATTATAATAGCACACATAGATAACTAGAGAGATTTTAAATTAATTGGCAACCACAATTCATAGTCGATCATACATGATAACAAATACAATTTGATTCATACAATTTTTCATGAACTACCATTTTTCCGCATGTATGGCTTTAAGTTCTTATCAATTTTCTTTTCCACACGCTTGATTCTATCTGGACCGTTAAAGACGAACATCTCTTCATACTTATTGTATTCCTCATCTTGGTCTCCCACATTCTCAACTCCAACAATTTTTTGCTTTCCAGAAATAACTACATGCATCTTCTCATCTGCTAGATCGAGTACATAGAACACTTGTGCAACACATTCGGCGAGAACCCACGGGTCATCTTTATATCCTACTTTCTTTAAGTCTACCAGTGTGAGTCCGTAGTTATCCACTATCACCCCCACGGGATGGTGTACCCATTGGCACTTAAACAAGGGTATTTTCATGCTTGGGCCATAATCAAGTTCCCATATTTCCTCTATGAATCCAAAATATGTGGTCTTCTGTCCATGTAGGTCAAAAGCATCGATACGAACACCGCTATTTTATGCAACACTTTTCATGTCTTTTGATTTAGTGTAGAATGTGTACCCATTGATGTCATATGCTTGCCATGATGTCACAAAACACGATGGCCCAGAAGCCAAATTCTTCGTTGTTTTCTCATCCGAAGAGTCTCCGAATGGGATGTTTTTGTCCATTAACCATTCGCTGAAACGATGTTTGTGCTCCCTCATGATCCAGTCCTCTGTGCGGTTCTGATTTTCTTTACAAAGCTCATTCAGGTGTTCCTCTATGTAAGGCTCGGCTATCGTGAGATGTTGTAGTACACTACCATGAGCACAATGTACTAGCTTGTAATCCTCAACGCGAAAAGTTTTCTTGCCCATTCTCCCTCTCCCACATAGTTTACCCTCATGTTTAGGTACAGGCACACCTATCATTGTTCCGTCACTGATGTAATCTATACAGCTCTCAATCACTTCTTCTGTAGTGTATCCCTCCATGATTGAACCCTCTGGGTGAGCGCGATTTCGCACATAACCTTTTAATACTCCCAGGTATCGCTCCAACTGAAACACATGATGTAAATATAGTGGCCCTAATATTTTTATCTGATCCACGAGATGTATGATTAGGTGTACTTGCATATCAAAAAATGATGGAGGAAAACACATTTCAAGCTTGCACATAGTCTCGATGATGTATGCCTTTAGATAGTCCAAGTCTTCTAAAGCTATTACTTTTTGTGAAACCGCATTGAAAAAGTAACACAAGCGTGTGATGACAACTTTGACATGCTCTGTTTTGAGGGCTCTTACCGCAATTGGGAGGAACACCGTCATCATCACATGGCAGTCATGAGAGTTGTAGCCAAATAGAGACAAGTCCTTCATCCTGACTAGTCTGCTGATATTGGATGAGAAACCTGTGGGCACTTTGACCCCACGCAAACATTTGCAAATCTTTGTTCTCTCCTCAACTGACAAGTTGTAGCTAGCTGGGGGGAGGTAAGGCTTCCCTTTGCCACTATCCACTGGATGAAGTTCCGGTCTGATTTGAAGATCTACTAGATCATTGCGTGATTTAAGTCCGTCTTTTGTCTTACTCGGCATGCCCAACAAGGTTCCAATGATGCTGTCAAAAACATTTTTTGTTACATGCATCAAATCAATGCTGTGGCAAATTTCCATATCCTTCCAGTATGGGAGGTACTTGAAAAATATTGATTGCTTCTTGAAAGTTGTGTAAGTTGAAGGGTCAGTTCTCTTTCTCTTTTCTCCTTTGTTTTTTCCCTTTCCGAATACAACATGAATGTTCTTTACAATTTCAAAAACAAGTTTCCCACTATAAGGCTTTGGTGCACCTTCACTTTCCAGTTGATTGTTAAATTCCTCTTTCATCTTTCGGTACTTATGCTGCTTCATCAAGAACCGTCTGTGTCCCATGAACACCAACTTCTTGGATGATTTAAGGTACATGGAAGCAGTTCCATCGACGCACACTACACAACCATTCTTTCCTTTAGTCTTTTGCCCTGATAGTGTGGCGCCACCGGGAGAATCATGGATGGTAACAAATATAATTGCTCTTAAGTTGAAATACTCACGGCAATACTCATCCCATATTCTAACTCCTTCATTCCAGAGCTTTGTCATATCTTCCATAAGAGGTTCTAGGAACACATCAATATCAACACCAGCTGATTTCGGACCTTGAATAAGAATAGTCAACATAATATACTTTCTTTTGTGACACAGCCATGATGGAAGGTTGTACATCGTTAAAGTCACGGGCCAGGTGCTATGTACACTTCTTTTTTCACCAAATGGATTCATTCCGTCTGTACCCAAAGCAAATCTTACATTTCTGGTTTCTTTGGCAAACTCAGGATACATAAGATCGAAATTTTTCCATTGTGATGCATCAGCAGGGTGTCGAATCTGTTTGTTATTCTGCTTGCGATTTTCAGCATGCCAACGCATAAGCTCAGCCTCCCTAGGGTTTGAGAACAAACGTTTTAAGCGATCAATTACTGGAAGATACCACATCACCAAAGCTGGGTTCTTTGACTTCTTTTTCCCATCCATGTCATCAAAAGTGTCATCGTCACTTTCAGGTCCAATAGTGGATTTCTTGTTTTTATTTTTCTTCGGGAATTTTTTTACACAGTCTTGATTGTAGCTCTTCTTGTATCGACTGACATTGCAAACTGGGCATCTTGATGCGTTCTCAAAATCGCCACGATACAGAATACAATGGTTCAGACATGCATGAATTTTTTGCACACCCAGAGCTATGGGAGATATAAGCTTCTTCGCTTTATAAGTGCTTGTTGGTAGTTTGTTGGGTTTTGGTAGTAATTGAGACAGAAAATTCAAAAGATCTGTGAAGCTAGTATCAGACCATCCGGCGCTAGCCTTCAACTTCAGAAGTTCTAGAACTGTACGCAGTGTAGTAAACTCTTTGTCACAACCCTTTGATTCATCATATAAAGGTTCTTTTGAGGCACTTTCCAGTCCCTCCATTTTAGATAGCCCTTTCTGCGATCCCACAGAACTTAACATTTCTGGTTCCATATGGCGCAACATCTCTTCACAATCAAATTCTTCAAATTCTTGATTAGCATCCACATTATCCACTTCACCATCAACTTTAAGATCTAAAATTCCGACAACTCTCTCGTCATTACCAGGCACTTCACACGGATCCAACTCACCATGTTCTGACCATATCGTGTAATTGTTTTTAAACCCTCTTTTTAGCAGATGTGATTGGATTACTCCTATATCTCTCCAAGCTATCTTATTATCACAATCGATGCACGGACATAATATCTCCTTGCTCTTTCGCAAATTCGCGTGCTTGTTGGCCGCTTCAATAAAGCTTCTCAAATTTCGAATGTACGACGGATGTGGTCTTGGCACATTGTACATCCAACCTCGGTCCGCCATTACCTATCCCTATATTGATTAACGTCAATATCGAGATGTAACATGAAAAAATAAATGTTCATGAAAGTGAAACAAGATCATATCGAGATGTACCTAGTACATGAGACAAAATTTTTTAAAATATCCCTAATTAATTGAATTTAATCCCTAAATCATGAACGAATTAATGTGCATGAAAATGAAACAAGATTGCAGCAATATAGGTACCTTGAGGTGAGACAACTCTTCAAAAAAATCTTTAAATTAGATCAACTACAAGT
This sequence comes from Zea luxurians, assembly GCA_029449295.1. NCBI lineage: Eukaryota > Viridiplantae > Streptophyta > Magnoliopsida > Poales > Poaceae > Zea > Zea luxurians. Next base: position 9,097,318 of record JAOPSE010000040.1, read on the forward strand.
CTAAATCTTGGAATTCCTGAGTTTTTCTTCAATTCCGGTCTATATTAAAAAATTGAGGCAAAAAATCGTATCAAAATGAGAAATAAAACAAACGGAGATCATATATATGCATAAACTCTTGAAATCAAGCCCGAAAATCAAAAACAAAACCTTCTCCCCGTAGATCAGAAAAATCCGCCGCCGCTACAGTAGTGTGCAGCCTAGCGGCGTCGGGCTCCGGAAGTTAGGGTTCCTGCGCTGGAACCGAGCCTTTTATACTACATACACATCACAGGCGGATTTTAAGAAAAACCGCTTGTGATGTATAACATCACAAGCGGTTTTCTATTGCGACCGCCTGTGATGTTTACATATCACAGGCGGTCGCAATAGAAAACCGCTTGTGATGTTATACATCACAAGCGGTTGTTCTTAAAATCCGCCTGTGATGTGTTTACTATATAAAAGCGTCGGTACGGTGGCTTAGGGTTTAGTTTTCGCCCGGAGCTGATACTACGCCGCCAGGCTGCTGCGCCGCCGTTCCCGTCCCCGTCTCCGAGCCGTGAGCGCCCGCCACGCCGTCGCCGAGCCCGAGCCCAACCGCCACCGTCTCCGAGCTGGGCGCCCGTCCCCGTCCCCGAGCGCCACCGTCTCCGAGGCCAAGCGCCGCCGTCCCCATCCCCGAGCCCGAGCGCCGCCGAGCCCATCTCCGAGTGCGCCACCGTCCCCTTCCCCGTCCCTGAGCCCGAGCGCCGCCGAGCCCATCTCCGAGTGCGCCACCGTCCCCTTCCCCGTCCCCGAGCCCGAGCGCGCCGCCGTGCCCATCTCCGAGTGCGCCACCGTCCCCTTCCCCGTCCCCGAGCCCAAGCGCCACCGTCTCCGAGGCCAAGCGCCGCCGTCCCCGTCCTCGAGCCCGAGCGCCGCCGAGCCCGAGCGCCGAGTGCGCCGCCGTGCCCATCTCCGAGCCCTCGGTGCACTCCTTGATCATGCCTTAATTACTTGTTAAAAATTCATGCCTTGATTACTTGTTTTTGCTAGTCCTGCCTTAATTATTGTTAATCTTATATTGTTAATGTTGGTCATTATGCTTATATTGTTGGTGTTTTCACTTACATATTTTGTTAAGGTCACCATTTTTGCTTTAGTAGCTTGTATCCCTTGTGATTAAATGTTGGTAATTATGCTTATGAAGAATTTTGTCATGGATAGTTGATGCAACTACTAGGACCCCTGCCTTAATTATTGTTAATCTTATATTGTTAATGTTGGTCATTATGCTTATATTATTGGTGTTTTCACTTACATATTTTGTTAAGGTCACCATTTTTGCTTTAGTAGCTTGTATCCCTTGTGATTAAATGTTGGTAATTATGCTTATGAAGAATTTTGTCATGGATAGTTGATGCAACTACTAGGACCCCTTCTTGGTAGAAAATCTCCATAGTGATTGGGGAAACAAGTCTATTTTTAGTGTTTATGGCCACATACATCATGGAAGTACATAGCCATGGCAATGTTATTATCTCCCTATGTTATAAGACTTGTTCTTATCTCCCTTCTTAGTTTTTTGACTACCTATCTTTGCTTCCCAACCCTATGTTATAAGACTTGTTCTTATCTCCCATCTTTGACTTTTTGCCCTATAAGCCACATCCTTGTTTTCCCTCTGATCCCTGCCTTTGTTGCGATCTCAATGTTGATTGTGAGGCTTGGCCTTTGTTTTCATCAAAAAGTATGCTGACTCCAAGAGGGCTAAAATTATTCAAGATGAAGCCCTGCAATATGCTGAAGATGATGAAGCTGCAGATGATTTGGAGGAACTCCCAAGCCCAGATCTCCATACTCAAGCCGACATATTGGAAAAATATTTTGGAATTGAGTATGATAGCGACCAGTCAAGGGGTTGTTGATGTTTAGTCCTAAACAACACGATATGAGTATCGTAGGTTTCACTCTTAGAGATAATGTATTTTGTATGAACCTCTTAGAGAGTGTCAAGTCAATGAACTATCTTCGAGTACTATTGGGAAGTGTATCTCTTTGATGTATTTTTTTTCTAGTGATATCGATGGTGCCGAGTAGCACCAAATTTGGACTTGTGTCCATATCTATAGATGCTAGTAGTTGAGCACTAGCTCCTACAATCTTAAGTGTGTAGACCCCAAGAAGAGATTAAGTCCTGTAGTCTACCACCTCCCGTTATTTGTGGGCTTCACCGATGGCTGGAAACATTTGGTGATAGCAAACGACCTTCGGGTTGAAGACGTCTGCGAGCTTGTTAAGGGGCCAGACGATGGTGAGCCGGTGTACTATGTCCGGATGTGTGATCACAAAATTTAAAGCTGCCCCGGCTGCATGTGTGTGCTTCTCTTCTCTTAGGTGGGGTGCTAAGTGATCTTAGTAGCCGACATAAGAGAAGAGAAGTGCACAGATGAAGCCGGGGCGGCTTTAAATTTTGTGACCACACATCTGGACAGAGTACACCGGCTCACCATCGTCTGGCCCCTTAACAAGCTCGCAGACGTCCCTAGCCCGAAGGTCGTTTGATGTCACCAAATGTTTCCCGCCCTCGGTGAAGCCCACAAATAACGGGAGGTGGTAGTCCACAGGGCTTAATCTCTTCTTGGGGTCCTACAGGGCTTAATCTCTTCTTGGGGTCCTTCAGCATGGCTGTGATGTTATAATGCTGAAGGACCCCAAGAAGAGATTAAGCCCTGTAGTCTACCACCTCCCGTTATTTGTGGGCTTCACCGATGGCTGGAAACATTTGGTGATAGCAAACGACCTTCGGGCTGAAGACGTCTGCGAGCTTGTTAAGAGGCCAGACGATGTTGAGCCGGTGTACTATGTCCGGATGTGTGGTCACAAAATTAAAAGCTGCCCCGGCTGCATGTGTGTGCTTCTCTTCTCTTAGGTGGGGTGCTAAGTGATCTTAGTAGCCGACATAAGAGAAGAGAAGCGCACAGATGAAGCCGGGGCGGCTTTAAATTTTGTGACCACACATCCGGACAGAGTACACCGGCTCACCATCGTCTGGCCCCTTAACAAGCTCGCAGACGTCCCCAGCCCGAAGGTCGTTTGATGTCACCAAATGTTTCCCGCCCTCGGTGAAGCCCACAAATAACGAGAGGTGGTAGACTATAGGGCATAATCTCTTCTTGGGGTCCTTCAGCATTATAACATCACAGCCATGCCTTCTCTGTCTAACTGCATTGGAAAGTGCCTTTTCTCCAAGTTCCCTTATTGATGGAACCAGTATATCAGACTAACAGTATATCCCTTTATCGATGGAACCAGCTTGAATGGCAGACAACGAGCAGCCTAGTATGGATGTGGTCTGCACCGGTGCGTCTAACAAAGTTGATGAAGACGCGACCAAACTTGAATGGTAGACAACGAGCAGCTCCAGTGAAGGGAGCGGGGAGGATAGTTCTAGTGACGACAATCCTTGTACTCCTATACCTCCAAGGAAGAAAAAAACATCAGATGAGCTTGATGCCGACTATATTCCCAACGATGAAGAGGTAAATAGAAATATGTCGACTATATTGTAAAATAATGTTCATATATGAAAGGCCATTAATTTTTTCACTATATAGATTTCAAATGAAGAGAAGAAAGAGGATGCATCTTCTACACGAAACACGGAGGATGCTCCGATGCCTGAATCATCCGTTTCACATAAGCGGAAACGAGGGCGACGAGGTCCAAATCAGATGAAAGAAGGTGCAGTTATGTATGTAACAAAACTAAATGCAGAGGGGTTTCCTGAAGAACCACTTGACGTGGTTACAAAGTTTCGACATTCCTGCGGGGCTACTGTTAGAGATATAGTGCCAATCACACTTCAAAAATGGAAGGATTTAGATGAAGACACCCGCAACAAGCTATGGGCTAAGTTGTCTGAGTCATTCAAGTTCCCAAAAGGCACAGAGGATGCAGTAAGGAAGTCGATGCTCTCTGCTATGGCCAAGATGTTTCGTGGGTGGAAGGCCGAGATGAATAGGGACTTTGTTAAGAAGAATAAGGTTCCTCCGCCCAAGAAAATGGGGAAAATCACTCAAGCTCAGTGGGAGGAATTTGTTCGTCAGAAGACCGAACTGAAGGCCAAAGAACTGGGCGAAACTAATTCTCAGAGAGCGAAGATGAACAAACACCCCCATCGCCTGGGGTCAAGCGGATATCACCATAAAGTTGTGCAGTGGAACAAGATTATCGAGGAAGCTATAACTAACGGCACTTTGGACCCAATATTAAAAGATATCGATGAGAGAGCTATTCGTTGGATCTTAGGTCGAGCAGGTTTGAGTGAGGATGGCAAACTTGTGCATCCAGAATTGGTAGGCGAAGTTTCGTCAAAAATTCAAGAATATGCAGATAAGAGAAAAAAAAGGAGAATTTAAGCCTCGGAGGGAGAATGACATACTAACTGCAGCCCTAGGCAATCCTGAACACACTGGACGGGCTCGGGGAATCTCTTCTAAGATTTCCTGGAGAGAGGCGTTTCCAGAGTATGCGTCGTCATATAGGAAACACGAGAAGTCGAGAAGGACCCTTGAAGAGACTATTGATGAAAGGGTACAAAAGGCTATTAATGACGTGATGAACAAAATGAAGAAAACAGAATGCATATCATTTGAACTTAAGCCAAGCCACATGAGTCCACCTATAGTCCCTAGCAGCGTTGGATCTGTGCAAGACTTGACCAAGTACCCTGTAGACGATATTGTTGAGGACAAGCCTTGCTTTCTTCATATTCCAATCAATCGATCTGGGACAAAAACGAAGCAAGTTGCTACTGGTTTGGTAAAACCAGGACTTGTTAACTACAAGGACAATCCTGTCCCGCCACACTATGCTGTGGTCGAAGTTCTAGAAATCACAGACAATGGTTGTGAAGATTGGGAGATAGATTTTCCAGTTGAGGGGATCATAACTTTGCATGAGGCAATTAACGAGTTGGTCCTTTGGCATCGACGCGACATCAAGTTTGGTGATGAGCCGAATTCAACACCAATGCAACAAAAAGCTAGTTCGATCATTCCACACCCCATGGTGCAGGAAGATATGACACCGACCTCCAAAAAAATCGTTGAAACAATCATATCGCCTCTTGCGAAGGAACTCGACGAGGGGGACATAGACAAAATTGTTCCTCAGAATGTCGACGTCAACATCAAAAAGGAACCAAAGGTTGGCACCAATGTTGAAGGGCCAACTATTTCAAAGAAGATTCATAAGCGAATCGCCACAGACGATGTCAAGAAACCGTCAGAATCAGTGGCACGCTACCTGCATAAATTGTAGAGAGTTATGACTAATCAATCAAAAGCAGTATCAGCATCTCATGGAGTAGGCACACGGCCGGCCCAAATAGACAATTTCGAAGTATGGGAAGAAGATGGAATGATTCATACTCGAGAATCATTACATCTTAAAACCAATATCTCGGTATACAAGAAGGAGGATGTTCCTCCTAAATTTGTGAATGGGAGGCCGTTCTTAACGACGGTGCAACTTTCTAAGTTGTCGACTCCGGAGATTAGAATGCATGAGTGGTACATGGTGGCTAGCAACAAATACAAACTCGAGGAATTCACATTTGTTGTGCCAGAAGATGCATTTTGGAGCAATGATCATATAAATCCTGTGCGGCATTTATTCTTTGACGATCTCTGGTCGTTGTACCACCGACAAAGGATGGAAACGAACTACTTAACCCTCTTCTGCTTGTAAGTACCTCTAAACTTTCATATTTCTTAGTTTTGTACACGCACACATAAACGAGAGTCTAACGATTAACACTATTCCACGTAGGATGCAATACATGGATGATAAGAAGAAACAACTTAAGACAGGGTTTCTTGACCCGTTGATGATATCCCAAGCTCGCTACAAAGTAGTTGCTCGGAGGCAAGGAGAAGAATACAAAGACTTGGACGATGCTGAATTTGAGAAAGCCGTCAAACAGAATCAGAGAAAGAAAATGAAGGTAATGGCGGCATACATTGGACGAGCCATGTATAATCATGTACAACATGGCAAGGACTTAATAATAGCTCCGCACCACTTTAAGTAAGTTATCGACATGGTTTAATTTTGAACTATAAATTATGGCAATTGTGATATTAACATGTGTTTTCGTCTATGTCTATATAGTGACCACTACATTTGTATCATGATCTGGCCAAAGGATGGTAAAGTCGTGGTCTTCGACTCACTGAGAATGGAAAAGGCTACGTATAATGACTTCTTGAAGATTTTAGAGAAGTATGATTATTATTGCACACTTGTACTTATTACAACTTAACAAATGTATTCTTAATCTCACAATGCTATTCTTATATGCAGTGCATACCGTTTTTATTGGAAAGATCTTGGCGGCGAACATCCAGAGGACAAGCCTAATTTGTCAATATCATTATTTCCATATGGTGACAAACAACCTCCGGGTACTGTCCTGTGCGGTTATTATGTATGCGAATGGTGTCGTGTCACCTTCCATTACATGGTCAATCGTGAGGATGTAAGTTCGCTATCATTGTCTATATTGCAATTTTTATGTTATATTGTTGCTCATCACATTACTCTTAGCACCGATTGCTTTTTGCTTTCATTGCAGGTTCCTAAATCTAAGATCAATGCTGAATGGTTAGAAAGAGATATGGTTTCCACCGGCGTGGCTAAGGTTGTAAGAGACTTGCTTTACTTTATGCGCCGTGAAGTTCTTCATCAACAAGGGCTATTCTACAATGTAAATGGAAATTTGCAAAAATTCCCAGAACTAAGTTTGTACACAATATCACACAGTGTTTAGGTCTTTAGTTAGGAACTTTAGATGTTTAGTTGTCTATGGAACTTTGAGATGTTGAGTTGTTATGCAACTTGATGTGTATAAATCTGTGTATGATGGAACTTGATATATATGTGGATATGAATCTGTGTATGTATATGGGGATGTTTGAATCTTTGTATGATGAATCTGTTTATGGAACCTGCTATATATGTGTTTGAATCTGTGTTTGAATCTGTTATTAATTCTGTTTCTGTATATGAATCTGGAAAATATATATGAATCTGCTTCTGTATATGGATCTGGGAAATACAGGCGGCTTATAATTAAAACCGCCTGTGATGTGTCTCTATCACAGGCGGTTCTTTTAAACCGGACCGCCTGTGATGTGTGACTATCACAGGCGGTTCTTTTAAACTGGACCGCCTGTGATGTGTGTCTATCACAGGCGGTTTTTGATTGACCGCCTGTGATGTTGTTTTACATCACAGGCGGTGCACCACAAGCGGTTCCTGGAACCGCCTGTGTAGAGGCTAACCGGACCGCCTGTATAGAGGATACCTGTAGTAGTGCAAGTGTGGCTCGCAGCCAGCGTGACGCGGCCAGCTAGCGCGGTCCTCGGCAGGGCAACCAGAGCACGCCCGGCACAGCGAGTGGTGCGCGACCAGCCCGCCCGCGGTGTGCTCACGGCAGCCTGCGTAGCTTGCTCGCGGCCGCTTGCGCGGCGTGGCCAGCCCGCCCGTGGCGCGCTCGCAACAGCAGCCATGGCGCGGTAGCCAGCGCGGCGGCCCGCGGCTTGCCCTGCGCGGCAGCCTGCATGGCCAGCCTACGCGGCAGCCTGCCCGGCTCGCGGCCCCAGAGCGCAGCTCGGCGCGGCTGTCCGTGGCCCTGCGCACCCTGGCGCGGTGCCTTTGAGCCGGCGTGCTCCCCTGCCGGTGCAGCCAGCTGCCCCTGCCCAGCGTGACGTGCGAGTGTGCCCACCCATTGCATCGTTTCCTGTCGGGCTCGTCCTGCCGGAACATCGTCATCCCCGCCGAGCTTGTCATCACGCCTGCCTCATCATCGCCCCGCACTCGTCGTCTGGAGCTCGCCATCGCCATTGGCTGAACACCCGTCCTCGTTGTGCAACGTCCCGAGGTGAGAATGGAGGCTCGTCTACCCCTCGTCTACCCCCCCTATGTGTCCATAACCCCGCCATCGCACCTATCATTTGTTTGCGCGTCGAATGTGCTGCCTATCCGCGCCATCGCGCGTGCTACCTCGCGCGCAGCATGCTCATCGCTCTCGTGCGTTGCACGTCTCGTCATGCTTCACTAAACCATCCCACCTAGAATCACTCACGTTAATTAATTTACGTGATTGAACAATGATTAACCGAGTGTTTAACCAATATGAACTAAGTGTTGATTCTATCGATACATGCGATAAATACATGTTATAGTGGTTATGCCAATTTAAGTGTTGCATTTAATATTTGCTTAGTATAAATACGACATAGATTAGTAGTATTCGCATGTCGCACCGTTTTCGCATGTCGCGCGCTGTTTGCGCATCGCCGTTACTCGTTCGCGCGTTCGCACCGCGCGTCTGGTACGTGTATCATCGCGTGCTGTTCACACGCATTGTCTCGCGTCCTTTGCTCATGGTCACACGTGGCCGCGTGCGCTTTCCGTGTGCTCCTTTGCACGTGACGCGCACGCTGTTCCCATGTGTGGCGCTCATGGTCGTCGTGTCGCATGCTGTCGTGGTGTTTCGCGCATCATAAACTCGTCTCGCTTAGAATTTCTCGTGCTAACTATATTACTTATTTATTTGACAGCTATTAGTATAGCGGATTAATCGAACTAAATGGTAGATATTATTTATATTTGATAATGTCGAATTAAATGTGATAGTTAATATTTGTTTAGCCTAAACCCGTTAACTTCTCGACCATAGCTTCGACTATCGCATTTATTTTCCTCGCATAACCGTAGAAGTGCTCTCTATTTTACATTGCTTGCTTTTATTATGTTTTACTTGAATGGTGTAATGTTCTTATGCATATACGGTTGTTTGTTTGTGACTGTTTGTATTCGTTGTGTGTTGCGGAGACTGCGATCCATTTCCGAGCTTCGAGGAATCGACGGTCAAGCTTCGGCGACCAAGAGATCAAACTCGGTTCTACGAGATCGAAGACCCTAAGCATCTTTTTGGTGAAGGCAAGTGTCCTCTGACCCATTATGTCCCATTTACTTTATAATTCACTACACCGCATACTATGAACAACCTAAGGATTGACTAGCTTTGTATTTACCTTGTCCTTGATTACCTTTTGGGTTATTATGGTTAGCTTCATGCTATTGCTTTACTTTAATCAATGAACATGATGTGAACACTTATGATATGATGTAGTCTCTATGATTATGATGTTGGACTGGTGATACTTTAGGGGGCTCGAGCGGTTTCTCGAATGCCTCTCCGTAAGGACCTGTTCGTTGGATGACCGCCAGGGAAAACAGTGCAACCATGAGGGTAGAATGGGACGCCCTTAGCTGAATAATTAGAGAAACTGGGGTGTAGTTCGCTTCGCCGTCGTGCCGTTAATGGGGCTCTGTGTATGCGGCTCACTCTGCCAAGGTTGGTTCGCCCCTTGGGGAGGAGTGCAGTGCATTTAGGAAACCTAACGGGTGGCTACAGCCTCAGGGAATCTTTGTAAAGGCTTCGTAGTGAATCCCTGGCCATTCACCTCGGGAGTGAATAAGGGTCTTGCAAGCCCGGGCTAGAGAGGGAATCACGGCTTGTGGGTAAAGTGCACAACCTCTGTAGAGTGTTATGAAAATGATATATCAGCCGTGATCGCGGTTATGAGCGGCCAATGGAGCTCCATTGATTAGAGATACTGGATCAGAGATGTTTGGATTACAGGTGGTGACAAGGATGATGTTTATGACTATGGTAATGGTAAGTGGTATTCTTTCCATTTGGAAAGGGTACTTTTGGGTTAACAACTTGGGTTAATGCTAAAACCTGGCTCTCTGCTAGTAATAATTACTTGACCAACTAAAAGCAACTGCTTTACCTTAACCCCATATAAAGCTAGTCCACTATAGCCAAACAGGATACTTGCTGAATATGTTGATGTGTACTCACCCTTGCTCTACACACCAAACCCCCCCATCCCCAGGTTGTCAGCATTGCAACCCCTGCTCAGGAGAAGATGAAGTTGTGGAAGGAGACCACCAGGAGTTCCAAGATTATGACGAGTTCTAGGCGTGGGTTAGCGGCAACCCCCAGTCGGCTGCCTGTGAAGGCCGCGTTTATCTACGTTTCGTTTTCGCACTTTGATTATTGTAAAGACTATGTGGATGTCTCAGACATCGGATGTAATCGACTATTATTACCCTTTTATGTTATCATTTGAGCACTGTGTGATGATTTCCAGTTATGTAACTGCTGTGTACGTGAATTGCTGATCCTGGCACGTACATGGTTCGCATTCGGTTTGCCTTCTAAAACCGGGTGTGACAGTATCGTTCAATCTGTAAGAACCGGGTCTTGACGAAGATATTCCCAGAAAAGGTCCTTCCCACTTCAGCTTTTGCTTGCTTACTGTATCTGGGTTGGCCACTCTTCGAAGTACCAAATGCCTTGGCTTAATGTTCTTTAGCCGAACTTTTCTGTCACGCCATTTTATTGTTTCGGCTTGGTATTTATTGATATTTTCCACGGCCTGAAGCCTGATCCCTTCTATAGCATCTTTTGCCACAGAATAATTAGCTTTGTCCTCTGCCGAAGCCACTGTTCTTATTGATCCTGCCTTAGCTTCTTCTGGGGTTATTGCTTCATCACCAAACCATAGTTTGAATGGTGTAAAACCTGTTGACCTTGATATTGTTGTGTTGTGGCTCCACACCACTTTGATCAATTCATCTCGCCACTTTCCTCTGGGCTGATTGAAGATTAACTTCATTATTCCCATCATTATAATGTCATTAGCTCTTTCAACAAGTCCATTTGACACCGGATGTCTGACCGATGAAAAATGAATCTTCGTGCCAATTTGTTCACATAATTCCTTGAAAGCTTCAGCATCGAACTGTGTTCCGTTGTCTACAGTAATAGCGTTCGGCACTCCGAAGCGACAAACAATGTTTTGCCAGAAAAATTTCTGGACGGTGATCGAAGTTATTGTGGCTAAAGGCTTCGCCTCAATCCACTTGGAAAAATACTCTACTTCCACCACAACATATTTTAGATTTTCTTGTGCTAGTGGAAGTGGGCCTAGCAAATCGAGGCCCCACCTTTGCAATGGCCGAGTGGGCTGTATTAACTGAGTGAGAGATGAAGGTTGCTTCTGGTCTCTTGCACATTTTTGACAGCCTTCACATTTTTGTACTAATTCTGCTGCATCTGAAGTTGTCTTCGGCCAGTAAAATCCTTGTCAAAAAACTTTTCCCAACAAGGGCCTAGATCCAATGTGAGATCCACACAGACCTGCATGTATCTCTTTCATTAATTCCATACCTTCAGTTCTTGATAAACACTTGAGGAGTGGTGAACAAACTCCATGTTTATATAATTCCCCTTCTATTATCACATATGGTCTTGTTCTTGCCTCCATTCTCTTGTTATAAGCTTCGTCACTTGAAACATAATTGCCTTGGAGGAAAGATATTATTCCAGTTATCCAGTCTTCACTGTGTACTGGAGAAATAGTAAGTACTGCTCTCTCCATGAGCTCAACCGAAGGTGCTTTTATTGTTTCAAAAAATACTTCCGAGGGTAGGGGGAGCCCCTGGGCCGCTGATTTGGCTAGCAAATCTGCATGTTCATTTTCACCTCTTGGAATATTCTTGACAGAAAAACCTTCGAAGGAAGCTTCCAACCTTCAAAATGTATCCAGATATCTTTCAAGTTTCGGATCTCGTGCCTTGCTACTTTTGTCCACGTGGCCAGCAATAACTTGAGAATCAGTCTTTAAGATGGCCCTTCTTATTCCCATTGCCCTTAGTTTTCGAAGCCCCAATAGAAGTGCTTCGTACAACTGAAATGCAATTTGACTGCATAACATGTTTTGACTTTTGAAGGTGCCACTAGGACCGCAGCTGCTCTTTCACCGAAGGCTCCCCAAGAACCATCGCAAAACACTATCCAAGCTTCGACATCTTTGCTTGTCCCCTCTTCGTGAGCCCCTGGCGTCCAATCGACGATGAAATCTGCTAGCGCTTGGGATTGAATTGAAGATCTATGCACATAGTCAATAGTGAATTCATTAAGCTCCGCGGCCCACTTTCCAATCCTTCCAGTAGCTTCTCTATTCCTCATGATATCCTTCAGGGGCTGTGATGAAGGAACAATTATGTGATATGCTTGAAAATAATGCCGAAGCTTCCTGGACGCCATTAACACAGCATACAACACCTTCTCTAATTTTGTATAGTTTTCTTTGATAAACTCAAAACTTCGGAGACAAAGTATATTGGGACTTGCTTTTTAGCTTGTCCTTCAAGCTTCTCTTGTACAAGCGTCGCACTCACTGCAGAGTGCGAAGCTGCCACATACAATAGCAATGGAGCCCCTAGCACGGGTGGAGTTAATGTTGTTAAATCAATCAGGTATTGCTTCAGCTCTTCGAAAGCTTTCTGTTGAGTTGGGCCCCATTGAAAAACTTCACCTGACTTTAGTACTTCAAAGAATGGTAAATTTCTTTCTACTGATCTAGATATAAATCGATTCAAAGATGGCAGTCTTCCTGTCAGCCGTTGGGCCCCGTTCTTTGTGCTTGGCAGCTCCATTCGAAGGATAGCTTCGATCTTGCTTGGGTTGGCTTCGATCCCCTTCGTTGAAACTAGACAGCCAAGGAACTTGTCCTTCTTCATTCCGAAGGTACATTTTTCTGGATTTAATTTCAGGCCAGCTTGCCTGAAATTAGCAAATGTTTCCTGCAAATCAGTAATGTGGTTTTCTTGCTTCGTGCTCTTCACTATGATATCATCAACATATGTTAGTACATTTCTACCTATCTGAGAATGAAGAACCTTGGCTGTCATCCTGCTGAAGCTTCCTCCAGCATTCTTGAGCCCCTCAGGCATCCAAAGATAACAATATGTACCACTGGGGGTTATGAAGCTGGTCTTTGGCTCATCTTCCTTCTTCATCCAGATTTGGTGGTAGCCTGAATAACAATCTAGTAGACTCATGAGCTCTGACGAAGCTGCTGCATCTACTAGAGAATCTATTCTTGGTAATGGGAACTCATCCTTTGGACAAGCCTTGTTCAGATCAGTAAAATCAATGCACATTCTCCATTTACCATTGACCTTCTTCACCATAACAGTGTTGGCTAGCCATTCTAGGTATTTTACTTCTCTGATGACACCAGCACTGAGAAGTCTTTTTACTTCGTTCCGAGCACCTTCGGCTTGATCGTCACACATTTTCCGTAGCTTTTGTTTCCTGGGTCTCAAGGATGGATCGACATTGAGTGAATGTTCAATGACGTCCGTGTTGACACCACAGAGATCGTTGGCTGACCATGCAAAAACATCTTTGTTATTGAATAAAAACCTTATCAAAGTTTTCTCCTGCTCTTTAGATAATTGGGACCCCAACAATACATCTGCTCTGCTATGTCTTCACATAGAAGCATGGGCTTCGGCTGATCAGCCTAAGCAACCTTCTCTCTTCTGTACTTATACTGTTCACAAGCTTCGGCTCCAACTATATTGTGGATTGCTTTTGAGTCTGTCCAATTTCCTTCAGCCTTTTTGGCAGCTTCCTGACTTCCATGAATAGCAATAGGCCCTTGATCCGAAGGTATCTTCATGCATAGATATGCTGGATGAAGAATTGCTTCGAATGCGTTGAGTGTTCCATGACCAATGATTGCATTGTAGGGGTATTCCATGTCAACAATATAAAACACAACCTGTTTAGTTCTTGTATTGTGGACAAATCCGAAGGTCACTAGCATTGTGATCTTGCCAAGTGCTATAATCTGCCTTCCTTCGAAACCACAAAGAGGGTGTGTAGCATCATGGATCTTATCCTCTGGCTCTTGCATCTGTCTAAAGGCCTTAGCAAATATGATATCCGCTGCACTGCCTGTATCAACCAGAACATTGTGGACTAGAAATCCCTTGATGACACAAGATATGACCATAACATCATTGTGAGGGTAATCCTTGAGGTGAAGGTCCTCTTAGGAGAAGGTAATTGGGATGCGGGACCATTTTGACTTGATGAGGGGTCCCTGCACCCCAACATGTTGTACCCTTCTTTGGGCCTCCTTCTTCAGCTTCTTGTTGGCCGGCTCTGAGCATGAACCACCTATTATCGGGAGCACCAACTTCGTAGACGAAGCAGCTTCAGCTTGATTGTTGAACGAAGCCATCAGCTCAAAAAGTGGAAGTGAGTTCACCCCTCGGTGGGCGCCAATGTTGGGGACTTGTTCTCAAATGCTATGAATTAAGAACAAGGCGACACAAATGTTAATGGTTAAAAGTCCTTCATCCTTTGAAGCATTATTTTCCTTAGGATATAATGATCTTCAGACGAAGGTCTTGAAGGTCGTACCTTCATTATTGCAATATATGATAATGAAAGAAGAAGCAAATGAAATGTTAGAGACAACATGAATAATCATATGACATTATTAGTATATCTCCTTTTTATTAATATGAATGAACAGAAACCATATTGAATTACATTTGTACCTTCGGCTTGACAGAAGGTAAAAGTACAAGTGTGACGCACAAATGAATAAAAGTCAGCGTGAACAGTACGGGGTACTGTTGATCTATTTATAGGCACAGGGTACAGCCTATGAGATATTACATTCATGCCCTTTACAAAAGATTACGATTATGACACAGACTCTCATGGATCAATCAGTCATTTCATCTTTAAGTCGGTGCAATCCTTCGTCTTGAGACATGCCACTATGCCGAAGCTTTATGGATGATAGCTTCGGCACTGCTTTTGAGAGGATCTACCGAAGGTGTTACTTCTTACATGATCTTCAGCGACGAAGCATACCCCCAATAGAGCATATATTTATTTCTTGCCAATTTGTAGTTGGTCTTGAGATAATGTCATTGAGAAACCACAATCATGATAATGTCAACGAATCACAGTCAAAATAGGGTTCTTTACCATATGTTAATGACTCCAAAGCAGTTGGAGGAAATGCGGAAGTGGAAGAGATTGAAGTTTCTGATGAAGACCAGGAAAGTGGTGTTGGTTCAAAGAGAAAGTTGACTTCAACAGTTTGGAAAGAATTTCAAAAGGGTTAAAGTAGGGGATACAATTAAAGCAAAGACTCACCTGAATTTATGGATTCAGCAGATCTTCGTGACTCTATGGCTGTTACTCCTTGGCTTGCTAGCCCTAGGGCAACGACGCAGCACGGCCAACATACAGGAGCAGCCGAGTAGTACAATGGAGGGTTGGAGGTGAGAGGCTGGTAGGGCGGCAGGCCACCACCGCGCTGCAGGAACGTGGAACACCGAAGGAGCGCATGAAAACAGTCGACAGGCACCAGCCAAACAGAAGCTAGGGTTAGTCGGTCCAATGGATTAGAATGGATGAGGATCAGAGAATTTGAAATAGGGACGTTGAGACGTTTGAGACACTGAGGTAAGGGTCCCACCTGCCGTATCGGGCCCCAACGGGCTACAAGGATGGGGGGGGTGGAACGTAGCCTCCCCCATCGTTAATGGTTTTTGTCTGTATCTTTCCCCACGGGGAGTATTTTCTCCCCATACTCGTCCCCTAATGACTTGTTTGGGTACCATAGTATTCACCCTAATTCACATGGGTTAAGGGGATTTGGGTGTAAATTAAACTAATTTACACCCAAATCCTCCTCAACCCATGTGTATTGGCGTGAATAGTAGGGTATCCAAATATAGCCTAATGGAGGAATTTCCTGCCAGAGATAGGGGAATGGGGCCATTGCCATCCCTACTTGTTGATGTAATGTACATGATATTTTTAATTTAAGCTTCCATTATTGAAAATATGTACTTGTTCTTGACAGTGCTACTAAAATTGACTTTTTATTTATTTGGATGTTGCCTTACGGGGCATCTGCTAGTAGCTGCAGAAGATAGATAGATCATAGTCATAGATGGTACTAGTAGTCATAGAAGATAGAGGAAATGGCCTGCTCATCAGTACGCTTGTCAATAGCTCTCACCTGATCTGTTTTTTCCTCCCTTCGTGAATCGGAGAAGTCCCTCTTTGCAGATGCACCTGGCTAGGTGCGAACGATGATTCCTGGTGCTCTGTTCCGCTTCCGCGGCATGTACATGTACATAGCGGGGAGCGAGCGTGCCACGACACGACCACGA
Source organism: Zea luxurians (assembly GCA_029449295.1). Classification (NCBI taxonomy): domain Eukaryota; kingdom Viridiplantae; phylum Streptophyta; class Magnoliopsida; order Poales; family Poaceae; genus Zea; species Zea luxurians. Next base: position 9,113,425 of record JAOPSE010000040.1, read on the forward strand.
TGAACTAGAGAATCCTGCCCATAACGGGCGCAAGTGTGAAATGTGCTTTCTGGCCCAAATAGACATATACTTCTTAGGCTAGAACGAATGCCATGTCAAGACCACACTGACTAGCTTTTTTAAGGTCGTGGCCCATGGATATCATCCGTCATAGGCTACTCGATCACTCCAGCAAGACCTCAAGGGCATTATCCCCAATCTCTACACTCATTCATATCTCTATCAACCCGATCACATACCTTCAAGGGAACCATAACAACTTCATGCGAGAGGTTCAAGGGAGCCATACCTTCAAGGGTCATTCACATGCATAGTATTGGTTATTTAGCAAAGCTATCAAAACCATTTTGGGCTGAGTTGAGAACCAGAGCATTGTATGCCACCCAACAAGCAAGATTCATATAGAGATATGATTAACAATTTATTGTTTACCTATGACTCTTAAATTTTTGCAATGAAGCCAAAGCTCACTAAAATGTAGTGGATATGGATCTTGGACCACTATATTTTGTTAGAGGGAAGACAAATCGATTTAGTGGTGAAGTTTTTTATTACATTGGTTAATAGAAGATTGGTACATAACATAGTGCTAAAACTTTTGTATATCTATTTTCTGTTATAGATCATGTCTGCTAGCAACAATTCTATTATCAATTTGCGACCTTTACTTGACAAAGAGAAACTCAATGGAACTAATTTTATTGATTGTACTGCAACCTGAGAATTGTTCATAGGTAAGAGAAAACCAAGTATGTTCTTGAGGAACCATACACTGATGACCTCTTTGATGATGTGGATGAGTTAGATTGTGTGACTTATGGGAACACACCAATGGTGCAATTGATGTGAGCTGCTTTATGCCTACCACTATGTCCTCAGATCTGTAGAAACAGTATGAGCATACTGATGCTTATTCTATGATTGTGGGGCTACATGGAATGCCTGAGAACCAAGCTAGAGTCGAGAGATACAATATCTCAAAGTACTTATTCTCTTGCTAGCTCGCATAATCTAGGTCGGTCAGTTCTCACATGATCAAAATGATTGGTTACATTGAGACCTTGGACAAACTTGGTTGTGAACTCAGGGATGATCTGGCTATTGATGTTGTTCTCTAGTCGCTCGCTCCAACCTACAAGCCATTCATAATGAAGTACCAGATGAATGGCTTGGAGAAAACATGGGCTAAGCTGCATCGGAAGCTAAAGACAACCAAGGAAAGCATTAAGACAAAATCCTACTCATGTGATGATGGCTCAAAAGGAGAATAAGAATAGGAATTGTTAGATGCCTCCCAAGGGAAAATGCAAGGGGAAGAATGTTCCCAAGGAGCCCTCAAGCTCTAAGCCTAAGACAAAGGGCAAGTCTGGTCCTTCTCCTGATGATGAATGGTTCAATTGTCATAAGGGGCATTGGTCAAGGAACTGCACAAAGTACTTAGAGGAACTCAAGAAGAAGAAGAAGGGAAGTGAGACTTCTACTTTAGGTATAAATGTTATAGAAATTATTATTGCTACATCTTCTAATGGATCATGGGTATTTGATACCGGATCGATGATTCACATTTGCAAATCATTGCTGGGATAAGAAAGACTAGAAGATTTGCTAAAGGTGAGATGGATGTAGGTGTCGACAATGGAGCAAGAGTTGTGTTCATAGTAGTCGGCACCTACAACTTATCGTTACCCTAAGGATTAGTTTTGGAGTTGAATAATTATTATTGCATTCCTTCCATAAGTAAGAACATTATCTCTTCTTCATGTCTGGAAGAAGTAGATGTTTATGAGATTGTAATAAAGAACAAGTGTTGTTCTATTTATTATAATGATATTTTCTATGCTCATTTTCCATTGGTGAATGTATGATATGTTCTTGATTCCGAAAATAAAATTGTCTGTAACGTTAATACTAAAAGGGTTCGACCAAATGATTTGAATCCTACTTTTATTTGGCATTGTTGCTTAGGTCATTTAAATGAGAAACACGTTAAAAGACTCCATAATGATAGTTTTCTTAGCTCATTTGATTTTGAATCACTTGATGTGTGCGAGTCTTGTTTGCTTGGGAAGATGACCAAAGCACCCTTCATTGCTCACAGTGAAAGGGCAAATTACTTGTTGGGACTTGTACATACTGATGTATGTGAACCAATGAGCTCAATAGCTAGAGGTGGATTTCAGTACTTCATTACTTTTACAAATGAATTTAGTAGATATGGAAATATATACCTAATGAGGCATAAGTCTATATCATTTGAAAAGTTCAAGAATTTCAGAATGAAGTATAGAATCAACTAGGCAAGACAATTAAATTTTTGCGATCAAATTGCGGAGGCGAATATTTGAGTCAAGAATTCAATGATTATCTTAAACAATGTGGAATTTTTTCGTAGTTGACTCCACCTTGAACACCTCAATGGAATGGGGCATCTAAATGGAGAAACTGAACCTTGTTAGACATGGTTAGGTTGACGATGAGCCAAGCTGATCTTCCACTATCTTTTTGGGGTTATGCTCTGGAAATAGTCGTGATTACACTAAACAGGGTTCCAACCAAGTCTGTTGAGAAGACTTCCATGCATGGCAATCAAGTTTGGAACTTGATTGATCCAATTGATGGTGTGAGAACTATAGAATGAAAGTGGGTTTACAAGAAAAAGACAGACATGGATGGAAATGTTTACATCTATAAAGCACGTTTGGTGGCCAAATGTTTCAATCAGAATCATGATGTAGACTATGATGAAACTTTCTCCCTAGCCGCGATGCTAAAGTCTATATGGATTATCTTATCAATTGTTGCATAGTTTGATTATGAAATATGACAAATGGATGTAAAAAACGTTTTCCTTAATAGAAATCTGACCGAGGATGTGTAAATGACACGACCTGAAGGTTTTGTCGATACTAAAAATGTTGGGAAGATATGCAAACTTCGTAAGTCCATTTATGGGTTGAAGCAAGCATCTTAGAGTTGGAATATGTGTTTTGATGAAGTGGCCAAAGGGTTTGGGTTCATAAAAAATCTAGAGGAGCCTTGTGTTTACAAGATTAGTGGGAGAACAATTGTATTTCTGATTCTATATGTAGATGGCATATTGTTGATTGGGAATAACATACCAATGCTTGAGAGCGTTAAAACTTCATTAAGAAAGAGTTTTTCAATGAAAGATTTAGGAGGAACATCATATATTTTGGTCATAAATATCTATAGAGATAGATAAAAAGGGCTAATTGGGTTAAGCCAAGATATTGATATTGACAAAGTATTGAATTAGTTCAATATGCAAGATTCTAAGAAAGGATTCTTGCCAATGTCACATGGCGTTAATCTTTGCGAGACTTAGTGTCTAGTGATAATTGATGAGCAAGAAAGGATGAAAGTGATTCCTTACGCTTCAGCTATAGGATGCATCATGTATGTCATGCTATGTACACGTCTAGATATCTCATATGTTGTAAGTGTTACAAGCATGTATGAATCAAATTATGGTGAAGATCATTGGAGAACTATGAAGAACATCCTTAAGTACTTAAGAAGAACTAAGGATGGGTCTTAGTGTTTGGTGGTGATGAAGATCTCGCTGTAATTGGTTACACCGATGCTAGCATCCAAACAGGCATAGATGATTCTAGATCGCAGTCTGGTTTTGTTTTCTATCTCAATGTTGGGGCAGTGAGCTAGAAGAGTTCCAAACAAGATATAGTAACATATTTGTAAACCCTAAAATGGAAATTCTAGGGCACTAAATATTCAATACATAATACTAGGGTAATTATTCCTTTGTGTTTTTATTAAAGAGGCATGATCCTTTGTAATAAAAATAAGGGTCCTTAATTGTTGAATGATTTTCTCTTTATTAGGTTCATATGTGTTAAAGCCTTCTACTATTTAGAGTAATAAAATAATAAATGAATACATGATTTGCATCATTCTAGATTTTTGTTTTTGTGTATATTTGAATTTAACACCCCTTGCCTAAATTTGGATTTAAAATAGCAAAGAATAAAGAAATAGAAAAAAAGAAAGAAAACAAAAGAAATATAAAAGAAGCAAGGATTACCATGCGCCTGGGCTAGACTCCGCCTTACCAGCCACCTCCCGCTCTTAGCCCACTGCGACTGAATTCCCACACCGCGCGCGCGTCTTGGGGCTGACACGTCGGGGCCATGTGTTAGCTGCACGACCACAAATATCTCTCATGTGCGCGGACTCAGCTATTGGAACGACGGACATGTGGGACCAGCATGTTAGGGTTTTCTTCTCCCTCTGGTAACAAAATCTACATCGCTGGCCTCGGGCGATCGGATCGGCCGCCCCCCACTCTTTGGGATTAGGCACCGCAATCTGGGTGTATAAAAGCCGGCGGCCGTGACGTCCCGTACCCATCGATTGAAGCTAGACCGAGCCCTAACGAGATCCCATCAGGCGCCATTGACGCCATGCTTTCCCGTGACAGAGAGATAGGAGAGAAGACCGGGCCGCCACCGTCGACATCGAGGTATATCGTCCTCATGCCCTCGGTCCGTGAAGGGGGTGATCGCCTGTGCCTGCCACACATTCCCAGCTATTGGCCGAGCGAAGTGGGAGATCGTGGTGCGGCGAATTGCTCACTGGTGACGTGGATACCTTGCAGCACCGCCGTGCATCGTGGGTAGGACTCCTGGGAGCCTAATCTTTGGTAAGGCCTTTGAAAGCTCTGTTGTAGATTTTGGTGGTTGGGATGACAACCCAATTAAAGGACTAGCAAGTGTGCTAAGTGTTGTACAGGTGCTTGATGCAAAGCTAACAGGGTTCAACACAAGTGAACAAGTGCGATGATCCAAAGACTGGAATATCTATAGATAATGGACATCACAAGTAAGATGAACATTGCTTAAGTGAGACTCGGTGTGTATAACTCAGAGACAACCGATCAAGCCAAGGATGGAGGCAATGAAAGCTCTCTTGTGGGTTTTGGTGTTTGGATGACAACTCAATTAAAGGACTAACAAGTGTGCTAAGTGTTCAACAGGTGCTTAATGTAAAGCAAACAAGGATCAACACAAGTGAACAAGTGTGATGGTCCAGGGACTAGATTATGGATAGATAATGGACATCGCAAGTAAGATGGACAATTGCATAAAGTGAGACTCGGGTGCGTAGCTCGGAGACAACTGATCAGGCCAAGGATGGAGGCAAGAAGAGCTTCGAGGTACCAAGTGCACGGGAGAAGGTCAAAGAGACCGAGAAACCCAAAGCCAAGGGTGAAGAAGAAGACTTGCAAAGTCAAGGGTAATCGAGTTGAGAAGAGCTATGGCACATCAAGGATCACTACATAAGGACGTGACTTACAACCAATGAGGAAACATCTATGGTTATGTGGTGTAAGTCATAAGGCTCAAGATCTAGCTCTAAGAAGGAGAACAAAGTCACTAGAAGGAGAACAAATGTCAAAATCAGAACTGGAAGCAGCCCAAAAGAGCTAAGTGCACTTTGACCTTTAGTATGGGTTGTTCCTAGTTTGGAGATATTCTATGTGACCTTTGCAGGATGTTGGAGCTTAGAAATGTCAGTCTAGATCAAGTTAAGCTGACTTGATGATTTATGAGTCCAACATCAATCTAAAGCATGTCAAATAATAGAGAGAAGAAAATCCAAGAGAAGGTATGTTTCTAGACTTAGTACATTGGTTTTTGTGTACTAACATATTTGTCTAAGTATTAGAAACAGAGAAAAGAAGAAAAGAAAAGAGATGCAAAAGGCTTGGCTGTGTACAGCCAAGACTCAGCTCAGTCTGGCACACTGGACTGTCCGGTGGTGCACCGGACAGTGTCCGGTGCGCCAGGCTGAACTCCGGTGAACAGGCCAGTCTCGGGAAAGTCTGGCGGCGTACGGCTATAATTCACCGGACTGTCCGGTGGTGCACCGGACTGTCCGGTGAGCCAACGGTCGACTGCGCCAACGGTCGGCAGCGCAATCAGTGGACAACACGTGGCCCGAGTCAAAAGTCAGTTGGCGCACCGGACTGTCTGGTGTGCACCGGACAGTGTCTGGTGAGCCAAGACGACCGTTGCTCCAACGGTCAGCTGAACTAGTTTTGGAAGGAAATCGGGCACCGGACAGTGTCCGGTGCACCACCCGACAGAAGGCAAGAATAGCCTTCCTGGATTGCTCTCAACGGCTCCTAGGCCCTTTGGGTCTATAAAAGGGACTCCTAGGCGCCTCCAACTGTGATACAAGTGCAGCCAACAAGTGTAGACATCACTCGGATCAATTCTCTCTCTCCCTCTCATGTATATCTCTCTAGTTTGTGTAAAGGCAAAGCTATAAGCCCTGAGAGAGTGGAGAAGTGCTGCAAAGAACTAGAGCAAGGTCTTGAGCATATAGTTACTCTGCCGGAGAGTTGTCAAGAAGATTGTAAGCAGCCGCGGTTTCGTTGTAACCAACTCAACATAGTTAAAAGCTCTATCTGTCATACGGACAGATCTGAGCAAACGGAGGAAGGAGTTGAAACAGACTCAAAGCCCAGGTGTGGCTAACTCCAACGAGGACTAGGCAAGCATTTCAGGCTTGGCCGAACCTCGGGATAAATCCTTGTGTCTGTGTGCTCTGTTCTGAATTGTGCTTTGACTCTGTCTTACTCGCGTTTATTTCTGCACTTCAACACTTATCTGTGGTACAAGTTATATTTGAAGTGCAGGACATTTTGAGACAACATCTTCTATTCTGCTGCAACCTATTCGAAGGGGCTTCTCATTCCACTACGTTCTAGCCTTCGAGTAGAGTAAGAATTTAAGTTTTAAAGTGATAATTTTTATTCGCCTATTCACCCCCCTCTAGGCGACATCCAGATCATGTTCCCAGGCAAAGGGAACTTTCAATTGGTATCGGAGCTAGGCCTCTCGAGTGTGGGCTTAGCCATCCGGAGATGATGATGTCGTCACAAGAGGTAACTGTAGAACTTCTTCTAGGTGATGGCTCTAATTATAAATCTTGGCCTATCTCTATTTATAATGCCTTCATGCATGTTGATCCTGATTTGAGACAGATCTTTAGTAGAAGTATTTTTTCCTCCAATTTTAGTCAAAATCCTTCTAATGATGAACTAAGATGTCTGTCTCTCAATCACCATGCTTGCAACATCTTAGTTGACTCACTTTCTAGAAGTGCCTATTTTGCAATCATGAGTAGTGATAGTGATTTATTTGTTGATGCTCATGATCTATGGACCAAAATTAAGTTAAATTTTTTTAAGTCCATATGCACTGCTTCTGCTCCCTCTATTGTTGGTAGTACTAACTTGTCCAAGGGAGAAGAACGAGAGAGATGGACACCAAGCGATGGATCCACCTCACCGACAGGTTCATCTCCCACTTGTTATACATGTCTTGTTTCTAACGATGAGAATGGAGATGAAAGCAATCATGAGGAGGAATATGAGGATGAGGAGTCTACATCATCACAAGGTACATTTTCCTATTTTGCTTCCACTGACAATAGTGACAGAGAAAATGAGATCGACGATGTAGAAAAAGAGGAGATTCGTCGTTTCTACACCCATCTCAACAAAGAAGACAAAGCGCTCTTGGTTAAGCTGTTGAGAAGGAACAAGGAACAAGGCGAGACGCTTCTCAGGCTAGAGGAAACTCTCATCAAAACCAACGACAGCCTGGAGAAGATGACCAAAGAACATGAGGAGCTAAAGTGCTCTCATAATGATTTGGTCCAACGGTATGATTCAGTTTTAATTGAGCAAAGAAATAATGATGATGTTTTATCTAATGTTGCTCAACTTAAAACTGAAAATTCTATGCTTAGGAGTCAAGTAGAAATGATAAATTTAGAAAAACTTGCTCTAGGTGAAAAGTATGATATGTTGTCGTATTCTCATAGTAAACTAGTTGATGACCATATCATGCTTGATGTTGCTCATGAGGTTGTAATTACAAACTTAAATTCATGTGAACCTCATTCTTGCACAAGTACACATTTGGATAATATATCACCATGTGCTAACCCCCGTCGCTCAAAAGGAAGCGAAGTTTGAATGAGCAACAAGTTGTAGGGTCAAAAAGGAAATTGCTTGGAAACAAGAAACAAAGACAATTAAGGAGAAGATGACTTGCTCGACTTCCTCAAGATATCTACGAACACGTGGTGAAGAAGCTTGAGGAAGGAGAAACCGCAGCAAGGGTCAAACTCCTTGAGAAAGATGTTCCTAAAGCAATAAGTGAAGTAATCAACAAGAGACAAGAAAAAGGTAATGATTCAATTAGTCATGTTATTTGCACTAATAATCTCTCTATGTCATTCAAAAGCATAAAGAGAAGAGGAAAAAGGAGGTGCTTCAAGTGCAAGAGATTAGGTCACCTCATTGCTTCTTGTCCATACAAAGATAAGGACAAAGGGATAAGGAGATGTTTTGGATGCAATGAAAAGGACCACATGATCACCTCATGTCCGGTCATAAAGAATCAAGGACATGCACCCTCCAAGATGACCCTCACCAAGGAAAATGATAAACAAAAAGCGTCATGTCGGGTTAAGCGACGCTTCTGCTACAAGTGTGGTGAGCAGGGTCATCTATCCAAGGTATGTAATAAAGGTGAGGTTCCTAAGCAAGTAAATTTGTCTCAATCTCATTCGCTTAGGAGACCCAAATCATACACTTGTGCTAGATCTATAACGAGATCACCTAGAACTAGCACAAAGGATATTTGGGTACCAAAGGCACTTTTAATTGAACATCATGGACCCATCCCGAGATGGGTACCAAACTGTGCCAACTAGACCACGCAGGTGCCTCGAGATGCACTGGAGACCATGGAAGAGCTTAAGATGGTTAATTCAAACTCTATGCTTAAGTTGTTGATTGTTATTGTCTATTCATTGACCCAAGGTTGAATGATTGTGCAATTCTAATCCCATGTTCATCTCAAGTTAAATATGTTGTAGAGGTCTTGAATCATTATTGGTGAATCAAGCAAAGGACCTTGATGAGAATATGCAACTTGCTCTCCAAAGGACGGTACCCGATGATCCCCTCTAGTTCTGAGGAAGCTAGAATGTGCAAAGTGCAAGTCATTCAAATACTTGATGCACAACTTTAGGGGGAGCACACATAACATGTGTCTTTTGAGACTAATTGTTTCTTGAGTGATCTTGTATAGTCTCAAGGTGGAAAAGAGAAGATGAGCAAGAAATGGAGCAATCAAGACTTTGGTACCTCCGTAAGTAGAGTATTTGGTATCTTAAGTTGTAAGTAAATGCATATTTTTAGACTGCTCATGCTCTATAATATTTGGTGTTACTAGATGCTGATCTTTAAATATCATGGAGCCATGATAATAAATGATTTTTCAATTGGTAGTCGTGATAGTTTGCCTCAATTGACATCTCTTGATAATCACTAGAATAGGAGTTTCATCTTGTGCCGCAATACTATAACTTGTTCTAAGTTTGGTGTCTTAGCAACAAGAAAAGGTAGGATAAAGGATCAGGCACAAGTGTGGAGGAGCCTCCTAGAGATTAAACTCTCAAGATGGAAAGTACACCGCAACATGGTAAAGGTACAAAAGGAAGTATTGATCTTTCTGCGTATATGTATCTTAATTTTACTCAAATGTTGGTGGTGCATATGTTTAATGAGTAAGGGGGAGTCTTGATAATGTGTTTTTCCTCCTTAACACCCTGCTGTCCCTTGACATCATTCTATGTTCTTGCTTGAATATGGTTTTGGTGTTTGATGTCAAAGGGGGAGAGATTGTGCATTAAAGCTTATCTAAACCTGAGAGGAAAGCTTATTCTAAAGGGGTGATGTGTTAGTTTGAGCATTGTTAGTATGTTATTGATAATTCCTATCATATGCTTCTTGTTGTAGTATATGTGTTGCATCATATGGTGATGATGCAAAACTAGTGCTTCCGCTGCTATGAATTAATTGGCATGTGTTCAAATGGGTTAATGGTGCTTTAAATTGGTATCTTAGTTTGAATTGGTATCTTAATGGTGAATAGTAGTAGGTTGATATTCCTGTGATATATCCACTCAATTGATTGGTGTTTAAATCTGATTCTGTGCATTTGTGTGTTATAGCATCATGGTTTGATCCTTGACACAATGCAGAAATGCTTCGAATTGCCTAAGCATGTGCATATTGGCATTTAAGGCCAAAGTTATGATTTTGATGTAAGCACACACTTAGGGGAGCATTCTACAAACTTAGAGTTCAAAATGTGTGCTTTAAATTTCACTCTTATGTAAGCTTTAATTGTGTTGCCATCAATCACCAAAAAGGGGGAGATTGAAAGCTCTCTTGTGGGTTTTGGTGTTTGGATGACAACTCAATTAAAGGACTAACAAGTGTGCTAAGTGTTGAACAGGTGCTTAATGTAAAGCAAACAAGGTTCAACACAAGTGAACAAGTGTGATGGTCCAAGGACTAGATTATGGATAGATAATGGACATCGCAAGTAAGATGGACAATTGCATAAAGTGAGACTCGAGTGCGTAGCTCGGAGACAACTGATCAGGCCAAGGATGGAGGCAAGAAGAGCTTCGAGGTACCAAGTGCACGGGAGAAGGTCAAAGAGGCTGAGAAACCCAAAGCCAAGGGTGAAGAAGAAGACTTGCAAAGTCAAGGGTGATCGAGTTGAGAAGAGCTATGGCACATCAAGGATCACTACATAAGGACGTGACTTACAACCAATGAGGAAACATCTATGGTTATGTGGTGTAAGTCATAAGGCTCAAGATCAAGCTCTAAGAAGGAGAACAAAGTCACTAGAAGGAGAACAAATGTCAAAATCAGAACTGGAAGCAGCCCAAAAGAGCTAAGTGCACTTTGACCTTTAGTATGGGTTGTTCCTAGTTTGGAGATATTCTATGTGACCTTTGCAGGATGTTGGAGCTTAGAAATGTCAGTCTAGATCAAGTTAAGCTGACTTGATGATTTATGAGTCCAACATCAATCTAAAGCATGTCAAATAATAGAGAGAAGAAAATCCAAGAGAAGGTATGTTTCTAGACTTAGTACATTGGTTTTTGTGTACTAACATATTTGTCTAAGTATTAGAAACAGAGAAAAGAAGAAAAGAAAAGAGATGCAAAAGGCTTGGCTGTGTACAGCCAAGACTCAGCTCAGTCTGGCACACCGGACTGTCCGGTGGTGCACCGGACAGTGTCCGGTGCGCCAGGCTGAACTCCGGTGAACAGGCCACTCTCGGGAAAGTCTGGCGGCGTACGGCTATAATTCACCGGACTGTCCGGTGGTGCACCAGACTGTCCGGTGAGCCAACGGTCGACTGCGCCAACGGTCGGCAGCGCAATCAGTGGACAACGCGTGGCCCGAGTCAAAAGTCAGTTGGCGCACCGGACTGTCTGGTGTGCACCGGACAGTGTCCGGTGAGCCAAGACGACCGTTGCTCCAACGGTCAGCTGAACCAGTTTTGGAAGGAAATCGGGCACCGGACAGTGTCCGGTGCACCACCCGACAGAAGGCAAGAATAGCCTTCCTGGATTGCTCTCAACGGCTCCTAGGCCCTTTGGGTCTATAAAAGGGACTCCTAGGCGCCTCCAACTGTGATACAAGTGCAGCCAACAAGTGTAGACATCACTCGGATCAATTCTCTCTCTCCCTCTCATGTATATCTCTCTAGTTTGTGTAAAGGCAAAGCTATAAGCCCTGAGAGAGTGGAGAAGTGCTGCAAAGAACTAGAGCAAGGTCTTGAGCATATAGTTACTCTGCCGGAGAGTTGTCAAGAAGATTGTAAGCAGCCGCGGTTTCGTTGTAACCAACTCAACATAGTTAAAAGCTCTATCTGTCATACGGACAGATCTGAGCAAACGGAGGAAGGAGTTGAAACAGACTCAAAGCCCAGGTGTGGCTAACTCCAACGAGGACTAGGCAAGCATTTCAGGCTTGGCCGAACCTCGGGACAAATCCTTGTGTCTGTGTGCTCTGTTCTGAATTGTGCTTTGACTCTCTGTCTTACTCGCGTTTATTTCTGCACTTCAACACTTACCTGTGGTACAAATTATATTTGAAGTGCAGGACATTTTGAGACAGCATCTTCTATTCTGCTGCAACCTATTCGAAGGGGCTTCTCATTCCACTACGTTCTAGCCTTCGAGTAGAGTAAGAATTTAAGTTTTAAAGTGATAATTTTTATTCGCCTATTCACCCCCCCCCCCTCTAGGCGACATCCAGATCATGTTCCCAGGCAAAGGGAACTTTCAATTGGTATCAGAGCTAGGCCTCTCGAGTGTGGGCTTAGCCGTCCGGAGATGATGATGTCGTCACAAGAGGTAACTGTAGAACTTCTTCTAGGTGATGGCTCTAATTATAAATCTTGGCCTATCTCTATTTATAATGCCTTCATGCATGTTGATCCTGATTTGAGACAGATCTTTAGTAGAAGTATTTTTTCCTCCAATTTTAGTCAAAATCCTTCTAATGATGAACTAAGATGTCTGTCTCTCAATCACCATGCTTGCAACATCTTAGTTGACTCACTTTCTAGAAGTGCCTATTTTGCAATCATGAGTAGTGATAGTGATTTATTTGTTGATGCTCATGATCTATGGACCAAAATTAAGTTAAATTTTTTTAAGTCCATATGCACTGCTTCTGCTCCCTCTATTGTTGGTAGTACTAACTTGTCCAAGGGAGAAGAACGAGAGAGATGGACACCAAGCGATGGATCCACCTCACCGACAGGTTCATCTCCCACTTGTTATACATGTCTTGTTTCTAACGATGAGAATGGAGATGAAAGCAATCATGAGGAGGAATATGAGGATGAGGAGTCTACATCATCACAAGGTACATTTTCCTATTTTGCTTCCACTGACAATAGTGACAGAGAAAATGAGATCGACGATGTAGAAAAAGAGGAGATTCGTCGTTTCTACACCCATCTCAACAAAGAAGACAAAGCGCTCTTGGTTAAGCTGTTGAGAAGGAACAAGGAACAAGGCGAGACGCTTCTCAGGCTAGAGGAAACTCTCATCAAAACCAACGACAGCCTGGAGAAGATGACCAAAGAACATGAGGAGCTAAAGTGCTCTCATAATGATTTGGTCCAACGGTATGATTCAGTTTTAATTGAGCAAAGAAATAATGATGATGTTTTATCTAATGTTGCTCAACTTAAAACTGAAAATTCTATGCTTAGGAGTCAAGTAGAAATGATAAATTTAGAAAAACTTGCTCTAGGTGAAAAGTATGATATGTTGTCGTATTCTCATAGTAAACTAGTTGATGACCATATCATGCTTGATGTTGCTCATGAGGTTGTAATTACAAACTTAAATTCATGTGAACCTCATTCTTGCACAAGTACACATTTGGATAATATATCACCATGTGCTAACCCCCGTCGCTCAAAAGGAAGCGAATGTTTGAATGAGCAACAAGTTGTAGGGTCAAAAAGGAAATTGCTTGGAAACAAGAAACAAAGACAATTAAGGAGAAGATGACTTGCTCGACTTCCTCAAGATATCTACGAACACGTGGTGAAGAAGCTTGAGGAAGGAGAAACCGCAGCAAGGGTCAAACTCCTTGAGAAAGATGTTCCTAAAGCAATAAGTGAAGTAATCAACAAGAGACAAGAAAAAGGTAATGATTCAATTAGTCATGTTATTTGCACTAATAATCTCTCTATGTCATTCAAAAGCATAAAGAGAAGAGGAAAAAGGAGGTGCTTCAAGTGCAAGAGATTAGGTCACCTCATTGCTTCTTGTCCATACAAAGATAAGGACAAAGGGATAAGGAGATGTTTTGGATGCAATGAAAAGGACCACATGATCACATCATGTCCGGTCATAAAGAATCAAGGACATGCACCCTCCAAGATGACCCTCACCAAGGAAAATGATAAACAAAAAGCGTCATGTCGGGTTAAGCGACGCTTCTGCTACAAGTGTGGTGAGCAGGGTCATCTATCCAAGGTATGTAATAAAGGTGAGGTTCCTAAGCAAGTAAATTTGTCTCAATCTCATTCGCTTAGGAGACCCAAATCATACACTTGTGCTAGATCTATAACGAGATCACCTAGAACTAGCACAAAGGATATTTGGGTACCAAAGGCACTTTTAATTGAACATCATGGACCCATCCCGAGATGGGTACCAAACTGTGCCAACTAGACCACGCAGGTGCCTCGAGATGCACTGGAGACCATGGAAGAGCTTAAGATGGTTAATTCAAACTCTATGCTTAAGTTGTTGATTGTTATTGTCTATTCATTGACCCAAGGTTGAATGATTGTGCAATTCTAATCCCATGTTCATCTCAAGTTAAATATGTTGTAGAGGTCTTGAATCATTATTGGTGAATCAAGCAAAGGACCTTGATGAGAATATGCAACTTGCTCTCCAAAGGACGGTACCCGATGATCCCCTCTAGTTCTGAGGAAGCTAGAATGTGCAAAGTGCAAGTCATTCAAATACTTGATGCACAACTTTAGGGGGAGCACACATAACATGTGTCTTTTGAGACTAATTGTTTCTTGAGTGATCTTGTATAGTCTCAAGGTGGAAAAGAGAAGATGAGCAAGAAATGGAGCAATCAAGACTTTGGTACCTCCGTAAGTAGAGTATTTGGTATCTTAAGTTGTAAGTAAATGCATATTTTTAGACTGCTCATGCTCTATAATATTTGGTGTTACTAGATGCTGATCTTTAAATATCATGGAGCCATGATAATAAATGATTTTTCAATTGGTAGTCGTGATAGTTTGCCTCAATTGACATCTCTTGATAATCACTAGAATAGGAGTTTCATCTTGTGCCGCAATACTATAACTTGTTCAAAGTTTGGTGTCTTAGCAACAAGAAAAGGTAGGATAAAGGATCAGGCACAAGTGTGGAGGAGCCTCCTAGAGATTAAACTCTCAAGATGGAAAGTACACCGCAACATGGTAAAGGTACAAAAGGAAGTATTGATCTTTCTGCGTATATGTATCTTAATTTTACTCAAATGTTGGTGGTGCATATGTTTAATAAGGGGGAGTCTTGATAATGTGTTTTTCCTCCTTAACACCCTGCTGTCCCTTGACATCATTCTATGTTCTTGCTTGAATATGGTTTTGGTGTTTGATGTCAAAGGGGGAGAGATTGTGCATTAAAGCTTATCTAAACCTGAGAGGAAAGCTTATTCTAAAGGGGTGATGTGTTAGTTTGAGCATTGTTAGTATGTTATTGATAATTCTTATCATATGCTTCTTGTTGTAGTATATGTGTTGCATCATATGGTGATGATGCAAAACTAGTGCTTCCGCTGCTATGAATTAATTGGCATGTGTTCAAATGGGTTAATGGTGCTTTAAATTGGTATCTTAGTTTGAATTGGTATCTTAATGGTGAATAGTAGTAGGTTGATATTCCTGTGATATATCCACTCAATTGATTGGTGTTTAAATCTGATTCTGTGCATTTGTGTGTTATAGCATCATGGTTTGATCCTTGACACAATGCAGAAATGCTTCGAATTGCCTAAGCATGTGCATATTGGCATTTAAGGCCAAAGTTATGATTTTGATGTAAGCACACACTTAGGGGGAGCATTCTACAAACTTAGAGTTCAAAATGTGTGCTTTAAATTTCACTCTTATGTAAGCTTTAATTGTGTTGCCATCAATCACCAAAAAGGGGGAGATTGAAAGCTCTCTTGTGGGTTTTGGTGTTTGGATGACAACTCAATTAAAGGACTAACAAGTGTGCTAAGTGTTGAATAGGTGCTTAATGTAAAGCAAACAAGGTTCAACACAAGTGAACAAGTGTGATGGTCCAAGGACTAGATTATGGATAGATAATGGACATCGCAAGTAAGATGGACAATTGCATAAAGTGAGACTCGAGTGCGTAGCTCGGAGACAACTGATCAGGCCAAGGATGGAGGCAAGAAGAGCTTCGAGGTACCAAGTGCACGGGAGAAGGTCAAAGAGGCTGAGAAACCCAAAGCCAAGGGTGAAGAAGAAGACTTGCAAAGTCAAGGGTGATCGAGTTGAGAAGAGCTATGGCACATCAAGGATCACTACATAAGGACGTGACTTACAACCAATGAGGAAACATCTATGGTTATGTGGTGTAAGTCATCAGGCTCAAGATCAAGCTCTAAGAAGGAGAACAAAGTCACTAGAAGGAGAACAAATGTCAAAATCAGAACTGGAAGCAGCCCAAAAGAGCTAAGTGCACTTTGACCTTTAGTATGGGTTGTTCCTAGTTTGGAGATATTCTATGTGACCTTTGTAGGATGTTGGAGCTTAGAAATGTCAGTCTAGATCAAGTTAAGCTGACTTGATGATTTATGAGTCCAACATCAATCTAAAGCATGTCAAATAATAGAGAGAAGAAAATCCAAGAGAAGGTATGTTTCTAGACTTAGTACATTGGTTTTTGTGTACTAACATATTTGTCTAAGTATTAGAAACAGAGAAAAGAAGAAAAGAAAAGAGATGCAAAAGGCTTGGCTGTGTACAGCCAAGACTCAGCTCAGTCTGGCACACCGGACTGTCCGGTGGTGCACCGGACAGTGTCCGGTGCGCCAGGCTGAACTCCGGTGAACAGGCCACTCTCGGGAAAGTCTGGCGGCGTACGGCTATAATTCACCGGACTGTCCGGTGGTGCACCGGACTGTCCGGTGAGCCAACGGTCGACTGCGCCAACGGTCGGCAGCGCAATCAGTGGACAACGCGTGGCCCGAGTCAAAAGTCAGTTGGCGCACCGGACTGTCTGGTGTGCACCGGACAGTGTCCGGTGAGCCAAGACGACCGTTGCTCCAACGGTCAGCTGAACCAGTTTTGGAAGGAAATCGGGCACCGGACAGTGTCCGGTGCACCACCCGACAGAAGGCAAGAATAGCCTTCCTGGATTGCTCTCAACGGCTCCTAGGCCCTTTGGGTCTATAAAAGGGACTCCTAGGCGCCTCCAACTGTGATACAAGTGCAGCCAACAAGTGTAGACATCACTCGGATCAATTCTCTCTCTCCCTCTCATGTATATCTCTCTAGTTTGTGTAAAGGCAAAGCTATAAGCCCTGAGAGAGTGGAGAAGTGCTGCAAAGAACTAGAGCAAGGTCTTGAGCATATAGTTACTCTGCCGGAGAGTTGTCAAGAAGATTGTAAGCAGCCGCGGTTTCGTTGTAACCAACTCAACATAGTTAAAAGCTCTATCTGTCATACGGACAGATCTGAGCAAACGGAGGAAGGAGTTGAAACAGACTCAAAGCCCAGGTGTGGCTAACTCCAACGAGGACTAGGCAAGCATTTCAGGCTTGGCCGAACCTCGGGATAAATCCTTGTGTCTGTGTGCTCTGTTCTGAATTGTGCTTTGACTCTCTGTCTTACTCGCGTTTATTTCTGCACTTCAACACTTATCTGTGGTACAAGTTATATTTGAAGTGCAGGACATTTTGAGACAGCATCTTCTATTCTGCTGCAACCTATTCGAAGGGGCTTCTCATTCCACTACGTTCTAGCCTTCGAGTAGAGTAAGAATTTAAGTTTTAAAGTGATAATTTTTATTCGCCTATTCACCCCCCCCCCCCCTCTAGGCGACATCCAGATCATGTTCCCAGGCAAAGGGAACTTTCAATTGGTATCGGAGCTAGGCCTCTCGAGTGTGGGCTTAGCCGTCCGGAGATGATGATGTCGTCACAAGAGGTAACTGTAGAACTTCTTCTAGGTGATGGCTCTAATTATAAATCTTGGCCTATCTCTATTTATAATGCCTTCATGCATGTTGATCCTGATTTGAGACAGATCTTTAGTAGAAGTATTTTTTCCTCCAATTTTAGTCAAAATCCTTCTAATGATGAACTAAGATGTCTGTCTCTCAATCACCATGCTTGCAACATCTTAGTTGACTCACTTTCTAGAAGTGCCTATTTTGCAATCATGAGTAGTGATAGTGATTTATTTGTTGATGCTCATGATCTATGGACCAAAATTAAGTTAAATTTTTTTAAGTCCATATGCACTGCTTCTGCTCCCTCTATTGTTGGTAGTACTAACTTGTCCAAGGGAGAAGAACGAGAGAGATGGACACCAAGCGATGGATCCACCTCACCGACAGGTTCATCTCCCACTTGTTATACATGTCTTGTTTCTAACGATGAGAATGGAGATGAAAGCAATCATGAGGAGGAATATGAGGATGAGGAGTCTACATCATCACAAGGTACATTTTCCTATTTTGCTTCCACTGACAATAGTGACAGAGAAAATGAGATCGACGATGTAGAAAAAGAGGAGATTCGTCGTTTCTACACCCATCTCAACAAAGAAGACAAAGCGCTCTTGGTTAAGCTGTTGAGAAGGAACAAGGAACAAGGCGAGACGCTTCTCAGGCTAGAGGAAACTCTCATCAAAACCAACGACAGCCTGGAGAAGATGACCAAAGAACATGAGGAGCTAAAGTGCTCTCATAATGATTTGGTCCAACGGTATGATTCAGTTTTAATTGAGCAAAGAAATAATGATGATGTTTTATCTAATGTTGCTCAACTTAAATCTGAAAATTCTATGCTTAGGAGTCAAGTAGAAATGATAAATTTAGAAAAACTTGCTCTAGGTGAAAAGTATGATATGTTGTCATATTCTCATAGTAAACTAGTTGATGACCATATCATGCTTGATGTTGCTCATGAGGTTGTAATTACAAACTTAAATTCATGTGAACCTCATTCTTGCACAAGTACACATTTGGATAATATATCACCATGTTCTAACCCCCGTCGCTCAAAAGGAAGCGAATGTTTGAATGAGCAACAAGTTGTAGGGTCAAAAAGGAAATTGCTTGGAAACAAGAAACAAAGACAATTAAGGAGAAGATGACTTGCTCGACTTCCTCAAGATATCTACGAACACGTGGTGAAGAAGCTTGAGGAAGAAGAAACCGCAGCAAGGGTCAAACTCCTTGAGAAAGATGTTCCTAAAGCAATAAGTGAAGTAATCAACAAGAGACAAGAAAAAGGTAATGATTCAATTAGTCATGTTATTTGCACTAATAATCTCTCTATGTCATTCAAAAGCATAAAGAGAAGAGGAAAAAGGAGGTGCTTCAAGTGCAAGAGATTAGGTCACCTCATTGCTTCTTGTCCATACAAAGATAAGGACAAAGGGATAAGGAGATGTTTTGGATGCAATGAAAAGGACCACATGATCACCTCATGTCCGGTCATAAAGAATCAAGGACATGCACCCTCCAAGATGACCCTCACCAAGGAAAATGATAAACAAAAAGCGTCATGTCGGGTTAAGCGACGCTTCTGCTACAAGTGTGGTGAGCAGGGTCATCTATCCAAGGTATGTAATAAAGGTGAGGTTCCTAAGCAAGTAAATTTGTCTCAATCTCATTCGCTTAGGAGACCCAAATCATACACTTGTGCTAGATCTATAACGAGATCACCTAGAACTAGCACAAAGGATATTTGGGTACCAAAGGCACTTTTAATTGAACATCATGGACCCATCCCGAGATGGGTACCAAACTGTGCCAACTAGACCACGCAGGTGCCTCGAGATGCACTGGAGACCATGGAAGAGCTTAAGATGGTTAATTCAAACTCTATGCTTAAGTTGTTGATTGTTATTGTCTATTCATTGACCCAAGGTTGAATGATTGTGCAATTCTAATCCCATGTTCATCTCAAGTTAAATATGTTGTAGAGGTCTTGAATCATTATTGGTGAATCAAGCAAAGGACCTTGATGAGAATATGCAACTTGCTCTCCAAAGGACGGTACCCGATGATCCCCTCTAGTTCTGAGGAAGCTAGAATGTGCAAAGTGCAAGTCATTCAAATACTTGATGCACAACTTTAGGGGGAGCACACATAACATGTGTCTTTTGAGACTAATTGTTTCTTGAGTGATCTTGTATAGTCTCAAGGTGGAAAAGAGAAGATGAGCAAGAAATGGAGCAATCAAGACTTTGGTACCTCCGTAAGTAGAGTATTTGGTATCTTAAGTTGTAAGTAAATGCATATTTTTAGACTGCTCATGCTCTATAATATTTGGTGTTACTAGATGCTGATCTTTAAATATCATGGAGCCATGATAATAAATGATTTTTCAATTGGTAGTCGTGATAGTTTGCCTCAATTGACATCTCTTGATAATCACTAGAATAGGAGTTTCATCTTGTGCCGCAATACTATAACTTGTTCTAAGTTTGGTGTCTTAGCAACAAGAAAAGGTAGGATAAAGGATCAGGCACAAGTGTGGAGGAGCCTCCTAGAGATTAAACTCTCAAGATGGAAAGTACACCGCAACATGGTAAAGGTACAAAAGGAAGTATTGATCTTTCTGCGTATATGTATCTTAATTTTACTCAAATGTTGGTGGTGCATATGTTTAATGAGTAAGGGGGAGTCTTGATAATGTGTTTTTCCTCCTTAACACCCTGCTGTCCCTTGACATCATTCTATGTTCTTGCTTGAATATGGTTTTGGTGTTTGATGTCAAAGGGGGAGAGATTGTGCATTAAAGCTTATCTAAACCTGAGAGGAAAGCTTATTCTAAAGGGGTGATGTGTTAGTTTGAGCATTGTTAGTATGTTATTGATAATTCTTATCATATGCTTCTTGTTGTAGTATATGTGTTGCATCATATGGTGATGATGCAAAACTAGTGCTTCCGCTGCTATGAATTAATTGGCATGTGTTCAAATGGGTTAATGGTGCTTTAAATTGGTATCTTAGTTTGAATTGGTATCTTAATGGTGAATAGTAGTAGGTTGATATTCCTGTGATATATCCACTCAATTGATTGGTGTTTAAATCTGATTCTGTGCATTTGTGTGTTATAGCATCATGGTTTGATCCTTGACACAATGCAGAAATGCTTCGAATTGCCTAAGCATGTGCATATTGGCATTTAAGGCCAAAGTTATGATTTTGATGTAAGCACACACTTAGGGGGAGCATTCTACAAACTTAGAGTTCAAAATGTGTGCTTTAAATTTCACTCTTATGTAAGCTTTAATTGTGTTGCCATCAATCACCAAAAAGGGGGAGATTGAAAGCTCTCTTGTGGGTTTTGGTGTTTGGATGACAACTCAATTAAAGGACTAACAAGTGTGCTAAGTGTTGAACAGGTGCTTAATGTAAAGCAAACAAGGTTCAACACAAGTGAACAAGTGTGATGGTCCAAGGACTAGATTATGGATAGATAATGGACATCGCAAGTAAGATGGACAATTGCATAAAGTGAGACTCGAGTGCGTAGCTCGGAGACAACTGATCAGGCCAAGGATGGAGGCAAGAAGAGCTTCGAGGTACCAAGTGCACGGGAGAAGGTCAAAGAGGCTGAGAAACCCAAAGCCAAGGGTGAAGAAGAAGACTTGCAAAGTCAAGGGTGATCGAGTTGAGAAGAGCTATGGCACATCAAGGATCACTACATAAGGACGTGACTTACAACCAATGAGGAAACATCTATGGTTATGTGGTGTAAGTCATAAGGCTCAAGATCAAGCTCTAAGAAGGAGAACAAAGTCACTAGAAGGAGAACAAATGTCAAAATCAGAACTGGAAGCAGCCCAAAAGAGCTAAGTGCACTTTGACCTTTAGTATGGGTTGTTCCTAGTTTGGAGATATTCTATGTGACCTTTGCAGGATGTTGGAGCTCAGAAATGTCAGTCTAGATCAAGTTAAGCCGACTTGATGATTTATGAGTCCAACATCAATCTAAAGCATGTCAAATAATAGAGAGATGAAAATCCAAGAGAAGGTATGTTTCTAGACTTAGTACATTGGTTTTTGTGTACTAACATATTTGTCTAAGTATTAGAAACAGAGAAAAGAAGAAAAGAAAAGAGATGCAAAAGGCTTGGCTGTGTACAGCCAAGACTCAGCTCAGTCTGGCACACCGGACTGTCCGGTGGTGCACCGGACAGTGTCCGGTGCGCGAGGCTGAACTCTGGTGAACAGGCCACTCTCGGCAAAGTCTGGCGGCGTACGACTATAATTCACCGGACTGTCCGGTGGTGCACCGGACTGTCCGGTGGTGTCCGGTGAGCCAACGATCGACTGCGCCAACGGTCGGCAGCGCAATCAGTGGACAACGCGTGGCCCGAGTCAACGGTCAATTGGCGCACCGGACTGTCCGGTGTGCATCGGACAGTGTCCGGTGAGCCAAGACGACCGTTGCTCCAACGATCAGCTGAACCAGTTTTGGAAGGAAATCGGGCACCGGACAGTGTCCGGTGCACCACCCGACAGAAGGCAAGAATAGCCTTCCTGGATTGCTCTCAATGGCTCCTAGGCCCTTTGGGTCTATAAAAGGGACTCCTAGGCGCCTCCAACTGTGACACAAGTGCAGCCAACAAGTGTAGACATCACTCGGATCAATTCTCTCTCTCCCTCTCGTGTATATCTCTCTAGTTTGTTTAGAGGCAAAGCTATAAGCCCTGAGAGAGTGGAGAAGTGCTGCAAAGAACTAGAGCAAGGTCTTGAGCATATAGTTACTCTATCGGAGAGCTGTCAAGAAGATTGTAGGCAGCCACGGTTTCGTTGTAACCAACTCAACATAGTGAAAAGCTCTATCTGTCATACGGACAGATCTGAGTAAACGGATGATGGAGTTGAAACAGACTCCAAGCCCAGGTGTGGCTAACTCCAACGAGGACTAGGCAAGCATTTCAGGCTTGGCCGAACCTCGGGATAAATCCTTGTGTCTGTGTACTCTGTTCTGAATTGTGCTTTGACTCTCTGTCTTACTCGCGTTTATTTCTGCACTTCAACACTTATCTGTGGTACAAGTTATATTTGAAGTGCAGGACATTTTGAGACAGGATCTTCTATTCCGCTGCAACCTATTCGAAGGGGCTTCTCATTCCACTGCATTCTAGCCTTCGAGTAGAGTAAGAATTTAAGTTTTAAAGTGATAATTTTTATTCGCCTATTCACCCCCCTCTAGGCGACATCCAGATCCTGTTCCCAGGCAAAGGGAACTTTCAGGCAAGAAGAGCTTCGAGGTACCGAGTGCACGGGAGAAGGTCAAGGAGACTAGGACCCAAAGCCATGGGTGAAGAAGAAGACTTGCCAAGTTAAGGCTGATCGAGTTAAGAAGAGTTATGGTGCATCAAGGATCACTACATAAGGACATGACTTACAACCAATGAGGCAACATCTACAGTTATATGTTGTAAGTCATAAGGCTTAAGATCAAGCTCGAGAATTGAATAAGGTAACTAGAAGGAGGAGAAGTGTCAAAACCAGAACTGGAAGCAGCCCAAAAGAGCTAAGCTTACTTTGATCTTTAGTTTGGGTTGCTACTATGTTTGGATATTTTCTATGTGACCTTTGTAGGGTGTTGGAGCTCAAATATGTCAATCTAGATCAAGTCAAGTTGACTTGATGTTTAGAGTCTAACATCGACCTCAAATAGGCCAAATCGGAGAATGTGCCATTCTGAGCTCTACTTGAGGAGAAACAGAAAAGCTAGGAGAAGAACGAGAAAGAGATGAGTTTTTAGGACCAAGTCAATTGGATTATACTCTACATGTGTTTGTTTAAGTCTCAATAAAATCCTCCCAATAGTTGAAGTCAAATGGACAAAGAATGGAGGAAAAAGCACTTAGTGTGTTGTTGGCTGGTGCACAGGACAGTGAATAGTTACCTGTCCGGTGCAAAGGACAGTGAATAGTAACATGTCAGGTGCACAAGGCAGTAAATAGTAATATGTCCGGTGCACAGGACAGTGAATAGTAACATGTCCGGTGCACCAATGGCTAGCTCTTCCAGAGAAAGAAACTATCAATCAGATCCGTTACTGTACACTGTCCGGTGGCGCACCGGACAATCCGGTGCACCCGCAGACAAGGAAGGCTGGGAGCTTCCAAATGAAGCTCCAACGGCTCCTAGACCCCTTGGGACTATAAAAAGGACCCCTAGGCGCCTCCAACAAGGGCACAAGAGCAGCAAACAAGTTCATACTTCATTTGATTCAATTATTTCTCTCCCTCTCTTGTGTATCTCTCTAGTTTGTGTAGAGGTGAAGTTATAAGCCTTTAGAGAGAGGGGAAATGCTCGTGAGAGCTAGAGCAAAATCTTGGGCGCATTGTTAATCTGCCGGAGTGCTGTCGAGAAGATTATAAGGAACCACGACATTGTTGTAAATGATATAAACATAGTGGAAGACTCTCTCTGTCACACTGATAGATCTGAGCAAAAGGAGGAAGGAGTTGAAATATCCTCCAAGCCAAGGTGTGGCTAACTCCAACGAGGACTAGGCAAGCATTTCAGGCTTGGCCGAACCTCGGGATAAATCCCTGTGTCTGTGCGCTCTTCTCTGTGTTGTGTGTTGTTTCTCTTTCTTATTTTGTTTTTATACTTGCACT
This sequence comes from Zea luxurians, assembly GCA_029449295.1. Classification (NCBI taxonomy): domain Eukaryota; kingdom Viridiplantae; phylum Streptophyta; class Magnoliopsida; order Poales; family Poaceae; genus Zea; species Zea luxurians. Next base: position 9,137,748 of record JAOPSE010000040.1, read on the forward strand.
TCAATACTCATATGTGGTACAAGATATCTTCAAAGTGCAGGGTATTTTACGACATGAACTTCAATTCTGCTGCAATCTACTTGAAGGATCTTTCATTCCACAGGGATCTAGCCTTCAAGTAGACTAAGAATTTCCAGTTTTTACAGTGATAATTATTATTTGCCTATTCACCCTACACCCTCAAGGCGACATCCAGATCCTGTTTTCCGGGCATAGGGAACTTTCAATTGGTATCAGAGCTAGTGTAACACCCTAATCCGTCAATTGAAAACAACTTAGGTTATATTATTAATTTCTAGTAGAAGGAAAAAAATTATGTTTTCAAGTAATGAAATGGTGATTTCCTAATTGGATAAAATTTTGTCAATTGTTTGATGCATTCATGCCGAAGCACAAACTTTGTTTGACTCGATTTGTAAATCTAATACATTAATTTAATTTGGTGAGAAAAATCTCATGTTATAAAATAATAGTGAGTTGTTAAAATAAGTATTTTTGAGTTTCTTTCTCTAAATAAATATATAACAAGTTGCTAGAAACTTTTTGAAAAAGATATGTTTTTTACATGTTAATAATATTTTTGGTTAATTTATGTTTTTGGAATATATTAATTGTATATATATTCTGAACTAAAAATAAAAATAGTAATTACTAAAAGGAAAAATGAATTTAGAAATAAATAAATAAAAGAAAAAAAAATAAAAAAAGAGACGAACGCACGCTTCTAAATTAAGAAAAGAAAAACAAAAAAAACAGAATCCCACGCCTAGCCTTTCCCAGCCATATGCCCATCCCTCCTCTCATTTTACTTGTAGGTGGGCCCCACCCCGCCTTGTTTTATGAATGCTGGAAGCCAAAGCACCGCAAGCCCTTGCTTCTGTATCTTCCTCTCTCTCACCTGCATGTGGAGCCCACACGTCAATGCTATTTCTTCTCCCTGTGAATCTGTTAGCAGCGCGGGCAACAGCTCCACAGAGAAGATTCCAGCAGAGCCAAGAACCAGTCGGCGTCCGCACAAGCCCAATCCCAAGTTCGTGGGCCGCGACTGGGTCGCCTGATGGGCCGGCCTTGTAATAGGAGTATTAGAGTAAGAGAGGGTAACAGAGGAGGGCAGAGAAGAATCTACGCTGTCACTATTGTTCTTCTTCCTCTCCAAGCTTTCTACTCCCTCCCAAAGCTCTGTCTCTCGGATTGTTCGCTGCTTGTCCGGTGCTACTGCTAACAATTGGTATCGGAGACACCGGTCTCGGGTCTAGCGTCTGCTCATTACACGCGCCGCGCCAAACAATCTGGGATCATGGAGCCAAATCTGAAGCTCGCGATCGATGGACAATCGAAGATCCTTCGCGACATCAGCGACCGCCTCACTGCGCAGGATGCGCGTTGGCGTGCCTTGGAGACCTCGGTTGCTCACAATTCCTCTTCTATCCAACATCTCGAGACGACGATGGTGACTGCATCTTCGTCCAATCTGCGCTCCGAGGTGGACGCTCGCGTCGCGGCGACTGTCGAGCGCCTGGATGCAGTGGAAGCGGCGGCGGCGACTCGTTTGGGAGCGCTCGAGTCCGCGACCGCAGCCTTCGAGTCCTGGAAATCGCACATGGAGGCTTCAATCGACGACATCAAGTATTCTGTGGATCTACTCCGCGGCGACCTTGCCAAGCTGCAGCCCCGTTCTCCTGCGCCGCCGCCACCTCGCCCGTTCGTCCATCCAGCGGGTGTTCTCGGCCCTCTACCACCGGTTGGCGGTCGCCCTCCTACCACCAATGGCAAGACCGATAGCCCAATTGGGCACCGCGTCGATAACAATCGTCGGGAGTCTGGCTTTGGGCGTGTCTACGCTCAAACCCACCTCCCGCCCAATGGTACGCCTGAGTTTCTCTTCCATCCTCCATTTCACCATCTCGATCCATTTCCTGATCATAGTGGGCAGCGACCATATGGCATGCACCCAACTTCTGAACTTGGTCAATTACCTCCTGTTAATTTTCCTAGTTTCGATGGCGAAAACCCTAAATTGTGGTAGTCTCGTTGTGAGGATTATTTCTCTATGTATCAAGTTCATCCTAGAGTTTGGATTAAGGTCGCTACCATGCAATTCTCGGGTGCAGCTGCTCGGTGGTTACAGTCCATAGAGCCTAAACTATCTCACATTTCCTGGCCTGAATTTGGGTTAATGTTACGTGAGCGATTTGGGAAGGACCAACATGCATTTCTTATCCGTCAGTTGTTTCGTATTAGACAACAGACCACTGTCATTGAGTATGTAGACCAATTTTCTTAGTTAGTTGATCAGCTCAATAGTTATCAGGAAATGTCTGACCCATTGTATTATACTATGCGTTTCATTGATGGTTTACGCCATGATATTAAAGCAACTGTTATGATTCAACGGCCCAAGGATTTGGATACTGCCTATGTTCTTGCTCAATTGCAGGACGAATTGGTCCAAGCCTCTCGGACAACAGACTACAAGAAAGTTGACTCTGGAATATACAACAAGCCTTATAGCCGTGGGCCTTTACCCTTGCCTCCTCCTCCCAAGTCTGTACCAGGGCGTCCATCCGAGTTTAAAGCCCAAAGTGCAGGACAATCTTCAGTTCCGGGGGATCGTTTGTCATCAGTCTATGCATACCGCAAGGCCAAGGGTCTCTGCTACAAATGTGGTTCTCCGTATGCCCGAGACCACCAATGTCCAGAGTCTGTGCAGTTGCATCTTGTGGAAGAGCTCTGGCATCAGTTCCTAGTTCCAGCGGATGATACTCAATCAGTTTCTTCTAAGTCCGAGTCCCTTCACTGTCTGCATTTGTATGGCTCTACAGTGGATAAAGTGGCACATCCCAAGTCCATCAGATTCGTGGGCGAACTTAGTGGTCATTCAGTGCTTATTCTATTGGATTCTGGCAGTTCTATTTCATTTGTGAGCTCTGCTATAGCTTATCAGTTACCAACACCATCGGTACCTTGCCCTTCATTCTGCGTCCAAGTGGCCAATGGTTCTAAACTTTCATGTTCCTCCCAGATTGTGGATGCTGTATGGTCCGTTCAAGGGTGTCAATTTGTCACAACTCTCAAAGTATTGGACCTCCAACCCTATGACATGGTAATTGGCATGGATTGGCTATCCCTTCATAGTCCAATGATGGTTCATTGGGCCGATCATTGGCTCTCAATTACAGTGGGCTCTTCCTTGGTCAAACTTTATGGCGTGCAAGCTTCAGGTAGCCACGGTGCACTGGTTCAGCTATGCAGTCTCTCGGATCTGCCAGATAAAGAACAATCACTGATTCAGTCTCTACCTCCAGAGTTACAAGCGCTGCTGGACAAATATTCTTCTTTGTTTGCATCTCCTTCTGGGCTGCCACCTGTTCGGGACTGCGATCATCAGATTCCATTGCTTCCTGGTGCACGTCCGGTCCAAATGCGACCTTACCGGTACGCGCCTGCTCTCAAGTCGGAAATTGAGCAACAAGTCGATGATATGCTTAAAAATGGTCTTATTCAGCACAGTAAAAGTCATTTTGCCTCTTCAGTGATTTTGGTTAAGAAAAAGGACAATACATATCGCTTTTGCGTGGATTATCGTTATCTCAATGCACTGACTTTTAAGTCCAAGTACCCAGTTCCCGTAGTGGATGAACTTCTAGATGAATTGGCGGGCGCTACTTGGTTTTCAACATTAGACCTTCGGGCCGGCTTTCATCAGATACAGATGGATCCCCAGGACCAACATAAAACAGCCTTTCAAACACATCACGACCATTTTGAATTTTGTGTGATGGCCTTCGGACTCACGGGTGCTCCAGCAACCTTTCAAGGTGCTATGAACAGTACTCTCAAGCCCTTGCTGCGCAAGTGTGTTTTGGTCTTTTTTGATGATATACTAGTTTACAGTGATACGTGGGACAATCATCTTCTTCACGTGGAGTGAATCCTGCAGTTGCTAACACAGGATCAGTGGCAAGTGAAACTGACCAAGTGCTCCTTTGCCAAACAAGAGATTTCTTATTTGGGCCATGTTATTAGCCAGGCAGGTGTCTCAACTGATCCCAGGAAGATTGATGCTGTAACTTCATGGCCACAGCCCACCAGTTGCAAAGAGCTGCGTGGATTTCTCGGGTTGGCAGGTTATTATCGCAAGTTTGTGAAAAACTTCGGCGTTATTGCTAAACCTCTTACCAATCTGTTGAAAAAGCATGCTGTTTTTGTATGGACAGAGGAACATTCCATTGCTTTTTCCGTGTTGAAGACAACTCTTTCCTCAGCTCCAGTCCTGGCGCTGCCTGATTTTGCTCGCCAATTTGCTATTGAAACTGATGCTTCTGGAGCAGGAGTGGGTGCAGTGCTCCTCCAAGACAACCATCCATTGGCTTTTGTCAGTAAGTCTTTAGGCATCAAGAATAGAGGGCTTTCAGCTTATGAGAAAGAATATCTTGCCATTCTCTTGGCTGTTGATCATTGGAGATCCTATTTGCAGCATGGAACCTTTTTAATTTTCACGGACCATAAGAATTTGGTTCATCTTAATGAGCAACAATTGAAGACACCTTGGCAGCAGCGAGTGTTCACCAAGCTATTGGGCTTGCAACATCAAGTTGTCTATAAGCAAGGTTCAGCTAATCGTGCAGCTGATGCACTGTCGCGCCGTCCTCATCCAGATCAAGGCCTTCATGCTATTTCTGTCAGCACTCCACAATGGTTATCAGACATTGCAGAGAGTTATATGCAGAATCCTCAAGATAAACAATTGCTTACTGAGCTGTCTGTCAATACTCCTTCTGGACATTATCAGTTGACTAATGGTTTAATCAAATATAAGGGCCGCATATGGTTGGGACACAATATTGATCTTCATACCAAAGTAATGGCATCATTACACAACAGTGCCATCGGTGGACATTCTGGGTTTCCTATGACATATCGCCGGATTAAGCAGTTGTTCGCTTGGCCAGCTATGAAAACTGCTATCCGTCAGTTTGTGGCTGCCTGTGATATCTGTGCCCGTGCCAAGCCAGATCGCTCGAGATACCCAGGCCTTCTACAACCCCTCGCCGTCCCTGCTCATGCCTGGCAAGTGCTGTCTCTGGATTTTATTAAAGGTCTGCCCAAATCTGGAAAATACAACTGTATCTTGGTGGTGGTGGATAAATTTTCCAAGTTTGCTCATTTTCTCGCCTTAGCTCACCCATTCACAGCCCTAAAAAGTTGCCCAGTTATTCATGGATTCGATCTATCGCTTGCATGGCCTGCCAGAAGCTATTATTTCAGATCGCGACAGAATTTTCACAAGTGCCTTGTGGCAGGAATTATTCAGATTGTCGGGCACGACATTACGGATGAGTACTTCTTATCATCCGCAAACGGATGGGCAGACCGAACGAGTAAACCAGTGCTTGGAAACCTTTCTCCGGTGCTTTGTCAGTTCTACTCCCCGACAATGGAAAAAGTGGTTGCCGCTTGTGGAATTTTGGTACAATTCTTCTTTCCACTCCTCGCTGGGTACTTCTCCTTTTGAGGTCTTGTATGGGCGACCACCTCTCAGCCTGGGACTGTCTGCAGTTGATGCTATTCCAGTTGGTGATCTTCAGTCTTGGCTGGCCAATCGCCAATTGATGACTCAAACTATCAAGCAACACTTGCTGCGTGCCCAACAACGCATGAAACACCAAGCTGACAGAAATCGGTCCGACCGTGTGTTCGCTGTGGGTGATATGGTGTACCTTAAATTGCAACCTTACATCCAAAGCTCTGTAGCGGTGCGCGCTAATCACAAGTTATCCTACAAGTATTTTGGACCTTTCAAAATTCTTCAGCGCATTGGAACTGTGGCCTACAAGTTGGAGCTGCCAACCTCTTCCTCCATTCATCCAGTGTTTCATGTGTCGCAACTTAAGCCTAGCGTCAAACCTTCTATTTTGGTGAGCCCGTCCTTACCTCCTGATAATGTGGATGTCCAGTTTCCTATTCAGGTGATGGCTCGGCGGTCCATTTCGCGCGGCGGACACGATGTTCGTCAAGCGCTGGTGCGCTGGTCTGGCGCTGAACCGGCTTTGGATACCTGGGAGGATGAAGTTGCCTTACGCCAACGTTTTCCATCTGCTGCTGCTTGGGGACAAACATCCTCGCATGGAGGGGGGAATGTTAGCAGCACAGGCAACAGCTCCACAGAGAAGACTCCAGCAGAGCCAAGAACCCGTCGGCGTCCGCACAAGCCCAATCCCAAGTTCGTGGGCCGCGACTGGGTCGCCTGATGGGCCGGCCCTGTAATAGGAGTATTAGAGTGAGAGAGGGTAACAGAGGAGGGCAGAGAAGAATCTACGCTGTCACTATTGTTCTTCTTCCTCTCCAAGCTTTCTACTCCCTCCCCCAAACTCTGTCTCTCGGATTGTTCGCTGCTTGTCCGCTGCTACTGCTAATAGAATCGCTAGCTAGCTAGCACAGCCCACCGCCTTAGCTCCGAAGTGGATGCTCACGCAGTCACGCATGACCGCTATCGACTCTTCTCCCATCGTCGTGCCTCCCGGGTGGAGCACGACATGCCGCCTCCGACCCCTCCCTTTCCCCTGTCATCAAAAGAAATTGTTGCACGCCGCCGGTTGCCGCTACCTCGGTTGTGCTCCCTTCGCGCTTGCGCGTTCGTATCCACGCAGTAGAGCAGCACCCGCGCCCCCACGACCGTTCATCTCTCGCATTCACGCGACACCATTACTCATGACCGTTTCTTCCCCCACACAGTTAGACCATTATTAATGGTGTTCATGCACCTTCAATCCGGCGACCCTTCCCTCTCCTCCACCCCGGACGTCCCTTGATCTTCCTCTCACGGCTTATAAAAGGCACGCCGTGCCCGCGAGCCCCTTCCCTTTTCCCTGCTCGCCCATTTCCCATGCGCTCGCCTCGGTGTCGCACACCAGCTGCTATCCTGCTGATGTTCTTTCTTCGCTCTCGTCCACACTTGCTCTATAGTTGTCTGTCTCGCCATTGTCACTGTCGCAGACTCGCCGGAACCCCCTAAACCCGACGTCCCTAGTCTGCAGACATCGTGTTCGCCTTCTCATCTGCTTCAGTCGTGCTGCTGCTCGCTGTCGTCCACCCCAGCCAACAAAGACTCTGCGGTCCCATCGTCACCAGTGCGCCGCACCTCGCCGAGTTCGTGCCCACATCACACAGTCTGTGCCGCGACGTTGCTGGAGATCGCGTCGTTATCACGCTGCTCTCCACCGAGCCCCTTCACTGGAGGCTACCAATGACCACGCCTGTGATTTGTACAAACATCCTGCACCCAGAGTTGCCCCTGCACGTCGAACGCCGACCGTGCCCATGCCATCGCCTGTTCCCCGCTCCATGCCTTCTGTACGCCTTGACTAAGGTAGAAGACAATGTCTATTTTACGATCTACCCCCTAAGGACTACTGTTTATAAAAGATCTAGCCCTTGCGCTAATTTATTTTGAAGAAATAATATTTAGCAAATTAATCATTGTTAAGATTTGTATTTATGTGATTAACCTCTTTAATTAAGTGTTTTCAATATTTTGTCTACTCTGATAAACCAATTTAAATTATGTTTGTTAGTCAATTTATGCGTAATTTTCTAATTATGAAGTTAAAAAAAATGTAGTTTACCTTTTCTTAATAAAACGTACAATATAAATAATTATGTAATTATATAATTATGTTTTTATGATTTAGTTTTATATTTAAGTATTTGATATTTATGTGTATGCGAGATAGGGATTTCTAATAATATAGGTTTTGTGTTCTCTTAATAAAAGTGAAGATAATTAATTGTTAATTATCTGTTGTATAAAAATCTATATAAGCCATGTGTTTTCTTAATAAAAACAAAGATAGTCATTTGTTTAAATATCTTTTCACATAAAATCTATTTAGGCCATAACCTTAGTCTTTCAAAAGTAAATAACTAATGATGTTCATTATTGTGTTTATAATCTTGTGAACCCATAACTTTAGATATATATTATATATCTTTTCTAAAAGGGTTTAATAATGTTTAATAATGTGTTTTATAATTGTTGGGGCGAAGGCGAAGACGCCACCATTCGCTCGATGCCTTCGCCAACCTCGCTGCACCAACGGAGGCAAGGCGACTGGCAGATTTACCCTTCGTCCCTCGTGTCGCCGGACGAAGACCTGCGACGAGGTCGTCTCATCCTGCGGCCTCGTCCAACATGGAGGCCCACGTATGATCCGGCCCATTGTAACAGGCCCTGCGTGGCCGCTGCGCATTACAGGCCTAATTTGTAAAGGTCTCCCTGTAATTACAGTCTGTAACCCTGCTTTATGGGAATATTCCGAGGATAACCTAGGTGCCTGAGGGCACATGCGTCCTTCACACCGGACGCTAGGCACTCAGATACCTATAAATACCCCCGCACAGTGCCCTTGAGAGGCTAGATGAACAGAGCTATTGTCATCTCGAGCAAAAACCCTGTTTACGTTGCTACACTCCCCCGTTGGATCAACTTGCTCGGGAGAGCAAGTTCCAACATTTGGCGCCCAAAACCACCCGCGATGGTACCCAAGAAAGCTAGCTCGAAGGCTGACGAGGCTGCGAAGGCAGCACTGCTGGCCGAGAAAAAAGGCAAGGCCCTCGCCCTCGTCGACACCACCCACCAAGAGGCCACCGAAGACGACGCTCTCAGCAAGAGGCAGCGCAACGAGCAACCGCAACTTCCCCCAGACTTCGCTCCACCGGAGGGCGCGGACGTCATCGAGGACGGCGAAGTCATCGGTGTCTCAGCAGAAGAGCAGCTACAACTGCGCGCCTTGCGCATCAAGAACCGCAATATCCAGAAGCAAAAAGAGATACTTGAGGCCAAGCGCCAATGTGTGTCTGCACAGGCCAAGGTGCGGCAGATGATACGCGACGAAGAGCAGAAGGCTCAAGAGCTCGAACAAGAGATCGCGCTAATGCAGCGCGAAGGCCACCTCGGCCTGCAACACGACCCACCCCTGCAACAGCGCGCACAAGTCGAAGACCTATACTTCCCCCAGCGCGGCCACGCCATCCCACACGCCGCGGCATTCCAAGGTGTCAACTACCTCGATGAGCAAAGTCCCCTGGCGCCACACCTGCAAGTGACACCTTGGCCCGCCAACTTCCGGGCAGGGACCTATCCCAAGTACAACGGCAGCACTGACCCAGCACAGTACATCATGAGTTATCAGGTCACCGTTGCATCTTTCGGAGGGGACGACACCACGATGGCCAAGTCATTCATCATCGCCCTCGAAGGCCCAGCCCTCACCTGGTACACCAGGTTGCCCCCGTTGTCCATCGACTCCTGGAGAAGCCTCTGGGACAAATTCCTGCTCAACTTCCAAGGGTACAGCCCAGACACCGACGCCTTGGCTGAACTTTCACTCTGCAAGCAGCTGGAAAAAGAGACTCTGCGGGAGTACTACCGCAAGTTTTTGACCCTCAAGTCACAACTGCCTTCGATCGATGACCAAATCGCCATCCACTACGCCAACAATGGCCTTCGGGCCGGCGTCCTTTACAGCCACTGCATCAGGGATCCGCCCAAGAACCTCCAGGAGTTTTATCAGCTATTTGAAAAATATGCCAGATCCGAAGAGCTCCACCAGCACAAAGTCGAGTCTCAGAGGAAACCCAAAGACACTCCACAGTCCAGCCGCACGTGGACGAGGCCTTCGCAGCCAGACTCCGGTCGGGACGGCCGCAATCAGCAGCAAGTGCACAACATCGCCAACCAGCACCCCGCTGGCGAGGCCCCTCGCCGTCAGGAATATCCCCCCCAGGGCCGTGGAAACGGGACTCGTGGTCGAGGCCGGGGCCGGGTGCAGCAGCCGCGCCGATTTTACTGCCTGTTCCACGGCGAAGACTGCGCCCACCAAACCAGAGCCTGCCCAGAGACGAAGGCCATCAGAGACAGGATGGCACGGGCGCAACCAGCCGACAACCCTAGAGTTGTCGCGCACACATATCAGCAACCCCCTCCGCCATACATCCACGGCCCCGCTCCGCATCCACCGCACCACACATACCAACACCACCAGGAAGTACAAATCGTACCTCCCCCACCCCCACCTCCACACCAGCAACAACAAAACATCCACCACCCACATGACCCAAAGCAAGAGGACTTCGCTGATCAGCCGTATCGCGGAGTCATTCATATGATCACTGGAGGGTCCAGCGCCGACTTCGACACGAAACGACAGAAGCAGGACCACTACCGCAGCATCAACCACGTCGCCATCACCGGTCCGGTCGTACAGACGAAGTGGTCCCATGTGCCGCTAACCTTCGATGCCCAAGACGTCGATCTGCGCAGCGCGCCCCACATCGACGCCATGGTTATCAACTGCAGCGTGGCAGGCTGGGACCTGCAGAAAGTCTTAGTCGACAATGGCAGCCAAGCAGACATCATTTTTCTCCATGCCTTCGACCGCATGGGCATCAGCCACAGCCTACTCAAGCCTTCGGACAACCCACTATACGGCTTCGGCGGCAAGGGCACGTTTCCCATCGGCAAAATAGAGTTGCCTCTCTCCTTCGGTGTAGCACCCAATGCCCGAAGCGAGCAAGTGATTTTCGACATCGTCGACATGGTGTACCCGTACAACGCCATAATGGGTCGGGGCTCCATCAACAAGTTCGAGGCAGCCATTCATGGACTCTACTTGTGCATGAAGATCCCAGGTCCGCAAGGCGCCATCACAGTCTACGGCAACCAGCAAACTGCGCGTAACATAGAAAGAGACTTCGTTCCCGGGCAAAGCAACCTACACTGCCTCACGGCCCAGCGCGAGGTCCCCGAATCTGCCAGCCCAACCGCCAAAGAACATGACAAAACACAGCTGCAGAGCAACGACGGAACCAAAACTGTCCCCCTTGACAAGGCGACACCCAAGCAAACGGTCACCATCAGCGAAGACCTCACTTCGCATGACGAGGAGAAACTCCTCTGCTGTTTGTCCAAGAACAAAGACGTCTTCGCCTGGTCCGCCCTCGACCTGGTCGGGGTTAGTCGCTCCATCATCGAGCACAGCTTGGGAATCGACCCTTCGGTGAGATCGAAAAAACAGAGGCTCCGCAAAATGTCTGATGAGAAGACAGAAGCCGCCAAGGCCGAGGTACATCGCCAGCTGGAGGCCAAATTTATCGAGCTAGTGGCCTACCCCACATGGCTCGCCAACGTTGTAATGGTGCAAAAAAAGAGCGGCAAATGGCCGATGTGCATCGATTTCACCAGTCTCAACAAGGCCTGCCCAAAGGACAACTTCTCGTTGCCTCGGATCGACAAAATAGTCGATAGCGCGGCCGGGTGCGAAGTCATGTCACTCCTCGACTGCTTCTCCGACTACCATCAAATATACATGAAGGAGGAGGACAAGGCCAGCACCAGCTTCATAACACCCTTCGACACGTATTGCTTCATCAAAATGCCGGAGGGACTCAAGAACGCCGGGTCCACTTTCTCCCGGCTTACCAAAACGGTGCTCGAGGGGCAAGTCGGCAGAAATATATTCACATATGTGGACGACATCGTCGTCGCCAGCAGAAGCAAGGAGGACCATCTTGCTGACCTCGCCGAAACGTTTGCGAACATGCGGGACGCACGACTTCGCCTAAACCCCGAAAAGTGCGTCTTCGGCGTTCGCCAGGGGAAAATATTGGGCTACCTGGTGTCACACCGCGGAATCGAGGCCAACCCAACCAAAATTCAGGCCATCATCAACATGACGCCCCCGCAGTCAGTTAGAGACGTCCAACGCCTGACAGGCAGATTGGCCACCCTCAATAGATTCATCTCCAAATCCGTAGAGCGAAGTCTCCCCTTCCTCAAAACTCTCCGCGGCGCAAAAGACTTTGCTTGGGGACAAGAGCAGGCGGCGGCCTTTGCCTCATTGAAACAGTACCTGTCGGAATTGGCGGTTCTTACAAGCCCCGACTCTTCGCTACCCCTGTTGCTCTATGTTGCGGCTTCTCCACATGCGGACAGTGCGGCACTAGTTCAAGAGCAGACAGTAGAGGGCATAATCAGGTAATGTCCAGTTTATTACGTCTCCGAAGTGCTCACACCATCAAAATGTAATATGACGGAACTGGAAAAGATTGCCTATGCAGTTGTCATGGCTTCGCGCAAACTGCGCCACTATTTTTGTAACACCCGGTTTTAAAGGACAAAGCCGGGTGCATCTCATACATGCGCCAAAGAAGACAACATATATAATAACAGAGTGTATAGAGATAAATGTCACAAAACATCAGAGTATTTATTACATAGCGGAAGACTTATTACAAAGTAAAAGACTAAATATAAAACGAACTAAGGATCGTCGGCGCCAATGTCGACTGAGAAACGCCACCTAGATCAAATCGAACTCCTCGCTTTGTGGCTCCTCCTGAACCACCTGTTCTTCTCCTGTGGGGGGTGTGAGACAGCAAGAGTGAGCTCACATACGTTCATAGCTCAACAAGTCGTGGGGAATAATGTGGCATAAACTCACCAAAGGTGGGAGTTCATGAAGTGTAAGGCTAATCAATGAAGTAAAGGCTGAGGCTGAGCATTGCTTTTATAAGTTGGTCAAAATTTTATTAGCAATTACTAAGTGAAGGTAAATACCAAACCTTAATAATAATAAAGAACAGTAATAGTAAAGTAATCCCAAATGCGATGCAAATGTCCAATTAAATTTAAGTTCCATAGTTAATCATGTGAGGGTCCGAGCCGCTCATGACCGTGAGCACAGCTAGTATACTAGTTTTACACTCTGCAGAGGTTGCGCATCTTTACCCACAAGCCGTGTTACCCATCTGCCAAGGGGTCATGAATTCCATACACCTCTACCAAGGAAGCGAGGCAGGGTAACACTACGAGGCCTTTACAAAGTTCCACTAGCTTCAGACTACCCGCTACAGTTTATAGGAAGCTCCAGTGCAGGGTTCTTGCCTGACCGCCATCGCAGCAAAATCAAACAAGGACCTCCCTACACTGACCACTCCCCTACTGCCCTTGCCCCTTTCGGGTAAGGTAGCCCTCCACTAGCTTTCCTAGTTAATCAGCCAAGGGCGTCCCATTAAACCCTTGTGGTAGCACTGTTTTCCCGGGTGGTCGCTCCATGTTCCCATTAATTTAATGATCTTAACATGAACAGTAATAATAACAAGATAATAACAGAATATTTATGAATAGTGTATCTCCATACCCAATCCACATAAAGCAATAGCAAGTACTACCCAAAAATATTTCAGGGGTGAACAAGGTATAGAGGTAATCAAAACTGGGGTAACATAAAGGCTCCCATCAAAATTAACCTATGCAGATCATTAAAATTAATAAGAACATGGCTGGGAAAAGTAAGTGATCAAGGGCACAACTTGCCTTCAATGAGCTCCTGCTCAGCTATCTCTACTTGCTGAACCTCAGAATCCACAGTGGCTTGCTCGTCTACTCGCATCAACACAATACATACATAGTATAGCCAAAATCAACATCACACCAAACAGATGAATAAAATATACAGTAAAAATCTACATATTAAAATGAAATCATAGTAACTGGAATCACTAAATTTGGAGTTATAGGTTTCAAGTTATGAATTTCCTAAGGTTTAATGTGATTAAAATAGGATTAAATGTTAAATTAATTTTCTTACTGTATTCATGTCAAAACAGAGATACTAAATGATAGAGAATATTATTACAAAATTTTAGAAATTGGAATGGGTCAATTTGGAGCTAAAATGAATTAGATATGAATTTTCCAAGTTCTAGCAATTGTTTTTGCATTAAAAATACATTTACTAATTAATTTATTCATTTTAAACAGGTTCTAGACTGGGCATCAATTCTCAGAAAGCTCAAGGGTCTCTGCGCAAGATAACCTAGACTCAGGGAACAGTCGCCGAGGACGGCGGGTTTATTCCTAAGAAACCCAGGGGTTCTTTAATAAAAAGCCGAGGCCGAAGGGGTATTCGTTGATCTGCACCGTCGGATCTGAAACGAGGCGCCCAGATTAAATCGCCCACAGTGGTGAAGCGGTACGCTACGCAGGCCACTAGATCAGGAATGCACGGTCACGATTTAATGGAGCCAGATCTAATCCGAGCCGTGTGACTGCAGATCTATGGTTATGATTCAATCATGCGAATGGGTACGTTGACATCTAATCTCAACCATTCATCGACGGATCAACGGCGGTCGACCCTTCTTCCTCCCCGGCAGCCGAGTCTGGCGGCGCGCGCGCTAGCCACGGCGGAGTCGTCGCCGGTGGAAACCAATCCAGGGCACCAACGCCCAAAACTCTAATCCGTTAGGTTCTACACTACCGCAAGGTCCGGGTGAGTACCGCTCAGGGTTTTCTTACCAAATATGGACGACAGTGGAGGCCAATCGCGGCACACAGCGGTGCCCAAATCCATCGAGCAATTCACATGATTAGACCGATCAGATACCACGCCCGCTAGGTACTACACGTCAAGGAGAAGTAGGCGAACATGGGAGGCGGCTTCTTACAAGGATTCCGGCAGTGTCCAGCTCCGTCCACGACGCGGTGCGGATCCGCGGCTGCGCCCGCGCTCCGGCGAGAAATTCCCCGAGCACAGGAGGGCAATGCCGCGCGGCGAGTGCACAGACACCCACCCACGAACTTGTAGAAGACACTGGGCGCTATACCGGAGACCAGGGCGTCGACGACACCAAGGTTCACCCGCGGCGGTGGATTTCTTCCGCCCAGGCGGCTCTCTGTGATGAAATTAGGAATAGTGTAGGCGAGTACGAGTGAGAGGAAGTCGCGGATAGATGGGAGAAGTGGGTCGCGAGGCCGGGGAGTCTTATGCCCCGAGTAACAACCCCGCGCGAGTCCGTCGCCGATAATCTCGCGGCGGCGAGCGACGAATCCGCCACGGTTGAGCTGCGTGGAGGCAACGGCTTATGACGACTGGGTCCCACAAGTCAGCGGGTAACAAGCGCAAGCGGCTGGTGGCCTGACAGGAGGGCCCCAGGCGTCAGTCGGTTTGTTTCCGCGGGCGCGCGCGATAAGGAACTGATCCGCGGGCCCCATTCCTCAGTGGGCGTTACGCAGCGCGGATGGAGTAGGCTGGCACGAGGGTAGCCTTAGGTGGGCCGAAATGGAGGTGGGTGGCCCATTTAAGTTGGTTTTGCTTTATTCTTTTTATTTTCTATTCCTTTTCCTCTCTATTTTCAAATCCAATTTGAATTCAAATTTTGAATCAGACTTAGGCCAAATTTATTCCCAAATCATATGGTGAAGTTAAAATACAAGTTTTTAGAGATATAATTATATTATTTATATATTTTTTTATATATCATTTCTCTTCTTCTCCTTTTCAAAAACCCTAGGTTTAATTTAGGGCTTAATTCAACTTCTAGCAATTATTATCTTATTACCATTAACATTATTATTTTATTTAATGCACAAACATATAAACTCCAACATGATGCATTTTTTTTGTCATTTGTTTGAATTAAACTCTAAATTTTGTGTATGCTCTTTTTATGATGCAAATGAGGCACATAAAATGAGAAGATCTCTCTATATTCTTTATTTAGAATTTTGAGTATTACAAATCCTACCCCCCTTAAAAATAATCTCGTCCTCGAGATTTAGGAAGATCTAGGGAAAAGGTGGGGAAAATCTATGCGAAGCTCTTCTTCTCTTTCCCAAGTTGCTTCATCTTCTCCGTGGTGACTCCATTGAACTTTACACATCTTTATAACCTTATTCCTTGTAACTCGAGTCAATGTATCAAGAATCTTGATGGGGGTACTCAGCATAAGTCAGGTCATCTTGAACATTAAGGTCTTCCATTGGTAATTGTTCTTCAGGTACCCTGAGACATTTCTTCAGCTGAGATACATGAAAGACATCATGAACATCCGCGAGATGATCTGGTAACTCCATTTGGTATGCAACCTCTCCCACTCGCTTTAAGATTAAAAAGGGTCCAATAAAGCGAGGGGACAACTTTCCTTTGACTTTGAACCTTCTCATGCCCCGGAGTGGTGACACCTTCAAATAGACATGATCACCCTCCTTAAACTCAAGCAGTCTTCTCCGGGTATCAGCATAACTTTTCTGTCTTGACTGCGCAGTTCTCAAATTCTCCCTTATTTGCTGAACTTGTTCTTCTGCTTCCTGTATAATCTCAGGCCCAAACAACTGCCTTTCACCAGTTTGATTCCAATACAAGGGAGTCCTGCACTTTCTGCCATACAAAGCCTCAAACGGTGACATCTTCAAACTGGCCTGATAGCTATTATTATAAGAGAACTCTACATACGGCAAACTCTTATCCCAACTCCCACCATGTTTAAGAGCACAAGCTCTTAACATATCTTCCAGCACTTGGTTAGTCCTCTCAGTCTGCCCATCAGTCTGTGGGTGGTAAGCCGAACTAAAATTCAATCTCGTATCCAATGATTCGTGCAACTTCTTCCAATACCGAGAGGTAAACTGTGATCCTCGATCAGACACGATCTTCTTTGGCACACCATGTAGGCAAACAATTCGTGCCATGTACAACTCTGCCAACTTAGCTCCGGAATATGTGGTCTTCACTGGAATAAAGTGGCCTACCTTAGTTAGCCTGTCCACAATCACCCATATAGAATCATATCCAGCAGACGTGCGGGGTAATCCAACAATGAAGTCCATGCCAATCTCTTCCCATTTCCACTCAGGTATCTTCAGTGGGTGCAATAGTCCGGCTGGCCTCTGGTGTTCAGCTTTAACTCTTTGGCATACATCGCACATAGCCACATGTGCAGCCACATCTCTCTTTAGTCCATACCACCAATACTTTTGCTTCAAATCCTGATACATCTTAGTACTTCCAGGATGGATAGAATAAATTGAGTCATGTGCTTCCTTCAATATAGTTTCCCGAAGACTATCAATGTCGGGAACACAGATCCGATTCTTGAACCATATCGTGCCTTGCTCATCCTCTGTGAATTCCGGGCCTCTACCCTCTGTTATCAGATCCTTTATCTCCTGGATTTTAGCATCACCAACCTGACCTTTACGAATTTCTTGCTCCAAGGTAGGTTCCAATTCAATAGTAACTCCTTCCGTATGTGTAACAATCCCCAGGTTGAGTCTCTCAAAATCTTTTGCTAATTCATCAGGTAGCTGGACAACGAAAGCGGAGTGAACATGCTCCTTCCGACTCAAGGCATCTGCAACCAAATTTGCCTTGCCTGGGTGATAGTGAATCTCCAAGTCATAATCCTTAATGAGCTCCAACCAACGGCGTTTCCTAAGATTGAGATCCTTCTGAGTGAATATGTACTTCAAACTCTTATGATCCGTGTAGACTTGGCACTTAGTTCCCATAATGTAGTGTCTCCAAATCTTAAGTGCATGCACAACCGCTGCCAATTCCAAGTCATGAGTGGGGTAGTTCAATTCATGCTTCCGCAACTGACGAGATGCATAGGCAATCACATGACCTTCTTGCATAAGCACACATCCAAGTCCTTGGCCACATGCATCACAATAAATGTCAAATCCCTTCTGCAGATCTGGCATAATCAATACTGGTGGTGACATCAATCTCTCCTTCAATTGATCAAAGCTCTCTTGGCATTTCTCATCCCACTTGAATTCTCTTCCTTTCTCCAAAAGCGATGTCATAGGCTTAGCGATTTTAGAGAACCCTTCAATAAATCTCCGATAATATCCTGCGAGTCCCAAGAAACTCCGAATCTCAGTAACTGTTGTGGGCACTCTCCACTCCATAATCTCCTTCACTTTAGCAGGATCCACTGCTATTCCTCCATTAGAAATAATATGACCAAGGAATGGCACCTTGTCAATCCAAAACTCGCACTTACTGAACTTAGCATAGAGTTGATTATCTCGCAGCTTCTGTAGCACCAACCTCAGATGTTCCTCGTGATCACTATCACTCTGAGAATAAATAAGAATATCGTCGACGAATACCACGACAAATCTGTCCAAATACTCCATAAACACCTTATTCATCAAATTCATGAAATAAGCCGGTGCATTGGTTAATCCAAACGACATAACAGTAAACTCGTATAATCCATATCGGGTTGAGAAAGTCGTCTTACGAATATCCGATGGTCTAATCCTCATCTGATGGTAACCTGATCGGAGATCAATCTTTGAGAATACTCTAGCACCTCTCATCTGATCAAATAAATCCTCAATACGAGGCAACGGATACTTGTTCTTCACCGTGACATCATTGAGTGATCTATAGTCCACACACATCCGTTGCGATCCATCCTTCTTCTGTACGAATAACACCGGTGCTCCCCAAGGTGAGGAACTCGGACGAATATACCCCGCTTCTTGTAACTCAGTTAACTGCTTCTTAAGTTCCTTCAACTCTTCTACGGACATCCTATATGGTCGTTTAGAAATAGGGGCGGTTCCAGGTAAGAGATCAATAACAAACTCAACTTCTCTATCAGGTGGCATCCCTGGTAACTCCTCTGGAAAGACATCCGGAAAATCTCTAACCACCCGGATGTTGTCACCAACAAACTCCTCAGGCATAAAGAACATTGCACGCATGGATGAGGAGGTTACTGCAATATTAACTTGAAATCTTTCTCCTTTAGTGGTAGTGAGTTCTACAGTACCTCTACCACATGCTATAACGGCCTTTGCCTTTCTTAGCCATGACATACCAAGGATCAGATCTATACTGCTTGACTCTAATATTATAGCAGTAGCTCCAAATTCTCTACCCATAATGGTCAATGTCAATCTACGTGTCATTTGATTCGCCTCAACAGGCCCTTTAGGTGTAATTACTATCATGGGTTTTCTCATATTTAGCAGTGGTATTTCATTTGTGTTGGCATATCTAGCAGACATGAATGAATGTGTAGCACCAGAATCAAATAATATGGTTGCAGGAATTGCATTAACATAAAACATACCAATTACGAGGTCCCCACCATCAGGAGTATCATCAACGCTGACTTGATTCACCCTGGCTATAGAATATCCCTTGCCAGGAGTCTGCTGCTTGTTCTGAACTGGAGTAGTAGCAATCCTCTGTGGGCAGACATTTGCATAATGACCAGCCTTCCCACACTTGAAACACGTAGTGCTTGGACTCTGTCCTGAAAACTTCGTCGGGGTGCCAGTGGGAGTGGCCTGACGAGTAGGTGTCCTCAGTGGTGATTGCTGAACTGGGCGCGGTCCTCCTGGTCGAGTCGGTGTACCCTGTGGTGAACTGTAGCGAGGACGAACACTGCTGCTACCCTGTCCTTGTGAGATAGCCTTCCTCTTCAAATCACCCAGTTGAACACGCTTGTGTTCAATAGCAAGAGCCTTATCATGTAGCCTCTGAAATGATGGAAATGTATGCGCCACTAGAGCATACTGCAGTGGTCCATTAAGTCCTTCAATAAAATGCTCCTGCTTCCTCTCATCCTCAGCAACTTCCTCCGGAGCATATCTCGACAGCTGAATGAATTTGTCTCTGTACTCGCTGACCGACATGTTGCCTTGCTTTAATGACAGAAACTCCTTCTTCTTGATCTTTATCATACCAGCTGGAATATGGTAGTTTTCGAACTGCGTACTGAACTCTGCCCAGGTAATAGTATCAGCAGCATCGTGGGCAGCAGTATAAGAATCCCACCAGTCAGCAGCAGGACCAGTCAGACGTCCAGAAGCATATAAAACCTTCTCCCGGTCAGTGCATTGTGCAATATTCAGCATCTTCTCGATTGACTTCAACCAATCGTCTGCATCAAGTGGATCTGGCGAACTGGCGAAGGTCGGTGGCTTATGACTCATAAACTCCCGGTGCTTATCATGAGGTGGAACTAGTGGTGGTGGTGGAGGCAATGGCACTTGTTGCTGTTGTTGCTGTTGTTGAAGTTGTTGTTGCAGCTGCTGTTGTTGCGCCCTCCTTTCTTGGCGTATCTCATCTCTCTCCTGGCACAACTCCTGGCGTATATCTTCTCTTTCCTGACGCATTTCCTGGCGTTCTTGCTGCATCTGGGCACGCATATCAGCCATGGTGTCTGCCATTTGCTGCATCACCGCCATCTAAGCAGCAACCAGTGGATCAACTCCGCCTGGTGGAGGATTAGGAGGATTCATATCTGCAGGCTGTGGCTGAGGTTGTCTATATATCCTTCGAGTGTGTCGATTAGGAGGCAAATCAATTCCACCACCCCTCCTGGTATTGACCATCTGAGTTAGATACATAAGGTAAGAGAAAGCAGTAGACAAGGCAGTAATTATGAATCATGTTGAATTGGGGGATTTATTAGCTAAGCAGATTAATGTTTTACCTACCATAGCTAATTTATTACCCTATGCTGGCACATACTAAGATGTCCATATATATAATATCTCAATCAATCAAAGAAGCAAATCAGACATTTTTCATCATAACAATCAAACAACATTTTTAAATATAGAAAATAGTTTTGATTTGGTCTTAGGCCTCATATCTCTTAAAATGTCATAGGGGTAGGGATTCCAAGGTGTGAAATCCATCTTGTCTCAGAGTAGAAAAGGTAAGAATGATCAGAGTAGAATAGTAGAAGGTGAGACAGGATCAAGATAAGTGTAGAAAGAATCAGAGTAAGGTAAGTAGGTAAGGGTTTTATCCATTTCTATCTAGGTTTCGTTCTACAGTCAACATTTCCTCTGATACCACTTCTGTAACACCCGGTTTTAAAGGACAAAGCCGGGTGCATCTCATACATGCGCCAAAGAAGACAACATATATAATAACAGAGTGTATAGAGATAAATGTCACAAAACATCAGAGTATTTATTACATAGCGGAAGACTTATTACAAAGTAAAAGACTAAATATAAAACGAACTAAGGATCGTCGGCGCCAATGTCGACTGAGAAACGCCACCTAGATCAAATCGAACTCCTCGCTTTGTGGCTCCTCCTGAACCACCTGTTCTTCTCCTGTGGGGGGGGGGTGTGAGACAGCAAGAGTGAGCTCACATACGTTCATAGCTCAACAAGTCGTGGGGAATAATGTGGCATAAACTCACCAAAGGTGGGAGTTCATGAAGTGTAAGGCTAATCAATGAAGTAAAGGCTGAGGCTGAGCATTGCTTTTATAAGTTGGTCAAAATTTTATTAGCAATTACTAAGTGAAGGTAAATACCAAACCTTAATAATAATAAAGAACAGTAATAGTAAAGTAATCCCAAATGCGATGCAAATGTCCAATTAAATTTAAGTTCCATAGTTAATCATGTGAGGGTCCGAGCCGCTCATGACCGTGAGCACGGCTAGTATACTAGTTTTACACTCTGCAGAGGTTGCGCATCTTTACCCACAAGCCGTGTTACCCATCTGCCAAGGGGTCATGAATTCCATACACCTCTACCAAGGAAGCGAGGCAGGGTAACACTACGAGGCCTTTACAAAGTTCCACTAGCTTCAGACTACCCGCTACAGTTTATAGGAAGCTCCAGTGCAGGGTTCTTGCCTGACCGCCATCGCAGCAAAATCAAACAAGGACCTCCCTACACTGACCACTCCCCTACTGCCCTTGCCCCTTTCGGGTAAGGTAGCCCTCCACTAGCTTTCCTAGTTAATCAGCCAAGGGCGTCCCATTAAACCCTTGTGGTAGCACTGTTTTCCCGGGTGGTCGCTCCATGTTCCCATTAATTTAATGATCTTAACATGAACAGTAATAATAACAAGATAATAACAGAATATTTATGAATAGTGTATCTCCATACCCAATCCACATAAAGCAATAGCAAGTACTACCCAAAAATATTTCAGGGGTGAACAAGGTATAGAGGTAATCAAAACTGGGGTAACATAAAGGCTCCCATCAAAATTAACCTATGCAGATCATTAAAATTAATAAGAACATGGCTGGGAAAAGTAAGTGATCAAGGGCACAACTTGCCTTCAATGAGCTCCTGCTCAGCTATCTCTACTTGCTGAACCTCAGAATCCACAGTGGCTTGCTCGTCTACTCGCATCAACACAATACATACATAGTATAGCCAAAATCAACATCACACCAAACAGATGAATAAAATATACAGTAAAAATCTACATATTAAAATGAAATCATAGTAACTGGAATCACTAAATTTGGAGTTATAGGTTTCAAGTTATGAATTTCCTAAGGTTTAATGTGATTAAAATAGGATTAAATGTTAAATTAATTTTCTTACTGTATTCATGTCAAAACAGAGATACTAAATGATAGAGAATATTATTATAAAATTTTAGAAATTGGAATGGGTCAATTTGGAGCTAAAATGAATTAGATATGAATTTTCCAAGTTCTAGCAATTGTTTTTGTATTAAAAATACATTTACTAATTAATTTATTCATTTTAAACAGGTTCTGGACTGGGCATCAATTCTCATAAAGCTCAAGGGTCTCTGCGCAAGATAACCTAGACTCTGGGAACAGTCGCCGAGGACGGCGGGTTTATTCCTAAGAAACCCAGGGGTTCTTTAATAAAAAGCCGAGGCCGAAGGGGTATTCGTTGATCTGCACCGTCGGATCTGAAACGAGGCGCCCAGATTAAATCGCCCACAGTGGTGAAGCGGTACGCTACGTAGGCCACTAGATCAGGAATGCACGGTCACGATTTAATGGAGCCAGATCTAATCCGAGCCATGTGACTGCAGATCTATGGTTATGATTCAATCATGCGAATGGGTACGTTGACATCTAATCTCAACCATTCATCGACGGATCAACGGCGGTCGACCCTTCTTCCTCCCCGGCAGCCGAGTCTGGCGGCGCGCGCGCTAGCCACGGCGGAGTCGTCGCCGGTGGAAACCAATCCAGGGCACCAACGCCCAAAACTCTAATCCGTTAGGTTCTACACTACCGCAAGGTCCGGGTGAGTACCGCTCAGGGTTTTCTTACCAAATATGGATGACAGTGGAGGCCAATCGCGGCACACAGCGGTGCCCAAATCCGTCGAGCAATTCACACGATTAGACCGATCAGATACCACGCCCGCTAGGTACTACACGTCAAGGAGAAGTAGGCGAACATGGGAGGCGGCTTCTTACAAGGATTCCGGCAGTGTCCAGCTCCGTCCACGGCGCGGTGCGGATCCGCGGCTGCGCCCTCGCTCCGGCGAGAAATTCCCCGAGCACAGGAGGGCAATGCCGCGCGGCGAGTGCACAGACACCCACCCACGAAGTTGTAGAAGACACTGGGCGCTATACCGGAGACCAGGGCGTCGACGACACCAAGGTTCACCCGCGGCGGTGGATTTCTTCCGCCCAGGCGGCTCTCTATGATGAAATTGGGAATAGTGTAGGCAAGTACGAGTGAGAGGAAGTCGCGGATAGATGGGAGAAGTGGGTCGCGAGGCCGGGGAGTCTTATGCCCCGAGTAACAACCCCGCGCGAGTCCGTCGCCGATAATCTCGCGGCGGCGAGCGACGAATCCGCCACGGTTGAGCTGCGTGGAGGCAACGGCTTATGACGACTGGGTCCCACAAGTCAGCGGGTAACAAGCGCAAGCGGCTGGTGGCCTGACAGGAGGGCCCCAGGCGTCAGTCGGTTTGTTTCCGCGGGCGCGCGCGATAAGGAACTGATCCGCGGGCCCCATTCCTCAGTGGGCGTTACGCAGCGCGGATGGAGTAGGCTGGCACGAGGGTAGCCTTAGGTGGGCCGAAATGGAGGTGGGTGGCCCATTTAAGTTGGTTTTGCTTTATTCTTTTTATTTTCTATTCCTTTTCCTCTCTATTTTCAAATCCAATTTGAATTCAAATTTCGAATCAGACTTAGGCCAAATTTATTCCCAAATCATATGGTGAAGTTAAAATACAAGTTTTTAGAGATATAATTATATTATTTATATTTTTTTTATATATCATTTCTCTTCTTCTCCTTTTCAAAAACCCTAGGTTTAATTTAGGGCTTAATTCAACTTCTAGCAATTATTATCTTATTACCATTAACATTATTATTTTATTTAATGCACAAACATATAAACTCCAACATGATGCATTTTTTTTGTCATTTGTTTGAATTAAACTCTAAATTTTGTGTATGCTCTTTTTATGATGCAAATGAGGCACATAAAATGAGAAGATCTCTCTATATTCTTTATTTAGAATTTTGAGTATTACAATTTTGAAGCATTCAAGGTCCGGGTCACATCAGATAGAGGACTCGGCGAATTGTTCAGAAACCCGGAGGCATCGGTCCGGATTGCCAAATGGGCGGCCGAACTCTCCGGCTACCACATCACATTCGAGCCCAGGACAGCCATCAAGTCACAAGTTCTGGCAGACCTCGCCGTCGACTGGACTGGGCCAATAACACAGCCGGACCCGTCCGCAGAGAAGGTTTGGACAATCCATTGCGACGGCGCATGGTGCCACGCGGGTGCAGGCCCTGCTGCAGTCATTACCTCACCCGCCGGGGTCAAGCACAGATACGTGGCACGCCTCAGCTTTGCTCTGGAATCTGACAGATGCACTAACAACGTAGCAGAATACGAAGCTGTCATCCTCGGCCTCCGCAAGCTAAGGGCCCTTGGTGTCACTACCTGCATTATCAGAACAGACTCCAAGGTAGTCGCCGGCCAAGTCGAGAAAGACTACGCAGCGAAGGACCCCGCACTAATGCAATACCTCGCGGCTATCCGTAGTCTTGAGAGACAGTTCAAAGGTTTCACCCTGTAGCATGTGGACCGGGCCAAGAATGAGCAGGCTGACGCATTGGCCAAGGCTGCCGCAAGAGGTGAGTCCCTGCCCTCCGACGTGTTCTACCATGTTATCGGCACGCCAGCTGTCCGCAGCCCCGAAGGGCTCCAAATAACCAATGACAGCGAGGGCCATCGCATAGTCAACCTTATTATGACCGAAGACTGGCGGGCACCAATAACCCTGTTTCTACAGGGGTACTACCATCCAACCGACATCAACGAGGCCAAGCCCCTCAAACATCGAAGCCGGGACTTCGCACTAATTGAAGGCCAGCTTTACAAGAAAGGGGTCAGTCAACCTATGCTTAAATGTGTCACCGAGACCGAAGGCGTCCAAATCCTGCACGAAGTCCACAGCGGGACTTGCGGCTCTCACGCAGGGCCAAGGGCCCTAGCCGCAAAGGTGATCCGTCAAGGTTTCTACTGGCCCGCAATGATCTGCGCCGCAAATCGGGTCACAAGGTCCTGCGAAGCCTGCCAGAAGTTTTCTCCTCGATCAGGAAGCCCTTCGCAATTCACGAAACTAATCGCCCACACATGGCCTCTTCAGCTTTGGGGCCTGGACATTGTCGGGCCCCTGCCCACGGCTCAGGGGAACCTCAAGTTCACCTTCGTCGCTGTCGAGTATTTTACCAAATGGATCGAGGCGAGGGCTGTATCCACAATAACATCAAAGACTGCACAGAAATTCTTCTGGCAAAACATTGTTTGCCGCTTCGGAGTCCCGTCCGAACTCACAGTCGACAACAGCAAGCAATTTGACAGCCAAGACTTCAAGGATTTCTGCTTCTCCATTGGCACCAAGCTCGCCTTCGCCTCAGTATACCACCCGCAGTCCAACGGAGTTGTGGAACGCGCAAATGGCAAAATTTTCACACCTGTCAAGAAGATGCTCCTCGACGATAAAAAGGGCAAGTGGGCCGATTTGTTACCTGAAGCGGTCTGCGCATTAAATACGACTGAGTGCAGGGCGACTGGGTTCACCCCTTTCCGCCTTCTATATGGATCGGAGGCCATGACCCTGCAAGAAATAAAACATGGGTCCCCACGGACGGTCCCGTCAGCTGTCCCCGACGTGGACGAGCCCACTTCAAAGGACCTAATCGATGGAGACCGGGTCTTCGCACTACAGGCTCTAAAGAAATACCAGGCCCAAACAAAAGCATGGCGTGACCACGCAGTCATCCCGAGGGAATTCAGCGAAGGAGACCTCGTACTCGTCCGAACCGCTCGGACAGAGTCCCGGGGCAAACTGGAGCCCAAGTGGGAGGGCCCTTTCATCGTCAAGACGAAGGCGTCCCCCAGCGCATACAGGCTCGCGACGCCATGCGACGAAGAATTGGAGCATTCCTGGAACATTGATAATCTCCGCAAATTTTTTGTTTGACTGCTCGGGGCCCGCTCGCCCTTGTAATTTGCACAACAATTTTATTCTGGCCCGCACTCTTTTCCTCCCGAGGGGTGAGGTTTTTAACAAGGCGGAGCCATGTAATATACAAGCGAAAAATCCCCCGCAAAAATCTACGTCGAAAAAAGACCGCGTCGACGGTCTTCGACATTCGACCAATACAAAGTCATCGCGAGGGGCAGCGCTAGCTACCCTCGCGTGCGACACTCCACGCAAAAGTCGCCTAAGGGTGCAGCCGGATTAGCACAACAAGTGTGCAAAATCGAAGTCTTCCTAAAAAGACTATCCGCGCAAAAGTCGCCTAAGGGTGCAGCCGGACTAGCACAACAAGTGCGCAAAATCGAAGTCTTCTTCAAAAAGACTATCCGTGCAAAAATCGCCTAAGGGTGCAGCCGGACTAGCACAACAAGTGCGCAAAATCGAAGTCTTCTTCAAAAAGACTATCCGTGCAAAAGTCGCCTAAGGGTGCAGCCGGACTAGCACAACAATTGTGCAAAATCGAAGTCTTCCTAAAAAGACTATCCGCGCAAAAGTCACCTAAGGATGCAGCCGGACCAGCTCAACAAGCGCGCCAAAACGCAAAGCGTTACATCCGTGCAAAAGTCTACTCCAAGAAACTGTCCGCGCATATACCAACTACAAGGCACAGCTGGACCAACGTATGAAATGTGATAGACCAAGCGCACAATGCCCCCACGGACATAGCCGGACGCGCGAAGGCGTGCAGCCTCATTATACAAACCATAGTTACACACGTACAGCAAGGGCATCACACCTTACATTGGTTCAACCTTCGGAATGATTCCCATCTCCCTATAGTTAAATAGCATTATCCTAAGCTCCTCACCCTCAAAAAGACTTCGCAACTCCCCCTCACCTACACTCGCCCCAACCAGCGAGGACAACAATTCCCGCTTGCCAGCCCTGCCCACACGAAGCCGACCACCATCCACCTCACTCACCCTACGCTTCGCCACCGCCCTTCGCCGCCTGCGCCCAGCACTCGGACCAGGCAAAACTTTAGCATCCATAACACGCGGAGAAGCCTCCGCCACAGCCACATCCAAAGCCGCAAAGTAATCCAAGTCCTCATCCAAAGACTCTTCCGTCCACTCAACCGAACTCCCAGAGTCACTAAAATCAGAAAACTTAGAAGCAGACTCATCCGATTCATTCGCAGCATCCACGGTTCAAGCCGCCACAAAATTAGCAGTAGCGGTTGCGTGCGCAGGCCCAAAATCTTGAACCTGCGCAGCAACTAAGGTTCAGCAACATAGACAAAATTCTCTAACTACCCCACACCCACTAAGCCACCTGCGAAGACCCAGCCGCCGCCGTGGGGTCCTCCGCTGCCGGCTCGGTCGCCGTCTTCGGGGGATCCTCAACCCCCGGCACAGCGGTTGGCGACGAGCCACCACCGGACACAGTAGCCACAGGGGCAGCGAGGGTGCCTTCACTGGTTTCCGGGGGCGGCGCCGGGTCGACCTCGGCCTCGGCCGCCACCGGGTTCGCCTCCGCTTCAGGCCGCGCGCTGTTCAAAGATCCGACAACAGCCACGTTCTCGACGCGCGCCGCCTACAACACAGCACACTGATTCAGCAAGCCCACGTATAACCCATATTCAACAACACTAAACAAAAGACAAACATTACCTGATCCCTCGCTCGGTCGGACCGCTCCCTAACCACCTCTCGACCGTGGGGGCCCCACATCCGGTCAAAGAGGGCTCCCGCGGATTCCTTCACCACAGGGTCCTCGACCTTGTAAATCTCGCGCTCAAAATCTTCATCAGATCGGTCGAAGACCTTATAGTGACTGCACCCTTCACGGGACAACGCGTTCATCGCCCCTTCGCAGGTGACGAGGGAGGCAAAGGACATAAATCCCTCCACAATGGTCGGCAGCGCCAACAACTCCTCCTGCAGCCACTCGAGGCAGCGACGGCCTGACTCTCGGTCGGGCACTTCGAAGTCAGCGGTCCGCGCGCCTAGCTCGTGGTATGAGTCCATGAGCTGTTTGCGCGTCCGCTCAACTTCCGAGCGTGTAGAAGCCTCGGCCCTCTCCGTGCGGGCCTGCAGAGCATTGAACCGCGCCTCCCATTCCTCGACGCGCTGGTTGGCGAGACTACCCTCCACCCGCGCCAAATTGGCCTCCGCCTGCGCCGACTGCGCCTTGGCGAGGGCCTGATTAGCCTCCCTCCTCTCCTCCACCAGCTGCCGCCGGAGGTCAGTCCTCTCGCCCTCCAGGGCGGCCACCTTCTCCGCCAGCTTGCGGCACTTGCTATCGGCGGCCGACTTTTCCCGGACGGCGTCAGCATGCTGCGCCCGAAGTCTCTCGACTTCGGCATACACAACTACTGTTAGGGCCCCCGACGCCACGCGATCAGCGAAGTCAGCCGCCTAAAAGACACACATAAGACCACAATCCCCATGAAAGCGGTAAACACCAAAGTCTAGCTCAACTTACCTGACTCAGCCGCTGCGATGCCTCCCTCAGCCGGCGGGACACAGTGCCCGCTTCGTCCTTGACGGCAGTGAGCGCCGAAATCTCACCGCCAGCGCTGAGAGCGGTACCCTTCACCCCAGGCACCGCGACAGACACCGTGGTCGCCACCGCAGGCGAAACAACAGCAAGTTGCCCTTCGCCCGATCCTGCAACGTATCAACAGTTAAAAAAAGCGGGCCAACGACTTACCAACGAGATAATTGTCCACACTAATATTGGTGCCGAAATCGGCAACGTGTTTCCCCGGCGAAGGCAATTCTCGAGCCTTCGCGGCTCCAGCCGAGGCAGACATGGTTCCGCCGGCGCCGGCTACCTTCACGGCCTCCGGCACCTTGCCGGACCCAGGGGCGGCCGACTTTGCTGCCAGCGTCGGCTGGCTACCACTGGGGGCGGCAGCCTTCGCAGTCCCCCGCGCCCTCTTCGGCCTAGCCTCGGGCCGCCTGATGACCGCCCGACGCTTCTGCGCAGCTTCCTGACGATCCTTGTCCATCACTGCTGACACAACAGCAGCAATATTCCGTCCATAAGGAAACACTCTCAAGTCACGAACCATGCGAGATGTAAAAAAGTTTTCGTCGGCCGCGCGGGGGATAGGAACGTTCTTAGGCCACCAACCCCCGGTAACCTTCAGCATCCGCGCCGAAGACTCCCGGAGCTCGGGCGAAGACATCCTTCCCCCGGGGGCCGCGCATGTCCCCATCAACTCCATAGCAAAACTATCGGAGACCCCCAATCCTCCCATCGCAGTACCTAGCTTCCTCTTCTTAGATGATGGGGTGGCCGCCGACGCGCGGTCGTCTTCAGTCTCCGCCACCGGTTTTTTTCCCGCGGCGGTCGACAACATCTTGCCCGGGATAACCGCCATACGGTAGACGGTTCAACTCGAAGACCCTATTCAAGCGATCGTTGGATCCGCGAATATCCCAACTACGCTGGGCCTCCGTCTTTGGCACGTAGCGACCAATAATCCGCACCGCCCCATCCTCCGCCTCACACACGAATGCGGCGGGATCTCGGCCATGCAAATCCAGTGCAAAGGCAGGACTCCGCACTAGCATCCCACTGCGGGAAGGCATCTGGCGAGGGCATACTTCGCCCACCGCCCAGCCACGCGCCAAGGGTCATACTCCATACCCGACAAACTCCTCCACCAGATCACGTCCGCTACTCATGCGGGCCGTGCACCGAAGGGCCTCTTCATCTTCATCCTCCTCTACTACCTCAAACTGTGGGTACGCCGAGTAATAATGCGAGCACATCTCGGCCATGGGGAGCCCCGGATGGTCTTCGATTGTGCCTTCGGCAACGTAGAACCAAAATTCCCACCAGTTGCCCCATTTATTGCGGGCGCAGGGAACCAATTCAACGACTTCCATCGAAGTCTTGCCAGTCTTCGGCGTAAATGTACAAGATCCAAATTGAGCAATCTTATTTCCGATTCTCCTCTTCTGCCAATGCAGACAATAATACTTCACGAAGACTTCGACCGATGGTTGCCCGCCTTACAAAGTCGTTGCCCAGACATATTTTGACAGGGCCACCACGGCATTCGGCGTAAGCTGGTGGACCTGGACATTGAATCTACGCCGAACTTTCCCCACAAATCGATGCGTGGGCAGACGAAGACCAGCGGCGAAAAAAGCCTCGAAGACGACCAACTCGCTTTCTGGCTCGGGGACCTCCTCTGTCCTCGGGACACGTGCCACTCCGCCGCCGAAATAACCAAGATGTTGCATGTCCTGCACACGAACCAAGGACATCCGCAACACGCCGAACTCCATTGTGTCGCCGGCGCGCAACTCCTCCACCGCCACATTGCTCAGCGTCTCCTCGGACGACGCGCCGGCCGGCAACGGCATATCGGCAACAGAAGAGGAAGAAGACGACATCGCTACGTACCGTCGGCGGCGGCGGGCGGTCTGCTTCACACGGGCCAGATCTCCGACGAGCAAAAGCAAGGAGGGCAGACGAGCAGCGGGCGGTTTGGGAAGGAAATTAGGGTTTTCGCGGAGCGCGGAAAGATAAGGTTCAAAACGCGCCACCCCCTGCCCCCTTTTATACACAAGGCGCGGCGCTTCAGGAAACCCGCATTTCAACAGTACGACGTCAATCAACGGTCATGTCAAAAACCCCCATGGAACCACTTCGAGTGAGGGCAGCGTCTCCACCATCTAGCGACGTCTTCGGCACCAGATGACTTAGTCGAACTGGTCCCTCGGAGGGCAAATGTTGGGGCGAAGGCGAAGACGCCACCCTTCGCTCGATGCCTTCGCCAACCTCGCTGCACCAACAGAGGCAAGACGACTGGCAGATTTACCCTTCGTCCCTGCGATGAGGTCGTCTCATCCTGCGGCCTCGTCCAACATGGAGGCCCACGTATGATCTGGCCCATTGTAACAGGCCCTGCGTGGCCGCTGCGCATTACGAGCCTAATTTGTAAAGGTCTCCCTGTAATTACAGTCTATAACCCTGCTTTATGGGAATATTCCGAGGATAACCTAGGTGCCTGAGGGCACATGCGTCCATAACACTGGACGCTGGGCACTCAGATACCTATAAATACCCCCGCACAGTGCCCTTGAGAGGCTAGATGAACAGAGCTATTGCCATCTCGAGCAAAAACCCTGTTTACGTTGCTACACTCCCCCGTTGGATCAACTTGCTCGGGAGAGCAAGTTCCAACAATAATGCTTTTGCCCATAGCCTTAGTTATTCTATATAACTTTTCTAAAAAGATTAAATTGGTTCACCTAATGGTTATAAATTTATAATTAAGATATTTTCAAGCTTATGTCTTGTTTTATAAAATAAGAACCAAACCTTTTTCAAAAGTGCGCCTTCTTGTTATAACCATTGTGTGTTATGTTTTTGAAAAGCAAATACTCTTTTCAAAAGTGCTATGCATTCGGTTTTGCCCTTTAAGCAGGGTGTGACAGCTAGGCCTCTCCCGTGTGGGCTTAGCCGTCCAGAGATGACAATGTCGTCACAAGAGGTAACTATAGAACTTCTTAATTCTGATGGCTCTAACTATGCATTCTGGTCTTTTCATTTATATAATACTTTTAGGAGTTTAGGTCCTGAAGTAGAGCAAATATTTGATGCTAGTGTTTTGCCCATTAATATTGATATGAAAAATCCATCTGAGCATGATCTAAGATGTTTGCGTCAAAATTATCAAGCATGTGACATCCTAGTCAATTCCGTTAGCAAAGATGTTTATTTTGTTGTCATAGGTAGTAATAGTGATGTTCTTGTCGATGCTCATGTTCTATGGACTAGAATTAAAATAAAATATTCTTAGTCCAAATGTACTACTTCTCCTCCCTATGTTGCTTGTGGTACTAATCTTTTGAAGGGAGAAGAAAAACGATGGCAACCAAACGATGAATCCACCTCACCGACAGGTTTGTCTTCCAATAGTTATAAATGTCTTATTGCTAACAATGATAGTGGAGATGAAAGCGATGATGAGTAGGAATATGAGGATGATAGCGAGGATGAGTCTTTATCACCACAAGGTACATTTTCCTGTATTGCTTCCACTAATAATAATGACAGGGAAAATGAGACCGACGATATGGAAGAAAAGGAGATTCGCCGGTTCTACACCCATCTCAACAAAGAAGACAAAGTGCTCTTGGTTAAGCTATTAAGGAGGAACAAGGAACAAGGCGAGATGCTTTTCAGGCTAGAGGAGACTGTCATCAAAACCAACGACAACTTGGAGAAGATGACCAAAGAGCATGAGTTGCTAAGGTGCTCTCATGATGATTTGGTCCAACAGTATGATTCAGTTTTAATGGAGCAAAGAAATAATGATGATGCTTTATCTTGTGTTGCTCAACTTAAAATTGAAATGCCATGCTTGAGAGGCAAGTAGAATTGCTAAGTCATGATAAACCTGCTCTTACTGAAAAATATGACGTGTTGTCTTATTATCATGATAATCTTTTAGATAGACATATCATGCTTGATGTTTCTCATGAGGTTGTAATTGTGAACTTAAATTCATGTGACCCTCATTCTTGCACATGTGCGCATTTAGATAATATATCACCATGTGCTAACCCCCCCCCCCCCCCATTGCTCAAAAGAAAGCCAATTTTTGAATGAGCACCAAGCTGTAGGATCAAAAGAAAAGTTTCTCATAAATAAAGAAAGCAAAGCAACTAAGGAGAAGATGTAGTGCTCAACCTCCTCAAGGTATCCACGGACGTGTGGTGAAGAAGCTTGAGACGTGAGAAACTGTAGCAAGTGTTAAACTCCATAAGAAGGATGTTCCTAAAGTAATAAATGAAGCAATCAACATGAACAAGGAAAAAGGTAAAAATTCAATTAGTCATGTTGTTAGCACAGATCATCTCTCTATCCGAGATGGGTACCAAACTGTGCTAACTAGACCATGCAGGTGCCTCGAGATGGACTCGAGACCTTGGGAGAGCTTAAGATGGTTAATTCAAACTCTATGCTTAAGCAATCAATTTTATTGTCTATTTATTGAGCCAAGGTTGAATTATTGTGCAATACTAATCCATGTTCATCTTGAGTTAAATAAGTTGTAGAGGTTCTTAATCATTATTGGTGAATCAAGCAAAGGACTTTGTTGAGAATCTGTAACTTTCTCTCCAATGGATGGTACCTGTGTATCTTAAGTGCATTATTTCCAATTAGTATTGCTCTTAAGTTGGATTGTCGTGCTATACCTATCCTTGGAGTAGTTATGCTTTTGAGATTGCTTGTGTTGAATATCTTTCAATTAATGATTCATGATTTCCAAGATCATAATCATGCTTGCTCAATCATGATTGTGTGCTTTATAGGTTATATCTCTTGAATCATTCAATGGGTAGCTTTTCATTTGATATATCTACCATGATTAACTCTCTTGGTGTATGTGGCTAAACCTGTATCTTTTTGTAAATCATGTTGTGTGGTTTTTAATGATTATGTATTAACCTATGTGCAAGCATGGTAGTTTTGTTTAGTCCATGTTCACATGATTACTTTGTCTTGGTACCCTGTGTATACCAAAACAAGAAATCCATGTTGTGTCTCTAATGCACCCTCTCGAGCTAAGAGGTACATAAGCAAAAGGAGTCCTCAATTGGTGACAACAGGTGCTCTCACTCCACACTATCTAAAAGAATGGATCTCATGGAATTCAGGTAAAAGGAAAAGGTATGGAGAATGGAACTATGCAATTTCATTGAATATCTTGAAGTTCTGTTGATTGTGATCATAGCTATGTTCTTGCCTTTCAATTGGTAGTATCTTGGCTTAGGTGCTTTATGCTTTCAAATGTTGTTTCCTTTGGTGTACCTAAGAAAGTACTTCTTAATCATGGTGTGCTTAGACATTGAGCATTATATGCATGATCTTGTCGTCTTTCAATTGGTATATGTGTTGCAATGTTCATCATGTGTGAAGCGTGCCTAGGTTGCTTTTAAAATGTTACATATCTTGAGGCATGCATTGTTTCCACTAGTTATAAGTTGTATTATCTCATCTATTCAATTGGTATCTTTTTGTGATGCAATTGATATATTATGCCTAAACCAAGGTATGTTGTGATCCCCTCCAGTTCTGAGGATGCTAGAATGTGCAAGGTGCAAGTCATTCAAATACTTGATGCGCAACTTTAGGGGGAGCACACATAACTTGTGTCTTTTGAGACTAACTATTTCTTGAGTGATCCTATATAGTCCCAAGGTGAAAAAGGAAGATGAGCAAGAAGTGGAGCAATCAGGACTTCGGTACCACTACAAGTCGAGTAATTGGTATCTAAAGTAATTACATATTTAAAGATTGCTCGTGCTCTATAATAGTTGGTGATCCTAGATGCTTATCTTTAAATATCATGGAGCTATGACAGTGATGATCTTTCAATTGGTAGCCTTGGTAGTGTGCTTCAATTGGTATCTTTTGGTAATCACTAGAATAGAAGCTTCATCTTATGCCACAATACTATTACTTGTTCTAAGTTTGGTGTCTTAGCAATAAGAAAAGGTCAGGATAAAGGATCAGGCACAAGTGTGAAGGAGCACCCTAGAGATAAAACTTTCAAGATGGAAATCTTAAATTGATGACAAAAGGAACTCCGCCTACTTAGATGGAAAGTATACCATAACATGGTAAAGGTACAAAAGGAGGTATTGACCTTTTTGCGTATTTGTACCTTAATTTTCCTCCAATGCTTGTGTTGCATATGTTTAATGTGTAAGGTGAGTAATGTTAGTGTGTTGCATTTTCCTTGCTTAATACCCTGCTGTCCCTTGACATCATCCTATGTTCTTGCTTGAATATGGTTTTGGTGTTTGATGTCAAAAGGGGGAGAATTTGTGCATTAAAGCTTACCACGACCCGAGAGGAAAGCTTATCTTAAGGGTGAAGATTAATTTTTTTGTGCTAAAGGACTCAAAGGGGTTTCCTTTAGTTGCTTTGATCTTAAGGAAGAATGTGTTAGTTTTGTTGATAATACTTATCATATGCTTCTTGTTGTATTATATGGTGATAATGCATAACTAGTGCTTCTGTTGATATGAATCAATTGATATCTATTGTGTTTGTTCTATGATAGATATTCATGTGGTTCTGGTGCTTTAAATTGGTATCTTAATAGGTGAATAGTGGTAGGTTGATATTCATGTGGTATATCCATTTAATTGGTGTTTAACTATGATTCTATGCATTTGTGTGTTATACGCATCACAACTTAATTATTGACACAATGCATTCCACGGGTGCTAAGGTGTAGTAAAGCTTCGAATTAGCCTAAGTATGTGCAATTTGGCATTCTATAAACTTAGAATTCAAAATTTGTCCTTTAAATTGTATTATTGTGTAAGCTTTAATTGTGTTGCCATCAATCACCAAAAAGGGAGAGAGTGAAAGCTCTCTTGTGGGTTTTGGTGGTATGGATGACAACCCAATTAAAGTACTAACAAGTGTGCTAAGTGTTGAACAGGTGCTTAATGCAAAGCTAACAGGGTTCAACACAAGTGAACAAGTGTGATGATCCAAAGACTGGAATATCTATAGATAATGGACATCACAAGTAAGATGGACATTGCTTAAGTGAGACTCGGTGTGTATAACTCAGAGACAACCGATCAAGCCAAGGATGGAGGCAGGAAGAGCTTCGAGGTATCGAGTGCACGGGAGAAGGTCAAGGAGACCAGGAACCCAAAGCTAGGGGTGAAGAAGAAGACTTGCCAAGTTAAGGCTGATCGAGTTAAGAAGAGTTATGGTGCATCAAGGATCACTACATAAGGACATGACTTACAACCAATGAGGTAACATCTACAGTTATGTGGTGTAAGTCATAAGACTCAAGATCAAGCTTGAGAAGTGAATAAGGTCACTAGAATGAGGAACAATGTCAAAACCAGAACTAGAAGCAGCCCAAAAGAGCTAAGCTTACTTTGATCTTTAGTTTGGGTTGTTACTATGTTTGGATATATTCTATGTGACCTTTGCAGGGTGTTGGAGCTCAGATATGTCAATCTAGATCAAGTCAAGTTGACTTGATGGTTTAGAGTCCAACATCGACCTCAAACAGGCCAAATCGGAGTAAGTGCCATTATGAGCTCTGCTTGAGGAGAAATAGAAAAGCTAGGAGAAGAATGAGAAAGTGGTAAGTTTCTAGGACTAAGTCAATTGGATTATACTCTAAATGTGTTTGTTTAAGTCTCAGGAAAATCCTCCCAAAAGTCGAAGTCAAATAGAGAAAGAATGGAGGAAAAAGCACTTAGTGTGCTGTTGGCTGGTGCATAGGACAATGAATAGTTACATGTCTGGTGCAAATGACAGTGAATAGTAACATGTCCGGTGCACATGACAGTGAATAGTAACATGTCCGGTGCACAGGTCAGTGAATAGTAACATGTCCGGTGTACCCACGGCTAGCTCCTATAGAGAAGGAAACTGTCAATCAAATCCATTATTGTACACTATCAGGTGGCGCACCGGACAGTCCGGTGCAACCGCAGACAAGGAAGCCTGGGAGCTTCCAAATGAAGCTCTAACGGCTCCTAGGCCCATTGGGACTATAAAAGGGACCCCTATGCGCCTCCAACAAGGGCACAAGAGCAGCCAACAAGGCCATACATCATTTGAATCAATTATTTCTCTCCCTCTCTTGTGTATCTCTCTAGTTTGTGTAGTGGTGAAGTTATAAGCCTTTAGAGAGAGGGGAAGTGCTACTGAGAGCTAGAGCAAAATCTTGGGCACATTGTTACTCTGCCGGAGTGCTATCGAGAAGATTGTAAGCAGCCACGACATCGTTGTAAGTGATATCAACATATTGAAGGCTCTATCTGTCACACTGATAAATCTGAGCAAACGGAGAAAGGAGTTGAAATAGACTCCAAGCCAAGGTGTGGCTAACTCCAACGAGGACTAGGCAAGCATTTCAGGCTTGGCCAAACCTTGGGATAATTCCTTGTGTCTGTGTGCTCTGCTCTATGCTATGTGTTGTTTCTCTGTCTTATTTTCTTTTTATACTTGCACTTCAATACTCATATGTGGTACAAGTTGTCTTCGAAGTGTAGGGTATTTTAAGACAGGAACTTCAATTCCACTGCAACCTACTCGAAGGGTCTTTCATTCCACTGCGATCTAGCCTTCGAGTAGAGTAAGAATTTTCAGTTTTTACAGTGATAGTTATTATTCGCCTATTCACCCCCCTCTAGGCGACATCCAGATCCTATTCCCGGGCATAGGGAACTTTCAGCTTTCACCATTAAGTCTGCCACTCTTCCCTCTCCATTCTGCGCGTGATCGTTGTAGGTTTGGGTCCCCCGGACATCCACTTGGGGTTCGCCATCCATGGCACAACCATGCGCTTGGCCGGCATGTGGGGAGGTGAAGCACGCGCCGTTGATTCGAACACGTACGACTGCAATTAAATCATATTTGTACCGGTTCGAGGATAGGTCTGGACCGTCGATCTTTTTGTGGATGGCTAAAATTAGATCGTGTCTTCATTGAACCTTGATTGTCGAGATCAAAACGGATAGATTGGATTAGATATCTGCATACCCCTTCACGCATTAAATCAAGGTCGTTGATCTAGATCTGTGTGGCTCATATTAACCCGCAGAAACATAGGTAATAACCCGACGTCCATACCGTATGTGTTTAAATACAAACAGGTCCTAGAATTTATAAATTAGACCCTGAGCCTTTAGATAATATGACCCACAGTGCAAATAAGGCCTCAAGTTTAATAAATTAAATTAGAAAATGAATTTTTTAGTATAGAAATTAAATCCTAAAACTTTGTAAATCCATATCTCCTTCATCTATCTTCGAATTGGCCTGTTCAAGTCGCGTTAGGCTCGTAATCATCCAATGTGACATGGATTAAAGTTTAAGTAGGAAGAAGCATGTTGGGGGTCTTCTTCCCCGTCGAAGGTCCTCAAGACACAAACACCTTCAGCAAAATGATACAGAAGTCTTCCCTTCCTCTATCGAAGGTTCTTAAGACGAAGACCTTGCGTTGAAGCAACATTGACAAATGCCGAAACTGCCATTAGCTTTGATTCAAGTCTTCCCTTCCTCTGTCAAGCAGAAGAAGAAAAGACATGTTAGACCTTGATGATCTAGGTTGACTGTAGATAAATATTGAGGGTCATGAATGTAATTTCACCCGAGTTGCGTCCGGTGCCTATAAATAGATGAACAGTAACCCCGTAATGTTCACGCTGAATTGTAATCACTCTCTCGCATCTTCACCTTCGAGCAAGCCGAAGGTATCAATGTAATATTAACCCTCTTAATATTCATACGTGTTATGGAATGCAAATATAAATGAATTGATAAGATGCAGTTACTGTCTTCATCCTTTTGTATTCTTATTCACATATTAAATGATGAAGGTATATCCTTCTTGACCCGTCTGATGAGCAATATACCCATGTGGAGGTAATGCTTCGGAAGACGAAGGTCAGTTATAATTAACAGTTGTGTTGCCTTGTTCTTGATCTACAACATTTGAGAACAAGTGTCCAACATTGGCGCCCACCTCCAGTGAACTCAGTTCCACGACTGCGATGATGGCTTCGCAAGGCAATCAAGTTGTGGCACCTCTGACTACGAAGCTGGTGCTCCCAATTACAGGCAGCTCAAGTTCTGAACCAACCAATAAGAAGCAGAAGAAGGAAGCACATAGAAGGGTACAATATGTTGGAGTGCAAGGACCCTTCATCAAGTCCAAGTGGTCTCATATACCAATCACCTTCTCCTAGGAAAACCTTCAACTCAAGAATTATCCTCACAGTGATGCAATGGTTATATATTGTGTCATTAAGGGGTTCCTGGTTCACAATGTCCTTGTAGACATAGGCAGTGCAACAGACATCATCTTTGCGAAAGCTTTCAGACAAATGCAAGGGTAGGATGACAAGATACATGATGCAACAAACCCCCTCTGTGGCCTTGGAGGAAGGCAGATAGTGTCACTCGGCAAGATAACTATGTCGATCACCTTCGGCTATGTTCACAACACAAGGATAGAGCAGGTTGTCTTCGACATTGTTGATATGGAGTATCTCTACAATGCAAACATTGGGCGATGAACATTAAACGCTTTCGAAGCAATACTTCATCCAGCATATCTGTGCATGAAGATACCATCAGACCAAGGCGTCATAGCTGTGTATGGGAGTCAAGAAGTTGCTAGAAGGGCTGAAGGGAACTGGACAGATTTGAAGGCTATCCATTACATAGATGAAGTCGAAGCCCATCAACAATACAAGCACAAAAGAGATAAGGCTACCTCAACAGACCAACCGAAGCCCACGCTTCTATGAGAGGACATAGCTGAGCAGAAGGTGTTGCTGGGATCACAACTATTTGGCGAACAAGAAAAAACCCTGCTAAAGTTTGTATTCAACAACAAGGATGTCTTTGCCTGGTCAGCCAATGATATCTGTGGTGTCAACAGGGACGTCATCGAGCATTCACTTAATGTAAATCATGCTATCAAGCCAAGAAGGCAGAAGCTTCGGAAGATGTCCGAACACAAAGCCGAAGGTGCATGAAACAAAGTAAAAAGGCTTCTGAGTGCCAGAGTAATCAGAGAGGTAACATATCCAGAATGGCTGGCTAATACTGTAATGGTGAAGAAGGCTAATGGAAAGTGTATAATGTGCATTGATTTCACAAATCTTAATAAAGTCTGTCCAAAGGATGAGTTTCCTTTACCAAGAATAGACTCTCTGGTGGATGAAGCAGCTACTTCGGAGCTAATGAACCTATTCGATTGTTATTTAGGCTACCACCAAATTTGGATGAAGAAAGAAGATGAACGCAAGACAAGCTTCATAACCCCTAGTGGAACCTACTGCTACCTTCGGATGCTCGAGGGGCTCAAGAATGGTGGAGGAAGCTTCAACAGAATGACTGCCAAAGTCCTCCATTCCCAAATCGGCAAGAATGTGCTGACATATGTGGATGATATCATAGTAAAAGCACGAAACAAGAAAATCACATTACTAATTTACAAGAAACATTTGCTAACTTTAGAAGAGCTGGTCTCAAGTTAAATCCAGAAAAATGTGTTTTCGGAGTGAAGAAGGGAAAATTTCTTGGTTGTCTGGTATCAACAAAGGGGATTGAAGCCAATCCAAGTAAGATGGAAGCTATACTTCGATTGGAGCCTCCGAAGTCACGAAAAGGTGCCCAGAGGTTAACAGGAAGGCTGGCATCATTGAATAGATTTATTTCAAGATCAGCAGAGAGGAACTTGCCATTCTTCAAAGTGTTGAAGTCAGCCTAAGTTTTCCAGTGGGGACCAACTCAGCAAAAAGCCTTCGAAGAACTGAAGCAGTTTTTGATAGAACTAACAACCTTATCCCCACCTTCACCAGGAACTCCATTGATGTTGTATTTAGCTGCTTCCCACGCTGCGATTAGTGTAGCGCTGGTGCAAGAAAAGCAGGATGGCCAGGCAAAGAAGCAAGTGCATGTGTACTTCGTATCTGAAGTACTTAGTCCATCAAAGAAAAATTACACAGAGTTGGAGAAGGTACTATCACTACAAGAAACTGATAAATGTTTGTGGGTTTTGTTAAGAACGTGGGTACCGACGTTCTTACATTAGTTAAGTTCATGGGTTTTTTAAGAACGTGGGTAAATTAAGTTCGTGGGCCCTAGCCAAAACCATCGAACTTAACCTAATAGGAACGTGGGTACCCACGTTCTTAAATTAAATACGTGGGCCACGTGGGCACCATCGAACTTAACCCAAAAACCTAAATCCCTAACCCGTGCGTCTCTCTTCCTCTCCTTTCCCGCTTCCCACCAGCTCGTGCCCGCCACCGGCCGCCAGCTCGCGCGCCCCGCCGCCTCCACAGCGCGCCCCGCCGCCGCCAGCCCGCGCCTCCACCCCACGCGTCAGCTCGCGCGCCGCCCCACGTGCTGCGCCGCGCCGCCTAGCCTCCTTCGAGCCCGACGCCGACAAGGTGGCGCTGCTGGTGTTCCTCTCCGGCGTGGGCCGCGGTGCCACCGCCCGCGCGCACATCAACTGGCCCACCACCCACCTCGCCTGCAGCGCCGACGACCCTAGCCCCGGCTCGACGGGGGTCACCTGCAGCGACGACGGCGCGCTCGTCGTGGCGCTGCACCTCCCAGGGAAAGGGGAAAAGGAGAGCAGAAATCCCCAATCCCTACTCACTTCGACCCTAGCTCAAAATCTCCCCGCAGCGTCCGGCTGAATCCATTCGATTGACTCATGTTAGGATTTGTCTTCTTCTGCTGATTCGCTGGATCGTCTCCACTGACGCGGCTGCGCCCACACCTGCCATCACAGCCATGGAGCCGCGCATCGGCAACAGGTTCCACGTCGGCCGCAAACTGGGGAGCGACTCCTTTGGGGAGATCTACCTCGGTTCGTTTGCAATTATGCCTGAAAAACTTGTTTTGGTTCAAAAGTTCCCGTCTTGGCGAGTTGTTGATAAGTCCCCTTCGCCGCTCCGGTTTGGGTCTGTGGTTGTGCAGGCACCAACGTGCAGACCAACGAGGAGGTCGCAATTAAACTGGTCAGTTCCACTATTTTTGCGATTTATGGTGATGTCCCTTGCTATCTCGGCAATGAAGTATCGCCAGACTGCAGGATCTAGGCCGCCCAGGTCCAATTGTATTGTAATAAAAACTTTTAAACTGGTCAGTTTGTGTAATTAAATCTTTTAACATTTTGTTCTAGTGAGAGTGCAAATGAGTACACAGATGATGAGGATGCAAGCTAGAAAGTCCATAGGGCATCAGCAAAGTGCCTATCTGCAATTATAGTGTCTCGTCCTAAAATGTTGGCAAAGATGTTTCTAGAGGTTTGTTGACAATAATAGTTCATATCTATGTCATTTTTTCAATGTTTTTGAGACGTCATTTAGCCAATTACTAATAAATGCACCAAAAATGAGCCTAATAATTTTCCTTCAATAATTTGTGAAGGAAATGCCTTCTGATTTTTTTGACTAATATGTTTCGTTTGTGCAGGCCTGTGCAAAGTTAATTGAACGATTTCGGGAAAGATAGGAGAATGTAAAGGTAAATACATGTTAAATTCGTATGTAAAACTTCTTATTTTCTAAATCTTATGAAGCTTCTATCCGATTCTAGATGGATATATTTAACACCTTCATTGAGTTGTTACGCCAAACTGGTAATGTTACGAAAGGACAAGGCAACATCGATGAGTCCAGGTGAGGTTCATCGAACTGCAGTTAGAAAATCTGGTGCCATTATTATAACATGGTAATCTGGTCTCATACTGAGTACTAGATATGAATGTATATCTTGTTTTTGTTGCTATGCTTAGCAGAACAATTCTGCATTTAGATTGCATGTTCTGTCTCAGTGTCTCCTGTCCCCATGCATCATTCTGTTTTGCTTTGCAGCCCTCGCTGGTTGCTGAAGCAAGAGGTCCCAAAAGTTGTCAAGTCTATCAACAGGTAGTTACGTAAAAAATCAATCAAGACAAAGGTCAGTCCTTCAGTTTTCCTGCAATTCATGGTTCTAGAACTGTAAGTCTGATTATATTCCTAACATTTTCCAGGTTGGGGCATTTTCAGTACTGAAGGAGCTTGTGGTTGTATTATCAGACTGTCTTGCTGATTGTTGGCGCTGTCTCTCGACAGCAAGGAGATCCAACACGGGTGAATGGTGATGGCAACAGGGCACTCGCGGGTAATGGCAAAAGCTCTGTTAATCTGGCCTCTCACGGGCACTGTGCGGGGGTATTTATAGGTATCCGAGTGCACGGCGCCTTGCGTTAAGGACGCATGTGCCCTCAGGTACCTAGTTTATCCCCAGAATATTCCCATAAAGCGGGGTTACAAGCTGTAATTACAAGTACGCCTTTACAAATTAGGCCCGTAACACAAACGCGGCCACGCAGGGCCCGTTACAATGGGCCAGATCTCATGTGGGCCTCGGAGCTGACCGAGGCCACGCCGCGGGGAGGCGTCGCCGCAGGCCTTCGTCTGGTGCCGAATCGAGCGAAGGGTCTCCGTGTTGTCTCTGGTGCCGATGAAGCGAAGGGTGTCCCTGCCTGCTTTGTCTGTCAGGGCAGGGACTAAGCGGTGGAGACTTCGGGCGAAGGGTGGCGTTTCTACCTTTGCTCCAACATTTGCCCTCCGAGGGACCAGTTCGACAAAGTCACCTGGTGCCGAAGACGTCGCTAGATGGCGGAGACGCTGCCCTCGCTCGAAGTGGTTCCGCGGGGGTTTTTGATGTGACCGTTGATGGTCATCGCACTGTTGGACTGCGGGTTTTCCGAAGCGTCGCGCCCTGTGGGATTGCGGGTTTCCGGTTTGTTGGCGAAGTCCTGCGTAGATTCAACGTTCAAATACATCAGCTGACACCGAACGCCGTGGTGGCGCTGGCGAAGTGTGTCTGGGCGACGACTTCGTACGGCGGGCAGCCGTCGGTTGAAGTTTTTGCGAAGAATTATTGCTTGCATTGGCAGAAGAGGATGGTTGAGGACGGAGTTGCCCAGTTCGGGTCGTGCACATTCACGCCGAAGACCGGCAAGACCACAATGCCAGTAGTGGAGTTGGTTC
Organism: Zea luxurians; assembly: GCA_029449295.1. Classification (NCBI taxonomy): domain Eukaryota; kingdom Viridiplantae; phylum Streptophyta; class Magnoliopsida; order Poales; family Poaceae; genus Zea; species Zea luxurians. The sequence goes on from JAOPSE010000040.1 coordinate 9,181,412, forward strand.
CGTGCGCCCGCAACAAGTGGGGCAATTGGAATGAATTTTGGTTTTACGTTGCTGAGGCTACTGTCGAAGGCCATGAAGGACTTCCCGTGTCTGAGATGTGCTCTCACTATTACTCTGCGTATCCGCCTTTTGAAGTGGCAGAAGAGGATGCAGACGAAGGGGCCCTTCGGTGTGCCGCCGGCCAGAGCAGTGGTCGTGATTTAGTTGAAGAGTTTGTGGCGTACGGGGTCTGGCCCTTGGCGCACGGCTGGACGCTGGGCGAAGTGTGCCCTCGTCAGATGCCTTTTCACGGAGGAAGGGTGGTGCGAAGTCCTGCCTTTGCACTGAACTTGCGAAATCGTGACCCTGCCGCCTTTGTGCGTGATGCGGAGGACTTGGCGGTGCGGCTCGTGGGGCGGTACGTGGCGAGGACGGAAGGCCAGCGCAGCTTTGATATTCGCGGGTCAAATGAACGTTTGAACAGGGTCGGACGAGGGCCGGCTTGCTATAGCTGTGCCTGCCGGGGCAATTGCGACGGCTGCGCTGCCGTCGAAGGCGAGGGGCGGGACCCTCGGCGCCGGAGGCGAGGTGTCGGCCCTCGCGTTGGTCAGTGACGAGGCTGGCGCGGCGACCCGCCGGCTGAAAGGAGTGACGGAGGCGCTGAGTCAGGCGGCGGAGGCACTGAGTCAGGTCCGCCGAGCTTTTTTTTTCTTTTTTTTTTACGGCCATGGCCTTACGTGTGCTCTGCAGGTGGCTGACTTCACCAGCCGTACTGCGTCGGGGGCACTTACGGCAGCCTTATCTACCGAAGTCGAGAGACTTCGGACGCAACATGCTGACGCTGTCCGTGAGAAGTCGGCCTCCGACAGCAAGTGTCGTAAACTGGCGGACAAGGTGGCCGCCCTGGAGGAGGAAAAGGCTGTCCTCCGGCGCCAGCTGGCGGGGGAGAGGAGGGAGGCCAACGAGGCCGTCGCCAAGGAGCAGGCCACGCAGGCGGAGGCTAGGCTGGCGCGGGCGGAAGCCAATCTTGCCAAGGATCTCGCCGAAGACCTGCGGGGGCGGCTCACCGCTCTGGAGAGCCGCGCGAAGGGGGCCGAAGCCGCGGTGCGAACGGAGGCCGAACGGACGCGCACACAGCTTATGGCCACATATCGCGAGCTGGGTGCGCGGACCGGTGACTTCGTGGTGCCGGAGCGAGAGGCCGGGCTTCGCTGTTTGGAATGGGTGCAAGAGGAGCTGCGGGAGCTCCCCACTGTCCTGGGGGGATTAATGTTGTTCGCCTCCCTGGTCACCTGCGAGGGGGCGATGAACGCACTCTCTCGCGAAGGGTGCTGGCACTATGAGGCCTTCGACCAGGCAGATGAAGATTTTGGGCGAGACATCTATAAGGTCGAAGACCCCGTGGTGAAGGAGTCCGCCGGCGCCCTCTATGACCGGATGTGGGGTCTGTATGGTGGTGATGTGGTCAGGGAGCGGGCTGAGGCTGCGAGGGCTCAGGTGACGATGTCGTTTGTTCGGCGTTCGCTGAATGTGGTTGGTGCGTGTGTTTGCTGACTTTTTGTATGTTTTGTCTTAGGCGGAGCGAGGCGAGCGGGTGGACGACTTCGGAGCACCGAACGACGCCCTGCCTGACCCGGAGCCGACCCCGGAGACCACGGAAGACGCACCAGGCGCCCCCACATCTGCTGCGACAGCTGAGGACCTGCCCCTGAAGGTGGCCGAAGGCGCTCCCGATGCCCTCGCAGCAGCTGCGCCGACCGTCGAAGATCCGGCGGCGGAGGCGGTGGGAACAATGGCGGAAGTGGCAGCGGAGCCAACGGCGGAGGCCCCCGCGGCGTCAGGGCCCTCGCAGGTGGCGTAGTGGTTGTTTAGGGTTGGGGAATTTTGGATGTTGTACTGAATTTTGGTTGCTGCGCAGGTTCAAGATTTTGCGACTGCGCACGCAACCGCTGCTACTGAGTTTTTGGCGGCTTCGACCGCGGAAGGTGGTAATGAATATAGTGGGTCTGCATCCGAGTGTTTTGATTTTGCCGACTCCGGGAGCTCGGTTGAGTGGACTGAGGAGTCGTCGGAGGAGGATTTGGATTATATTGCGGCCTTGGACGTGGCTGCGGCGGAGGCTTCGCCACACGCCGCGGACGCGTCGGACGCGCCAGGCCCTAGCACCGGGCGCCGTCGACGAAGGGCGGTTGCAAAACGTAGGGTTAGCGCGGAGGAGCGGGCTCTGCTTCGTGTGAGTGGGGCTGGTCGGCAGGAACTGTTGTCCCTGCCGACCGCCGAGGGTGTAGGTGAAGGGGAGCTGCGAAGGCTTTTTGCGGGTGAGGAGCTCAGGATAATGTTATTTAATTATAGGGAGATGGGAATTATTCCTAAGGTTGAGCCGATGTAGAGTGTGGTGCCCTCGCTTGTGTACGTCGAGGCTTGTATGGTGGAATTGTGTGCCCTCGCGTGCATGTGTGTGTGCGAAGGCGTTTTGTACTTACTAATTTGTTTTGCTGCGCTGTGTTGGGTTGATTATAGTTGGTCTTGGTGTGGATGGTTTGATGTTGTCGTTTCGGCCGTTGTTGTGCTAGTCCAGGTGTACCCTTAGGTGTCTTCTGCACAGATAGTCTTCGGTTTTTCCGCACTTGTTGCGCTGATCCGGCTGCACTTTTAAGCGACTTCTGCACGGATAGCCTTCGCGATAGACTCAGATTTTTTCCGCACCTGTTGTGCTAATCCGGCTGCACCCTTAGGCGACTTTTGCGCGGATAGTCTTCGCGATAGACTTAGATTTTTTTCGCACTTGATGTGCTAATCCGGCAGCACCCTTAGGCGACTTTTGCGCGGATAGTCTTCGCGATAGACTTAGATTTTTTTCGCACTTGATGTGCTAATCCGGCTGCACCCTTAGGCGACTTTTGCGCGGATAGTCTTCGCGATAGACTTAGATTTTTTTTCGCACTTGTTGTGCTAATCCGGCTGCACCCTTAGGCGACTTTTGCGCGGATAGTCTTCGCGATAGACTTAGATTTTTTTTCGCACTTGTTGTGCTAATCCGGCTGCACCCTTAGGCGACTTTTGCGCGGATAGTCTTCGCGATAGACTTGATTTTTTTTCGCACTTGTTGTGCTAATCCGGCTGCACCCTTAGGCGACTTTTGCGCGGATAGTCTTCGCGATAGACTTAGATTTTTTTTCGCACTTGTTGTGCTAATCCGGCTGCACCCTTAGACGACTTTTGCGCGGATAGTCTTCGCGATAGACTTAGATTTTTTTTCGCACTTGTTGTGCTAATCCGGCTGCACCCTTAGGCGACTTTTGCGCGGATAGTCTTCGCGATAGACTTAGATTTTTTTTTCGCACTTGTTGTGCTAATCCGGCTGCACCCTTAGGCGACTTTTGCGCGGATAGTCTTCGCGATAGACTTAGATTTTTTTTTTCGCACTTGTTGTGCTAATCCGGCTGCACCCTTAGGCGACTTTTGCGCGGATTTGTCGCACGCGAGGGTAGCTAGCGCTTAGCCTCGCGGTGACCTCGTGGTGGTCGAATGTCGAAGACCGTCATCGCGGTCTTTTTCGACGCATGTCTTTTTGCGGGGGATTTTTTACGCATATATTACATGGCTCCGCCTCGTTAAAAACCTCACCCCCCGGGAGGAAAAGAGTGCGGGCCGGTGCAAGAATGCTTTTGCGAGTTGCAAGGGCGAAGACGGCCCTGAGGAATCAAACAAAAAATTTGCGGAGGTTGTCAATGTTCCAGGAGTGCTCCAGGTCCTCGCCGGTTGGCGTTGTGAGCCTGTAAGCGCTGGGGGAAGCTTTTGTCTTGACGATGAAAAGGGCCCTCCCACCTGGGCTCCAGCTTGCCCTTGGACTCCGTTCGAGCTGTCCGAATGAGTACGAGGTCCCCCTCGCTGAACTCCCTCGGGGTGACTGAATGGTCGCGCCATGCTTTGGTCTGGGCTTGATACTTGTTCAGGGCCTTTAGGGCGAAGACACGGTCTCCGTCGATGAGATCCTTTGAAGTTGGCTCGTCCACATCTGGGACGGCCGCCGGGACTGTTCGCGGGGACCCGTGCTTTATTTCTTGCGGGGTCGTGGCCTCCGATCCGTATAAAAGACGGAAGGGAGTGAATCCGGTCGCCCTGCATTCAGTCGTGTTTAGTGCCCAGACTGGTGAGGTTATGATTGCGGCGACGCCTGCACCCACATGGCACCATGCGCCGTCGCAGTGGATCGTCCAGACCTTCTCTGTGGTTGGGTCCGGTTGTGTTACTGGCCCGGTCCAGTCGACGACGAAGTCTGCCAGGACTTGCGATTTGATGGCTGTCCTGGGCTCGAAGCTGATGTGGTAGCCGGAGAGTTTGGCTGCCCACTTGGCCACCCTCACGAGCCCCGACTCCTCGCTCCCCTTATTGCTCTATGTCGCAGCTTCGCCGCACGCGGTCAGCGCGACACTAGTGCAGGAGCAGACAGTCGAGGGCGCTGTCAGACAGTGCCCTGTTTATTACGTCTCCTCGATTATAGATCAGCTGACTCCGACCCGGTCGAGGGCGGACCAGGCGAACACATCTTTATTCTTGGCGAGGCAGCAGAGGAGCTTCTCTTCTTCATGCGAAGTAAGGTCTTCGCTGATAGTGACTGTCTGCTTGGGCGTGGCCTGATCGAGGGGGACAGTCCTGGTCCCATCCTGACTCTGCAACTGAGCCTTGTCGTGCTGTTTGTCAGTTGGGCTGGCGGGCGCAGGGACCTCGCACTGTGTCGTGAGACAGTGCACGTTCCTCTGACCCGGCACGAAGTCTCGCTCTATGTTGCGCGCTGTCTGCTGGTTACCGAAGACTGTAATTACGCCTAGCGGGCCTGGTATCTTCATGCACAAATACAGTCCGTGGATGGCAGCTTCAAACTTATTGATGGAGCCCCGGCCCATGATGGCGTTGTATGGGTATACCATATCCACAATGTCAAAAGTCACCTGCTCACTTCGGGCATTGGGTGCTACACCGAAGGAGAGGGGCAATTCTATTTTGCCGACAGGGAAGGTGCCCTTGCCGCCGAAGCCGTACAACGGGTTATCCGAAGGCTTAAGCAGGCTGTGGCTGATGCCCATGCGATCGAAGGCGTGGAGGAAGATGATGTCTGCCTGGCTGCCGTTGTCAACGAGGACCTTGTGTAGGTCCCAGCCTGCCACGCTGCAATTGATGACCATGGCATCGCAGTGGGGGGCGCTGCGCAAGTCGACGTCCCGTGCGTCGAAGGTGAGCGGTACGTGGGACCACTTTGTCTGTACAACCGGGCCCGTGACGGCGACATGGTTTATGCTGCGGTAGTGGTCCCGCTTGTGCCGCTTGGTGTCGAAGTCGGTGCTGGACCCCCTAGTTATCATATGAATGACTCCGCGATAAGGTTGATCGGCGAAGTCCTCCTGCTTTGGGGCGTGGGGGATGTTTTGTTGTTGCTGGTGTGGTGGTGGAGGCGGAGGATGTACGATTTGTACTTCCTGATGATGTTGGTAAGCGTGGTGCGGTGGATGCGGGGCGGGAGCGTGGAGATATGGTGGAGGGGGTGGCTGGTAGTTATGCGCGACAATTCTGGGGTTGTCGGCTGGCTGCGCCCTTGCCATTCTGTCTCTGGTGGCCTTCACTTCGGGGCAGTCTTTGGTTGGGTGGGCGCAGTCTTCGCCATGGAAAAGGCAGTAAAATCGGCGCGGTGGAGGGGGTGGCTGCGCACGCCCTCGGCCCCTGCCGCGAGTTTCACTTCCGCGGCCCTGGGGGGGATATTCCTGGCGCCGAAGGGGGTCGGCGGCCGGCTGCTGGTTGGCAATGTTGTGCACTTGCGGCTGACCGCGGCCATCTCGACCGGAGTCTGGTTGCGGAGTTCTTGTCCACGTGTGGCTGGACTGTGGAGCGTCTTTTGGCTTCCGCTGGGACTCAATCTTGCGCTGGTGGAGCTCCTCGGATCTGGCATACTTTTCAAACAGCTGGTACAGCTCTTGGAGGTTCTTCGGCGGATCTCTGATGCAGTGGCTGTAAAGGACGCCAGCGCGAAGACCACTGATAGCATAGTGGATGGCAATCTGGTCATCGACTGAGGGTAGCTGTGACTTGAGTGTGAGGAATTTGCGGTAATATTCCCTCAGGGTCTCCCTCTCTAGCTGCTTGCAGAGCGAGAGCTCGGCCAGGGCGTCGGTGTCCGGGCGGTACCCTTGGAAGTTGAGGAGGAACTTGTCCCGGAGACTTCTCTAGGAATCGATGGACAGCGGAGGCAGCCTGGTGAACCAGGTGAGTGCGGGGCCCTCGAGGGCGATGATGAAGGACTTCGCCATTGTGGCGTCGTCCCCCCCGGACGATGCGACGGCGACCTGGTAACTCATTATGTATTGAGCCGGGTCGGTGCTGCCGTTGTACTTAGGGTAGGTCCCAGCCCGGAAGTTAGCTGGCCAGGGCGTCACTTGCAGGTGAGGCGCCAGGGGACTTCGCTCATCGAGATAATTGACCCCTTGGAATGGCGCGGCGTGCGGGAAAGTGAAGTCGCGCAGGGGGAGACGCGGGTCCTCCGGTTGCGCGCGGTGTTGCAGGGGTGGCTCATGCTGCAGGCCGGGGTGGCCTTCGCGCGTGTCTTCGTTTTGTGCGCGGTGCTGGAGGGATGACTCGTGCTGCGGGCTGAGGTGGCCTTCGCGCTGCATCAGCGCGATCTCCCGCTCGAGTTCCTAGGCCCTGTGCTCTTCGTTGCGTATCATCTGCCGCACTTTGGCGAGTGCGGACACACGCTGGCGCTTGGCCTCCAGTATCTCCTTCTGCCTCTGGAGGTTGCGGTTCTTGAGGCGCAGAGCGCGCAGCTGTAGCTGTTCTTCTGCTGAGATGCCGAGGACTTCACCGTCCTCGGCGAGGTCCGCGCCCTCCGGTGGTGCGAAGCCTGAGGGAGGTGCAAAGCCTGAGGGTTGTCCCTCAGGGTCGCAGGTGCGGAGGGTGTCGTCTTCAGTGGCCTCTTGGTGGGTGGATTGGGTGAGGGCGAGGGCCTTGCCCTTTCTTGCGGCGAGCAGTGCTGCCTTCGCAGCCTCGTCAGCCTTCGGGTTAGCTCTCTTGGGTGCCATCGCGGGTGGTTGTCTCGTAGCACGAACGGTGGGCGCCAAATGTTGGCGCTGTCTCTCGACAGCAAGGAGATCCAACACGGGTGAATGGTGATGGCAACAGGGCACTCGCGGGTAATGGCAAAAGCTCTGTTAATCTGGCCTCTCACGGGCACTGTGCGGGGGTATTTATAGGTATCCGAGTGCACGGTGCCTTGCGTTAAGGACGCATGTGCCCTCAGGTACCTAGTTTATCCCCAGAATATTCCCATAAAGCGGGGTTACAAGCTGTAATTACAAGTACGCCTTTACAAATTAGGCCCGTAACACAAACGCGGCCACGCAGGGCCCGTTACAATGGGCCAGATCTCATGTGGGCCTCGGAGCTGACCGAGGCCACGCCGCGGGGAGGCGTTGCCGCAGGCCTTCGTCTGGTGCCGAATCGAGCGAAGGGTCTCCGTGTTGTCTCTGGTGCCGATGAAGCGAAGGGTGTCCCTGCCTGCTTTGTCTGTCAGGGCAGGGACTAAGCGGTGGAGACTTCGGGCGAAGGGTGGCGTTTCTGCCTTCGCTCCAACACTGATCATTTCGGATCACTTGTTCCTGGGATTGAGAAGGCTTTGAATGTTAGTTGTGACTTTCACTCCCTATTTGTTTGGACAAAAACTTTCAGCCCCTAAAAAACTTCTTGTGAAACATTTTTGAACTTATAGTCGATTTGACAGGACAAGTCTTCTACCTCCAACCTAAAGATTGAAGCACTTGTATTAACAAGGCTTGTTATGGCTTCACATTCGCCATCTGTGTTTCATCCATACATCAAGGTATTGTAGTCTATCAATGTTGAGTAGAATTTGGGGACTATAGGAGTGGCTACTGATTGTAAGTCAAATTTCCAAACACTTTCTACACCTATACTATCTGTTATCAGAGATAGATATTATAAAGTCACTGTTGAGGCTTTGCGAGTGTGTGGAGAGCTAGTCCGTGTCCTTCGTCCAAATCTCGAGGTCATATTGTATTCCATGCCTTGCGGACATGAAGTACCCTGTTATCTTTTTATTTTTTTATTTTTCTTATTTTGTGGTGCAGACAACCGCAGTTGATTTTAAGCCATACATTGGTCCAATCTATAATGCGATACTGGGACGTTTGGCGAATCAAGATCAGGATCAGGTTTGGCAAAATTCTCTTTTCTCACTCCCTCTCTTGTGTGCTTGCAGTGCACTCTCGTTTATCATGCAAATTTGTGTTCTCCCAGGAGGTAAAAGAATGTGCCATATCTTGCATGAGTTTGGTGGTCTCTACTTTTGGTGATGGTCTTGAAAGAGAATTACCAGCATGCCTTCCCATACTCCTTGACAGGATGGGTAATGAAATTACAAGGCTTACAATTGTCAAGGTAAGTTTTGACTGCTTGTGTTTGATGTCAATGCTTAATTGGAGGTTTTTACATCGTGCAATGCTTGTTTATGGCATATTTAATATTAAAGAACAAATGCTGAAACACTTGATTAAGGATATCTAATATTGCATAATTTAGTCATACCAATTTCTGTTTGCTTATGCATGAGAATATGTTGTCTAATTTATGTTTATTTCTTATTTTCTTCTGTGGTACCTAAACTATTTCACTTGACAGGCATTTTCAGTTATTGCGAATTCACCTCTACATATTGATCTCTCGTGTGTCTTGGATCATGTTGTTTCTGAGCTCACAGCTTTCCTTCGTAAGGTACTTGCATAGTCCAGTTGATGTTTAATGTGCCTGAACTGCAGTTGCAGTCATAAAGCTCAAATAATCTTGAGCATTTGGTTTTACATTATATTCTCTGGTTTCTGTTTTTGTGATTTGTGTTCTGATGATGCAAACACTTCCATTTTTATGTTACTCCTGCACAAGATTTCCTGCACAACCAACTGTCTTTTGAATTCTTTTTGTTATTTGATCCAGGGAGTGGACACAATTAGGCTCTTGCGCAAGTATCCCCTGAATTTACTACCTGTAGTTTCGAAATGGACTTACCCAAAAAATATTTGCACTAAGAATATTTATGTTTGTTTAGTTGGTCTGGACAAACCACAAGATCAGTTTAAGCATTGCTTCCAAATGGCATTAAATATTTATCTTGACTGAAAATCCGCACACAAGAATAGTAATATTCTATGACCAAGTGACTGTAGTATGAAGAAGCATGTGTCATTTTCCTGATTAATTTAGCTGGTTCAACTCTGTTGGGGTCCCAAGTCTTGGCCATAACTTGATGTAATTAAACTTCTTTAGACAATTGAGTACCTTTCTATGTGAATTTACATATCCATTTGCTTATTTAATAACTTCTGCAAAATTTGAATCCTAGGCAATGTCAACCTCAACACCTTGATGAACATGTTCAGTGTGCTTGGTGCTGGTGGTGGCCTTGGTGGTCGAAATGCTTCTAATGGTTAGTTCAAAGTTGAACTTTTAGTATTAGGGACAAAGTTGAACTCTCATTTGTCCACACCTCCTTTTGTTGGCAGTTCAAACAATAATGATTCCTACAACTTTTTTATACTTTTAGGTCCCTTTATGTGGCAAACATGAATACCTACAACTCCATAATGTTGCTGAATGATTAATTATGGAATGTGGACAATGCAAGATGCATTTTGAGTACCCTTTTGATCTGGGTCAGGCTCAATTTATGATTGTATTGCAGTATTTCTATCCATTTCATTTTTAACACTGACAAAGTTGTGTATGCAGTTGTACATTAGTCAAGTAGCCATGTCTCATAACATGAATACATTGTTTGGCACTTACTTTCATTAATGTAAACATGTTCCTTGCGGTTACCGTAATATCTTGTGCTCAAATTATTTAGTACAACAATAGTATGGTTATCTTATTTAAAACAATTATCGCTTATATGATCATGTAGAATATTTATCTTCTTCAGAACCAGTATTTTTTCCTTAAATATGATCATGTTACAATATCCAAAAGGCTAACATTCTACAAATATTCTAAATTGTTGTTTACCACGCGTGCATGGTTGCGCGTAATACACTAGTATAATATAATTGCTAGAGCTGGCTGCAGTTTATATATCGACCAATGCAAGAATGAATCTATATATAGGTTGTAGATGATCTTCTTGGTTCAGTTGTTCTTGCACGCATAATTAATATCTTTGTGTACATGTGATTTAATGCCAATTGTATATTTATGAGAATTTTGGTTTATTTTGTAGGATTCCGGCTCTCATCAAGTGACTCCTCCCCCTCACGATGACTTTGCGGACAGATGTCTCAATTCTAGTGGTGGAGCTACGAACAACAATCCGATGTCTTGATCGAGGGTGATGCAGCTAATGTTTGAACTTGTGTGTTTGAACTTGTGAACTACAAATGTGAACTATGGATGTGAACTTGTGTGAATTTGTGAACTTATGTATTTGGACTTATGTGATTTTGTGAACTTATATATTTGGACTTGTGTGAATTTGTGATATGAACATATATCAATGTGTTTGAAATCTGTATTGTATGTGATATTCTGTGTTGCATGTGATATTATGTGTGTCTAATTTTTCATTTCTGTATTTTTTATTTTTTCTGGAAAAGGGTTAAGAACGTGGGTACCGTCGAACTTATTGTGCAGTCATCGCAGACCCACGCAGGACACATAAGTTCGACGGCCACGTGGCCCCGTCGAACTTAACCGTAAGTACGTGGGTGCCGTCGAACTTAAAAACGCACGTTCTTAATGTTAAGTTTGACGGTACCCACGTTCTTAATGATAAGTTCGACGGGGCCGTCTAACTTACTTCTCTAAGTTCGTCCAAAAATTGTCGTCGGCTATATTCGTTCGTAAACCCACGTTCTTTCGGTAAGTTCGACGACTTATTACATTAAGTTCGACGGTTTTTCACCCACGTTCTTTAACCAGTTTCCTGTATTGTATATGTTGTACTGATGGCTTCCAGGAAGCTTTGGCATTACTTCCAAACATACCATATCATAGTACCTTCTTCACAACCCCTCAAGGGTATAATGAGAAACAGAGAAGCCACAGGAAGAGTTGGAAAATGGGCTACATAATTGAATGAATTCACTATCGATTTCTGAAAGGGAAATAGGCTTACACCTTTTCCTAAATTGATTTTGGTGGTTGAATTGCCCAACACAAATAATTGGACTAACTAGTTTGCTCTAGTCTATAAGTTTTTACAGGTGCCAAAGGTTCACAACAAGCCAATAAAAAGACCAAAGATGAGTTCAAATAAAGAGAGCCAAAGACATCCCAAAGGCACCCTGGTCTGGCGCACCGGACTGTCCGGTGTGCCACCGGACAGTGTCCGGTGCACCAGGGAACTCGAAGCTAAACTTGCCACCTTCGGGAAAATGGGAGGCCACTCCGATATAATTCACCGGACTATCCGGTGAAGCACCGGACAGTGTCCGGTTACACACCGGACTGTCTGGTGTGCCAGTAGAGCAACGGCTACTTTGTGCGCAACGGTCGACTGCAACGCATTTAATGTGTGCCTGTGCGCGCAGAGGTCAGAGCACGCGCAGTTGGCGCACCAGATAGTCTACAGGACTTGTCCGGTGCACCACCGGACAGCCCAGAGGCCCCACCTGTTAGAGCTCCAACGGTCAGAACCCAACGGTCGGCTGACGTGGCTGGCACACCGGACAGTGTCCGGTGGCGCACCAGACTGTCCGGTGCGCCATGCGACAGACAGCATCCCAACGGCCACTTATGGTGGTTGGGGCTATAAATACCCCAACCACCCCACATTCAATAGCATCCAAGTTTTCAGACTTCCAACCACTTACAAGAGCTATAGCATTCAATACAAGACACTCCAAACAGATCAAATCCTCTCCCAAGTCAAAAGCCAACTCCAATCAAATAGTGACTAGTGAGAGAGTGATAATTGTGTTCATTTGAGCTCTTGCGCTTGGATTGCTTCTTTTTTTCTCATTCTCTTTTGTGATCATCTCAATTGTAACCGAGGCAAGAGACACCAATTGTGTGGTGGTCCTTGCGGGGACTTGTTGTCCCGTTTGATTGAGAAGAGAAGCTCACTTGGTCCGAGGGACCGTTTGAGAGAGGGAAAGGGTTGAAAGAGACCTGGTCTTTGTGACCACCTCAACGGGGAGTAGGTTTGCAAGAACCGAACCTCGGTAAAACAAATCCTTGTGTCTCACTCCTTATTTGCTTGCGATTTGTTTTTGCCCTCTCTCGTGGACTCGTTCATATTTCTAACGCTAACCCGGCTTGTAGTTGTGCTTAAGTTTATAAATTTCAGATTCGCCCTATTCACCCCTCTCTAGGCGACTTTCAATTGGTATCAGAGTCGGTGCTTCATTAGAGCTTAACCGCTCGAAGTGATGTCGGGAGATCACGCCAAGAAGATGGTGATCGGCGGAGAGAAGTCCGCTACAAGCCACAGGAAGGCTCCATCAAGGGAGTCCCCCAACAAGAAGAAGGATGGATCCCCTTCATGCATTCGATCGCACAAGAGTGGTGAGAAGAAGAAGAAAATGAAGAAAGTGGTCTATTACGAGACCAACTCTTCCTCGCCCTCTACATCCGGATCCGACGCCGCGTCCGTCACTTCTAAGCGCCAAGAGCGCAAGAAGTATAGTAAGATTCCCTTACGCTATCCTCGCATTAATAAACATACTCTATTACTTTCCGTCCCATTAGGAAAACCACCAACATTTGACGGTGAGGATTATTCTAGGTGGAGTGATATGATGAGATATCACCTAACCTCACTCCACAAAAGTATATGGGACGTTGTTGAGTTTGGTGTACAGGTGTCATCCGTAGGGGATGAAGATTATGATGAGGACAAGGTGGCCCAAATCGTGCACTTCAACTCCCAAGCCACCACTATACTCCTCACCTCTCTAAGTCGAGAGGAGTATAACAAGGTGCAAGGGTTGAAGAGCGCCAAAGAGATTTGGGACGTACTAAAAACCACGCACGAAGGAGATGAGGTGACAAAAATCACCAAGCGGGAGACGATCGAGGGGGAGCTCGGTCGCTTCCGACTTCGCCAAGGGGAGGAGCCATAAGAAATGTACAACCGGCTCAAGACCTTGGTGAACCAAGTGCGCAACCTCGGGAGCAAAAAATGGGATGACCATGAGATGGTCAAGGTTATTCTAAGATCCCTCATTTTTCTTAACCCTACACAAGTTCAATTAATTCGAGGTGATCCTAGATATACGCTAATGTCTCCCAAGGAAGTCATAGGAAAATTTGTGAGCTTTGAATTGATGATCAAAGGCTCAAAGAAAATCATCGAGCAAGATGACCCCTCCACGTCCGAAGCACAACCCGTCGCATTTAAGCCAACGGAGGAGAGGAAGGAGGAGTCTCCATCAAGTAGACAACCCATCGACGCCTCCAAGCTCGACAATGAGGAGATGGCGCTCATCATCAAAAGCTTTCGCCAAATCCTCAAGCAAAGGAGGGGGAAAGACTACAAATCCCGCTCCAAGAAAGTGTGCTACAAGTGTGGTAAGCCCGGTCACTTTATAGCAAAATGTTCATTATCAAGTGATAGTGACAGGGGTGACGACAAGAAGGGAAAGAGGAGAGAAAAGAAGAGGTACCACAAGAAGAGGGGCGGCGATGCCCATGTGTGCAGCGAGTGGGACTCCGACGAGAGCTCCTCCGACTCCTCCGACGAGGACGCCGCCAACATCGCCATCACCAAGGGACTCCTCTTCCCAAACGTCGGCCACAAGTGCCTCATGGCAAAAGACGGCAAAAGGAAGAAGGTAAAATCAAAATCCTCCACTAAATATGAAACCTCTAGTGATGAGGATAACTCTTGTGATGAGGAGGATAATTTGCGCACTCTTTTTGCCAACCTAAACATGCTACAAAATGAAAAATTAAATGAATTAATTAGTGCTATTCATGATAAGGATGATCTCTTGGATTCTCAAGAGGACTTCCTAATTAAAGAAAACAAGAAGCATGTTAAGGTTAAAAATGTTTACGCTCTAGAAGTAGAAAAATATGAGAAACTATCTAGTGAGCTAAACACTTGCCATGATATCATTGCCAACCTTAGAAATGAAAATGCTAAAATAATTGCTAAGGTTGATTCAAATGCTTGTGATGTTTCAATTCCCAATCTTAGAGATGATAATGTTAATTTACTTGCTAAGATTGAAGAATTGAATATCTCTCTTGCTAGCCTTAGAAATGATAATGAAAAATTAATTGCTAAGGCCAAAGACCTAGATGTTTGCAATGTTACAATTTCCAATCTTAGAAGTGAAAATGACATTTTACATGCTAAGATTGTTGAACCAAAAACTTGCAAACCCTCTACATCTACCGTTGAGCATGTTTCCATTTGCACTAGATGTAGAGACATTAATGTTGATGCTATTCATGATCACCTAGCTTTAATTAAGAAACAAAATGATCACATAGCTCAACTTAATGCCAAAATAAATGAGCATAACTTAGAAAATGAAATATTTAAATTTGCTAGAAGCATGCTCTATAGTGGGAGACGCCCTGGCATCAAGGATGGCATTGGTTTCCAAAAGGGGGACAATGTCAAACTTAATGCCCCTCCTAAAAGATTGTCAAATTTTGTTAAGGGCAAGGCTCCCATGTCTGAGGATAATGAGGGTTACATTTTGTACCCTGCCGGTTACCCCAAGCACAAAATTTGGAGAATTCACTCTAGGAAGTCTCACTCTGGACCTAATCATGCTTTTATGTATAAGGGTGAGACATCTAGCTCTAGGCAATCAATTCATGCTAAATTGCCTAAAAAGAAAACTCCTATTGCATCAAATGATTCTAACGTCTCTTTTAAAACTTTTGATGCATCTTATGTTTTGATGAACAAATCCGGCAAAGTAGTTGCCAAGTACGTTGGGGGCAAACACAAGGGATCAAAGACTTGTGTTTGGGTACCCAAAGTTCTTGTATCTAATGTCAAAGGACCCAAAACCGTTTGGATACCTAAAATCAATAACTAAAATTGTTTTGTAGGTTTATGCATCCGGGGGCTCAAGTTGGATCATCGATAGCGGGTGCACAAACCACATGACAGGGGAGAAGAAGATGTTCTCCTCCTACGAGAAAAACCAAGATCCCCAACGACCTATCACATTCGGGGATGTAAATCAAGGTTTGGTCAAAGGATTGGGTAAAATTGCTATATCACCTGACCATTCTATTTCCAATGTTTTTCTTGTAGATTCTCTAGATTATAACTTGCTTTCAGTTTCGCAATTATGTAAAATGGGTTACAACTGTCTTTTTATGGATATAGGTGTTACTGTCTTTAGAAGAAGTGATGATTCAGTAGCATTTAAGGGAGTGTTAGAGGGTCAGCTATACTTAGTAGATTTTGATAGAGCTGAACTCGACACTTGCTTAATTGCTAAGACTAACATGGGCTGGCTCTGGCATTGCCAACTAGCACATGTTGGAATGAAGAATCTTCACAAGCTTCTAAAGGGGGAACACATTTTGGGACTAACAAATGTTCATTTTGAGAAAGACAGGATTTGTAGCGCATGTCAGGCATGGAAGCAAGTTGGTGTTCATCATCCACACAAGAACATCATGACGACCGATAGGCCACTCGAGCTTCTACACATGGACCTATTCAGCCCGATAGCTTACATAAGCATCGGCGGGAGTAAGTACTGTCTAGTTATTGTGGATGATTATTCTCGCTTCACTTGGGTGTTCTTTTTACAGGAAAAATCTCATACCCAAGAGACCCTAAAAGGATTCTTGCGACAGGCTCAAAATGAGTTCGGCTTAAGGATAAAAAAGATTAGAAGCGACAACGGGACGGAGTTCAAGAACTCACAAATCGAAGGCTTCCTTAAGGAGGAGGGCATCAAGCATGAGTTCTCTTCTCCCTACACACCACAACAAAATGGTGTAGTGGAGAGGAAGAATCGAACTCTATTGGACATGGCAAGGACCATGCTTGATGAATACAAGACATCGGATCGGTTTTGGGCCGAGGTGGTCAACACCGCCTGCTACGCCATCAACCGGTTATATCTACACCGAATCCTCAAGAAGACGTCATACGAACTCCTAACCGGTAAAATAGCCTAATGTTTCATATTTTAGAGTCTTTGGTAGCAAATGCTTTATTCTTGTTAAAAGAGGTAGAAAATCCAAATTTGCTCCTAAGGCTGTAGAAGGCTTTTTACTAGGATATGATTCAAACACAAGGGCATATAGAGTCTTTAACAAGTCCTCTGGACTAGTTGAAGTTTCTTGTGACATTGTGTTTGATGAGACTAACGGCTCTCAAGTAGAGCAAGTTGATCTTGATGAGCTAGGTGATGAAGAGGCTCCGTGCGTCGCACTAAGGAACATGTCCATTGGGGATGTGTGTCCTAAGGAATCGGAAGAGCCTTCAAATGCACAAGATCAACCATCTTCCTCCACGCAAGTATCTCCACCAACTCAAAATGAGGATGAGGCTCAAGATGATGAAGAAGAAGATCAAGATAATGAGCCTCCTCAAGAGGAGATCAATGATCAAAGGGGAGATGCCCATGATCAAGATAAGGAGGATGAACAAATTCCAAGACCGCCACACCCAAGAGTCCACCAAGCAATCCAACGAGATCACCCTGTGAACACCATCCTCGGCGATATTCAAAAGGGGGTAACTACTCGATCTCATGTTGCTCATTTTTGTGAACATTACTCGTTTGTTTTCTCTATTGAGCTACATAGGGTAGAGGAAGCACTACAAGATTCGAATTGGGTGGTGGCGATGCAAGAGGAGCTCAACAACTTCACTAGGAATGAGGTATGGCATTTAGTTCCACGTCCTAACCAAAATGTTGTAGGAACCAAGTGGGTCTTCCGCAACAAGCAAGATGAGCATGGTGTGGTGACAAGGAACAAAGCCCGACTTGTGGGCAAGGGATATTCACAAGTCGAAGGTTTGGATTTCGGTGAAACCTATGCACCCGTAGCTAGGCTAGAATCAATTCGCATTTTACTTGCCTATGCTACTTACCATGGCTTTAAGCTTTACTAAATGTACGTGAAAAGTGCCTTCCTCAATGGACCAATCAAGGAAGAGGTCTATGTTGAGCAACCTCCCGGCTTTGAAGATAGTGAGTACCCTAACCATGTATATAAACTCTCTAAGGCGCTTTATGGGCTCAAGCAAGCCCCAAGAGCATGGTATGAATGCCTAAGAGATTTCCTTATCACTAATGGCTTCAAAGTCGGAAAGGCCGATCCTACACTCTTTAGCAAAACACTTGAAAATGATTTGTTTATATGCCAAATTTATGTTGATGATATTATATTTGGGTATACTAACGAATCTACATGTGAAGAGTTTAGTAGGATCATGACACAAAAAATCGAGATGTCTATGATGGGGGAGTTGAAGTACATCTTAGGATTTCAAGTGAAGCAACTCCAAGAGGGCACCTTCATTAGCCAAACGAAGTACATTCAAGACATTCTAAACAAGTTTGGGATGAAGGATGCCAAGCCCATCAAGACTCCCATGGGAACCAATGGGCATCTCGACCTCGACACGAGAGGTAAATCCGTAGATCAAAAGGTATACCAGTCGATGATAGGTTCTTTACTCTATTTATGTGCTTCACAACCGGATATAATGCTTTCCGTATGCATGTGTGCAAGATTCCAAGCCGACCCTAAGGAAGCTCACCTTACGACCGTAAAACGAATCTTGAGATATTTGGTTTATACTCCTAAGTTTGGGCTTTGGTACCCTCGGGGATCCACATTCGACTTACTTGGTTATTCGGATGCCGATTGGGCAGGGTGTAAAATCAATAGAAAGAGCACATCGGGGACTTGCCAGTTCTTGGGAAGGTCTCTAGTGTCGTGGGCTTCAAAGAAGCAAAATTATGTAGCTCTTTCTACCACCGAAGCCGAGTATATTGCCGCAGGTCATTGTTGCGCGCAATTGCTTTGGATGAGGCAAACCCTTAGGGACTATGGTTACAAATTAACCAAAGTTCCTCTTCTATGTGATAATGAGAGTGCAATCCGCATGGCGGATAACCCCGTTGCACATAGCCACACTAAACACATAGCCATTCGGTATTATTTCTTAAGGGATCACCAACAAAAGGGGGATATCGAGATTGCATATATTAACACCAAAGAACAATTAGCCGATATATTTACCAAGCCATTAGATGAACAAACTTTTAACAAACTTAGGCATGAGCTAAATATTCTTGATTCTCGGAATTTCTTTTGATGTTTTGCACACATAGCTCATTAATATACCTTGATCATATCTCTTTTATATGCTATGACTAATGTGTTTTCAAGTGTATTTTAAACCAAGTCATAGATTGAAAGGGAATTGGAGTCTTCGGCGAAGACAAGGCTTCCACTCCACTCCATCGAATTACTCACCATTCGCCGTCGCTCCGCATCACTCTCCGTCTTTGGTATAATCTTAACTCATATTATGTTCGCCAAAGGGGGATAAATTAGTTGAGAGGGCTTATATTTCACTCAAGTATCCGTTTTTTGCGATTCATGCCAAAGGGGAGAAAATATTAGCCCAAAGCAAAAGGACCGCACCACCACCAAGTTTAAGAAAAGATTTTTTAATGATGTTTTTCCAATTGGTATCTTACTTTTGATAGAATTTCAAATTGGAACAACCCTTTCAAAACTAATATCTAAAACCCTCTTGAACACTAAGAGGAGGATTTCATTAAGGGGGAGTTTTGTTTAGTCAAAGGAAAAGCATTTGAAATAGGGGGAGAAAATTTCAAATCTTGAAAATGCTTCTCAAAATCTTATTCATTTACCTTTGACTATTTGCAAAAGGACTTTGAAAAGAATTTACAAAAGAATTTGCAAAAACAAAACATGTGGTGCAAGCGTGGTCCAAAAGGTTAAAAATGTAAAGAAACAATCCATGCATATCTTATGAGAATTTATATTGGTTCAATTCTAAGTAACCTTTGCACTTACATCATGCAAACTAGTTCAATTATACACTGCTATATTTGCTTTGGTTTGTGTTGGCATCAATTACCAAAAAGGGGGAGATTGAAAGGGAAATAGACTTACACCTTTTCCTAAATTGATTTTGGTGGTTGAATTGCCCAACACAAATAATTGGACTAACTAGTTTGCTCTAGTCCATAAGTTTTTACAGGTGCCAAAGGTTCACAACAAGCCAATAAAAAGACCAAAGATGGGTTCAAATAAAGAGAGCCAAAGACAATCCAAAGGCACCCTGGTCTGGCGCACCGGACTGTCCGGTGTGGCACCGGACAGTGTCCGGTGCACCAGGGAACTCGAAGCTAAACTTGCCACCTTCGGGAAAATAAGAGGCCACTCCGCTATAATTCACCGGACTGTCCGGTGTGCCAGCGGAGCAACGGCTACTTCGTGCGCAACGGTCGACTGCACGCATTTAATGCGCGCCTGCACGCGCAGAGGTCAGAGCACGCGCAGTTGGCGCACCGGACAGTCTACAGGACCTATCCGGTGCACCACCGGACAGCCCAGAGGCCCCACCTTTCAGAGCTCCAACGGTCAGAACCCAACGGCTGGCTGACGTGGCTGGCGCACCGGACTGTCCGGTGCGCCATGCGACATACAGCCTCCCAACGGCCACTTTTGGTGGTTGGGGCTATAAATACCCCAACCACCCCACATTCAATAGCATCCAAGTTTTCAGACTTCCAACCACTTACAAGAGCTATAGCATTCAATACAAGACACTCCAAAGAGATCAAATCCTCTCGCAAGTCAAAAGCCAACTCCAATCAAATAGTGACTAGTGAGAGAGTGATAATTGTGTTCATTTGAGCTCTTGCGCTTGGATTGCTTCTTTTCTTTCTCATTCTCTTTTGTGATCATCTCAATTGTAACCGAGGCAAGAGACACCAATTGTGTGGTGGTCCTTGTGGGGACTTGTTGTCCCGTTTGATTGAGAAGAGAAGCTCACTCGGTCCGAGGGACCGTTTGAGAGAGAGAAAGGGTTGAAAGAGACCTCATCTTTGTGACCACCTCAACGGGGAGTAGGTTTGCAAGAACCGAACCTCGGTAAAACAAATCCTTGTGTCTCACTCCTTATTTGCTTGCGATTTGTTTTTGCCCTCTCTCGCGGACTCGTTCATATTTCTAACGCTAACCCGGCTTGTAGTTGTGCTTAAGTTTATAAATTTCAGATTCGCCCTATTCACCCCCCTCTAGGCGACTTTCAATTACGTTCATAGATCTTCGATCCAATCCCAAGCGTTAGCAGACTTCATTTATGATTGGACACTAGGGGCTCAGGACGAAGAAAAAACAAACGATGTCGAAGCCTAGACAGTATTTTGTGATGGGTCATGGGGAACCTTCGGCGCAGGAGCAGCTGCCATTTTAATTTCACCATCTAAAATCAAAACTTTCTATGCAACAAGGTTGGACTTCAACTGCACAAATAACATTGTAGAGTACGAGGCCCTTCTCTTAGGGCTTCGAAAACTTAAGGCAATGGGAATAAGAAGGGCAATACTCAAATCCGACTCACAAGTCATTTCCGGTCATGTTGACAAGAGTAGTAAAGCAAGGGACCCGAAGCTCGAGAAATATTTGGACACAGTCCAAAGGATAGAAGCCTCTTTCGAAGGTTTCTCTGTAAAAAATATCCGAAGAGGAGAAAATGAACATGAAGATCCGTTACCTTTGGAGGTATTTTTCGAAACAATAAAAGCACCTTCAATCGAGCTCATGGAAAGAGCAGTGCTTACAATCTCGCCAGTGCACAATGAAGATTGGAGGACTGAGATTGTATCTTTCCTCCAAGGTAAATGTCTTTTGGATGATGAAGTTTACAACAAAAGAATGGAAGCAAGAGCAAGACCCTATGTAACCATAGGAGGAGAGTTGTACAAACAAGGAGTCTACTCTCCATTACTAAAATGTTTGTCTAGAATCGAAGGTCAAGAGCTGATGAAGGAGATACATGCAGGACTGTGTGGAGCTCATATTGGGTCTAGGTCTTTGCTGGGGAAAGTTTTCAGACAAGGATTTTATTGGCCGAAGGCAGCTTCGGATGCAGTAGACTTGGTTTAAAAATGTGAAAACTGCCAGGGATGTGCCAGAGACCAGAAACAACATTCGTCTTTAACCCAACTAATACAGCCCACCTGGCCACTGCAAAGATGGGGCTTAGATTTGCTAGGCCCACTTCCACCAGCACAAGGTAACTTGAAATATGTTATAGTAGCAGTGGAGTACTTCTCGAAGTGGATCGAAGCTAAGCCCCTAGCTACAATAACTCCAGCCACAATTCAGAAGTTCTTTTGGCAGAATATTGTTTACCGCTTCGATGTGCCGAAGGCTATCACAGTTGATAACGGAACTCAATTTGATGCTGAAACGTTCAAAGCCTTTTGTCACCAGATTGGTACAAAAAAACACTTTGCATCAGTGAGACATCCGGAGTCAAATGGCCTGGTAGAAAGAGAAAATGGAATTATAATAACAATAATAATGAAGTCAATCTTCAACTAGCCTAGAGGAAAATGGCCAGACGAATTAATAAAGGTGGTGTGGAACCACAACATTGCTGTTTCAAGGTCAACCGGTTTTGCCCCATTCAAGCTTCTGTTTGGTGACAAAGCAATAACACCGGAAGAAGCAATAAGGGGCTCAATAAGGACCTTGGCTTCGGCAGAAGATGAAGAGATATGCAAAATAACAAAAGACACCATAGAAGAGACCAGGCTCCAACTCAATAAGTATCATGCTGAAACAATTAAATGGCGTGATCGGAAGGTAAAACTGAAGAACATCAGGCCAGGGTACCTAGTGCTTTGGAGGGTGGCCAATCCAGATACAGTGGGGAAGCTTCAGCTTAAGTGGGAAGGTCCTTTCTTGGTGATATCTTCGTCAAGGCCTGGATCATACATGTTGAAAGACTTGGACGGTAATGACATTCCAAGGTCTTGGAATGCAAATGAGCTTCGGAGATATTTTGTGTAAACTATGTAATTTTCTTATTTTTACCTATGGCACCCTTTTCCTTTCAGTAGAGGAGAAAGGTATTTAGTGGGGCCATAGGTTGTAATTTTCATTTTTTTTTTCTTATGCAACCCTGTGCAATACAAGGGCCAAATTTCTCCACATGTAAAATGTAAAATTTGGGAGTACACCATCGAGTGTAAAAAACTATGAAGAAGCTCAAAGTCGTCCCTAAGGAGATGCAGAGCTAAGATGCCACCTAAGTAAAAGGTTAAGAAGCTCCAAAGTCGTTCCTAAGGAGATGCAGAGCTTAAATGCCACCTAAGTCAAAGGTGAAGAAGCTCCAAAGTCGTTCCTAAGGGAATGCAGAGCTTAGCTCCAAAGTCATTCATAAGGGAATGCAGAGCTGAAATACCACCTAAGTAAAAAGGTGAAGAGACTCCAAAGTTGTTCCTAAGGGGATGCAGAGTCTGGGTGTGTATTCGTGTGAGTTTTTTAATCTTCGACATACATTTTCACACATCATCACATCATCTTTTGCATTCATACAACCATACATTAGGCATTCGTAGGTTCATCATAATCACATTAAGCATGAAGCATTAAGAGGAAAAGCGGGGATTCCTGCCTTCAATGAGAAAACGCTTCGTTTTATACGAAGGTGCTTCGTTTCAAAGGAAACTTCATTGTATACGAAAGGTGCTTCGATGTGAACGAAAAGATGGGAAGGTGTTTTTCGCCTTCGGCTCAAAAGTTACAAGTGTCGGTTTCGTCCACAGCAAAGCAGATGATATATAAACGAAAGGTAAATAGTATTACAAAGCATTTACAAACATTTACAATAATTTGTTCGCTTTCAATAACAACTCTTTTGTCGAATAATATATTTGCTTCTACAAAGAGTTTCCAAGTGTTTCTATAGATATCAGCAAAAGGAATTTCTAAGGCCCTCAATGCTTCAAAGCCAGCTTCGGCTCATTGACCTTCAACATCATCATCCTGAAAAAGGACAAAAGCAAGGGTAATAAGGAACATGGTAAGGGAAAATATAAAATAAAGGTCTAATGGTAAAGAGACTTTCTATACTTTTCTAAGTAGATTTCGAGCTTCGTTTCCAGCTAGCTCACGGCTGCCCTTCGCCTAGATTTGAGTGATGAATCTGTTACCTATACTCTGGGCTTCGACCGGAATATCAACTAGATCATACGGTGACAGGCCGAAGTTGGGAATGTTTATGGCCCTCACGTGATTGCATCTGGCCTTCATGAATGATGCAACTGTGCCACGAGAAGCCACCAGCGCACAGAAATCTCCGTGTCCAGTTATGACTTCGTCGTGGGCCTCAACTTCTTTCTCAATATGCTCGAGGGCTCCAGGAATATCTTCGGCGGAAGGGGTGATTTCTTCAGATGCGGCTCCGACAGAATTGAATATCCCCTTCAACCGGCCAATGCATTGGGTGGCAAAGCCGAAGCATTTATCCCGAAGATTTGTGATAGTTTCGCTCAATTTAGCGTTCTTTTTAACTTCTGCTTCAACTCTTGCATTCAATTCCTTGGATTCGTGGTCGAAGCGCTCGGATCTCTTTTCCAAAGTTGCTCGAGCTTCATCCAGCTCTCTGCTCAATTTTTCATTTTGAGAGGTGAGCCTTCGGCTGAATGTAGCAGACTGTCTTCTTCCTTCAAGGAATCTTCAAGTTTTTTTATTTTATCTTCGAAGCCTTCAATAATGATTTCATTTTTTCTATCTTCGACATCTTGCTGTATTTTCAAGGATTTGCTCAGTAGCAGACTTTGCAAAACAAACCAAAGTTAGAATACCCAAATCACCATGAAGGTAATAATAGAGAGCTATAGAGAAGCCTTACTTTGAAATTTGAGTAGAACAAGCTGCCGATAATGTGTTGCCGCATATAGCAGTTAATGTCTATTTCCAGCTTCGGAAATCCAACACTCTTGGATAAAGTGCTTATAATTTTCGCCCTGGCGTGGTCGTGAATGCATCCCAAAATCTCTTCATCGACCCCGCTAAAGAGTATGGATCCAGGCTGGTAACCGTAGGATATAACAAACTCTTTTAACTCTAATTTATCCTCTTCGGAAAGTTCTTGGCCACCCAGGTGCCGAAGGTCAAAATCTTTATCTTCCAAAGAGGCATCTTTAATTCTTTTTCCTTATCAGGCGCTACAACCATGTTTTCCCCGGTAACCACATATGATATGCCTGTCGATTTTCGACATTGTGGTTGCGAGTTCCTTAGCTTTGGCTCCGGTGGCATCTTTGGTATCGACGGGCATCGCTGCTTTTTCCACCGAAGCTGAGGGCGGCGTCTGCTCAATCGCTTGCATCACATTTATCATTTGCCATTTCTTCTACACCCGACCTTCTCCTCCGTAGCCGAAGCCGTTTCCTTTTATTATAAAAGGCTAGTCAGATCTAGCCTTAGAGGACTTAGCAGTACAAATGGTATGGATTCAGTCATTACCTTCAGAATTTCCGACACTTCAGCAACAGAGGGTGAAGGAGGACTCATAGTCTTCTTTGGCACATTCTGTACCTTCGTATCAGCAGAAGATATCCTGTTGAATTTTCGCTTCTCGGGAGCCGAATCCTTTGGCTCCAGAAGAGACTTTTGTTTTTTCGAAGCTTTATGGTCCTCCTTGACAGATCAGGTAGCTTGCCTACCTAGAATACTTACAACCCTTTTTCTTTTGCCCCCTCCGGCCCATTCGTCAAGCCTTTCATAGTAAGGATACTCAAAGTTGAGAGCATCCATAACACGGTTCAACCTCCATTTCGGCCGGGAGCTGAAGGCAACAGTCATCAACTGGTCTTCCTTCTTAGTATAGTTCCCTAGAATCTCGTTGCACATTGTCTCTATCATTTCTAACCATTCAGAACATGGTTCTTTGAATTTCTTCTAAAATTTGAAACGGTAGGGAAGTCGAACAAGTTCATATTTTTTCCCTCCTTCCTTCTTTGGCATCCCCCATCCGCTAGAGGTTGGAAAAGTTTTGTTTGCCAGATATTCCTGTACTAAGTTCCTAGTGCTAATATGACCAGCTGCCACCCTGAATTCTACTTCGGCCAGATGGCATGGGGAGCCGAGTTGCATGTTGCATAATGTCCTCGTCATGCCAAAGCTTAATCTCAGAGGTCTCATTACCATAGTCATGAGCTTATCTCTCTTCTTCTCGTCGCCTTCACATAAAACCATTCACTAGTCTACTCGGTTGGCCATTTTGTACGGTAGCCAATCACTGGGGCCTTGGTATCCTTCCGGTATGCAAAATTCTAGCACCCGAAGTTCTTATGTAGACCATCAGCTCTGGCCTTCGTCTGATAGTGCAGTTCATGCACTCAGTAGAACCCTTCAGCGTTCGCACTTTTACCTTGGTTTTGGAGAGCCCATATGTAGACACTGAGCCTAACAATGGCATTCAGTGTCAGCTGATGGAGATATATTTCAAATCTTTTTCAAAACCTCCCCTATCATATCGTATACGGGAACCACAACCCTGCCCTGAAGAAGCTCCTAAACACAACAACTTCATCTTCTTTCGGCTCCGGAATCACTTCTTTGCCAGCAAAGCGAATAAGTTTATCTTCATCTTCCCCAAAATAGCCTAACTTTCTCATCACAACTAAGTCCTCTTCTGTTACGGTCGATTTTCCAAATTCAATGTGACTAGGTTTTGATGGGCTTAGAATGTTGTTGTCCTCCCCACTTTCATTATCACTTCCGCCTTCGGCCACAGTCTTCTCAGCTTCAGAAGTAGCTTCTTCCGGCACAACCAGACCTGATTGTCTCATCACTTCTGATATCGGTGTTGTTTCAGTCACTTCGGTCTCATCTCCCTCACGGGACACCCTAGGAGTGGATCTTACTTGAGCCATTTCAGTGTTTAGACTCCTTAAGACGAAGCTGATTTCAAGTGACGAAGAGCTTGTTCAGAAGCGCAATCCAGAAAGCTTCAGCTTCGGTTAAAAAATTTTACAGCACAACAGTGCGATGACAATGAATGCTTTGGTAACTTCTCACCAACCTGTCTGCTTATATAGTGCTGCAGGAGAAGAAGGCGAACCGCCAAACCGTCTACACTGGCTGAACGGTGGACCGCCTAGCGCTCAGAATATTTTAATCATTTTTCGATAACAAGCTCAGGGAAGGTGTTTTTCAGACCTTCGGCATTCCGAAGCCTTCGTATTTTTCATGGACCGAGCTCGTTACGAAAAAACGATCTAGCACCGCGAAGGGGCTACTATTAGGGGTCTTCTTTCCCACTGAAGGTCCTCAAGACACAAACACCTTCGGCACAATGATACATAAGTTTTCCCTTCCTTTGTCGAAGGTTCTTAAGACGAAGACCTTGCGTTGAAGCAACATTGACAAATGTCGAAGCTGCCATTAGCTTCGATTCAAGTCAAGCAGAAGAAGAAAAGACATGTTAGACCTTGATGATCTAGGTTGACTGTAGATAAATATTGAGGGTCACGAATGTAATTTCACCTGGGTTGTGTCTCGTGCATATAAATAGATGAACAGTAACTCCGTACTGTTCATGCTGAATTGTAATCACTCTCTCGCATCTTCACCTTCGAGCAAGCCAAAGGTATCAATGTAATATTAAACTTGTTAATATTCATATGTGTTTTATGGAATGCAAATATAAATGTATTGATAAGATGCAGTTACTGCCTTCACCCTTTTGTATTCTTATTCACATATTAAATGATGAAGGTATGTCCTTCTTGACCTTCGTCTGATGAGCAATATACCCATGTGGAGGTAATGCTTCAGAAGACGAAGGTCAGTTATATTAACAGTTTTGTTGCCTTGTTCTTGATCTACAACATTTGAGAACAAGTGACCAACAAAGCACTTGTATCAAACACTACATATGTGCTAAAGTTCAGCACTACATTTAAGAGTGCCACAATTTAGCAGAGTGCTAAACTTAGCACTCCAAATATGACTATATTTGTAGGATGACTTTAATACAATACTAACAGCAAGTATAATAAAGTGACGTGGGCGGGCTGCAAGAGATGTGTTACACCCGGGTTTCGGGGCACCAAGACCCGGGTGCGAACATAATCACCAGGTGTGCTGGGACCAAGTCTCACACATATGATGATTCATGGCACAGGATCGAATGTCACATCTTTACTACATAACATGAGTTCTATACAACATAAATAAATAATTACATTATAAGGAGACAAACAGTCTAGCAACCCAAAGTTGACTGGGAGACGACGGCCTAGACCTCTTACGAACTCGTCACAGCATCCTCCAAGCGCCTCATCCTGCGGTACCTGCTCTTGACCTGTGGGGGGTGTGAGACAGCAAGAGTGAGCTCACATACGTTCATATCTCAACAAGTTGTGGGGAATAATGTGCATGAACTCGCCAAAGGTGGGAGCTCACGTGAAGTGTAAGGCTTACCAAAGAGGATGGTTAGAGCTGAGCATTGCTTTTAGAGTTGGTCAAAATTTTATTAGCAATTACTAAGTATAAGTAAATATCAACCCAATTAAGTAGTAGAACAAAAGTAACAACCTCACCTGCGATGCAATGCATATGACAAATTGAGTTTAAGGTCCATAATTTAATCATGTGAGTGTCCGAGCTGCTCATGACCGTGAGCACGGCTAGTATACCCGTTTTATACTCTACAGAGGTTGTGCATCTTTACCCACAAGTCATGTTACCCATCTGCCAAGAGACGGCCAATCCCATACACCTCTACCGAGGAGGCGAGGCAGGGTAACACTACGAGGCCTTTACAAAGTTCCACTAGCTTTAGAAAACCCGCTACAGTTTATAG
Source organism: Zea luxurians (assembly GCA_029449295.1). Taxonomy (NCBI): domain Eukaryota; kingdom Viridiplantae; phylum Streptophyta; class Magnoliopsida; order Poales; family Poaceae; genus Zea; species Zea luxurians. The sequence continues at coordinate 9,209,256 of JAOPSE010000040.1, forward strand.
GAAGCTCCAGTGCAGGAATCCCTCGCCTGACCGCCATCGCAGCAAAATCAACCAAGGACCTCCCTACACTGACCACTCCCCTACTGCCCTTGCCCCTTTCGGTTAAGGTAGTCCTCCACTAGCTTTCCTATTTATTCAGCCAAGGGCGTCCCATTAAACCCTTGTGGTAGCACTGTGTTCCCGGGTGGTTCTCCATGTTCCCATTAACATAATGTTCTTATCATGAAAAGTAAATAATGAACAGATAATAAAAAGTGTAATCATGAGTAATAAATATCTCTATACCCAAAACCACATAAAGCAATAGCATGTACTACCCAAAAATTTAGTAGTAAAACCAGTGGTGAAACAAGGTATAAAGATAGTCAAATCTAGGGTAACCTATTGGGTCCCATCAAAATTAACCTATGCAGATCATTATGATTAATAAGAACATGACTGGGTAAAAGAAGTGATCAAGGGCACAACTTGCCTGGGACTTGAGATTCCAGGTATCAACTTGCTCTTCAGATGACACGTGTCCTCACTGCTAAACGTAGCAATACATACAAATAGTGTATAGGCAAAATTAACATCACACCAAACATATAAACAAAATACATAATAATATTCTACACATTAAAATAAGATTCTAGAAATGTGAATCATTAATTTTGGAGTTATAGGTTTTAAGTTATGAATTTCTGAAGGTTTTATATGTTTTGTACAAGATTAAATAGGATATAAATTTTATTGTGATATTCATGTCAAAACAGTGGTACTAAATGATAAACAATAATATTACAAAATTATAGGAGTTGGAGTGGATTAATTTGAACTTCATATGAATTTTCTATGGATTATACAAGTTTTACAGTTATTTTTATACTCAAAATCAATTTCTAAATCTCTTTTTCCTATTTTCTTTAATTCTTGGACTGGGTGCACTAATACAGAGAAGGTCGAGGTTTATTCTGTAAAATCTACTAGACTCAGCCCTGACCCGAGGTGGACGGCGGTTTTTATTTTTAAGAAAGCCAGCGGCTCTTTAGCAAATAGACGCGGCTGAAGGGGTATCCTAAAATCAGAGTCGTTGGATTAGAAACTCGTGGCACAGATTAAGAGCCGGGTACAACGAACTGGTACGGACTAGAGGCCACCAGATCCAGAATGGGCGGTCCATATCGTTTTTGCTCCCACTCTAATCCTCACCATCCGATCATCATCGAGCGCCCCTGATTTATTGGCTTGAAACGTTATCTCAAGCAATCATCGTTACCGTTGATCAGGATCCAACGGTGGACGCGCTTTCCTTCTCCCTTCATCCAACCGAAGCCATTGATCCCAAGATCAACACCCTGATGTTGTCTTCTTCCCTGGGCACAGCAACACGGCGGCGCGCGTCCACCGTGGCGGCGGCCACGGCCGGCGAAGCAAGGCCCCGACACCCCAACGCTCTAGACAAAATTCAAAGGAGTGCTATACAGTGTGTACAGCATGGCGATCACAGTGGTTGTCTTCTTACCGTGATTCGTGCAGCGCAGAGCCCTTACATCGATGCATGGCGGCATGGCCGGCCTCCGGTGAGCAATGGAGCGCACACCGAAGCCGCCCGCCCCAATAGCCGATCCTTTCCACCGAGACCACGGTTGACACCACCACCCACTCGCGACGCTCCCTGGCCTGACCACGCATAGAGCGGCAGCACGACGAGTTACCAGGAAAGCGGCGCACGATCTCTCTCTCTCTCTCCCTTCCAACTCTGCACGCCATGGCTACTGGATTGGCACAGGAGTTCGCGGCGACCTGCACTTTATAGCCCAGCATCGTCCCGGCCCTCCGAAACGCGCGCAGAAATCAGGCAGAAACCGCGGGATCTTCTTGAGTTTGTTATGGAGTCTGTTTCCTGTAGAGGAGCTCGCCGCGTTGGTTGGAGATGAGGGAGACACAGCTGACAATGCGGGCCCATGGTGCAGAGCAAGCCCAGGACACGCGTGCTGGGGGGGTTTGGGCTGCGCGGGGGTGTTGGGCCAGTTTTGGAAACCTAGGCCCAGGCGCTAAGCTAGTCTTTTTCTTTTTCTATATTTCTATTTTCTTGTTTTGTTCTCTATTCTCTGTCCCCATATCCAATTAAATTCAAATGTAGTTTTAAATTTCAAATCCATTTAGAATGCACAGTTCAAAAACTTCAGCATGAAGTGCAAAAACATATTTTATATCTTTATTTTATTTTAGTTCTTTTAGACATGCTTCCAATCATATAATTAGAGAGCAGTCCACACTTTATTAATTCCAGGGAAATATAATTTATATTGTAGACTATATATATAAAAAATAGCTTAATCATAATTCTTCTATATAACCTAATCCAAAGGCAATTTAGTTTATCTAAGTATATTTTATTATTATTATTTTGGAAATATATTCATTTTGGGAGCAGTAACTTCCAAATTATGAATATCTTTAAGGAAAGGTGTTTTGATTTAAAACTTTGGAGATTTTTTCCTTATTTTCACAAAATTGATCTTTAGGGTGTTACAAGATGCCACCTCAAATTTATGATGACGTGGGAGAAATAGAAGGGAGGACAGAGAAAAAGCGGGCTACTCCCTCCGGTGTCCTATTAATTGTTGTTTTGGACAAGGTTCGAGTCAAACTTATAAAATTTTAACTACAAATAACTATTTTGTTATTTAGTTTTGAAACCTAATATTTATATGTACCGATTTGTCATATAAAGTATTTTTATAGAACTATAAATGTATTAAGAGTTTATGTATATTTTAACAAAACATATTAATTAAAGTTATATTTTGTAGACCGTGTCATTTGTCCTAAACGACAAGTAATAGTAAACCAGAGGGAGTACTCACAAGTAGCCAACCGAAAGTGAGTTGCTCGTGAACTCCAAGGCCCTCTGTCTAAGAGATGGAGATGTGGATCAAATATTAAATGTATAACTTGTATTGTGGGAGAGTTATTATATAAGTAGGTTTTTAGTTGATTATATATGACATGACAATATCCTAAAAACCGCTACAGATTATATTAGTATTAAATTTGCTCTAACGCCCAGCAGCTAACAGTGTTTGCTGCTTTTATTCAGTTTCCATTTCTGTTATCAATTATTGTCAATGGTCCTAATAAATGAGGACCCCCCAAGTGCAACGCTGTCGTCCGACAGCCCTACTTTCAAGCCGTTGGAAGTTTGCTACCCTCCAGCCAGACCGCCTTCAAGTAGTCCACCACGAATTAAATGCTACCGCCTAATAAATGATTCATTTCATTTTGTTTTGTTTTTCTTCCCTGTGCTTGGCAGAGCAACAATTGACCGAAATAAAGCTAGTATGGGCTTGTTTAATTGGTAGAGCTTCGCTCCATGATTCTCTAGTAGGATGAAAACGGGACGGATACAGCCAGGTAATAATCCGGGCGGGTACGAAACGGTTAACAGATACTACTCGGGTAGGTAGCGGATAATTGTTGGGTAGTTCGTTCCGATGATATTAATTGTCCAACGACCTAATAAATACATAAATTAAGTAATACATAATCATGTATATGACAATGTATATGATAGATCAAATGTAGAAAAGGAAACCGATAAAATTGACATCATGTAGTTCAAAGTTACTAATTACAAGGACATTGTAGAACTAACACCGCAATATTAAAAATCATAAAATATTCTAGTTTCACTCAAAAATTGCAAATAAGTTACTGTCGGCGTTTCGACCCCGGGGGGTCCCTGGACCGACGAGTAAATTGTCGTTGCGTGTCCCAGCCCAGATGGGTCGGCGCGAGATGGAACACAAGGGGGGAAAAGAGAACCGCGGCTCGTGTTATCCTGCGCCCAGGGCGGATGTGCTTGCAGTAGGGGGTTATAAGCGTTCGCGAGGGAGGGAGAGAGCCCGCTCGTCTGCCCGTCCTCCCGCGCGGCCACCTTTTTGTACGAGGGCCCTGGACCTTCCTTTTATAGGCGCAAGGAGAGGATCCAGGTGCACAATGGGGGGTGTAGCAATATGCTAACGTGTCCGATAGAGGGGAGCCGGAGCCCTATGTACATGCCGTCGTGGCTATCGGAGAGGTGCTAGTGTCCTCTGCATGTGATGTCGTGGCCATCAGAGGAGCGCTTGAGTCCTGTAGAAGCACAGATGTCGGGGCTGCAGGACCTTGCTGACGTCTCCTGGCTTCCGTAGGGGGCTGAGAACCGCCGTCGTCATGGGAGCACGCGGGGTGCCATCATTACCTGTTTACCGGGGCGAGCCAGATGGGACGCCGGTCTTGTTCCCCGTAGCCTGAGCTAGCTAGGGGTAGGGTAATGATGGTCCCCCTTGTGGCATGGTCGGTCCGAGCCCAAGGTCGGGTGAGGCGGTGACTCCTCCGAGGTCGAGGTTGAGGCCGAGCCCTGGGGTCGGGCGAGGCGGAGACCGTCTTCCGAGGTCGAGGTTGAGGCCGAGCCCTGGGGTCGGGCGAGACGGATCTTCCTATTGCGCCTGAGGCCGGACTTAGCTGTTGTCAGCCTCACCCTGGCGGGTGGCACAGTAGTCGGAGCAGGGCAGACGACGCTGCTTTCCTGTCAGGTCAGTCAGTGAGGGGAGCGAAGTGACTGCGGTCACTTCGGCCCTATCGACTAAGGAACGTGTGTCAGGATAAGATGTCAGGCGATCCTGTCATTGAATGCTCCTGCGATACAGTCGGTTGGTGAGGCTATCTGGCCAAGGTTGCTTCACTGCGAAGCCTGCGCGAGCTGGGCCTCGGGCGAGTCGAGGGTGCGTCCGTCGCTTGATGGGGCCCTCGGGCGAAGCGTGAATCCTCCTGGGTCTTCTGTTCCTGCCTGAGGCCGGGTTCGGGCGAGGCAAGATCGCGTCCTTTGAGTGGACGGGGCCTTGACTTGAATCGCGTCCATCAGGCTCTGCAGCTTGTGCCGATGGTGATTACAAACCGAGTTTAGGAGTTTTGGGGGTACCACTAATTATGGTCCCTGACAGTAGCCCCCGAGCCTCGAAGGGAGTGTTGGTACTCGCTTGGAGGCTTTATCGCACTTTTTTGCAAGGGGACCAGCCTTTCTCGGTTACATTTTGTTCCGGTGGGTGCGCGCGAGCGCACCCGCCGGGTGTAGCCCCCGAGGCCTCGGAGGAGTGGTTTGACTCCTCCGAGGTCTTAATGCCTTTTGTGATGCCTCGGCCGGTCTGGTTGTTCCCTCATGCGATCTGATCGTAGCCCGGGTGCATGGTCAGGTTCCGAGTTCTCGGGTTGGTACGTTGATGCTGTCAACGGTTTGGCCGGAGCCAGGTTTGCGAGAGCAGCCCCCGAGCCTCTGCACAGAGCGAGAGGACGATCAAGGACTGACTCAGCTTTTATCATACGCCCCTTCGTCGCCTTTCCGCAAGGAGGAGGGGAAAGCGCCATGTTGCCCTCGGAGGGCGCCGAACATGGTGTCTCCAGTGAGTTGCTAACGGGTGATCCGAGTGGACGCCCGTGCCCCGTTCGATAAGGGTCGGCAAGTGGCCCAGAGGCGCGCTCCAAAAGTACCTGCAGGTGATTTGCCGGACCCAGTCCCATTTGATAGGGTCCAAGGGCTCGATGCCTCCCTCTGATCGGATTCTGTTACAGAATCGCTCCTGTTGGTCTCGGAAATGTCCTAGGGTACCTTGGGAGCGCAGCCCGAGCCTTGGCCATGTATCGGACGTACCCAGAGTCATCCCTCGCTCTGCGTGCTCTGGGGCGGCTGTCGAACCCTTCGAGGGGCCAGCCTTTGAACCCCTGATCAGTAGTGGGCGCGGAGCCCGAGTGCTCTGAGGCGGCTGTCGAACCCTTCCGAGGGGCCAGCCTTCGAACCTCTTATCAGTAACAAGCCTGAAGCCCGAGTGCTCTGGGGCGACTGTCGAACCCTTCCGAGGGGCCAGCCTTCGAACCCCTGATCAGTAATGGGCGCGGAGCCTGAGTGCTCTGAGGCGGCTGTCAAACCCTTCCGAGGGGCCAGCCTTCAAACCCCTGATCAGTAGGAGGGCTCGGGGCCCGCTTCCTTCGCGGAGAAGGATCCCTTTCGGAGTATCCCCTTTCCCGGTCCATGTAGCAAGAGAGAGGAAGGGGAGAAAGAAAAGGATATGAATTTAAACGGCATGGCGCACCTTTTGATGCGGTCATCATGGCGGAGGTGAAACGTCGCCCGCTTTGCCTGCCAAAGGTGTCGCTTGCCCTGCCGCGAAGTTAATGCGACGGGACGGGTGGTTCGCGGGGCAGTCGTTGCGCGAGCCATTCGAGGAACGGAACACGAGCGCGTCGTCTTCACGCCGTGGGAGTGGGCTCGCCTGCTGCCTCTGGAGGGGACGTGAGCCTGCGGGCGATTTGACCGCTGCTTCCGCTCGTCTGCTGCCGCCATTACTGCCGGTCCACTTTTGGCCATGTGGACCGTCGCGCCTCCTTCCGCGGCTGACTGACCTATAATCGATGCGCTCGATTGTCACTATTGGGCCATGTGCAGGGTCGCCTCGAGCTGCGGTACTGGTTCTGTAGTCGAGAAGGTGCGGTATTGGTGCAAGTGGCGGTGCAGTTTCTGGTACGCAGCAACTGGCGCGTCGATCATATGACGTGTGGGCCTGTGCCTCCATGCTGGATGCGTCTAAGTCGAAAGGGTGCATCTCCGTGGTGCAGTTGCACGCCGCCTGCTTGGCGGTCCGCCCTTTCACCCGCTGGTTTAGGCGAAGATGGAGGAGTGCTTGTAACCGCTGGGAGGTTACATGCTCCGCGCGCGGCGGTTTGGCTTCTTCCGTCACGGGCCACCTTACATGGCGTGTGGGACCCAGCCCCCGTGTCGTAGGGGGAGGACCCTGGAGCACGTTGGTGAAGACTTAGTCCGCGACGCCTGAGGACGCGAGTGGGGGGAGCCGCCTTTAAAAGGGGGGCGATCCCCCAGGCGGTAGCCATGCCTTTGCACTCTCCTCATGCATCACGCCCTTCCGCCTTTCGAGCCCCCGGATGGGGAGCACCCGCGTTGCCTTCGTCTTGCTGTTGTTGGAGGAGCGCAACCTCGTGGGGGTTGGCACCTTTCAGCCCTCGCTCGGCTTCAAGGATTTTCATCAGGCAGCCGGCTACATCCCCTCACCAATGGTCGCCCAGGATGGTGACCACAAGTTTGATGGTGGGGAGAAGCGAACCGGGCTGCGGCCTCTGCCCCGCCCTCAGCTTCGAGGATCTTCATCATCCTTGCTGTGGCAGGGGGACGAGGCGAGCCGGGGCCTGCCTTCGCGTGGGCTGGCGTCCCACTTTCCCCTCCGGCATCTAGGGGTGGAAACCATCCTCCAGCTCTGCGGAAGAGGCGTCCTCCAGCCATGCGGAGGGAAGGCGAACTGTTGCTTCCTTGCCAGGGTGCAGCCTTCTGTCCTCTGCTCGGGTGACTGTGGCCGGCCGCACCGGGGGGTCTCACAACACGTCATACGCCGCGAGGGCGGTACTCGTGTTCTGGGACGGTCCCATTCTCGTTCTCATGACGAGGACGGGAGTGAGGACCTGCCGGTGTGCTTTGGGGTGGTTGCCGCTCGTAGGCGCGGTGTTGGTGGGCAGGTGGTTGCTGCCGTCGGTGCTGAGGTGGTGGCAGCCGGAGAAGGTTTCTCCACCGACGAGACCGTCAGTGCTACCTGCGGTCCGGACCTCCGACTCTTTGGCTTTAATGGCTGGTTCTCGTCCCCCATGAGAGGACGTGAACGAGGGCCCTTCAGGAGCAGCGTTTGCCCTGAGGCCATCACTGCAGCTGTCTAGCCGCCCGAGACGGAGGTCGTTGTCGCTGCTGGTGGAGTGGTCGCCGGCGAGCCACCTGGAGTTTGTCGTCCCGCAGGCCCACTGGTGTGGAGGTCGTTCATACCTGCGGGAGTGGAACCGGAGTTCCATTTGTAATGGCACCTTGAGTGTCGGTGTGTGTTCATTGCGGCTGTCGGGGCCTGAACATTTGTGTATTTTGGCGTGAAGCCGTATTTTCCCCTTATTTCGAGCATTGGGACTCGCCTGTCGACTAGCTGAACCACTTAACCGAGTGTGAGTTGCTTTGCGCGGAAGGTGACGAGTGAGGTATCTGTATCCCGGAGGCGTAGGAGTCCCTCGGCTCGGTCGGCCTTGCCACTTAAGGCTTCTTTGTTCAGTTAAGGAACCCTCGGCTGCTCTGTGATGAGCCGGAGCCGGAGGCAGCGGTGTCAGCATGGATAGAGGCGGAGTCGGTTCGAAAAGGGGCTTCGTCGGCCCGGGAGCAGGTGGCTTCCCAGGCCGAGGAGGTGCAGCAGCGGCGACCGGAGCCTGGCCGGGTCCTCTGTGAGCGAGACCATCTTCGGAGTTATGTTGTCGAGGCCGTGAGCCGGGCTGATGTCCTCGGGGGACAGCTGGCTGAGGCTACGGAGCGGCCGGTCGAGGTGTTTGCCCGGGCCGGGACCCTGGAGGAGACCCTGGCGGCGATGGCCCAGGCGCGGTGCCGACATTTTCCTTCGAGGTGGAGATCCTTCTGCCCGTGTCGCCGTCCGAGGCCGGGCCAGATCCCGCCGAAGGTGGAAACGACGCCGAGGGTGCAGTTGTTCCCTCTGTTGATGTCTGATCCTGCAGGAACAATTTGTCTATAGTATGTGTATGTTTTTCGCGGCCGCCGAGGCCCAAACATATCATTGTCGTGTTATAAAGTTGTGTTTCTTTTCCTCTTGTTTCGAGTATTAGGACTTGTTTGTCGGTAGCAGAATTGCTTGTCCGAGCGAGAGTTACTTATCGCGGAAGGTGATGAGTGAGGTATCCGTATCCCGGAGGCGTAGGAATCCCTCGGCTTGGTCGACCTTGCCGCTTACGTGTACTCTTACTCGTCCGCAGGATTCTGTTATCGATATAGTCGAGAAGGCACGAAAAATCGTTCTGGCAGAAAAGTTTTCGAGCGTTAAGACTTGTTCGGTCAGCAGAATCGCTTATCCGAGCGTGAGTTACTTATCGCAGAAGGTGATGAGTGAGGTATCCGTATCCCAGAGGCGTAGGAGTCCCTCGGCTCGGTCGGCCTTGCCGCTTACGTGTACTCCGTTGTTTTCTGGATCCCGTTATCGACGCAGTCAAAAAGCGCGAAAGATGTTCTGGCAGAAAGACTTTTTCCGAGGAAAATTTTAACGCAGAGGGGGTTCCCCTTTTCTAGCCCCCGAGGGAGGGTCGGGCTTTGCCGAGGCAAGGATGACCCTTCCGTGATGGTTAGACTTTATTTGTGTATGTAAAGAGAACGAGGTATATGAACGACTTGAAAACATCTTAATGGTAAAAGTGACGTAGCTGTCGGATGTTCCAAGCGTTGCTGTAGACCTCGCCTTGACTGTTGGCCAGCTTGTATGTTCCGGGCTTCAAAACCTTAGCGATGATGAACGGCCCTTCCCAGGGAGGAGTGAGCTTGTGGCGCCCTTGGGCTTCTTGCCACAGCCGAAGTACCAGGTCCCCCACCTGGAGGTCTCGGGACCGAACCCCTCGGGCGTGGTAGCGTCGTAGAGACTGCTGATACTGTGCCGAGTGTAGTAAGGCCATGTCCCGAGCCTCTTCCAGCTGGTCCAGTGAGTCTTCTCGGCTGGTCTGGTTGCTTCGGTCGCCGTACGCCCTGGTCCTCGGGGAACCGTATTCTAAGTCTGTGGGCAAGACAGCCTCGGCCCCATAGACTAAAAAGAACGGCGAGAAGCCCATGGCCCGGCTTGGCGTCGTCCTCAGACTCCAGACCACCGAGTGGAGTTCCTTCATCCATCACCTGTCGAACTTGTTGAGGTCGTTGTAGATCCTCGGCTTTAGTCCTTGCAGGAGCATACCGTTGGCACGCTCTACCTGCCCATTCGTCATGGGTGAGCTACGGCGGCCCAGTCCACACGGATGTGGTGGTCCTCGCAGAAGTCCAGGAACTTCCTGCCAGTGAACTGGGTGCCATTGTCGGTGATGATGGAGTTTGGGACCCCAAAGCGATGGATGTTGTTGGTGAAGAACGCCACCGCCTGCTCGGACCTGATGCTGTTTAGGGGTCGGACCTCGATCCACTTAGAGAATTTGTCGATAGTGACCAGCAGGTGCGTGAAGACCCCGAGTGCCTTCTACAAGGGACCGACGAGGTCCAGACCCCATACAGCAAACGACCAGGTGATGGGTATTGTTTGCAGGGCCTGAGCGGGCAGGTGCGTCTGTCTTGCGTAGAATTGACACCCCTGGCAGGAGCGCACAATCCTAGTGGCGTCGGCCACCGCCGTTGGCCAGTAGAAACCTTGTCGGAAGGCTTTTCCAACGAGGTCTCGAGGTGCTGCGTGATGACCGCAAGCCCCCGAGTGTATTTCTTGCAATAGCTCCTGACCTTCGGCGATGGATATGCATCGTTGGAGGACGCCTGAGGGGCTGCGGTGGTAGAGCTCCTTTTCGTCACCCAGTAAGACGAACGACTTGGCGCGTCGCGCCAGTCGCCGAGCCTCGGCTTTGTCGAGGGGTAGCTCTCCTCGGTGGAGATATTGCAGGTACGGGGTCTGCCAGTTTTGATTAGGCGGGACCCCATTCCGCTCTTCCTCGACGCGCAGTGCCTCACCCTCGGGGGCCGAGGCCTCCTTGGGCTCGGGCGTGTCGTTGGTCTTGACGGAGGGTTGATGTAGTTCTCGGGAGAAGACGTCCGGGGGGAACCGTTCTCCGCCCCGAGGCTATTTTAGCCAGCTAATCCGCAGTCTCGTTGTACCGTCGAGCGTTGTGGTTGAGCTCGAGCCCGTAGAACTTGTCTTCCAGGCGTCGAACCTCGTCGCAGTAGGCTTCCATCTTCGGGTCGCGGCAGTGGGAGTTCTTCATGACTTGGTCGATGACAAGCTGCGAGTCGCCACGAGCGTCGAGGCGCTGAACCCCTAGCTCGATGGCGATGCGCAACCCGTTAACCAGAGCCTCGTACTCGGCCACGTTGTTTGACGCCGAGAAATGGAGGCACAGCACGTAGCGAAGATGCTTCCCGAGGGGTGAGATGAAGAGGAAGCCTGCACCTGCTCCTGTTTTCATCAGCGACCCATCGAAAAACATGGTCCAGAGTTTCGGTTGGATCGGAGCTGTTGGAAGCTGGGTGTCGACCCATTCAGCCACAAAGTCCGCCAAGACTTGGGACTTGATGGCCTTCCGAGGAGCGAACAAGATTGTCTCGCCCATGATCTCCACCGCCCACTTTGCAATCCTACCCGAGGCCTCTCGGCACTGGATGATCTCCCCCGGGGGAAGGATGACACCACAGTCACCGGATGAGACTCGAAGTAGTGTCGCAACTTTCGCCGTGTCAGGATCACTGCGTATAGCAGCTTCTGAATTTGCGGGTAGCGGATCTTGGTCTCGAATAGCACTTCACTAATGAAGTAGACCGGCCTCTGGATGGGCAGTGCATGCCCTTCTTCTCGTCTCTCGACTACGATCGCGACGCTGACCACCTGAGTGGTTGTGGCTACGTAGATCAAGAGGGCTTCTCCCGCGGCGGGGGGTACCAAGATGGGCGCGCTTGTAAGGAGCGCCTTCAAGTTCCCGAGGGCTTCCTCGGCCTCGGGGGTCCAAGTGAAGCGCTCGGTCTTCCTTAATAGGCGGTACAAGGGTAGGCCTCTTTCACCGAGGCGCGAGATGAAGCGGCTCAGGGCCGCAAGGCATCCCATGACCCTCTGTACTCCTTTCAAGTCCTTGATAGGCCCCATGTTGGTGATGGCCGCGATTTTCTCCGGGTTGGCCTCGATGCCCCGCTCGGAGGCGATGAATCCTAGGAGCATGCCTCGGGGGACTCCGAAGACACACTTCTCGGGATTGAGTTTCACGCCCTTCGCTCTCAGACACTTGAATGTCGCTTCAAGGTCAGAGAGGAGGTCGGAGGCTTTCTTTGTCTTGACTACGATGTCATCGACGTAAGCCTCGACCGTTCGCCGATGTGCTCTCCGAACACGTGGTTCATGCACTTTTGGTATGTCGTGTCTGCATTCCTCAAATCAAATGGCATAGTAATATAGCAGTACATGCCAAAAGGTGTGATGAAAGAAGTCGCGAGCTGGTCGGACTCTTTCATCCTGATTTGGTGATACCCTGAATAGGCATCGAGGAATGACAGGGTTTCGCACCCAGTAGTGGAATCCACGATTTGATCGATGCGAGGCAGAGGGTAGGGAACCTTCGGACATGCCTTGTTTAGACAAGTGTAGTCTACACACATCCTCCACTTCCCACCTTTCTTTTTCACAAGCACAGGGTTAGCTAGCCATTCGGGATGGAATACCTCTTTGATGAACCCTGTAGCCATCAGCTTGTGGATCTCCTCGCCTATAGCTCTGCGCTTTTCTTCGTCGAATCGGCGCAGAGGCTGCTTCACGGGTCGGGCTCCAGCTCGGATATCCAGCGAGTGCTCGGCGACATCCCTCGGTAATGCCGGGCATATCCGAGGGACTTCATGCAAACACCTCGGCATTCACGCGGAGAAAGTCGACGAGCACTGCTTCCTATTTGGGGTCGAGCTCGGAGCCGGTCCGGACATGCTTGAAGGCATCGTTGCTGAGGTCGAGGGGGACGGACTTAACCGTCTCCGCAGGTTCGAAGTTGCCGGCATGACGTTTCGCATCAGGCACCTCCTTGGAGAGGCACTCCAGGTCGGCGATGAGGGCCTCGGATTCGTCGAGGGCCTCGGCGTATTCCACGCACTCCACGTTGCATTCGTACGCGTGTCGGTACGGTGATGACCCTGTTGGGGCCCGGCATCTTGAGCTTGAGGTAGGTGTAGTTGGGGACGACCATGAACTTGGCGTAGCATGGTCTCCCTAGTACTGCGTGGTAGGTTCCTCGGAACCCGACCACCTCGAACGTGAGGGTTTCCTTTCGAAAGTTGGAGGGAGTCCCGAAGCAGACGGACAGATCGAGTTGTCCAAGGGGCTGGACACGCTTCTCGGGGATGATCCCGTGAAAGGGCGCCGCACCGGCCCGGATTGTGGACAGATCGATCTGCAAGAGCCCGAGGGTCTCGGCGTAGATGATGTTGAGGTTGTTGCCTCCGTCCATGAGGACCTTAGTGAGTTTGACGTTGCCGATGACGGGGTCGACAACAAGCGGGTACTTTCCGGGGCTCGGCACGCGGTCGGGGTGGTCGCCTTGGTCGAAGGTGATGGGCTTGTCGGACCAGTCTAGGTAGACTGGTGCCGCCACCTTCACCGAGTAGGCCTCCCGGCGCTCCTGCTTGCGGTGCAGAGCCGAGGCGTTCGCCACCTGCCCACCGTAGATCATGAAGCAGTCATGGACCTCGGGGAACTCTTCTGCCTTGTTGACTTCCTTCTTGTCGTTGTCCTGGCCTTTGCCATCCTCCGATGGGGGCCGGCCTTGTGGAAGTAGCGCCGAAGCATGACGCATTCCTCAAGGGTGTGCTTGACGGGACCCTGATGATAGGGGCACGACTCCTTGAGCATCTTGTCGAACAGGTTGGCCCCTCTGGGAGGCCCCCGAGGGTTCCTGTGCTCGGTGGCGGCGACAAGATCTGCGTCGGCAGCATCGCGTTTCGCTTGCGACTTCTTCTTGGCCTTCTTCTTCGTGCCGTGCCAGGCGGACGCCTCGGGGACGTCCTCCTGTTGGCGTCCCTGAGGCTGCTTGTCCTTCCGGAAGATGGCCTCGACCGCCTCCTGACCAGAGGCAAACTTGGTGGCGATGTCCATCAGCTCGCTCGCCTTGGTTAGAGTCTTGCGACCTAGCTTGCTCACCAGGTCGCGGCAAGTGGTACCGGCGAGGAACACGCTGATGACATCTGAGTCGGTGATGTTGGGCAGCTCCGTGCGCTGCTTCGAAAACCGCCGGATGTAGTCCCGCAGGGATTCCCCTGGCTGCTGACGGTAGCTTCGGAGATCCCAGGAGTTCCCAGGGCGCACGTATGTGCCCTGGAAGTTTCCAGCGAAGGCTTTGACCAGATCGTCCCAGTTGGAGATCTGCGCAGGAGGCAGATGCTCCAGCCAGGCTCGGGCGGCGTCGGAGAGGAACAGGAGGTGGTTGCGGATGATGAGGTTGTCATCGTCCGTTCCACCTAGCTGGCAGGCCAGGCGGTAGTCCGCGAGCCACAGTTCCGGCCTTGTTTCCCCGAGTACTTAGTGATAGTGGTCGGGGCCCAGAACCGGGTCGGGAACGGTGCCCGTCGTATGGCCCGGCTGAAAGCTTGCTGACCAGGTGGTTCGGGCGAGGGACTCCGATCCTCCCCACTGTCGTAGCATCCCCCACGCCTGGGGTGGTAGCTTTGATGCACCTTCTCGTCGAGGTGGGCTCGACGGTCGTGGTGGTGGTGCTTGTTGCCGAAGTGACCCAGGGCTGCAGGTGTTGCGTCCCACGTGCGCCCGGTGTGGACCGAGGCTTCTCGCAAGAATAGGGAAGTCGTGGCGCAATGCTCCGGGGGGTACCCTTGCCTTCGGGAGGCAGAGCTCTTGGCCCGTCGGACCGCGGCATCCTCTAGGAGATTCCTGAGTTCTCCCTGGATACGCCGCCCCTTGGTGGTGGATGGCTCCGGCATCGCTCGGAGTAGAATTGCCGCTGCAGCCAGATTCTAGCCGACCCCACTGGAAGCCGGGGGCAGCCTCGCCCTGGCATCGTTAGCAATGTGGCGCTGGACGTCCTGGGCCTGATGACGCGCTTCTCCGGCTAGTGCTCGATCTGTCCATTCCTGCCCGATGTTTTGCCGGAGTTGCACAAGTTGTCCTGCTTCCTCGTCGAGCTTGGCCTGCATCTCGCAGATTTGCTCGAGTTGTGTGTCCTGACCCCCCCCCCCCCCGTAGGGACTGGGACCACAGCTAGCTCTCGTAGGATGTCAACGCGAGGCACAGGCCTAGGGGGATCGTCGTCCTCTGGCATACCAAGGTGGTTGCCTTTGTCGAGACCCCCTAGATCGACGTGGAAACATTCGTGACTTGGGCCACAGTCCTTGTCGTCAAGGCTGTGGCCATTATCGGAGCAATTGGAGAGGCAGTAGTCACATGCGGTCATGAAGTCCCGCATGGCACTAGGAGCACGGAGCCTGGAGAAATCCCAACCAGAGTTGGGCTTGTCGTCTTCCTTGGAACTCGGGGTCCGTAGGTCGAGAAAGCCGCCAGTCGGTCCCAGGATGACCACATATGGTACCCTGGAAGGTTAGGGTATGCCTTTATGAAAGCGTCCACCGAAGCGGGGACGCTTGGTGGATCGAAGCTGAATCTAAAAGGCACAAGGTGGAAAGCGAACGGTACCTCTTGATTGACGGATGGTGACGGAGTCGCGTTAGGGACGGACTGCACCGTTATCTCAGGTACGAGGCTAACGCCCAGCGAGCCCTTCACGAGCGCGCTGGCGTCATCTGTCCGCTTGGGGTTGGCGTGTTGCGGGAAAACGAGCTTGGGGTTGGCATGTTGCGGGGAAACGATGCTCGTTGTCGTCTCAGGCGCGAGGTCAACGCCCGACGTATCCCCTGCTAGGGCGCCGGCGCCGTCGACTCGCTCGATGGCCGACGAGGTGCCGCCTCCTGCATGGCCATGGTTGCCCCGCCTCCTTCTCTTGTGGCGAGGAAGGCGACGGGACAAACCCGGACACTGCTCTTCCGCGATGGGGGGAAGACGTCGTCGAGTCCGCCGCCGCCGGGCGGGCTGACGACCGCCATTGTCGTCGTCGTGCGACGGAGGAAGGAGCACCATGTCGTAGCTGCCGTCGAGGAACATGAACTCGTGACTCCCGAAATGGAGCAGCGTCTCGGGCTGGAGAGGTTGCTGGAGACTACCCATCTGGAGCCTGACGGGAAGTTGTTCGTCAACACGCAGCAGGCCCCTACCTGGCGCGCCAACTATCGGCTTTTCGACCCCGGGGGGTCCCTGGACCGACGAGTAAATTGTCACTGCGTGTCCCAGCCCAGATGGGTCGGCGCGAGATGGAACACAAGGGGGGGGAAGAGAACCGCGGCTCGTGTTATCCTGCGCCCAGGGCAAATGCGCTTAAAGTAGGGGGTTACAAGCGTTCACGAGGGAGGGAGAGAGCCCGCTCGTTCGCCCGTCCTCCCGCGCGGCCATCTTTTTGTACGAGGGCCCTGGACCTTCCTTTTATAGGCGCAAGGAGAGGATCCAGGTGTACAATGTGGGTTGTAGCAATATGCTAACGTGTTCGATAGAGGGGAGCCGGAGCCCTATGTACATGCCGTCGTGGCTGTCGGAGAGGTGCTAGTGTCCTGTGCATGTGATGTCGTGGCCATCGGAGGAGCGCTTGAGTCCTGTAGAAGCACAGCTGTCGGGGTTGCAGGACCTTGCTAACGTCTCCTTGCTTTCGTAGGGGGCTGAGAACCGTCGTCGTCATGGGAGCACGCGGGGTGCCATCATTACCTGTTTACCGGGGCGAGCCAGATGGGACGCTGGTCTTGTTCCCCGTAGCCTGAGCTAGCTAGGGGTAGGGTAATGATGGTCCCCCCTGTGGCGTGGTCGGTCCGAGCCGAAGGTCGGGTGAGGTGGTGAATCCTCTGAGGTTGAGGCCGAGCCCTGGGGTCGGGCGAGGCGGAGACCGTGTTCCGAGGTCGAGGTTGAGGCTGAGCCCTGGGGTCGGGCGAGGCGGAGACCGTCTTCCGAGGTCGAGGTTGAGGCCGAGCCCTGGGGTCGGGCGAGGCGGAGCTTCCCATTGCGCCTGAGGCCGGACTTAGCTGTTGTCAGCCTCACCATGGCGGGTGGCACAACAGTCGGAGCGGGGCAGGCGGCGCTGCTTTCCGGTCAGGTCAGTCAGTGAGGGGAGCGAAGTGACTGCGGTCACTTCGGCCCTGTCGATTGAGGAACGTGTGTCAGGATAAGGTGTCAGGCGATCCTTGCATTGAATGCTCCGGCGATACGGTCGGTTGGCGAGGCGATCTGGCCAAGGTTGCTTCACTGCGAAGCCTGCGCAAGCTGGGCCTCGGGCGAGTCGAGGGTGCGTCCGTCGCTTGAGGGGGCCCTCGGGCGAAGCGTGAATCCTCCTAGGTCTTCTGTTCCTTCCCGATGCCGGGTTCGGGCGAGGCGAGATCGCGTCCTTTGAGTGGACGGGGCCTTGACTTGAATCGTGTCCATCAGGCTCTGCAGCTTGTGCGGATGGTGATTACCAACCGAGTTTAAGAGTCTTGGGGGTACCCCTAATTATGGTCCCCGACAGTTACAAAAACAAATAAATATTTTATACAAAGATAACTCAAGTCCTCATATGAAAATGATAAAGTAAAGTACTGATTATGTTGAAACTTGGATACTTATAGTGATTTCACATGTAACTCATACAAAAAAGTGAACGTGAAATGGAAGAAACGCGGGCATCTTATAGATCTATGATCCAAACATTTTTTATGGTTATATATGAACATATGTTGTGCCTCCGTAAAATTTCGTGATCTTTTAGGCTATTTATATATTATTAATTTCTTGTCGTAGAAAATTATCAAAATACAATTAAATCCATCAAATAATGTAGCGTCGATCGAAAATTGGAAATAAGTTACCAATACTAATAAATAGTCTATAAAAAGATAATCTTAAGTTCCCACGTGGAGATAACCTTAAGCCCCCACATAAAAATGATAAAGTATATTAATTCTATATAAATTTGGACATAATTTTAATGATTTTGGCCCAACTATATGTTTAAACAAAAAATTGATGTACTACAAAGTTATAGATCTCTTCGAGCTCTACAATTTTCATATAAACTTTATCTTTATCCGATTTCATATGTAAAAGTTATGAGTTTATAACTATATTATTATTCAGAAAAGGAAAAAATGGGTACTCGAATTCCGGGTACCCGTATCCGACCCGAATATCCGGGTATTTATCGGGCAGTCCTCGTTCCGTATCCGACCCGAATCCGAAGCTACAGTATCCGGGTATTACCCGTATCCGTCCCGAATATAAAATACCCGAATCCGTATCCAAAAAAATGGATATTTGCACTATCCGTATCCGGTACCCGACTGGTATACCCGACCCGTTTTCACCCCTATTCTCTAGCTCCGAAAGTTGATTCTTTGATGGAGTGATTCCTAATGATTCTATAGTAGAAGTGAATCTATTTGGTGAAAATTGTTTGACAAATAGTGTGTGAAGTGAGTCTTGAGGGGTTAGAGAGTTGGGAACAGGTTGGGAGCGGCCGGAAGAAGGTTTTTTTTGCTCCCACTATCTAGAACAAATGGAGAAAAGATTCACTTCGCTCCTATCATGGAGAAGTTCATTTAACGGAGACTAGATTCCCACAAATGGAGACTAGATTCACTTACCGTTTAGCTACGTGGGAGTGGTTCTCGCTGAGATTAGAGCTGTGGGAGCGCTGCCAAACACCCCCTTAACAATTTTGGTGTAAGAACATCTCTAGTAGTTATGTAAAAAACTACTAAATATGAATTTAATAAGTTCTCGAGAAAAAACTCTTCTCCAACAGTTATGTAAAGCAGGTCCCTAGATTTATAAACTCACAACAAAATTCAATTTTATCCCTACATTTACCAACCTCGTTGATATTCCCTAAATCAACGTTGGTGCTAAGTCCTTCGTGAAAAGTATTCTCCAGCTACCGCTTTGTGTTGGCCCACTGCCCCATTGACCACAAATCTATCTCCTGCGTCTAGACGTCTTGATGCCGTCACCGTTAGACAATCTCTAGTGCCAATACACCATTAGAGCACCTTCTGTGCTGTCTTCACGTCGCCGCCGCAACCACCTGACCTTCTATCGACAACTCCGACCTCCCAAGATGTCAAGGAATATTGTTCAATTAAAAATAGAAGGAAGACCTACTTTTTTGTTGATAAACAACTTGAAAAATTAGCAACCAATAAGTAGAAAACGGTTGGAGCATAAACATTTTTTTACTTAAAGTGTTTTAGAAACTTTCTAAAATTATAATTTACGGTGTTAAATTTACATAACTATTGGAGATGCTCTAAGAATGTGTTACCCAGCGTCCCAATAGGTGGGATCATTAGCCTACATTTTCAATTTTTTCCTTTTTTCTTCTACTATTTTTTATGACTATACTAGTATGTTTGGAAGCAACCATTTTTATAGAAAATAGGATGCTTACAAATATGCTAGTTTATGTTTCAACTTTTAGAAAATGGATTCTCAGTTTCTAAGAAACCAAGAAGTTGGTCTTTACTGGCTAAAATTAGTTTTTGTCCAGCAAATATGTATTGATCACGAGGTGGGGTCTCACAAACCGATGAACGACGATACTGTTCGAAGACAGATATGATCTAAGCAAATCCCAACCCTAATGTGACGTCGACTGCTGAATAAATAGAGTTTTAGGACGTGTGTGACCCCTAGTCTCGCCCCTAATGGACTCTGACGTGATACACGGCCTAACGACCGAACAGACGGTGTCGCAGCACTAAAACAGAATCTGAAGGCTGACTTGTTTCGACGATTCTCATTGACTCCGGATCAATTTTAAGGTGGGACCAGTTGGGTTGGTTAGATAAACTCCTTATATTTTCAACCATACCAAGTGTGTCGCAATCAGAGTTTGGATGCGTCCTGGGCGTCCATTTAGTGCAGACTAGTCCTAGAACTCGAGATGGAACCGTAGCCCAGTTGAACTTGATCTCCTTCCTGTTGTGGACGCCCTTGCTACTCCTCCTCGACACCTTGGCCTTACCCAAGTCATTTCTGGTCCTCTCCTTGGTCCCTAATCAACAAAACATCCATAGCCCCAAGTGTAAGCTCAAAAACAAAATTGACTTGGTTAGCATGAACCTAGAGATTTAGCTGTCGTGTGGGTGACGTGTTATCGGTCCATGCATTGTATGTATTGCAATGATGTCCTCATCACATATGACTTTGCAAAGTGTCTGACCGGGGTAGACTTTTAAAACTATCAATTCATAAGCTTGTGTAGGGAAGGCTTCAACCCTATAATGTTAGTGCCGATGGAAAATCGGCTAAATTATAAATGAAGAATGATGCATACACGAAAAGAGGAAAATTAGACCAATACTGATATCACAAATGGTATGAGCCCTATGACCGGATGTCCGAGGTCCTATAGAGGACCCCAAATTGTAGCCGCTCGTGCAGACGGTCTAGCCTCTAAGGTCAGACGATTCAAGGACCAGCAAAGAGGCTCTGAACTAGCGGGCACCCTTCTGGACAGTTTGGGCCCCATGGTCGGATAATATTAAGTTCTTCAGAGAGGGAGTAGAGGGAATACTGTGTTGTTGGACCATCTGGGTTCACCAGCTAGACCATTTGTCCACGAGAAGAAAGCGGTACCCTCCTCCAATTTATATACAATGAATGAGTTTAGGAACTTGGATAAATTAGGGCAGGGGTTCACTTCGACCAATCCTTTAGCGGAGGTTGACATTGGAGATGGTAGTACTCTAAGGCCGACTTTTGTAAACAAGAACCTGAAATCTGTTTCTAGGAATAAAGTGATTGGGTTATTACAGGAGTATGCTGATTCCTTTGCTTGGAGTTATATTGAGATGCCTAAGCTAAGTCGGGAGCTAGTTGAGCAGCGACTACCAATCAAGCCTAGTTTTAGGGTGTTTAAACAAAGGCAAATACCTTTTGGTTTGGATTTGCATCCAAGGATCAAGGACAAAATTCACTAGCTATTAGGGGATAACTTTATTAGACCTTGTAGGTATGCTGATTGGGTCTCAAATATTATGCCAGTGGAGAAGAAAGACTCCAACAAGACCAGAGTTTATATTGATTTTCATAATTTAAACAAAGAAACTTCTAAAGATGAGTATCATGTGCATATAGCCTACATATTAACTAACAATGCATCTGGAAACAAAATCATTAGCTTTCTTGCTCGATATAATCAGATCTTTATGGCTAAGGAAGATGCGACTAAAATGGACTTTATATGTCCTGGCTTTATTTGGCTTTTTGAGAGGGTTACCTTGATATTTGGGTTCAAGAATGCAGGCTCTACCTACCAAAGGGCTTTAAATTTGATTTTCCATAAGTTGCTAGGAAACATCGTAGAAGTCTACATTGATGATATAATAGTAAAATCAGTTGTGTTCGATTCTCATCTAGCCGATTTGCATAAAACATAGAGAAATGCGTCTATATGGTTTAAAATCAATCCACACAAATGAGCCTTTGGAGTGTCGGCTGGAAAGGTTCTAGGATTTATCATTCATGAGTAGGGAATAAAGGTAGTTCCTGACCGAATTAGAGCTATTCCAAATGTGGGCACTCCTACTTGCAAACTTGAGATGCAAAAGCTTCTCGACAAAGTAAATTATATGCGGAGGTTTATTTCTAACCTTGCTAGAAAAGTTGATGCTTTTACTCCAATCCTTCGGCTTAAGGACAATTCCAATTTCACTTGGGAGCAGAACAATAGCATGCTTTTGATCTATTTAAGGAATACTTATCTTTAGTTCCGGTACTTATGGCGTTGAAGGGTGGGCTCCCTTTCAGTTTATATATAACGGCCGATGATAAAGTCATTGGAGCTATTTTGACTAAGGAGACCAACAAAAAGGAGTATATTATTCATAGATTCGACATTCCCCGGACCTCGACCATAGATCAGGGGACTTTTTTCATGGCTAAAGTGGTACACGAGTTTGCTGAATTATACAAGATTATATTGCTCAATTCATCTCCATATTATACTCAGGTCAATAGTGAGGCTAGGTCAAGTAATATGACTTTAATTAGCCTTATCAAGAAGAAAATATTTGGACATCCTAGGCATTGGCATAAGGTTTTGCCTGAAGCTTCGTGGGCTGATAGAATATCTAAGCATCATGTTACTAAGGTTTCTCCTTTTGAGCTTGTGTATGGGTAGGAATCTGTTTTGCCAATGGAGATAAGCCAGAACGCTATCTGGTTTTTTCTAGACAAAATGATGTATCTATTAGTGAATATCATGATCTAATGATGTTATATTGATGAGGTGATTGACAAGAGGATTATGGCTTTGAGGAAGACTGAGAAAGAAAAGACTATACTTTCCAAAGACTATAACAGGAAGGTAAAGGTTAATCTTTCCAGATCAGAGATCTTGTCTGGAAGATAGTCTTGCCATTAAAAACAGGGGCCAGAAGTTTGGCAAATGGTCCCCAAGCTGGGAAGGGCCTTATAGTGTTACACAAGTAATTTCTGGTAATGCCTACATGCTGGAAACATTACAAGGTGAGAAGTTATCTAAAACATTAAATAGTCGTTTTCTAATGTAATATCATCCTAGTGTATGACAAGATGATTAGAAGACCGATGTTCTCACACCGAGCTTGTACTATTAGGAGGCTTTGTACCATGTGTTTTTGGATTGCTAAGCTCCACCAAAAGGTAGAGGGCATGTGTTGAGCACCAGATTTGGCACCTGGACGCTCGGTGGTCCACGTTGCGGACTGTCCATGGGATAGCCTAGACAATTCACAATTAGATTAGTCTAAGTTGGAGTCCTTATCCTTTATGCGATTATCATAATGAATCTTGTGGGAAGATGTTGGAAATCGACTAGGAACGGGTCCAAACTTCTCCTATATATGAAGGGGTACGACCGATTGTATCATCATCCAATCGATCTATCAAACCATTTTTACATTATGCACTAGGAGTAGAGTAATTTAGCTCTAGTTTTAGCTTTCTTCAACCTCAGTCTCAAACTCTCTTCGGCTCTACGTCATCTAGAGGTGTCTTGGGTGGCCTACCGACCCCAAGACAACCCTAGGACCTTTTCTCCCTGATAGGATCCCTCCTAGGAGGCGAGATCCAGGTTATGTAGGAGATTCATGAAGCCCTTTGCGCCCTTGCTAATGATCCGGCACCCCGCGCGAACGGCGCGTGAGCCAGCAGGGAAGAGCAGGGCTCTTGCTTCGAGTCGCGGACGGTCCGGTTGCCTGTCTCGGACAATCCACGCCCTGCAAAGAAATCTCTAAGGTCTCATTCCCCTTAGCGGGATCTAGGATCGTTGGTGTTTATCTCAAAAAGACGCCAACAACTTCTCCAAATATAAGGTCTACATTTTTTAATGGAGGGAGAGCACGTCCATCAACCCCATGTGAGAACTATACATATGGTGTGTTTGGTTTTGGCTTTTGGTTGTGCCTTTTAACCCCAAAGGTCAAAAGCTAAACGAGAGGTACAATTCAGTCAAGAACTTTTTCTAAAAGTCAGCTTCCTCATAGGGCAAAATTGAAAACATCTCTAGACTTGTTTTAGGGGCTTTCAAATGGAAGAACTTTGTAAATATATATAAAAGAAATTTTAGTGGTTTCTTTTTAGTTTTACTTGCAGCTCATAACCTACAACAACTTAAGTTTTTTTAAAGCTTACATAGATTTTTTACGGTCACAACCAATCAAACAGGCCCTAAGGAGTGTCTGTTTTAGAAATACTACATCCAAAATAAGGTGGTGCATCATGAGTCCATTCATGAAATTTGATGGGATGACCTCATTCCTCATGTTAGTATTAACTAACTATAAGAAATGAGTTGGTGATGTATCAACTCATTACAATCCACAAACCAAATAAAAAAAGTGAGGAGTTAAAATATGATGGACTAGTTTTCGAGAATAACTTTTCTCCAACAGTTATGTAAATCAATTCCCTAAATTTACAAACTCTCTACAAAACTCAAATTTATCCCTACATTTACCAACCTTGTTGGGCTCCTTAAATCAACATTGGTACTAAATCTATCATGAAAATCATCCACCGTTTTGCGTTGTCCCACTATCTTGTTGACCACAAATCCATCCCCACGGCTAGACAACCTCTTATGCCGAGGTGTCATCAGAGCACATCATGTGAGATTTCTTCACGTCATCGCCGCGATCGTCTGGTCTTCCATCGATAACTTCGACCTCTCAAGATATTAGGGAAAGTTGTGATATTGATTTCTACCGTCAGCTCAATTAAAAATAGAAAGCATGCTCGCTTATATTTTATTGACGTAGACAACTTTAAAAATTAGCAACCAATAAATAGGGAACTGTCGGAGCACATACATATTTCCTTAAAATGTTTTAGCAACTTTTAAAATCTATAATTTAGGGTGCTAAATTTACATAACTATTGGAGATGCTTTTATTCCTCAAATAAAGCACTCTATAAATGTGTCCCTCTCCTATAAATGTGTCCCTCTTTATTGACATCTACCTTCGGAACGTAGAAGCACAGCTGCACGGGTATCATATCGGTAGTCTAGTAATATAACAAACCGCTGAAGCTTGGTTGTGCAGAAGGTTTCGTTGCATTGAGCCGCGGTACGTGGAGGAGCATGTGGAGGTTAAAGATCGGAGAGGGAGGAGGGCCGTGGATGCAGACGGTGAGCGGCTTCCATGGCCGGCAGGTTTGGGAGTACGACCCGGACGCCGGCACCGAGGAGGAGCGCAGCAAGGTGGAGCAGCTTCGCCGGGAGTTCACAGAGAACCGCTTCCGAAGGAGGGAATCGCAGGACCTCCTCATGCGTATGCAGGTACGTGTGTGTGTTTTTTTAATTAAAAAACAATTTAATTAAAGTAAGCACACCGGCCTTAAGCTTACTGTACATGTTAGACTCTGTATTACTAGTGTGATATGATGTATGACGCACATGTATGTAAGCAGTTAACTGGACAAAAACATCTGTATGCGGACGATATGGGAGCGGCCACCAAGATAGAGGATGGCGACGAGGTGACGGAGGAGAGGTTGCGGGAGTCGCTGAGGCGAGCGCTGGGGTGGATGTCTGCTCTCCAAGCTGAAGATGGCCACTGGCCTGGTGATTTCAGTGGGATTATGTACATTATGCCGTTCTGGGTTCGTATTAATATATAATTCCTGTGTGTCTCGTCGATTAGCCGCTTATATATTACAAGCACTTCAGCTTCCATTGGTCAGTAGGCTCCTAGCTAGTATTACACACATGCATCACAAGACAAAAACGCTAAAAGTCCGACGAACCATTTCAGCTTCCATTGCTCGTTAGGCTCCGTATCAACTTTTAAAGTGTTTTTGTCTTTATAAATTATAGCTACAACAGTCTAAATAGTCGACTTTAATACGAAACGGAGAGCCATAAAATTCCGATGCCTAAGTCTGGCACGACATAACTGTGTGAGTCCTACATGACGCCGTCAAATTCGTTAAACAGTATAAATGCCGACAGTCAAACATAAGCTCTAAACCATCAAAAATAAGTTGTGTCCGACACATATAGCTTATATCCAACGACATACACAGCCAAAAATATCCCTTATACTGTTGTGCATGCTACTATACCGTACCATCCTTTCGTAGTAATAACAACAACAACAACAACAACAACAACGACAACAACAACAACAAGAATAATAATAATAATAATAATAATAATAATAATAATAATAATAATAATAATAATAATAATAATAATAATAATAATAATAATCGTTTCTTTTGTTTTTCAGATTTTCGCGCTGCACATCACAGGATCCATCGATGCTGTCCTATCGAAAGAGCATAGACGTGAGATCTGCCGCCATATCTACAACCATCAGGTACATATGAAAAGCACTTTTTTTTAATTGCTAACATTATATAAGAAAACGTACGACGCTCATTGGTTGATTGATCATTAGAACGAGGACGGAGGATGGGGCTTCAATGTCATAGACGAGAGCGCCATGTTTTCGACGTGCTTAAACTACACCAGCTTGAGACTTCTGGGTGAGGTACAGCAGGAGGAGAACGATGGACTAGCTAAAGGTCGAGCATGGATCCTATCCCATGGAACTGCAATTGCAGCGCCGCAGTGGGCAAAGATACTACTCTCGGTATGGATGGCTCACACGCATATATATAGTAAATAATAAGAACATGCTTTTATGTTTGTGTTATACAATCAGTACCTTGAAAGTACAGTCCTAGAAACCGTGAGATTGTTTTCACTGTCAAGTCATACGAAGATATTATGTGTTTTCTCTCTCCCATCTTTTAGGACCTCCGTTTATAAATATATATAACACTATTGATTTTTTTTAAACTTTGACCACTCGTCTTATTCAGAATATTTATTCAAAAATATAAATTTCAAGTCAAACACAAACTACCTTAAATGATAAAATAAATTAAAAAAATGATAACTCATTATTTTTTAATAAGACGAGTGTTCAAAGAATTTAAAAAAAATCAATAGTATCATATATTTATAAACAGAGATGTCCTTCTATCTTGCTTCACTAGTAGAAAAAGGCTCAACGCCTGCGGGACGATATATTTTTACAGACGGATCCGGTTATCCACCGACTGTGCTATTTTTAGTGGCGGTTTCTTAAGAAAACCGCCACTAGAAATCGTATTTTTAGAGGCGGTTCCTTAAGAAAACCGCCACTAGAAATCATGGATTTCTACTGGCGGTTTTCTTAAGGAACCGCCTGTAGAAATCGATTTCTAGTGGCGGTTTTTTTAAGGAACCGCCACTAGAAATCATTTTTATCCTTAATTTTTCGAGTTTTTCAAACGACCTCGTATGACAAAACCACCAAAATAAAAGTTGTAGATCTCTAAAAGTTATGAAACTTTGTAGTTGACAACTTTTTTATTTGAACTCATTTCGGTTCTCAAAAATTGAATCTAAGTATGTCAAATTTAAAATTCAAATTTTGCAAACTAACTCGGATGAAAAAAGTGTCAAAATAAAAGTTGTAGAACTTCAAAATTTATTTAACTTTATAGTTGACAACTTTTTTATTTGAATTCGTTTAGGGTCTCAAATAAGCAATTTACACTCAAATGGTTGTAATATGTGGACAAAACAACTATAAACTAGACACAAAACATGTCATAGACGGAGTGGTAGTAGAGGGTACACGCGAGGGTGAGGTTGAAGGTTCGATTACTAACAACTGCGTGCGAAAAATGCTTTGGGGTGGGTGGGTTTGAGGCCCCTTAATAAAAATAATTTTTTTTACTATTTTTAAAATCTGTTTTATGTTTCCTAAAAACGATTTGCACTCGCGGTTTTATTACGTCGACCGCCAGTGAAAATCGATTCGCCTATAAAAATGATGATTTTTACTGGCCCCTAGCGATGATTTTTACTGGCCCCTAGCACTGGCGGTTACGATAAACGCCACTAAAAATAGGTTTACGACCGGTACTATAGAGCTTCTCTGTACTAGTGCTTCTCGTGTATAATTTCTCTTATCCAAGTTTGATTTCCATTTAATAAGATGCCACAATTCCTATATGTGAACGCCCATCTCATAAGATGCCACGTTTCCCTATATATGTCCATTCTAGAATTTTATCGTTGAACTATGAGTGAGAACTTCCCATCTTTTCGTCATTATTCTATGTTTTTTAATTGAACTGGCCGATACATACAATTCAATAATAATAATAAGCATATTTTGATCAAGAAAAACCAAACGAAATATATTTTGACAGTCAATTTCTTGTACTCTATTTCCCTTTGCTAAAGACTCGATATTATGTCAGATGCATAATACATATACTACTATACAAGTTTGACGTTCTAAATTTATCATATATAATTTGAATAATTATCCATCAGTAAAATTTTACTGAAAGGATAATGGCGACATTTGTGGAACCGAGGCAGTAATTTATATCATATGTTAGATAATGTTTTGATTGTATTATTAAAGCCCGTTCCAAACTTTTAGAGCTAGTTATTAGCTAACTAATAAGTTATTAATTAGGTTGAGATATCTAACAACTAATAGCTATTTAAGAGGTATAACTATTCATTATAGTTGATCCGTTCTAAACCTCTCAACTAATTTTATCGGCTAACTATTAGTTTTAGATGTTTAGAACAAGTCTAATAAATAGAAAAAGTAACATTGGACGTGGGAGCTTCTACTTGATAACAACACAATACACATTTAAGCTCCAGCTCGGTGGTAACTATTATTGATGCATGCTTCCGTATTTTCTTAATGAAGGTTATTGGTGTATATGATTGGCGTGGCAATAATCCAGTTGTACCTGAACTATGGTTGGTACCACGTTTCCTCCCAATTCACCCAGGTATATTCTTTTCTTAGTTCCACTCTGGGTGTTAATATGCTCTAAATTTTATATTATAAAATTTAAGTATGACATCAGATTCAAATCGTCTTTTGTTTCTATTTATTTTTAAACTAAAACTAATTAAAGATTTAAATAAATTGTGAAGAAATATTTAGACCGTGATCAATTACCATCCTAGTTCCATCAAATGGACATTCCCGGCAGTAGAGTTTCCAGAAGTCTCACACAATTAAACATTTGTGAAGTTCCATAATATCCTATTGATGACTTCAGTAAAATATGTTTTACTGGATCCTTTTGCTTCGTACACTAGTAAAAAAGGCTCAAAGCCTGCGGGATAATACATTTTTATAGGCGAATTCGGTTATCAACCGTCTATGTTATTTTTAGTGGCGGTTCCTTAAGAAAACCGCATGTAAAAATCCATGATTTCTAGTTGTAGTTTTCTTAAGTAACCACATGTAGAAATCGATTTGTAGTGGCGGTTTTCTTAAGGAACCGTCACTAGAAATTATTTTTATCCTTAATTTTTCGAGTTTTTCAAACGACCTCGTATGATGAAACCAGCACAATAAAAAGTTGTAGATCTGTAAAAGTTATAAAACTTTATAGTGGACAACTTTTTTATTTAAATTCATTTAGGTTCTCAAAAATTGAAACTAAGTATGTCAAATTTAAAATTCAAATTTTGCAAACTACCTCGGATGAAAAAAGTGTTAAAATAAATGTTGTAGAACTTCAAAAGTTATTCAACTTTATAGTTGACAACTTTTTTATTTGAATTCGTTTATGGTCTCAAACAAACAATTTACACTCAGTTGTTTGTAATATGTGTACAAAAATATTACAAACTAGATATAAAGCATGTCATAGGCGGGGTGGTAGTGGAGTGTATGCGTGAGCGTGAGGTCAGTGGTTTGATGCCTAACAACCGTGTAGCATGCAAATTTTGCGCGAATTTTTGTGGGTGGGGTGGGTTGTCCTCTCCTTAAATATTTTTTGCCGTTTTCAAAATCCGTTTAATGTTTCTAAAAATATTTTTTAATAGCGGTTTTATTACGTCGACCGCCAATGAAAATCGATTTCCACTGACGGTTTTCTTAACTCGACCGTCAGTGGAAATCGATTTTCACTGGCGGTCCTCAGTTACCCGCCTATAAAAATGATGATTTCTATTGGCCTCTCACTACAAGGGCTACAGTCATTTTCGGCGGCCAGGAACCGCCGAAAATAAGCCACATATGTATAGGCAAGGATAGATTCTAAACCCACTGCTACTACTAAACAATATAAGAATGAACCACATATACCACATATCCCACATACATATGTCTTTTCTAAACCACATAAACCACATATATAATATGCATCGAACTAAACAATAATACTAATCACACGGACCAATCAACAAACACATATACCACTAATACTGTCGGGGACCATAATTAGGGGTACCCTCAAGACTCCTAATTCTCAGCTGGTAACCCCCATCAGCACAAAGTTGCAAAGGCCTGATGGGTGCGACTAAGTCAGGGATCGGTCCATTCGAGGGACTCGATCACGCCTCGCCCGAGCCCAGCCTCGGGCAAGGGCAGCCGACCCCGGAGGATCTCCGTCTCGCCCGAGGCCCCCCTCCAGCGACGAACATACTTCCGGCTCGCCCGAGGCCCAGTCTTCGCCAATAAGCAACCCTGGCCAAATCGCCACGCCAACCGACCAAATCGCAGGGGCATTTAATGCAAAGGTGGCCTGACACCTTTATCCTGACGCACGTCCTCCAGTCGACAGAGCCGAAGTGACCGCAGTCACTTCGCCGCTCCACTGACCGGCCTGACAGAAGGACAGCGCCGCCTGCGCCGCTTCGACTGCTGTGCCACTCGACAGAGTGAGGCTGACAGGCAGCCAGACCCGGCCTCAGGCACCATAGAAAACTCCGCTTCGCCCGACCCAGGGCTCGGACTCAGGCTCAGCCCGGAAGACGGCGAACTCCGCTCCGCCCGACCCAGGGCTCGGACTCGGGCTAAGCCCCGGAAGACGGCGAACTCCGCTCCGCCCGACCCAGGGCTCGGACTCGGGCTCAGCCCTGGAAGACGGCGAACTCCGCTCCGCCCGACCCAGGGCACGGACTCGGGCTCAGCCCCGGAAGACGGCGAACTCCGCTCCGCCTGACCCAGGGCTCGGACTCGGGCTCAGCCCCTGAAGACGACGAACTCCGCTTCGCCCGACCCCAGGGCTCGGACTCAGCCCTGGCCTCAGCCGACGGTCTCCGCCTCGCCCGACCCAGGGGCTCGGACTCGACCTCGGCCTCAGAAGACAGACTCGACCTCGACCTCGGAGGAGCCTCCACATCGCCCAACCTAGGGCACGGACCGACCATGTCAACGGGAGGCGCCATCATTACCCTACCCCAAGCTGACTCAGGCTACGAGGAACAAGACCGGTGTCCCATCTGGCTCGCTCCGCCAGACAAGTAATGATGGCGCCCCGCACGCTCCCTGACGACGGCGGCTCTCAGCCCCCTTACGGAAGCAAGAGGACGTCAGCAAGGACTCGATAGCCCCGACAGCTGTCCTTCCGCCAGGCTCCAGCTCTCCTCCGACGGCCACGACACCACACGAACCGGGTGCCAAAACCTCTCCGGCTACCACGATGGCATGTACTTAGGGCGCTAGCTCTCCTCCGCTAGACACATTAGCACTCTGCTACACCCCCCATTGTACACCTGGATCCTCTCCTTACGCCTATAAAAGGAAGGACCAGGGCCCTCTTACAGAGGGTTGGCCGCGCGGGGAACAAGGGACGGGACAGGCGCTCGCGTGAGGCCGCTCGCTCCCCTCCCGCGTGGACGCTTGTAACCCCCTACTTCAAGCGCACCCGACCTGGGCGCGGGACAAACACGAAGGTCGCAGGATTTCCACCTCTCACGCCCGTCTCCTTTCTCCCCCCTTCGCGCTCCATCTCGCGCCGACCCATCTGTGCTGGGGCACGCGGCGACAGTTTACTTGTCGGCCCAGGGACCCCCCGGTCTCGAAACGCCGACAGTTGGCGCGCCAGGTAGGGGCCTGCTGCGTGTTAACGAACAACTTCCTGTCAAGCTCCAGATGGGCAGTCTTCAGCAACCTTTCCAGCCCGGGACGGTGCTCCGTTTCGGGAGTCTTGAGTTCATGTCCCTCGACGGCAGCTACGACATGATACTCCTTCCCCCGCCGTGCGACAACGACAATGGCAGCCGACAACCCGCCCGCCGGCGGCAGAATCGACGACGTATTCCCCGCGTGGTGGAAGAACAACTTTCGAGCTCACCCCGTCCCCTCCCCCGCCGACGGAGGAGGAGGCGGGGCAACCAAGGCCAAGCAGAAGACAGCGCCTCGTCGGCTGTCGAGCGAGTCGACGGCGTCGGCGCCCCAACGGGGGGCACGTCGAGCCTCGACCTCGCGTCTGAGACGAAGACGAGCGCCGTCTCCCCGCAACGCGCCAATCCCAAGCAAACGGACGACGCCAGCACGCTCGCGAAAGGCTTGCTAGGCGTCACCCTCGTACTTTAGACGATGGTGCAGTCAGTCCCTGACGTGACTTCGTCACCGCCCGTCGACCAAGAGGTACCCATCGATTCCCATCTCACGCCTTTCGGATTCAGCCTCGACCCGCCAAATGTCTTCGCTTTGGCGAGCGCTCTTGTAGAGGCGGGTCCAAACCCTATGGGGTATCGTATGCGGTCACTCTGGGACCGGCTGACGGACGTCTCGACCTACGGGCCCTCGGGGTCCGAGGAAGATGACGTGCCCGACTTCTGTTGGGATTTCTCCGGACTTGGTAACCCCAGTGCCATGCGGGACTTCATGACCGCATGCGACTACTGCCTTTCCGACTGTTCCAACGGTAGCCGCAGCCTCGGCGACGAGGACTGCGGCCCAAGTCGTGAATGTTTCCACGTCAATCTAGGGGGTCCCCCCGAAGGCAACCATCTTGGTATGCCGGAGAACGGTGATCTCCCTAGGCCTGTGCCTCGCGTTGACATCCTACGGGAGCTAGTTGTGGTCCCCGTTCAGGCGGGGGGTAATGACCCACAGCTCGAGCAAATCCGCGGGGTGCAGGCCAGGCTCGACGAGGGAGCAGGAACACTTGAGCCGATCCGCCGGGACATCGGGCAGGAGTGGGCGGGCCTACATCCGGTCGAAGAAGTGCGTCACCTACCCCAGGGCTTCCAGCACCGCATCGCCGACGATGTCAGGGTGAGGCCGCCACCCGCTTCTAGTGGTGTCGGCCAGAACCTGGCTGCAGCGGCAATGCTTCTCCGCGTGATGCCAGAGCCATCAACCACCGAGGGGCGGCGAATCCAGGGAGAGCTCAAGAATCTCCTGGAAGACGCCGCGGTCCGACGGGCCGAAAGCTCCGCCTCCCGAAGGCAGGGGTACCCCTCGGAACATCGCGTCGTGACTTCCCGGTTCATGCGGGAAGCCTCGGTCCACACCGGGCGCACGCGCAACACAGCGCCTGCGGCCCCGGGTCGCCTCGGCAACGAGCACCATCACCACAACCGTCGGGCCCGCCTCGACGAGAGGGTGCGCCGAGGCTACCACCCCAGGCGTGGGGGACGTTACGACAGCGAGGAGGATCGGAGTCCCTCACCCGAACCACCCGGTCCGCAGGCTTTCAGCCGCGCCATACGACGGGCGTCGTTCCCGACCCGGTTCCGACCCCCGACTACTATCACAAAGTACTCGGGGGAGACGAGATCGGAACTGTGGCTCGCGGACTACCGGCTGGCCTGCCAACTGGGTGGAACGGACGAGCAGCCCCAGGGCCGCCCACCGGAAGACGCCCCCGAGGCGTCAACTCAGTGCGGCACCAAGAAGAAAGGCAAGAAGAAGTCGCAAGCGAAACGCGACGCCGCCGACGCGGACCTTGTCGCCGCCGCCGAGTACAAGAACCCTCGGAAACCCCCCGGAGGTGCCAACCTCTTCGACAAGATGATCAAGGAGCCGTGTCCCTATCATCAGGGGCCCGTCAAGCACACCCTTGAGGAGTGCACTATGCTTCGGCGCCACTTCCACAGGGCCAGGCCACCCGCGGAGGGTGGCAGGGCTCGCGACAACGACAAGAAGGAAGATCGCCAGGCAGGAGAGTTCCCCGAGGTCCGCGACTGCTTCATGATCTACGGTGGGCAAGCGGCAAACGCCTTGGCTCGGCACCGCAAGCAAGAGCGTCGGGAGGTCTGTTCGGTAAAGGTGGCGGTGCCAGTCTACCTAGACTGGTCCGACAAGCCCATCACCTTCGACCAAGCCGACCACCCCGACCACGTGCCGAGCCCGGGGAAATACCCGCTCGTTGTCGGCCCCATCATCGGTGACGTCAGGCTCACCAAGGTTCTCATGGACGGAGGCAGCAGCCTCAACATCATCTACGCCGAGACCCTCGGGCTCCTGCGTGTTGATCTGTCCTCGGTCCGGGCAGGCGCTGCGCCTTTCCACGGGATCATCCCTGGGAAGCGCGTCCAGCCCCTCGGACAACTCGACCTCCCCGTCTGCTTCGGAGCACCCTCCAACTTCCGAAGGGAGACCCTCACGTTCGAGGTGGTCGGGTTCCGGGAAACCTACCACGCAGTGTTGGGGAGGCCATGCTACGCGAAGTTCATGGTCGTCCCCAACTACACCTACCTCAAGCTCAAGATGTCGGGCCCCAACGGGGTCATCACCGTCGGCCCCACGTACCGACACGCGTTCGAATGCGACGTCGAGTGCGTGGAGTACGCCGAGGCCCTCGCCAAATCCGAGGCCCTCATCGCCGACCTGGAGAGCCTCTCTAAGGAGGTGCCAGACGTGAAGCGCCACGCCGGCAACTTCGAGCCAGCGGAGACGGTTAAGTCCGTCCCCCTCGACCCCAGCGGCGACGCCTCCAAGCAGATCCGGATCGGCTCCGAGCTCGGTCCCAAATAGGAAGCAGTGCTCGTCGACTTTCTCCGCGCAAACGCCAACGTTTTCGCGTGGAGTCCCTTGGACATGCCCGGCATACCGAGGGATGTCGCCGAGTACTCGCTGGATATCCGAGCTGGAGCCCGACCCGTGAAGCAGCCTCTGCGCCGATTCGACGAAGAAAAGCGCAGAGCCATCGGCGAGGAGATCCACAAGCTAATGGCGGCAGGGTTCATCAAAGAGGTATTCCATCCCAAATGGCTTGCCAACCCTGTGCTTGTGAGAAAGAAAGGAGGGAAATGGCGGATGTGTGTAGACTACACTGGTCTAAACAAAGCATGTCCGAAGGTTCCCTACCCTCTGCCTCGGATCGATCAAATCGTGGATTCCACTGCTGGGTGCGAAACCCTGTCTTTCCTCGATGCCTACTCGGGGTATCACCAAATCAGGATGAAAGAGTCCGACCAGCTCGCGACCTCTTTCATCACACCCTTCGGCATGTACTGCTATGTCACCATGCCGTTCGGCTTGAGGAATGCGGGTGCGACGTACCAGTGGTGCATGAACCATGTGTTCGGCGAACACATTGGCCGGACGGTCAAGGCCTACGTCGATGACATCGTATTCAAGACGAGGAAAGCCTCCGACCTCCTTTCCAACCTTGAAGTGACATTCCGATGTCTCAAGGCGAAAGGCGTGAAGCTTAATCCTGAGAAGTGTGTCTTCGGGGTACCCCGAGGCATGCTCTTGGGGTTCATCGTCTCCGAGCGGGGCATCGAAGCCAACCCGGAGAAGATCGCGGCCATCACCGGCATGGGGCCCATCAAGGACTTGAAAGGCGTACAAAGAGTCATGGGATGCCTTGCGGCTCTGAGCCGCTTCATCTTACGCCTCGGCGAAAGAGGTCTGCCTCTGTACCACCTCTTAAGGAAGGCCGAGTGCTTCACTTGGACCCCTAAGGCCGAGGAAGCCCTCAGGAACCTGAAGGCGCTCCTCACGAACGCGCCCATCTTGGTGGCCCTCGCTGCCGGAGAAGCCCTCTTGATCTACGTCGCCACGACCACTCAGGTGGTTAGCGCCGCGATTGTGGTTGAGAGACGAGAAGAGGGGCATGCATTGCCCGTTCAGAGGCCAGTCTACTTCATCAGCGAGGTACTGTCCGAAACCAAGATCCGCTACCCACAAATTCAGAAGCTGCTGTACGCGGTGATCCTTGGAAGTTGCGACACTACTTCGAGTCTCATCCGGTAACTGTGGTGTCATCCTTCCCCCTGGGGGAGATCATCCAGTGCCGAGAGGCCTCAGATAGAATCGCAAAGTGGGCGGTGGAAATCATGGGCGAAACAATCTCGTTCGCCCCTCGAAAGGCCATCAAGTCCCAGGTCTTGGCGGACTTCGTGGCTGAATGGGTCGACTCCCAGCTCCCAACAGTTCCGATCCAGCCGGAACTCTGGACCATGTTCTTCGACGGGTCGCTGATGAAGACAGGAGCGGGCGCAGGCCTGCTCTTCATCTCGCCCCTCGGAAAGCATCTACGCTACGTGCTACGCCTCCACTTCCCGGCGTCCAACAATGTGGCTGAGTACGAGGCTCTGGTCAACGGGTTGCGCATCTCCATCGAGCTAGGGGTCTGACGCCTCGACGCTCGCGGTGACTCGCAGCTCGTCATCGACCAAGTCATGAAGAACTCCCACTGCCGCGACCCGAAGATGGAGGCCTACTGCGATGAGGTTCGGCGCCTGGAAGACAAGTTCTACGGGCTCGAGCTCAACCACATCGCCCGACGCTACAACGAGACTGTGGACGAGCTGGCTAAAATAGCCTCGGGGCGAACAACGGTTCCCCCGGACGTCTTCTCCCGAGACCTGCATCAACCCTCCGTCAAGATCGACGATACGCCCGAGCCCGAGGCACCCTCGGCCGAGCCCGAGGCACCCTCGGCCCAGCCCGAGGTACCCTCGGCTCAGTCCGAGGCACCCTCGGCTCGGCCCGAGCCACCCTCAGCTCGGCCCGAGGCACCCTCGGTTCACCCCGAGGTACCCTCGGCCCCCGAGGGTGAGGCACTGCACGTCGAGGAGGAGCGAAGCGGGGTCACGCCTAATCGAAACTAGCAGACCCCGTACCTGCAATATCTCCACCGAGGAGAGCTACCCCTCGACCGAGCCGAAGCTCGGCGGTTGGCGCGGCGCGCCAAGTCGTTCGTCTTGCTGGGAGATGGGAAGGAGCTCTACCACCGCAGCCCCTCAGGCATCCTCCAGCGATGCATTTCCATCGCCGAAGGTCAGGAACTCCTACGAGAGATACACTCGGGGGCTTGCGGCCATCACGCAACACCTCGAGCCCTTGTCAGAAACGCCTTCCGACAAGGTTTCTACTGGCCGACGGCGGTGGCCGACGCCACTAGAATTGTCCGCACCTGCGAAGGGTGTCAGTTCTATGTGAGGCAGACCCACCTGCCCGCTCAGGCCCTGCAGACGATACCCATCACCTGGCCTTTTGCTGTGTGGGGTCTGGACCTCGTTGGCCCCTTGCAGAAGGCACCCGAGGGCTACACGCACCTGTTGGTCGCCATCGACAAATTCTCCAAGTGGATCGAGGTCCGACCCCTAAACAGCATCAGGTCCGAACAGGCGGTGGCGTTCTTCACCAACATCATCCATCGCTTTGGGGTCCCGAACTCCATCATCACCGACAACGGCACCCAGTTCACCGGCAGAAAGTTCCTGGACTTCTGCGAGGATCACCACATCCGGGTGGACTAAACCGCCGTGGCTCACCCCATGACGAATGGGCAAGTGGAGCGTGCCAACGGCATGATTCTACAAGGGCTCAAGCCTCGGATCTACAACGACCTCAACAAGTTTGGCAAGCGATGGATGAAGGAACTCCCCTCGGTGGTCTGGAGTCTAAGGACAACGCCGAGCCGAGCCACGGGCTTCACGCCATTCTTTCTAGTCTATGGGGCCGAAGCCATCCTGCCCACAGACTTAGAATACGGTTCCCCGAGGATGAGGGCCTACGCCGACCAAAGCAACCAAGCTAATCGAGAAGACTCGCTGGACCAGCTGGAGGAGGCTCGGGACATGGCCTTACTACACTCGGCGCGGTACCAATAGTCCCTGCGACGCTACCACGCCCGAGGGGTTCGGTCCCGAGACCTCCAGGTGGGCGACCTGGTGCTTCGGCTACGACAAGACACCCGAGGGTGGCACAAGCTCACGCCTCCCTGGGAAGGGTCGTTCGTCATCGCCAAAGTTCTGATGCCTGGAACATGCAAGCTGGCCAACAGCCAAGGCGAGGTCTACAGCAACGCTTGGAACATCCAACAGCTATGTCGCTTCTACCCTTAAGATGCTTATAAGTTGTTCGTATACCACGTTCCTACGCAAAGTTTAGTCATCAAGGAAGGGTCGGCCTTGCCTCGGCAAAGCCCGACCCTCCCTCGGGGGCTAAAAGGGGGGAACCCCCTCTGCGTCGAAATTTTTCCTCGAAAAAAGATCTTTTCTGCCAGAATGTCTTTCGTGCTTTTCGACTACTTCGAAAGTGGATCCGGAAAACGACGGAGTACACGTAAGCAGCCAAGGCTGACCGAGCCGAGGGACTCCTACGCCTCTGGGATACGGATACCTCACTCATCACCTTCTGCGATAAGTAACTCGCGTTCGGATAAGTGATTCCGCGGACCGAACAAGTCTTCACGCTCGAAAGCCCCTCTGTCAAAGCGATTCTTCGGGCCTTCTCGACTGCGTCGGTGACAAAACCCTATGGACGGGTAAGAGTGCGCGTAAGCGGCAAGGCCGACCGAGCCGAGGGATTCCTACGCCTCCGGGATACAGATACCTCACTCATCGCCTTCCGTGAAAAGCAACTCTCGCTCGCACAGACAATTCTGTTACCGACAAAAAAGTCCAGATACTCGAAACAAGAGGAAAAGAAGCGCAGCTTTACGACACGACGATGGTGTGTTTGGGCCTCGGCGGCCGTAGAAAACACACGCTACAAGATAATCCGATCCTGCAGGCTCGGGTCTTGACAGTTGAAGGGAGCAGCAGCACCCTCGGCGTCAACTACACCTTCGGCGAGGTCCGACCTAGCCTCGGACGGTGACGCGGTCGGAGGATCTCCACCCCGAAGGACGACATCAACACCACGCCCGGGCCATCGCCGCCAGGGTCTTCTCCAGGAATCCGGCTCGAGCAGACGGCTCGGCCGGTCACCCCGAGGCCTCGGCCAGCTGTCCCCCGAAGGAATCAGCCCGGTCCGAGGCCTCGGCAACTCAATTCCGGCGTCGGTCCCGCTAACGGACGACCCGGCCAGGCTCTGGCCAACCAAGTCTTCTTTTTGAGCCAACTCTGCCTCTGTCCGTGCTGACACCGCTACCCCTGGCTTCGGCTCATCGAAGAGCAGCCGAGGGGTTCCTTTAACTAAGTAAGAGAAGCCTCGGACAACAAGGCCGACCGAGCCGAGGGACTCCTACGCCTCCGGGATACGGATACCTCACTCGTCACCTTTGCACGGGGCGACTCACGCTTGGTGAAGCGGTTCAGATAACCAACAGGCGAGTCTTAGTGCTAGAAAATGAGGAAAAAACATGGCTCCGTGCCGAAAATACATACATGTTCAGGCCCCGACAGCCACAATGAACAAAAACACCGGCATTCAAGGTGCCATTACAAACGGAACCCCGATTCCACCTCCGCAGGTACGAACAACCCCACACGATTGGGGGGCCTGCGGAGCAACAGAAGACCGACGAATGGCTCGCCGTCGCCCGCTCCAGCAGCAGCGACGACTTCTGCTCCGGAGGGCCGAACAGCAGCAGCGATGACCTCAGGGCGGATGCTGCTGCCATGAGGCCCTCGCCCGTGCCCTCACTCGTGAGGCAAGGACGGGCAGAAGGCCGTAGAGTTGGAGGTCGGTCCGTGGGTGGCCCCAGCTATCTCGTCGGCGGAAGAACCTCTTCCAGCTGCCGTGGCGGAAGGCGGCGCCGGGAGCGGCTCCAAAGCCACTCAGGCAGGAGAGCCAGGCACGCGGCAGCTGCCAGCGCCACGAACGGCGAACGCCCTTCCCCCCGATCATTGAGGGAAGGAGCGGGCCGCCGCTCGCGCAGGGGCCTACCCCAACTCGGCACACTCCCCTCCCCAGCACCGATGATGAAAATCCTTAAGGCTGAGGGATGGGCAGAGGCCGCGGCCCGGTTTGCTTTCCCCGCCATCGAACTGGACGTCACCGTCTTGGGTGACCGCCGGCGGAGGGGTGCAACCTGGCTGCATGATGAAAATCCTTGAAGCCGAACGATGGCTGAAAGGTACCAACTTCCACGAAGTCGCGTTCCTCCAACGACAAGGCGGAAGGATTGCGGGTGTCCCCCATCCGGGGGCTCGGAAAGTGGAAAGACACGATGCATAAGGGAGCGCGAAGACATGGTCGCCTTTCAAGGGGGTCACCCTCCTTTTAAAGGCGACTCTCCCTACTTGCGTCCCCAGCCTTCGTGGGCTAAGTCTTCTCCAACGCGCTCCAAGGTCCTCCCCCTACGCCGCGGGGGCTGGGTCCCACGCGTCATGCAAGCTGGCCCAGGGCAGAAGAAGCCAAACCGCCTAGCGGTTACAAGCGTCCCTCCACTTTCGCCCAGACCAGCGGATGAAAGGGCGGGCAGCCATGCAGACGGCATGCAACCGCGCCAAGTGGGTGCACCTCTCTGACTTCCAACACGCCCAGCATGGAGGCCCAGGCCCACGCGTCATGCAACCGGCGCGCCGGATGCTACGTGCGAGCAACTGCACCGCCACTCGCACCACTACCGCGCCTCCTCGACTGCGGAACCAGTACCGCGACTCGAGGCGACCCAGCGCACGACCCAGCAGCGCCAGCCTGGCGCGACAGTCAATACAGCCAAAAATGGGCCGGCAGTAATGGCGGTGGCAGGCGGGCAGTAGCAGCGGTCACGTCGTCAGCCAAGCTTACGTCCCATCCGGGGGCAGCGAGAGAACCCTCTCTCACGGCGTGAAGACGGCGCGCCCGTGTTCCGTTCCTCGAACGGCTCGCGCACGCGCAACGGCCGCCCCGCGAACCACTCGCCCCGTCGCATTAACTCCGCGGCGGGACAGGCGGCGCCTCAGGCAGGAGAAGCAAGCGACGCTTCGCCTTCGCCATAATGACCGCGTCCAAAAAAGGTACGCCGCGTCATTCGATTTCGTATCCTTTTCCTTTTTCCTCTTTTTCTCTCTTACAATAGGGACCGGGAAAGGGGGATACCCCGAAAAGGATCCTTCTCCGTGAAGGAAACAGGCTCCGAGCCTCCCTACTGATCAGAGGTTCGAAGGCTGGCCCCTCGGAGGGGTTCAACAGCCGCCTCAGAGCGTGTGGGCTCCACACCCACTACTGGTCAGAGGTTCGAAGGCCGGCCCCTCGGAAGGGTTCAACGGCCGCCTCAGGCCACTCGGGCTCCGTGCCCACTACTGATCAGGGGTTCGTAGGCTGGCCCTCGAAGGGTTCACAACCGCCTCAGACACAGAGCGAGGGATGACCCTGGGTACGTTCGATACATAACCAAGGCTCGGGCTACGCTCCCGAGGTACCCTAGGACATTTCCGAGACCAGCGGGAACGATCTTGTAACGGAATCCCATCAGAGGGAGGCATCGAGCCCTCGGACCCTGTCGACAGGGGACCGGGTCCGGCAGATCACCGCAGGTACTTTTGGGCGCGCCTCTGGGCCTCTAGCCGACCCCTAACAAATGGGGCACGGGCGTCCACTCGGATTACCCGCCAGCAGCTCACCGGGGACACCATGTTCGACGCCCTCCGAGGGCAACATGGCGCTTTCCCCCCTCCTCCTTGCGAAAAGGCGACGCACGGGCGTATGTAAAAAAGTCGAGTCTGTCCCTGACCGTCCTCTCGCCCTGTGCAGAGGCTCGGGGGCTGCTCTCGCAAACCCGGCTCCGGCCAAACCGTTGACAGCGTCAACATACCAGCCCGAGAACTTGGGACCCAACCGTGCACCCGGGCTACGGCCAGTTCGCATGAGGAAACGACTAGACCAGCCGAAGCATTGCGCGAGGCATTAAGACCTCGGAGGAGTCAAACCACTCCTCCGAGGCCTCGGGGGCTACACCCGGTGGGTGCGCTCGCGTGCACCCACCGGAACAAAACGCAACCGAGAAAGGCTGGTCCCCTTGCAAAAAAGTGTGACAAAAAGCCTCCAAGCGAGTGTTGACACTCCCTTCGAGGCTCGGGGGCTACTGTCGGGGACCATAATTAGGGGTACCCTCAAGCCTCCTAATTCTCAGCTGGTAACCCCCATCAGCACAAAGCTGCAAAGGCCTGATGGGTGCGACTAAGTCCAAGCGAGTGTTGACACTCCCTTCGAGGCTCGTGGGCTACTGTCGGGGACCATAATTAGGGGTACCCTCAAGACTCCTAATTCTCAGCTGGTAACCCCCATCAGCACAAAGCTGCAAAGGCCTGATGGGTGCGACTAAGTCAGGGATCGGTCCATTCGAGGGACTCGATCACGCCTCGCCCGAGCCCAGCCTCGGGCAAGGGCAGCCGACCCCGGAGGATCTCCGTCTCGCCCGAGGCCCCCCTCTAGCGACGAACATACTTCCGGCTCGCCCGAGGCAAAGTCTTCGCCAAGAAGCAACCCTGGCCAAATCACCACGCCAACCGACCAAATCACAGGGGCATTTAATGCAAAGGTGGCCTGACACCTTTATCCCGACGCACGTCCTCCAGTCGACAGAGCCGAAGTGACCGCAGTCACTTCGCCGCTCCACTGACCGGCCTGACAGAAGGACAGTGCCGCCTGCGCCACTCTGACTGCTGTGCCACTCGACAGAGTGAGGCTGACAGGCAGCCAGGCCCGACCTCAGGCACCATAGGAAACTCCGCTTCGCCCGACCCAGGGCTCGGACTCGGGCTCAGCCTCAGAAGACGGCGAACTCCACTCCGCCCGACCCAGGGCTCAGACTCGGGCTAAGCCCCGGAAGACGGCGAACTCCGCTCCGCCCGACCTAGGGCTCGGACTCGGGCTCAGCCCCGGAAGACGGCGAACTCCGCTCCACCCGACCCAGGGCACGGACTCGGGCTCAGCCCCGGAAGACGGTGAACTCCGCTCCGCCCGACCCAGGGCTCGGACTCGGGCTCAGCCCCTGAAGATGACGAACTCCGCTTCGCCCGAACCCAGGGCTCGGACTCAGCCCTGGCCTCAGCCGACAGTCTCTGCCTCGCCCGACCCAAGGGCTCGGACTCGACCCCGGCCTCGGAAGACAGACTCGACCTCGACCTCGGAGGAGCCTCCACATCGCCCAACCTAGGGCACGGACCGACCACGTCAACGGGAGGCGCCATCATTACCCTACCCCAAGCTGACTCAGGCTACGAGGAACAAGACCGGCGTCCCATCTGGCTCGCTCTGCCAGACAAGTAATGATGGCGCCCCACACGCTCCCTGACGACGGCGGCTCTCAGCCCCCTTACGGAAGCAAGAGGACGTC
The DNA here is from genome assembly GCA_029449295.1 of Zea luxurians. NCBI lineage: Eukaryota > Viridiplantae > Streptophyta > Magnoliopsida > Poales > Poaceae > Zea > Zea luxurians. The sequence goes on from JAOPSE010000040.1 coordinate 9,251,597, forward strand.
AGCAAGGACTCGACAGCCCCGACAGCTGTCCTTCCGCCAGGCTCCAGCGCTCCTCCGACGGCCACGACACCACACGAACCGGGTGCCAAAACCTCTCCGGCTGCCACGATGGCATGTACTTAGGGCGCTAGCTCCCCTCCGCTAGACACGTTAGCACTCTGCTACACCCCCCATTGTACACCTGGATCCTCTCCTTACGCCTATAAAAGGAAGGACCAGGGCCCTCTTACAGAGGGTTGGCCACGCGGGGAACAAGGGACGGAACAGGCGCTCGCGTGAGGCCGCTCGCTCCCCTCCCGCGTGGACGCTTGTAACCCCCTACTGCAAGCGCTCCCGACCTGGGCGCGGGACAAACACGAAGGCCGCGGGATTTCCACCTCTCACGCCCGTCTCCTTTCTCCCCCCCTTCGCGCTCTGTCTCGCGCCGACCCATCTGGGCTGGGGCACGCAGCGACAGTTTACTCGTCGACCCAAGGACCCCTCGGTCTCGAAACGCCGACAAATACATTAATAAACCACATATTATACCACATATGTCTTTCCTAAACATATAACACATATACAATAAAAGGCCACCGAAAATACACAATAATTTCAAAAATATACTAAACAATAATATTAATCAAACGCACTAATCTACAAACACAATTACAAAAATTAACTAATTTTGGCGGCAATTAAATAAAAGGCCACCGAAACTACAAAATAAAATACGAAAAATTACCTTAATGGAGCGTCAGGGCTTGCGTGCGGCGCGTCGGCGGGGCGCAGGTGGCGTTGCTTGCGGCGGCCCGCGCGGCGGCGTGGCGGTGGCTCGCCTTCGCGGCGGCTATGCGGTGCCCCGTTGGGGCCTCGACGGCGCGGCGGGGGCATGGGTCGCGGGCGGCGCAGCCGGGCGTCGCGGGGAGGACGGGGGGCGGCGCAGCGGTCATCGACGGGCGGGGCGGCGCGCGGAGAAAGAGAACGAGCGAGAGAGAAAGAGAAAGAACAGAGAGGAAGACGACCAACGGTTTTAAATGCTTAATTTTCGGCGGCCGTGTGAGGGGGGCCGCCGAAAATAACTGGTCGTGTCAAATGCCGCCGAAAATAACACTATTTTCGGCGGCCTGCTCGGCCTGCAGAAAATAGCTACTTATTTTCGGCGGCCAGGGAGCAGCCGCCGAAAATAACCTTGGCCTCCGAAAATGGTATACAGTGTTGTTGTGTCTAGCACCGACGGTTCTAAAAATGCCAATGAAAATAGGTTCACAACCGTCACTATAGAGCTTCTTTGTACTAGTGGTAATAGTTTTTAAGGGCCCTCCATAGTGATAATTGTCCTTTTTGTTTTTCATTACATGTTGATTTGATGGATCTAGGGACGACAATGGATCGGGTTCGGGTTGGGTGGAGCAAGAACCCATTCACGATCGCACCCATGAAGTCTACCTAATCCTATATGCGATCGCACCCGCGGGTGTAATTCGAAATCCACACCCGAACCCGTCGGGTTTCGGTCACCCGCGGATTTTTACTCAAAGTACACTTTTAAACAATAATTCAACTATAAGAAATTAGCTATGAGTAATTATTGAGTTAATTATATCTATGGATTTTATGACTTCTCATGCATATCGAGCAACAACAAAATATTTTATGAATTAGTACTCAAGTTACTCGTTCAAAATAATTATTGTTATATCTTAATCATTTATGCAGAAAATAAAAAGAATAAGTCAAATTTAAAGCCGGATACGAGTCACATGCGAGTTAAAATAGAAAACCGCATCCATCCTTGCAAACTTTGGGTCAAGTGTAGGCATATTTAGAAGCTAAAAGTGACTAAAAGGATACTTTTTCACCATTTCAGTCACTTTTAGCTCTTCATGTTTGGATCTTTAGCTTCTAAAGTGACTAAATTTTAATCACTTTTACTTTAAATCCTAGGATCCAAACAGACATTTAAGTATAGGCATACATATAGTAGATGGTAGAGCATATGAATAGACCAACATTTCAGGAAAAAAGAGAATTTAATCTATACAATGCATGGAGAAATCACAAATAATAAAAATACCACTTGAAATAGAACAAGTTTATAGCAATTCAAAGGTTGAAACCAATTGTATAATTCTAGCTGAACATTGTACCAATTTGTAGGATATGGCATACCAATTGAAAAATATGAAACACGATTTGTAAAATTAGGATGCATTCATAACACTAGGACACAATTTTCCTTACAATAAGACTAGTACACATATGATAATATTAATTAGTGCATCTTAATGGTACCGTCTCATACAACACTAATCTCCCCTTTAAAGTATGCGTACAACATGCACCAGACTTTTAAGATTAAAATATCACTTTTAAGATGGCATCAAATAAAAGTGAATACATTTAAACTCTATTCAACTATTGATAATAAATAAGTATCAAATATGTAGTTAGATATTAGCCTAAAAACTATAATTGTATACACAAGCTTTAGTTAAGGAGAACAGAATGAAATATGTGATTGGTTGTTGAAGTAACTTATTTATGTAGTTAAAAGGAGAGAGTAAAGTGAAATCTTGTTTGGTGTGTCATGAACTAAAAATTTTAGTAAAAAAATACACTTTTCGATTGCCACTTTTTTGCTCATTTCATCTTGTCACGTGAAGTTTCAGTCTTTTATTTATATATGCTATAGGAGCAGGGACATTTAAGATTTAAGGGGTCGAAATTATTGCTAGACCTTGGTATGTTTTTTCTTGTTCAAGTTATGTGTTAGGTGAAAAAATAAACTATTGTTGTTATTATCTTATTATCAAACTAAGCATAAGGTAGAGACGACAATGATGGAGATAGAGAATTAATTTAAGAAGTTGAAGTATTCAATGATAAATTCTAGATTACATGTAGTTATCGAGAAATATGTGATTATAGTAGTGTGTTGTAAGTTATTAGAGACACAACGCACAAGCTATATTTGGTCTACAACTGCTATTTACTTAAATATATAATTTACTGAAGTGAGCTTTCTCTTATACATAGGGAGGTTCTGGTGTTTCACTAGGATAACATACATGTCAATAGCTTTCCTTTATGGCAAAAAGTTCGTTGGTCCCATTACACCAACTATATTAGAACTAAGGGAGGAACTCTACAGTTTGCCTTATGTTCGGATAGATTGGAGTAAAGCTCGTAATTCTTGTGCCAAGGTTTGTCACCATCTTCATTGACTTTTAATCATTATCATTATAGTATAAGTATTTAAATTTTGTAGTGTCATTTATATAAATTTGTTACTTTGGGGGCATGAAATATGTGCAATGTTAGGATGACACTATTTTTGTTACTACATATGTTTACCCTAGGACACTACAATTTTTTGGAATTTTCATAGATTGTTCTAATAAATGATGGAGAAAGTACCATTTTGCTTGACCTTCTTCAAAGAATCTAAACTATCAATATATTATAGTTCCTACCCAATAATGCTCACACATGCACTGTTCTACATACACAATTGATACCAAGTTTTGAACATTTTCACAAACAAAATACAAATTCAAGCTAAAGACCTAACATTTTTTTCTTGAGACATTTTCTTACATATCTCCTCCATTAATTGAGCCTTGAAAACTAAAATTTGAGGAATTAGACCAAAAAAGCTCTGCTAAGGTCGCTATTAGATCCCTCAAACCTCCATCCTAGCTCCCATTCTTAGGGACCCTCTTCCAAGACACCGAATGACGGTTGGAGTCATTTCCTTCCCTATGCATGAGATATCACGTCTGCTCGACTGTTGGACATCCTCCCCCCAACCATCTATGTGGTCGTTCCACCTACACAACCCCTCACTCGATGGTGTCACTCCCCTCCAATGAAATTATTTGGCAAATCTTCCTCCTCTAGGATCTCTTCCCATGCTAGATCTGCCACCAATGATTTTTTCTATAGCACTTGTTGTGTGGCCTCTTCACCGAAATGAGGGTGATGTCCTCTGCCTATAACATCTCCTTCTAAACAATGGCAAGGTCCTGATATGGTGGGGCCTCTTCTTGTGACTGTGGTTGTTTGACTTCTCGTGATGAGTGAGGTCCCAACAAGCAGTCTCTCTTCTTAATCAAGGGCATGATTCAAACAGGTATGTGTGGCCTCCATTCAAATGGCTCCTTCTTCAACAAAATGAGGGAGATCCAATTGGCACATCTACTCTCCTTCTAGCATGAATGGCAAGATGGAAGGGTGATATGCAGGCAACTTATCGAGATGAATAGGTAGCTGAATTGATAAGGGCATGAGAAGGGAATGACGAGTGGGTTCCATTTGTTATTTGTTGAAACTCTCTAACTCGCGGTCAGTCAAGCTAAACCAGTGGAAAGACATAAAAAGGTTTGGTACCGAGTTACACAGAGTATTAGGGCAACAATGTTTTTCTGTCCCCCACAATGGTGTTGTATGGGGGTATTTATAGGTAACCGAGGGTCAACCTTGCTCTGTCAAAGACGATTATGCCCTTGGTTACCTATGTTATCCCCGGAATATTCTTCCTTGGGGGTTATGGTGGGTCATTACAGCATAATTAATAACAAACATGGGCTGACACACTAACAGCTCTGCCCTCATAGCGGCCTACAGGTGGGACCCTATAACATGGGCCAACTATACGTGGGCCCTAATTACAATAAGGAGCAAGTTACAACACATGGTCTTCGCATTCCACTCACTCAGCCTTCGAAACTCTCGACGATCTTCGTTCTAACCCGTCCAGATGGAGGGAGTACCCAAGCCTTCGCCTGCGGTTGCTCCGTGCACTCCCTCCGTAGCAGAGCTCACTCTTCAGTCTTCACGCTCTTTAGTCTTCTCTTGAATCCTCTTCGACATTGTAGCTGATCAAGCGAGGGGGCGTTGCGCCTTCGCCCCAACATTATTCTATTGGAAATTTAGACCCTATTTAGGACTACTTTAGCTCTAAAAGAATATGGTGGAATTGGTGGAACATGTCACTAGGTGCTCTAGAAAATCGTTGAGCTAGAGTTGTCAACCTTTAGAAGACATTTAGAAAAGTCATTTTTCTTATTATTTAGATTAAAATGTATTTATACTATTTAAATTATAAACTATAGCTTCATGCTAAAGCTGAAACCTGGAGCAGTCCCAAACACCCCCTTAATGAAAAGTATTGATGTCCATATGGCCCAAGCACTATGAGCATGCCCAAAGGCCCATTCTAGGAATGACACGACCTCATGGACACCTATGTGGACCCAACCCGATAGTAGGGTCATGCCTAGACCACTTCCTTGGCCCACTATGCTGACTTAGCAGGACTTGATCAGTGGTGGGATAATGCATCTTGCTAAGTTCCCATATATAATAGGATCGAAATCCTAACTCATTCCTCGAGTAGACTCCTATTCTTCTTCAAGTTGTATATTTTGTGGTGCCATGTCCCTTCCCAATTCCAATTTTTAGTTTTCAACCTTCCTTGATATCTTTGATGCCACATCCCCTCACACATAGCTTCCCATAATCTCTTGAATTGACTGCTCCATGACCTCAATCTCCACATCAACCTCTCCTAGATCTTGCTCTCCTCTAGTGGGCTCCCCCGATCAATGAGTAGGTGAAACCATAAATTTATAAACTTAAAAACACACTAGAGTCGGGGGTTAGCGTTAGAATTAAATTCAAGTCCGAAAGATTATTTCTCTTGCTAAGGAATGCGGATGACTTATGGGAGCCAACTCAAATCAATTCTAGCAAGGAAATGTTAGAGAGGGAAAACAAATCAAACGAGAATAAAAGCAAGTGAACACAATGATTTGTTTTACCGAGGTTCGGTTCCAAAGAACCTAGCCCCCATTGAGGAGGTCACAAAGACCGGGTCTATTTTAACCCTTTCCCTCTCTCAAACGGTCACTTAGACCAAGTGAGCGTTTTCCTTAATGTCACGGGTCACTTAGACCCCGCAAGGACCACCACACAATTGGTATCTCTTGCTTCGATTACAAGTCAATTGAGAAATAGAAGGGAAACGAAAAGGCCAAACCAAGCGACAAGAGCAACAAAAGAACACAAGTAATCCTCTCACAAGCCCTAATGCACTAGAGTTGATTTTGGGGCTTTGAGTGGATTGATTGCTTTGATTGTGTCTTGGAGTGTTGGGCTTTTGCTCTTGCAATGAATGAAGAATTCAGAAGGCTTGGATCAGAGTGAATGAGGTGGTTGGAGGTATTTATAGCCTCCCAACCACTTCTAGTCATTGGCTGATTTCTGCTGGTGATGGGCGCACCAGACAGTCCGGTGCGCCACCGGACAGTCACTGTGCACTGTCCGGTGCGCGCCACATCAGCGCAATTGTTATGGTTCGGAGCTAGTCGACCGTTGGAGCCTTTGTCGTCTTGCTGCACCGGACAGTCCGACAGTCCGGTGCCCTTTGACTTCTGCGCTCTAACTTCTGCGCGGCACTGTTCATCACTGTTCACTCTGCATAGTCGGCCGTTGGCACGCAAGTAGTCGTTGCTCCGCTGGCTCACCGTACAGTCCGGTGGCACACCGGACAGTCCGGTGAATTATAGTGGAGCGCGCCCCTGGATTTCCGAGAGTGGCCTGTTTGAAGTTGTACGGCCCTGGTGCACCGGACCCTGTTTGAAGTTGTTTACCCAAACCTTTGACCAAACATTCTTTTCTCCCCTATCATGTTGTTTGTGCACCCGCTATCGATTATCCAACTTGATCCACCGGATGCATAAACCTACAAAACAAATTTAAGTCTTGTTCTTAGGTACCCTAATGGTCTTGGGCCCTTTCACATCAGAAACAAGCACCTTGGGTACCCAAACACAAGTCTTGGAGCTCTTGTGTTTGCCCCCAACATATTTGGCAACTATTTTGCCTGATTTGTTATTTAAAACATAAGAAGCATCAAAAGTCTTAAATGAAATGTTATGATCATTTGATGCAGTAGGAATTTTCTTCTTAGGCATTTTAACATGAGTGGTATGCCTAGAGCTAGAAGCCTCATTTTTATAAATAAATGCATGATGAGAAACATTATGAGGTTTCCTAGCATGAATTTTCCTAATTTTGTGCTCATGATAGTTTGCAGGATATAAAATATAACCCTCACTATCCTGAACCATGGGAGCCTTGTCCATTACAAAATTGGACAATTTCTTAGGGGTATTAAGCTTGAAATTGTTTTGCTTCCCTTGTTGGAACCCAATTCCATCCTTAATGCTAGGGCGTCTCCCATTATAGAGCATGCGTCTAGCAAATTTAAACTTTTCATTTTCAAGTTCATGCTCGGTAATTTTAATAGTTAATTTAGCTATGTGATCATTTTGTTGTTTAATCATAGCAATGTGATCATCAATAGCTTCAACATTAACATCTCTAGATCTAGTGCAAATGGAAACATGCTCAACAGTAGATGTATAGGGTTTGCACGCATTCAATTCTTCTATCGTAGCATTTAAAATTGCATTTTCATTTCTAAGACAGGAAATAGAATCATTGCAAACATTCAATTTTTCAATCTTGGAAACTAAATTATCATTCTCAGTTCTATGACAAGAAATTGAATCATGACAAATGCTAAGCTCCTTAGATAAGTTTTCAAATTTTTCTACTTCCTGAGCATAAGCATTTTTCAACTTAACAAAATTTTTATTTTCTTTAACGAGCAAATCCTGTTGGCATTACAAGAGATCATCCTTCTCGTTAATGGTCTCAATTAATTCATTCAATTTTTTTCTTTTGTTCCATGCTAAGGTTGGCAAAGAGAGAAAGTAAATCATCCTCATTATCGCTAGAGCTACCCTCATCACTAGATATAGTATATTTGGGGTTCGCCCTAGAGTGTACCTTCTTCTTGCCGTCCTTAGCCATGATACAGTTGTGGCCGACATTGGGGAAGAGGAGGCCTTTGTTGACGGTGATGTTGGCGGTGTCCTGGTTGGAGGAGGAGTTGGTGGAGCTCTCGTTGGAGTCCCATTCCCGGCACATGTGCACAACGCCGCCCTTCTTCTTGTAGTATCTTTTCTTTTCCTTCTTCTTCTCCTTCTTGTCTTCGTCCCTGTCACTTTCACTAGAAATTGGACACTTAGCTATGAAATGACTGGACTTACCACAACGGTAGCACACCCTTTTGGTGCGGGGTTTGTAGTCCTTCCCCTCCTTTGTTTGAGGATTTGGCGAAAACTCTTGATGATGAGCGCCATCTCCTCATTATCAAGCTTGGAGGCATCAATTGGAAGCCTACTTGGGGTAGACTCCTCCTTCTTCTCTTCCATCGCTTTGAATGTGACGGGTTGCACCTCGGGTGTAGAGGTGGCGCCTTGCTCCAAGTTGACAATGTGTTTGGAGTCTTTGATCATAAGTTCTAAGCTCACAAACTTGCCAATAACCTCCTTGAGAGACATTTGTTTATATTTAGGGTATCCACGGATTAGTTGCACTTGAGTGGATTACGAAAAACAAGTGACCTAAGAATAACCTTGACCATCTCATGGTCATCCCACTTGGTGCTCCCGAGGTTGCGCACTTGGTTCACCATGGCCTTGAGCCGATTGTACATCGCTTGTGGCTCTTCTCCTTTGTTGAGGAGGAATCGACCGAGTTCTCCCATGATCGTCTCGTGCTTGGTGATCTTGGTCACCATGTCCCCTTCGTGCGCCGTTTTGAGGACGTCCCAAATTTCTTTGGCGCTCTTTAACCCTTGAACCTTATTATACTCCTCTCGACACAAGGAGGCGAGGAGTATAGAAGTGGCTTGGGAGTTAAAGTGCCTAATTTGGGCGGCCTCGTTCGAGTCGTAGTCCTTGTCCCCCACTTGTGGTGCCTGCGCTCCAAATTCAATAATATCCCAAATACTTTAGTGGAGTGAGTTTATATGGTGCCTCATTTTATCACTCCACATACAATAATCTTCACCATCAAAATATGGTGGTTTGCCTAGGAGTACGGAAAGTAATGGAGCGCGCTTTGAAATACGGGGATAACGTAGGGGCATCTTACTATACTTCTTGCGCCCATGGCGCTTAGAAATAGTGGACGACTCGGTGCCAGAGGTGGAGGGTGACGAAGAGTCAGTCTCGTAGTAGACCACTTTCTTCATCTTCTTCTTGTTGTCACCTCTCGGTTGTGACTTGATGGAGGAAGAGTATTCCTCCTTATACTTGTTGCCAGACTCCCTTGAGAGAGTCCACCCCGAGCCTGCGGACTTTTCTCCGGTCATGATCTCCCTCTTGGCATGATCTCTAGACATCACTTCGAGTTGGTTAGATTCTTAATGAAGCACTAGCTATGATACCAATTGAAAGTCGCCTAGAGGGGGTGAATAGGCGAAACCTGAAATTTATAAACTTAAACACACACTAGAGTCGGGGGTTAGCATTAGAATTAAATTGAAGTCCGAAAGCTTGTTTCTCTTGGTAAGGAATGCAGATGACTTATGGGAGCCAACTCAAATCAATACTAGCAAGGAAACATTAGAGAGGGAAAACAAATCAAACGAGAATAAAAGCGAGTGAACACGATGATTTGCTTTACCGAGGTTCGGTTCCAAAGAACATAGTCCCCATTGAGGAGGTCACAAAGATCAGGTCTATTTCAACTCTTTCCCTCTCTCAAACGGTCACTTAGACCAAGTGAGCCTTTTTCTTTAATCTCATGGGTCACTTAGACCCCGCAAGGACCACCACATACTCGGTGTCTCTTGCTTCGATTACAAGTCACTTGAGAAATAGAAGGGAAAAAGAAAAGGCCAAACCAAGCGACAAGAGCAACAAAAGAACACAAGTAATCCTCTCACAAGCCCTAATGCACTAGAGTTGATTTTGGGGCTTTGAGTGGATTGATTGCTTTGATTGTGTCTTGGAGTGTTGGGCTTTTGCTCTTGCAATGAATGAAGAATTCAGAAGGCTTGGATGGGAGTCAATGAGGTGGTTGGGGGTATTTATAGCCTCCTGACCACTTCTAGTCGTTGGCTGATTTCTGCTGGAGATGGGCGCACCGGACAGTCTGGTGCGCCACCGGACAGTCACTGTGCACTGTCTTGTGCGCGCCACGTCAGCGCAACCGTTAGGGTTCGGAGCTGGTCGACTGTTGGATCCTTTGTCGTCTTGCTGCACCGGACATTCCGGTGCCACACCAGACAGTCTGGTGCCCTCTGACTTCCACGCACTGACTTCTGCGCGGCACTGTTCACTCTGCACAGTCGACCGTTGGCGCGCAGGGAGCTATTGATCCGCTGGCTCACCGGACAGTCCGGTGAATTATAGTGGAGCGCGCCCCTAGATTCTCGAGAGTGGTTTGTTTGAAGTTGTACGACCCTGGTGCACCGGACAATGTCCGGTGGCACACCGGACAGTCCGGTGCGCCAAATTCAGCACACACTAAGTCTTGCTCCATTTTTAATTGTGTCCCTAACTTGATTTCTCTCTTGGTTTGTGTTGAACCTTATGCACCTGTAATAGATGAATTCTAGACAAACTAGTTAGTCCATGTGTTTGTGTTGGTCGTCAACCACCAAAATTAATTATAGGAAATAGTTAACCCAATTTCCCTTTCAGTAGGGCTATGGCTCGCTCATGTGTCGTAGCTTGTGCATAGGGCAGCGGAACACTCTCATGACAGCTAATGTGCATAGAGTTGGCGCAGTAATGGGAAACATCAATGGTGGAGTAATGTACAATACTACCACATGGGCCTAGGCATTCTTGATGGTTGATGGACTAGCACGACATGCCCTAAGCCTTATAGTGCTATGCATGGGCTATAGGTGCATCCCATGGGTGGGCATGACCTGACCTAATGAGCAAAGGGTTCCATGCTAGCCCAACTCCCATGATAATCCTACAAAATTCTTCACAAGATGATTCATTAGTAGAACCAAAGATAATCTCATCCATAAATTTGGCATACAAACAAATCTCCATTAATCATCTTAGTGAATAAAGTAGGATCCAATTTCCCATCCTTAAACGAATTAGCAATTAAAAAGTCACTAGGGCATTCATACCATGCTCTTGGTGCTTGCTTTAGTCCATAGAGTGCCTTATTCAGCTTAAAGACATGGTTAGAATACTTACCATCCTCGAAGCCAGAAGGTTGCTCGGTGAGACCTCTTCCTTGATGGGTCCATGAATGATGCACTTTTCATGTCCATTTGAAAGATCTTGAAATCATCGTAAGTATCGTAGGCCAATAAAATGTGAATTGACTCAAGCCTAGCTACAGGTGCAAAGGTTTCATCAAAATCCAAACCTTCAACTTGTGAGTACCCCTTAGACATAAGTCAGGATTTGTTCCTTGTCACCACACCATGTTCATCTTGCTTGTTGTGGAATACCCACTTGGTTCCTACAATATTTTGACTAGGATGTGGTACTAAATTCCATACCTCATTCCTCTTGAAGTTGTTGAGCTATTCTTGCTTAGCCATCACCTAGTCTCAATCCTTCAAAGCATCTTGTATCCAAAAAGACTTAAAAGAAGACACAAAAAAATATTTTCACAAAAATTGCAATTCTAGAACGAGTGGTTACATCTTTATGTATGTCTCTAAGGATCATGCCCATCAGATGATCTCTTTGAATGGTTTGGTGGACACTTGGGTGTGACATTTGGCTTCTTAGTAGTTGCACTTTGTCTTTATCCTCCTTGTTTTGATTTTCCTCATCTCACCCTTGATCATTGCCATCATCTTGATTGTCTTGCTATCCATCTTGAGTTGTGTGTTGAGCTTGAACAGAGGATTGTTGATCTTGTTCTTGTTTAGGCTCTTGTGGTCACATGTCTCTAATGGATATGTTCTTCAATGTGGTGCATCGAGCCTCTTCATCATCTAGTTCATCAAGATTAACTTGCTCTACTTGAGAGTTGTTAGTCTCATCAAACACAACGTCACAAGAACCTTGAACACATCTGGTAGATTTGTTGAAGACTCTATATGCCCTTGTGTTTGAATCATAACTAAGAAAAAACGTTCAATGGATTTAGGAGCAAATTTAGAATTTCTACCTCTTTTTACCAAAATGTAGTATTTGCTCCCAAATACACTAAAATATGAAACATGGGGTTTGTTACCGGTTAGGAGTTCATAAGAGGTCTTGAGGAGTCAGTGAAGATACAACCAGTTGATGGCGTGGTAAGCCGTGTTGACTCCTTCCGCCCAAAACTGATCTGACGTATTATACTCTTCAAGCATGGTTCTTTCCATACCGATCAAAGTATGGTTCTTCATTTCCACCACTCCATTTTGTTGTGGTGAATAGGGATAAGAGAACTCTTGTTGGATCCCTTCCTCCTCAAGAAATTCTTCGACTTGTGTGTTCTTGAACTCCGTTCCATTATCGCTTCTTATCTTCTTGATTCTCAAGTCAAACTCATTTTAAGCTCTTCTCAAGAATCTCTTCAAAGTGCCTTGGGTCTCACTTTTGTCCTATAAAAAGAATATCCAATTGAAGCATGTATAGTCATCAACAATAACAAGATCATACTTACTCCCGATGATGCTTATATAAGCAATAGGGCCGAATAGATCCATATGTAGAAGCTCCAATGGTCTTGTGGTCGTCATGATGTTCTTTGCGTAATGACTGGCTCTAACTTGCTTTCTTGCTTGATATGCTCCACATGGCCTATCTTTCTCAAAGCAAACATTGGTTAGTCCTAAAACATGTTCACACTTTATAAACTTATGAAGGTTCTTCATCCCAACATGGGCAAGTTAGTGATGCTATAACAAACCCATATTGGTCTTAGCTATTAAGCATGCATCAAGTTCAGTTTTGTCGTTCGAAAAATCTACCAGATAAACCTTTACCTTTAACACACCCTTAAAAGCAACTGAATTATTACTTCTTCTAAAGACCGTAACACCAACATCGGTAAGTAAGCAATTATAACCACTTTTTCATAATTGTGAAATAAAAAGCAAGTTATAGTCTAGTGATTCCACCAAGAATACATTGGCAATAGAGTGCTCGGTGGATATAGAAAATTTACCTAGACCTTTTACCTTTCCTTGACTCTGATCTCCAAATGTGATTGCATCTTGGGATTCCTTGTTCTTTTCATGTGGGTTGTGCATCTGCTACCGATGGCCCCAACTTGTGCCCCCAAATGCATAAACCCACAAAACAAATTTAGTCCTTGTTCTTAGCTACCCAAGTTGAATTGGGTCCTTTCATGTTAGTAATAAGCACCTTTGGCACCCAAACATAAGATTTTATTTTATTGTGTCTTGGAACAACATATTGGGCAACAAACTTGCCGGATTTGCATGTAAGCACATAAATAGCATCAAAAGTATGATAAGACAAATATGGGCCATTTGATGCATTCTTAATTTCAGTTTTAGGCACATGGTCTGTTTTAGCATAAGAATCATTGCGCCTAACATGAGATGCTTTAACATGTGAAGTATGGGCATGATGAATATGTGAAGCATGAACTTTCTTAGCATAAGCATAGAAACATTAGCATGAGCATTAGCATCACAAATATGAACATTATGAGCAGTGGGTGTCTTTCCCTTTTCTTTCACATTTTTTAGGAAATCCTACCCACTAACTTTTAATTTGGTGCTCTCTTTGCGTCCCTTTAGGAAACCAACACCATCCTTGATTCCAAACAATATCCCACTCAAAAGAATACTTCTAGCAAATTTATACTTCTCATACTCAAGTTAATGTTCAGCAATTTTAGCTTCTAACTTTGCAACATGGTCATTTAAACCTCTAATCATGGTAACATTTTTAATAAAATCATCAACATCAATATTTTTGCATCTAGTGCAAATAGTAACATGCTCAATCGAAGATGTAGGTGCATGACAACCATTCAATTTATCAATCTTAGTAAACAGATCATCATTTGCTCATTTATGACTAGAAATTGAATCAATGCAATCTTTTAGCTCATTGGTCAAAATTTTATTCTTTTCTTTCTCATGAGCTAGGGCCTTTTCTAGTTTCTCATTTTTCATTGTTTCATCAATGAATAGATCCTCCTGCTTCTTTAGGAGTTCATCCTTCTTATCGATGGTCTTAATAATTCATTCACTTTATCAAATTTTACTTCTACTAAGACCCTTGAAAACACATATTAATGTATTCCCCATCATTATCATCATCATTAGAGGAAGTATATTGAGAAGAGGTTCTTAGGATACCTTTTCCTTACTCTCCTTGGCCATGAGGCACATTTGGTCGACCTTCGAGAAGAGAGAGGTCTTGTTGAAGGCAATGATGGGGACACCTTCATCATCCGAGTCAGAGGAACTCTCATCCAAATCCCACTCCTTATCAATATGGGCTTCGCCTACCTTATTATTAGAATTTCTTATTTTCAAATTTCTTATTCCCTTTCTTCTCTTCTTCCCTATCATCATCGTCTTTTGCATATGAACAATTTGCAATAAAATTACCGATCTTACCACATTTTAAGCAAGCCATTTTCACGTGGCTTGTAGTCCTTGCCCTTCCGGTTCCTTAATATTTGGTAGAAGCTTTTGATGATGAGGACCATCTCCTCATCTTAAAGGCAGGAAACATCGATGGCTTCGCTTGGGCACTCCTCCTTCTTCTCATTTGTTGCCATTAAGGAATGAGCTTGCGACTAGGTGGAGGTGATGTTCCCTTACGCCAAATCATCGGTGTACTTGGAGTCCTTGACCATCATCTCATGGCTTAGGAACTTTCCAAGCACCTCCTTGGGCACCATCTTCTTGTACCTAGTATTCTCACAAATTAAGGTATCAAGAGTAGCATTATGGGCTATAAAATACCATAGCATTAGATGCCACTTCTTGCTCCTGTGGTTGCAGACTTGATTTTACTAAGGACTTGAGCCGGTTGTACATTTCTTGTGGCCCTTATCCCTTGTTTATGACGAATGTCCTGAGTTCCCCTTTTATGAGCCCCATCTTGGTGATCCTTGTAATCTTGTTGCCTTTGTGTGCCATTTTGAGTGTATCTCATATTTACTAGGCGCTTTGCAACTCGTTGATCTTCTTGTACTCCTCCCCGCACTATGGTGGCTTGCAAGTTGCGGTGGACGATTTGTTCCGCCTCCATCGGGTTGTAGTTCTCGTCATCGCTCTCCAGTATCTCCGTTCCTAGTTCAACAACTTCCCAAATAGATGGGTGAAGTGAGTATGAATGACCTTTCATTTTATGATTGCAACAAGAATAATCTTCACCATATAAATGTGGTGGTTTTTCAAGTGGAACCAATAGTAAAGGAGTAGTTGTATTTCAAGGAATGCAAGAATTATTGAAAGAAATTTTAGAATAGTTTGGTTTAACTGTCTTTCGATGATGGTGACACTTGAAGGTGAATTCATTGGTACTGTCACACCCGGTTTTGAAGGTAAACCGAATGCGAACCATGTACGTGCCAGGATCAGAAATTCACGTACACAACGATTACATAAATGACTCATCATAGCACAATGCTTCGAATAACAATAAATAGTGAGTAATAAAATTATAGAATAGAGTCATCTACATAATATAAATCAAAGTACACAGAATAGAAATGTAGCCAACATAAACAAACCCACCACAGGCAGCTCACTAGGGGAGGTCACTAGCCTAATCCTCAAACTCATTGAAGTCCTAGAACTCCTAGAGATTTGCCTCGATGCCTTCTTCTTCTTTACCTGAGCATAGGTTGCACCAAAGGCAACCTAGTGTTTTGTCAAAGCAAGGGTGAGTACACATCAACGTACTCAACAAATGTCATGTTTGGTTGAGGTGGACTAGCTTTATGTGGAGCTAGGCTCAAAGCAGTTGCTTTTAGTTGGTCAGGTATTTATGATTAATAGAAGCCAGGTTTTAGCAATAAACAACCCGTGAATCATTTCCTCAGCGGGGAACATCATTATCATCATCGAACCAAAAACCATTAATAGAATCAATGCATCTCGAACCATCTGTATCTCTAATCAAAGAGGATCCCAAGGCCGCTCATAACCGTGAGCACGACTGATATATCAGTTTCTAATCCTCTGTAGAGGTTGCACACTTTACCCATGCTGTGATTCCCTTTCTGCCTGAGGAGCGCTACTCCCCATTGATCACTACCCAGGTGATTTGGCAGGGTATCACTACGTAGCCTTACCCCAGAGGTCATAGCCGCCATTAGGTTTCTCCAGTTTGATAAACACAATACCTCTCCCCACATGAAGGGTGACTAATAAAACCAAATCGAAAGAACCTCAACAACCAGACTCTGCAGGGCAAGTACTGTGCCTGGACCCCATTGACGGCACAACAGCGAAGCCGATACACCTCAAGTTCCTCTAATTAATCAGCTAAGGGCGTCCTATATCACCCTCATGGTTGCACTGTTTTCCCGGGTGGTCTCTCAACAAACAGGTCCTTACGGAGAGGTACTCAGCAAACAGCCCGAACCCCTTACGTTACACAAGTTCATCATCATAATCAAGATATCATCAACGTATCATAAATGTTCTCATCATGTTCGTTGATTAAAGTAAAGCAGTAGCATAATACTAGTCATAGTAACCAATTCACAAAGGGTAAACAAGGACAGGAAAACAGAATACTAGTCAATCTTTTTAGGTTTCAATTAAGTCATGCGGGCCAGTGAATTATAAGTAAGTAGGACATAATGGGCCAAAGGACACTTTCCTTCACCAATAGATGCTCAGGGTCTTCAACTTTGTAGAACTCGAAGAACCTGATCACTTGGTCGCCGAAGCTTGACCATCGATTCCTCGAAGTTCGGAAACATATCGCGATCTAATCGCATGCGAAGCGAAGACGAACATGCACAAGCAAACAAACATATATATATATATATATATATATATATATATATATATATATATATATATATATATATATATATATGCATAAGAACATTACACCATTCAATGGAAAACATAATAAAACATGCAAAAATAGAGCTCGCTACTATGGTTAAGCGACGAAAAGAAACACGACAATCGAAGCGACGGTCGAGAAGTTATCACGTTTACGCTAAATCAGCACTAGTTAAAACATTTGATTAGACGTAATTATATTAATTGACATTTATGAAATATAAATTAAAACTACTTAGTTTTGACTAATTTACTATTTTTACAGTGGACGATTAAACGAGTAGTTAATTAAATGACGTAAGTTATTATAAGCGAACGGTTAAATATCGCGCGCGAAACGCGACAATGCGTGAAACAGCGCGCAGACGACGCGCTACGATGTGCGCGAACAACATGCGTGCCATACGAAATACGACGCGCGACACGTGTGGACGACGCGCGAACAGCGCAACGATACGCTAGAATCGCTAACCGATATCGCATTCATACTAAGAAAGTGTTAATTACAATATTTGAATCAACATAACCACATTAACGGGTATTTATAAAAGAGCAAGTTAAAACTTATAATTTTATTTTAGATTGCTACTTTATTAACTGTCGGATAAATAAATAATCGATTAATTAGCTAAGACGTGTATCGCGATGAAATAATGTTACTAACTCGCAGGCGACGAGGTTATGAAGTTAACATGACTAAAACGAGTCGAAACGGATTTACGACACATGATTTATTGAATAAATAACAATTCACGAATTATAAACGACACAACATACGAGAACCGCTAAACACCCATCGCGATTAAACTAGGCAAGTATGGAATCAGAATATTTGAGTTGGTATTAACTTCATTAACATTTTTTATAAAAGTACAACTTAAAACTATAAATTAGTTTTAACTACATTGCTATTTTACTAATCTACGAACAAAGTGGTAATTAATTAAATACATAAAATATGTGTCGTGCCAAAATAAGGTTTCTAACATGTAGACAACATTATTATGCAACTAACGAAGACCGGAATAGATCAAAATGGATTTATAACACCACAAAAAAATATTGAATAAATAGTAACTCTCAGATTTAAAGTGATGTGGCACATTTTTATTGTTCAAAAACTCGCCACGCAGAGGGCCACATGGGGCTCAGCCACAGTGGATCGTGGAGGTGGGATCCGGTGTGGCCACAGCCATGCACGGGCGAACCTGTAGCTGCCACGTGGCCACGTTTTCTATCCATGTGGGGAGCGGTTCCTAGGCTTATTGGCTTGGTCGCATGAGGACTCACGGTGCATGCATGTGGGTAGGGCCCAGGGGCGGTTTCTTTTTTTCGCTATTCGCTATTGCACGAACGGCTACAGCAGGGGAAACGCCTGCCGAAGCGAACGCGGCGCCAACGATGGTGGGTGGGCTGATGGCGGTGGCATCTGCTCGCCAGAGGTCTGAGCGGCGCGCAGCGCAATAGGGCACGAGGCCGTGGCTTGCGGCGGCACAGTAGCACCATGCGAGTGCAGTGACGGACCTACAATTTTTATATAGACTTTGGCGCAACAAAATTTTAATGTAAAATTCTATTAAATATGTCGCATAAAAATTATAATGAATCAACAATCAACAAAACAAAAATCAACAATAAAATATATATATATACATATATGGTTGTGTCCTGTGCTGGAGGGGAGAACTCAGTCTACAGTTACCTGTGTCATGTGTGGCTGTGTTGGACCGGAATCGAAAGACGAGAGGCGGGAGCGGGAGCTCCAGCGTGCAGTGCAGCCGCACACACAGGCACAGAGTTGGCTGTAGTGTAGCAGGCTGGGCGCGGCGGTAACGCATCTCGATGAGTTGACGGCCTCACGATGGCGACGGCTGGCAAACGCACAGCTGCGCGATCCTCTCTGACTCTCTCATTCGTTCTTTGACGTACAGGAAGACGAAGCAAACACAACCAAACCCTAAAAGCCTTATTGCCTGAACGCCATGTGAACGGACTAACAGGACGTGATGGGGTCTTGGTGGGCCTGGCTTAGGGTGTGCTGTGGTCCACCTGGACCCACCTGTAGGTCCGCCCATGTGCGAGTGGCGTGGCAGGGTAGGCGCGGCCGGGGCTGGCAGCCACGCGCGCCGCGCTGGCTGGCTTCGACAGCGCCCACGTGCGCTTGCAGGGACCCGAGGGGGCACGCCACCGCGCAGGGGAGTGGCTAGGCCACTCGGCCACGGGCCTCGACCTTGGAAACGCAGAGAAGGGCATGGGAGAGAGGGAGAAGAAGGAGATTCCTTGCCTACGCAGGATGAACGACGGTCGGCGGAGCGGATGCATGGAAGACGATGTCGCTTGAACGAGTGCTCCCCCAACCATGGTGTAGCGCATGGGAGAAAGGGCGCAGGGTGGATGGCATGCTACTGCGTGTGAGAAAAGGAGGAAGACAATGTTCACGACAGATGTGTGTGTATATATAAAAGGAGAGGGAGCGAGAGGTGGTTGTCAAATTTACCGCGGATCACGTCATGACCGAGCCAGAGAGATGGTTGCATGTGTGATGATGTTTGCTCGGACAAGTCGAGATGGAGTTGATGGAGGTAGATGGGGATAGACGGTAGGGAAAATGAGGGTAATCGTCTGGATAGACAGTAGGGCAGATGCGAGCAGTACGACGTTTGTGAGAGGAAAAGGAGGTTTGGTGACGATCTCATGAAAACGACACGAGATCTAGAACAGATTCGATGAGAGAGGTAAATATCTATTATTGGGTTTCCAGAATATTTTTAGTTAATTCCCGAAAAAGAATGATATTCATGTATGACAAGCGGGAAATAATCTAAAGGCTCACAAAAATTCTAAGAAACATTCACAAGATAATTTGTTATGTTTCGAAGACCTTTGCACTTATAAACATTATGCAACAGCATGAATGCAACAATCTAAACTTCTCTAGGATTTAATTTTACTAAGTTAAAAATTTATATATATAATAAAATAACTCTCCATTATTTAGAAAAAAAGAAGAAAAGCAGGTAAAGGAGAGGGTAACACATGAATTTGATGGATATCAGGAAAAAAATTTATACCCCAAATTCAGGGTGTTACAGATACACGGGGTCGATAATGATGTTGAAGCGTTGGTCTCATAGTAGACGACCTTCTGGATCCTTTTATTTTGCTATTCTTCCTTTTGTGGGACTTAGAGGAGCCTGCAGATTCTTCAATCTTCTCTTTTTGCTTCTCTCCCAAGGGGGCCTTCTCTTTGTTCTTGTTTCTCGATGGCACATTCTTGTTCTTGCGAGATTCCTCCCAAAACATCACTTTGAGTTGTTAGAGTCCAACGAAGTCCCAGGCTCCGATACCAATTGATAGTCACCGAGAGGTGGGGTGTAGGTGACACTTGAAAATTCAATTGTTAAAACAAAACTTGATCCTGATTAGTGGTTAGAACGAGTGAGAATATAAACCTAGTAAGGGAGATGCTTTCTCTTGCATTTGTTGCTCTTATACACACACACACACACACACACACACACACACACACATAATTAACTTAGAGAGCAACTGAAGTGATTTAGAATGAGTGGTCAAAACAAGAGAATTTACAGGGAGGAGAGGGAAGAAAAAATTGCAACAAAAGTAAGAACATTAGAGGACATGGCGATTTGTTTTACTAGAGTTTGATTCCAAAGAACCTACATCTCTATTTAGGTGTCCCAAAGGACGTGATCTCTCTCAACCCTCTCAAGCAATCCCAATGATGGAGCTTGAGCCCTCAGATCTTTTGATTAGAGACACAAGACACTCCACACATTTGGACCTTCTTGTTAGCTTTTACAATCAAATAACATAAAGAACAAGAGCAAGATCCCAAGGCAAGCTCAAAACACAAGACCACAAATGTAGATCACACAAGCATGCTAGCCTTCTCTCTCTAGAAAGACTATCTCTTCTCAAATGTGGTGCTTGCATCTCTTCGAATGACTTTGAGGGGTTGCACTAGTGTTTGGGAATAAAAGCGCAACTCTTGTATCACTTGGTGTGTGAGAATGGGCTATTAGGGAGGTATTTATAGCCCCAAACCCCTCAATTAACTATTGCTACAAATCTACAAATTCTGCTTTTTGCTGAGGTGCACCGGACTAGTTCGGTGCAACATCGGGCCTCCAATGGTCATCAAAAGCAATGGGATCTGCATGAAGCCTATCATGTCAGGTGGCACCAGACCGGTCTTGTGCACCACTAAATCTTGCCACATGTCCTGCCATGTTAGTTAGCCATTGGAGTCAACTGCTACATGGTAAAGTTTTCGTTGGACCCAAGTGGTTCATTGCGCCGAACTAGTCTGGTGCACCAGATGGCCAAAGCCATCTTTTAGAGCTCTTTGCACACTCGGTTCAGTGCGCCATGGGACTGGTCCAATGCACCACCTGGGCCAAGGCTAGACTGAGTGTTCTCTACGCACTCGGTTCGATGTGCCATAGAACAGCTAAAACTTGACAAATTTTGGATTATCTTCTTGCAATCCATTTAGCTGACATTAATAGCATTCCTATGACTTAGACACACTCATTTAGAATCTATCCATCAAGTCTAAGTCATAGTTCTTCACCTTTTCTTGTCTCCAACTTAGATTTCTAGTTTAGCGTCAAACTTGGCTCCAAATACACCTTTTCCAAAATATGACTTTCCAAACCCTCTCAAGGTGATAAAAACATTCTTGAGGGCAGTTAGAACTTATCCAAACCTTTGAACTACTCATAGTTCAACTTCTCCAAGATTTCCCTTTCTAGTCTTTGTTTGAGCTAATTCTTGAGGTGAGTACCTCAATTTAACACTTATGAACCTGCATGCAAATACATAGCAAACTAGTGAGATCTCAAGGTCATGTTGGTCATTAATCACCAAAATCAATCGATAAATGGCATATAGCACATTCCCTTTCACCTAGCCTAGAACACTCTGAAGCAACCCTCAACCAAATAAGTATAAATATATTCAACTAAATTAGAGGACACACACAAGCTACCAAGAAAATCCAACAAAGTAATCAAGATTGTCAAGTAATATAACTCTATGAAATGCACTACTGGACTAGAGAGATAATACTATAAATACAATTATGCAAGCACAAGTAGGTCAATGCAAATTTGAACTATAGAGAGGCAAACCACATAGGGAAAGGGAGACACAAGGGGATTTACCCCTAAAGTTTGGTTGCCTATTGGTAATAGACATCCCTTTTGAGGCGAGTCTTTTGATCGTTACTTTGCAAGCTAAGAAAGCTTCTCTAGCTTTATCCTCAAAGTGTGTGCCACAAGAAGCCAAGCAATCTACGTACTCTAGCTAACATCAATGATTCCAATAGAATTTTCATTTGAGAATCTCCTATGACGTGAGAAAAATACTATAACTTCACTAGTTCTATTAAACGATCACCAAATGGTGCTGAATAATCTTGACAAGGTGCAAACTATCTAGATGGTAGCAACCACCAAAAGTAACAATAAGACTATTATCACCATGCTTCTTTAGTTTCAAGTTCCAATATAATTAAGCAATGCACTATAACTCAATCAAATCTCACTCCTGAACAAACTCGTTGCAAGTGAGCTGAGTGTGTGCTTGAGATCTCCAAGTATTTATGGATCATTATGAATGGCCAAGAGTCCAAAATGCTATGTAAGCCAACGATTATAGCCCCATAATAAACTAGTTGCTATGCTCTATTTAAGGGCTATCTATGTACTCAATGGATAAGTCTGGTGATCACGAGAATGACATCACTCGAGATTATATCATGCACACACACAATAGTTATATTTTAATCCAAGCTAGATAATATATGGAGCATTATTTGATGATTTGGTGGAGTAAACTTTAGATAAATCTTCCGACCTCCCAAAGGCTCAATCTCCATTACATTACCATTGGAAATCCAATGGTTGAAAACTATGAGCTTTGATAATGGGAACCTTACTATTCCTAGCATAATAGCTCTAAGGATTCATTTGAAATGTCTAGTGCCTTCTAGCACATGCACTAAATAAAGCACTTCCTTCTTCATAAATTCAAGTATTAACTCTAGCGATGACCATGTCACCTCCTCAAAGTTGATTGCTCTCGTGGTGCAACTATAGGGGCACTAGAGAAATCTAGTGACTGCCTAGTACATATATTAATACAATCTAATTAAGAGCTAGTGGGCTAAGCTACATTCTCTAGTCCTCTCAAGGGCCATGTAATAGATAAATCTGATGGTTTGAATAAACATTGAAACATCTCACTATCAAATTAGTTTCATAGGCTTTCTAACTCCAAATGTGTTTCAATGAACACCTTCACCTTGAAGCACTATGTCACACTCGGTTTTAAGGTTAAAATTAGATGCTCACTATACCTGCGGCCACATCAAAATCATGTGTATAGCTTTGTCATACTTTGTATTATATCAAAGATGCAATGCTTCATTAATAGTGAATAATAATATAATTATTACATAACTGAAGTTTGAAGCAAATCCACTAGTATACGTCCCTGTGGCTGACTGGTTGATCACGTCCCTAGAATTAGTTATAGTCTTCAAACACTTGCATCTAGGACACATGTTCTTATCCTTCTCATAACAATGTACATAGGTTTGCGTGTAAAAAGGCAAGGGTGGGTACTTTTGCACTCAACAAGTATCCAATTGGGGGTAAGTGGACTGACTATGCAGTAGGCTAGCTTATGCAATTGCTTTTAATTGGTCAAGTTTTAATGTGATAATAAAAGTAGACTAAAGACCTTTTCGATGGAACCTTTATCATTGTAAATCAAAATTACACTCTAGTAACTACTAATGTTCACTACATGTCACAACGAACCATTGACCACATTTTATGGTGAATCTTTGTCAGACCGCCATCAGCATCCACCCACAACATTTTGCCTTTGTAAACACTAATATGTGAGGAGCACAAGGTCACCCTTAACAGTGAGTACGACTAACTTATTAGTTTTACAAGTTGTAGAGGTTGTACAACTTTACCTGCAAGTCATGATACCCATTTGCTAGTGTTTGTAAGGCCCTTCACCTCTTCTAAGGAAGTGTGGCAAGCTTCACTATGAGACATTTAGAAAGGGTTCCTATGTGTATTATTACCATGGAAGAAAATTTGGAATTGATCTTCCATAACTCTCCACCCTACCTTGCAACTAAGCAATCCATGGGCATCAACCACAATACCTAGCCAAGCATGTAGGTGTGGCCAAAGAGCCTTCTCCTATCCCCATCTACCACGAATAATGCCACACAGGTTTCCTTATTTACTAGGTCAAGACCAGAGCCCAAATAGTCCTTATGGTTGTATTGTTTTCCTAGGTGGTCGTTCGGCGAACTAGTTCTTAGGGTGAGGCACTTGAGCAATCATATCCCATGCTCAAAACCCCATGTTTGGTAAAAATCATCTTTTACAAAATTTGTTTCATAAACACTTGAAATTACTTTTGTGATTTAAATTGTGTGGAGCACTAGCATTTGTCTACTATAAATATTCCTATTAGAGCAATAACTTGGCCGAAACAACAATGAACATTTAACTACAAAGGGTTTGGGTACATGTAATACTTGCTTTCCTTGGGGTTCTCGAAGTCCTCAAAGGCAGGGCCCATGGTGCCATTATAGATCTTCGAGTCTACTTGCATTCATATAACAAACAATGGGAAAAATAAGAAACAATACACCACACATGAAAACATGGCTTAAATAGTTTTCAAATTATTTTGTTCAAGGATATAATTTATTTGAGACCAAAATCATTTATTTTAAGTTAAAAATGATTTTTTATAAATTTAAATTATTTTCTAAATAGATAGGAGGAAAATTCTAATTAACTATGGAATGTAGGGTCTAAAAATAATGTTTTTTAGTCCCTCGATTAAATTGTGATCGACCGCGGGTTGATTTGTTATAAACAAAGGGGCTCTTTTGCAAAATGGGCATTGTCATTGCTACGTTGACATGATGCTGACCGGTATCGACCAATCCTAGCCATTTGATCTTACATGGATGGTGCAGACTAGAACTATGGGTGTGCGATCAATGGGAACACGACGATGTTTGTCCTGCACGACGACTAACTCGTAAGTGATGCTAGACCAGGCGATGTGGGGTTCAACTAGTGTAGTAGCTCGCCGCCAATACATTATTAGCAATGACAAACTCACTGGTCACAAAATCATGGTGAGGGGTAGATCGAGTCTACTCAGATAGCGGTGAGGGGGTTCACAACAACTGAGAGAACTCCGTTCAACATTTCATGACTAGTTATGGTGTAATCTAGCGAATGAAAGTATGTGACAAGTTGAATACCTGCTGATGCACATCCTAGTGTCGAGCAGAGAGGTGGATACGATCGAGGATGAGTTGGTCGATGGCAAGGTGGCATGACACAGCTCGGGCATCATGGTCTAGAAATAAGACGTCAGTAGAGCTCACACCAAAACTTGTTTTTGGACATCTCGAACATCGATGAATCTTGTGACATCGAAGTTGAGGATGAATGGGTTCAAGTAAGGACATAGCGCCTCACAAAAGGTTTATAACGATGATGACGATACTAGTGCTGAGGAGAGGGTGTTTTGGTGACTGGATGGTCAAGCTATCGGAAGGAGAGGGTGGAGTAGGGTCCTAATTATGGACTCATGCCACATTAATCAGGAAAGAAGGGCATCGACGAGCGCAATGCAACAGATGAGGCGATGATGGCCATCATGACGTTCTCCACATTGATGGGCATCAATAAGACGGGATCAAATAGGGATAAAGGGCATGAGATGACGGGCAAAACCTCTATTGTCGACTGATGGGTGAGGGAGTCCAGCTCAGCATCACAAGGGAGAGTTTAGCAGCTGCATGTCCACAGGTGAACGATGAGGGAAAGGGCACATGGATTGGAATTACAAGGCGACCCCATTGGTCAAAGAGAGAGAGAGAGGCATTAACATGGCTGGTCTGTCAATCAGCTGTTGATTCGGTGAGGGGTGTGGGCACGCTTGGTTGGCTAGGCTAAAAGCATAGGCTGTCCAGGGCATTGTTTTCATATAATTCTTTTTTAGAGAGAATATAAGTTTAAAATTCAAAATTCAAGTCAAATGAAGTCCAAATTATTTCAAAACTTGTCAGAAAATTATAATCAACTACAGGCACACTTCAACAAAGTTTAGGCACATTCAATGGTAAGGATTTTTATACAAAATAATTTTCTTCTTTATTTATTTGGGAATAATGAGTCACATATGATGAAACATAATACTTCAAGATTATTTGAAGTTACAACAGATTTGTGCATTACAAAAATAGAGTGTTACACACTGAGTTAACATTTTCAAATGATTTTTCATAACATTTTAACTTGATTTTACGATGTCATTAGGTCTAATGCACATGCATATATAGATAATAGCTAGTGGCTCTATAAGACTATAATGGCATTAGAGTTCCCATTTTAATATGACTTTTTTTTTATCCCAATAGTGCTTTTATTTCTCCTTAGGTGACAAAATGTAGACCCTTCCATATATATTTTGCCTTTGGGCTTGCTTCCGTCTCCTTCCTTTTTACTTCTCTCCAATTTGGTAACCTTAAACAACATATAGCCATCATCATGTCTTCCATGGTATCCTTCTTTTGCGCAACAATTGGTGCGGACATAATGAAGAACATACAACACTTGAGCACTTGGTTAGTCGACTACTTGTCAGTCAATTACCAAAATCAAACTAGGGCTTTTAGACCTATTTTTTCACAAAGCTTGGATGCCACTAGAAAAAGCATGATAAAGTTACTTATTTGGTGATGTTTTGAGATAATGTCATGCCATTTACATCATGAAAGTCCACAATTCTAATAATGATATTTGCTCTATAGTTCATGACATATGCCCTCAGATGATATGAAAACTCTATTTGATCTTATGGATAAGTGGTTGTGACATTCTTACACTATGACATATTTGGCACATGCTAGTGTTTTTTAAAATTTTCCTATAACTATGATATCCTGGCCCCTAGGATGGTGATATCCTGGCCCAAGTCTTAATAGAATTAATAGAGTATTCGTACCAACAAGGTGCATCTTTTTTTTGGAAGCCTATCTCGAAAGGACCTCTAAGTTAAGTGTGGTTGGATTGGAGCAATTTGGGATGGGTGACCGATCGGGAAGTTTTCTTTGATGCGCATGAGTGAGGACAAAGTGCGCACAAAAGACTTGTGTTAGTCTGTGGTGACAATATATGATCCTAGAGAGTTGCCAGTAGTAACTATCGGCGATCCGAGAGTGGATTTGGGTTATTAAGAAGGTCATAGGCGAAAATGGGACATTGATCTAGCATTTTCTACTAGTGCTTCTACATGTACTGATTAATTTATCGGTATATACTATGACCCATCATTTCAGTCAACATAAATGTTGCTGTGTATAGGATGAATCATCACTTCATAATAAAACTAAGGCATCAGTTGTCTACCATGATATTTAGATTCAGCACATGTTTGGCAAAACCTCATGACCATTTAATAGTCATTAACAAAGTATCCATGATTAATCATCTCAAATAAATTACAAAAATTATGATATTCACAAATATAACTTTCCCACTAATAAGTACATGCATGTTATATTAGCATAGGTCTAGCCACACAGTTAAAGAGTTTTATGATATGGAGGTTTCATTAGTACATGTGGAATAGCTAAAAAGTTAATGCACACTAGTTCTAAATATCGAAGTTACGAGTCATTCTTTTAATTCTGGTACACATTTGGGTCTAGTAGGATCTAACATTATTCTTCTTGTCCCCGTTGTATGGAAAATCAACATAGACTTTTTTATTTTCATTGATATCATGTTACCATATATACTCATTTTTGTAGTGATGTTTTAACTTGTGGTTTAACTTATAACTGATTCAACAATGTATAAAAAGTTTCACATCACAACTATTAACATTATCTAAGAAAAATAAGAAATTCATCCACCTTTATGCCAATTGTTTTGCAAATAACTTGATTTTAACTCATTTTGATTATGAAAACATTAAAACAAACCATAAACTTAATTTCCAATTACTTGTATGAGAGTGGGATAATGCATCTTCGAACAAAACATGTTAGTAGGAACCACAACCAGCTTAGAGCCATCTAATTATTGGTGAGCCCAACCTAGTTTGTGTTTCACCATAGCCCAACCCATGCATTATCGTTGTCCTCTACTCGCACTAGAGTTGCCTTGGGTAGCAAAGGAGTTTCACACACCATCCACACTAAGTCATCAACATATAGAACACCATCGAAAGGAACATAGGTCTCACATGTGGGGATAGAGAGGGGAGGGGTAAATAGGTCCATATAAAGCTAACCTATGATCCTGTACAAACATAATTATGATAAACCTAGATATGAAACTAAGGTTTGTCAAGTGATTCATCCACACTCAAAAAATGTAGCATAGAAAATAGTGGTGAGGTAAGAAATAAAACTACTCGCTTACCCTCGATATGCATGTTGTTCAAATTTAGAACTCGTCAGCTTAGAAAACATAAATTAGGGAAGTTCTATTGATCACTACTTTATCCATATTGCGAGTAAACTAGGAAAAAAACCTTGTATGATACAATAGTGATCATGTACTTCTTGGTTTGGCCTGTGAACAAGGAATGTAAACAAAATAGAAGTTATTATGTAAAATAGAAGTTCAATAAAATAAAAATGGAGTCATACCTATAATCAAAGGTCTCATTTTAAAAATATACATATTAGAATCTTTGCTAGGGCTCTAGAGAACACCTAAATCTACATACAACAAATCTATTAAAAATTCGAGTATGTTTTAATTTATTAATCACCTTTTGATCTTTTCCATATATTCCCACCTCAATATAGAGTATGGTACTTCTACAACCATCAATTGAACAAAACCATACGAAGACGAAAGAAATGGTATTTTATTCATACTAATAGAATTTTTGCACCTAGTAATAAAGCCAATCATATAAACTATTAAAAAGGCAACCCTCAGAAATGCAAATGAACAAAACAAGTGTAAATATAGTAAGTGAGGTGATGAGTAGGAGGCAAACAGACAAGATAAAGGATTAGATTTGCCATATGAGTAGTCTAAATCAGTACCTTACTCTATAGTGGAAAAACTTCGCCATGAAAATGTGCTTTTGGTCACCAAACCACTACGTCAAAGCTAGATGAGGCATACCATAGTGGCTCCTTTAAAGCTAGATGGGGCTCTTCACCAAGAAAAATGTCCCGCCTATTGATGGTCTAAACTTACCATAGTGGTTCCCTTAAAGCTAGATGAGGCTCTTCCCATAGTGACAAGACTCACCAAACCACTACCTCGATCATCTTGATATTGTGTCCATTATTGAGATTCTCTTTCGAGGAAATGTCTTGTTGTCCCCCAAAAAGTATTTCAGCCACTCTATATGAATATAGAGGCTTAGAAAAATCACTAGTGAGCTATGCAAGTCCCCAATGGTCTGGCACAAATAAGAATGAATAAGGGTGTGGTTCAACTAGAACCAACTGCCCCACATGATATCTTCACTACGGCCATGCTTCAAACACTTAGCCCTTCGGTAGATTAGTTTATCTCAAGTGTTTAACGATGCCTCTAATCTTTATAATCCTTGAAACCTTAAATGAACTAGAGGCTCAACAACAACAAAAAATTGCAAAATGGCTAGCTAAAAATGCACGTACTAGATAATCTTGTTTTTTATGCATGTAGATCATCCTATTTATGAAACTTTTCTAGCTAGACATCGCAACCAATTGTTGGAACCACTATGTAATACTCTAGCATCTACAATACTAGGACCAAAGCTTTTGGCGTTCACATTTCAAGTTAGCCATGCCATATTCTTGATCTTAGAGTACTATGACATCCTCTTGTGCTTTGAATTTTACATTCACTAGATCACATGGTCCACTGATTTTCTTTATTGTAACTTCTTCACCTCTATGTAATAATACTCCTATGCTCTATTTATGTTATCACTAGACCCTCTCATGCATGCATTTTCTTCTATTATGACCTGATGCTATTTATGTTCACTTTGCCATAATTTGGTGCCCACATTTGTTTTCCCATTAGATCTTCTAGACCTTGATTATTCTTCTTCAGCATAGCACAAAAATACTCTAGCACCTCCAAAATTAAAACCATAGGGCCATATAGAGGTTGTATTTTTTTATGTTGTCCACTGTTCTTTGCCTCCTTTCTAAGCTTCTGATAAGTTCATTTTCCAAGGTACCGATTCTTCTATTCTTTGGGATTTCTCTTAATATTCTCTCATTTTTATTTTTATTATTCTTCATATCTCCTACTTTTTATCCTTAGAACTTATAAAATTTCTAACTAGCATTCTTGACAAACATGTTAGTCATTATAATTATGTTGCCACTCTAGAACCAAAATCACAAAGTTCAATGTCTAGGTGTTATGTTAATTAAATTCATAGTGTTACCTCAATATAGAGTTTAGTTGAAGACTTGTTTGGTGTAAGAAAGATGTGACTGGAATAGAGGACAAAGTAATATGTGTACAATGTGGATGGGTAGATGAGGTAAGATGGGGACAACAAAAGAGTTATGATCAATGTATGTGCTTTTATGGACCTAATAATAGAGTTATCAATGATAGGGAAGTTATAATAAACTGTAGTATTTTTAATGGAAAATAAGGACACCACTCGAAATGTTACATAAAGAGTTATTTCATTTATTCCTAACCTTCCTAGTGTCCTATTGATAGACCACCATTTTGTAGATTTAAAGGGCCAGCATAATATATCTATCACACACAGTGGAATGTTATTTAATATAATTGGAGATAGATCAATGATCTTATGAATTAATTTGGTGAAAGAATGAGCTTGCTCGACATGGCAATTCCGGTTACCTTCAACTGTTGCACACTTTTTCCAAATTTGTACTAACATATATGTACATTTCCAATCGTTATTTCAAATTGTTCTTAAAAACAAATCTAAATATTTAATTATCTCTTAAATTTTGATGTCAAATTTTATCTATTTTTATATGAGTATGATTTCAAATTCTATGAAAATAAATTATTTTTTTATGAAAGAAATATACTAACATAATATTGTCCATTCGATTATTTTTTCATTTTGTTTAATCACAATACATGAACCTTTGAGCATATAAATTTAGAGATAACTTCAAACCCCCTTATTCATCAAAACTATAGCTTTGTGTTGACTTTATTACCATGATAATCCCTCATGAGGTAATTAGGATGTATGGATGCATTCAATGCTTAATTACATGCTTTCTCTTAGGTGAGTATTTAGGACTGTAGCACTCATGCGAAAACATAGCTTACAAATGCCAAATAATGCATGGGATTAAGAACATTAAACATATACTAATTTCACTCTTGCCATTTCATTAGGAGGACATGCGCAATAAACCTTCAGAAATATTCAAATTTATTTCAACATGCTTGAACATGTTCGTGGAGCCTGTGTTGAACTGTTGGCCACTTAACAAGTTAAGAGAGAGAGCTTTGAACCACATTCTGGAACATATCCACTACGAAGATGAAACTACTCAATATATTGGCATATGTCCAGTTACAAAGGTATTGTCTACTATCATCATTCTCTCACACTTATTTTTTGGGCTCATGCAACCAATCTTATTTTTTTGTTATAAGGCACAAAATGTGTCGTCATCTGATCTATCTTATATGTATAAAATATTCTCAATAGCACAAAATCACTATTCACAATTGGTTTAGAGTAGAGATGTCCAAATGGGTCGGGCCACCCGTAGGCTCGAAGCTCGGCACGAACCCGACCTGGCCCATTGGTTACCAGGCCCATGCTATCTTGGCCCATGTCAGCCCATCCCGATCACCGCGCTGTGCCTAGGCCGAAGGCGCGACACGATGGGCTTGGCCTGACACAACCCAATTTTATTTTTTTTCCAATTTATTCATAAAATATATAAATTACCCATGATTATAGTATAAAACATGAAAATACATGTGTTTTGTTGGTTAAGTGGGTATAAATAGTATTTTACATGTAACAACCATGATTTAAATCCCCATTTACACATATTTTAATCTTTTTTTGCTATTGAAACGTGATAGGTTGTCATAGGCCTGTTAGGCCCGTCGGAGTTTTGCAACATAGATTTAATCCTATCAACTAGCCTATTCAAATGTAGGAATGATACAATCAAATTCACACAAAACAAGAAAAAAATAATAAGCTTAAATTCATAAGGTAAAGAGCAAGTCATGTGAAAAAATTATCTAAGACAAAGATTTATCCCATGACATTGGTTGCAAAACCTCCACCTCTAGTCCACATTGGAGTTCCTAGAAGGATATGATCCTTGTTACCAAACCTTATTAAAGTCATGGTGTTGGCCAAGTCAAAACGGACACCACCAGCTAATTCAAGTGTCATAAGATACTAAGGCTTGCCACTTTTCATCATACACTCACTTGTAGTACCTAGCATGTCGTCCGTAGTAGAGATTCTCCAACAAGGAAGGGTTATACTCATCACAAGCTTACCATGTATATGCATCGCCTATCCACACTAGGCTCAGATGGTCCATGCCACTTTGAGGACAGTAAAGTCTTATATAGGAGGTCAGTAAGCCATCAAGTGCTCCATCTCACTAACAAGGA
The DNA here is from genome assembly GCA_029449295.1 of Zea luxurians. Taxonomy (NCBI): domain Eukaryota; kingdom Viridiplantae; phylum Streptophyta; class Magnoliopsida; order Poales; family Poaceae; genus Zea; species Zea luxurians. Next base: position 9,284,138 of record JAOPSE010000040.1, read on the forward strand.
TACATCAATGCAAAGTTTCAAAGCTATCAATCTCTAAGGCTTAACCCTCACAAATATTAACTATGAGAACTGCTATTGCATTAGTTGTGATCTCTATGGACTTGAGAGGGTGTATGGAGTGTAGACTCAGGTACTCTTGATTCTAGTAGTCTAGGGTACACCAACAACTGAAAAAGTGGTGTAGAAACCATATATATAGTGCAAATACCCTAAACATATGTTAGCTAAAGTTTATAGAAAAGTAGTACTAGCTGCAAAGTGATAACTACTGAAGAATCTCATGCAAACCCTAATAACATCATTTATGTTATAATCTCTTTTCTTCTCACTGCATTATCCATCCTATGCTTGTGCACCATGTCACAACACATATTGTTGTACGTATGAACTTTAGATTGTCTAACATGGCCATTCCTTTAACTCTTGGATCATTCATTGCCTTTACTTATATAACAATCATTGTATAAATTATTCACCATGTTGGGTGATACGATAGAGAATATCATCCTAGCATATTGAAATTGTTGATTGCCCAAGTGAGGCTTGATAGTCTTGTGCATTTTTTATACATACCATATTATTAGTGGTGTGATTTTTGAACCACTTTGCATCCATATGACCTATTAAAGCCTATATAATACATCTAGCAAACATGTATTGTGTTGTCATCTAAATCACCAAAACCAATCATGGCTATGCATGTGGCACATGTTCCTTATAATATTCACATTCTATAATGAAGAAAACTCAACTATAGAGATTATAAATTGCATTGAATATAAACAATCGAAGTACATCTGCATTAAGCCTACCACAAGCTTGATTATGTGCATTACAATTTATCCAACTTATTCAAAACCTTACCTAACTTCACACAAATTCGGATAAACTGTAGAACTTTTGTACTTGAATCCCACAACATGACACTGATTGTAAGTCAACTGTTAGTGTGATACCAATTATGGAGTTACTAGAAACTATTGCACTAAAGATTGAGGATTGTCCTAACATATTCTATGGGAACATCATATTCATATCCCCCCGGTTTAAAACATAGTTTTATGCACTCTCCCTTTATCCTTGAAATTATTATTTGGGTGATAGAGTCAGTCAAGTTATAGACATAACACCTGGCTTGACCTCTCAGCAGGGGAGGGTATGAGGTGGTCGGTGAATCACTTTAGAGACGCACAACAACAAATATAACATCAAATTCCGTCCTGATCATGTGAATCGACTTATGGAGGTCTCACTGATTGGCTCCCTTGAGCCGATTATCCTCTTTTTCGACTTGGCTAAAATAGGTAAATAAGCATGCACCAAAAGCGATAAAAAAGGAAATAAAGCTACTTAAAGTGTGATTTATATGATTGATGGTCTTAAATTGATGCATGCCATGCGCACGACCAATGTCGAAGAAATGGGCTAGAGAGCCTTCAGGATCACCCACATCATATGCTAAAACTAGGGCAAGATAAATAGTGAACCATTCATAGGAACATCCTGGATCTGATCTATAATATGTATCATATAAACGACCCTAGGAACATCTGTAACCATGAATCGATGTCCATGCACGTGAAAGCATATTAGGACCTCTAAAGAAGTTCATCCAAAACAAATTATGTGACTAGGACATGTAAGATAGGGCACAAGATGAGTATTGGTTTCTCGAGTTGTTGTATGCACATGTTGCAGCAGCATGTCATAGAATGTAGCAATCAAGTGAATGAAACACATCTGGCTGTGTATGATGAATCTATACCATGAATCTTAAATGAAATAGTAGATTGATTCTACATAGGTTAACTAGCAGATCTTGCCAACTACAACTCTTAGTACAAGATCTACGAAAATAAGGTGGAGCACCGCATAGCCCTGATGCAATCTACTAGAGACCACATTAGGCAGTATGATGCATACCCGAGAAACCCTTAGAAAGGTGTGGCGATGCACCGATGAGATGGGAAACACACGCTAGCTAGGAATGCATGTCTTCTGATTATTGATAATGAGAAATGTACGATTTATAGTCCATAGACTATAAGCGATAGAGACTTCCTAACTAGCTCTATCTAAATGGTACTTTATATAGATACATAGCACATTGGGTCACTTTGTCACACATGACAATTGACTTCTAAATATAATGTTGAGCCTATTGTCCAACTTCTATTAAAAAAAATTGTCACACCCGGTTTTGGAAGGTAAACCGAATGCGAACCATGTACGTCCCAGATCAGAAACTTACGTACACAGCGATTACATAATTGGACATCATCACATAATGCTGAAAGTAAATAGCAGAAAAGTACTTTATTACAACAAGATGTCCAAGACATCCACTGAGTCTATAACATAGTCATTAACATCAAAGTGTGGAAATACGAAACGTAGAAGATAAGGCCTTCACAGGCAGATGACTGGGGGTTTGCCACTAAGATAAACTAGGACTCATCGTAGTCCTAAAACTCCTCAAAGTCCTCCATGTTGCCAGCATCTCCTCTTGAGCACTGAGTACAGTGGGGACAACCTGTGGTGGGGTGGTTTATAAAGCAAGGGTGAGTACACATCAATGTACTCAGCAAATGTCTCGTTTGGCTAAAGTGGACTAGCTGTATATGGAGTTAAGGCTAAGAAGTTGCTTTTAGTTGGTCAAGTATTTATTACCATCAGTAGAGCCAAATTTTAGTAATAAACCCAGTTATTACTCAAATGTACTCCCTCCAAGAGGAAATACTAGAGATCATAATTATACCATCATCATTAATCATCATCGTAAAAGTAACCAAAGTTCTTCTAATCAAAGAGGATCCCAAGGCCGCTCTTAACCGTGAACACGGCTGATATATCGGTTTCTAACACTCTCCAAACAGGTCCTTACGGAGAGGTACTCAAGAAAAATGGCCTGGGTCCCCTAAAGTATCACAAGATCATCATCAGGATAACATCATCGTATCATAAATATTCACATCATGTTCATTGATTAAAGAAAAGCAATAGCATAGAGCTAACCATGATAACCCAAAAGGTAAACAAGGATAAATAAATACAGACTAGACAATCCTTAGTTTTCAATAATGTAGTGCGGACGGTGAACTATAAAGTATGTAGGACATAACAGGTCAAAGGACAATTGCCTTCACCAAGTTGTTGCTCTGGAAGATCTTCGGCAACACACTCAGGAACCACAGGCTTCTCGTTGTCTAAGTAAAGCGATCATACATTAAATACATTTGAAAAGTACAAATGAACAACACATCAAACATGTACAATTAAATGAACACAAGTATGATAAAACACAAAGAACATATAGGGTAGACTTAAATGCTAGGGTTTAATATAATTAGAGATCAGTGATTCCCTAGATATTATGGACTATTTAGTTCAATTCTACTAATTTTAGTGAGACACAAAATTATACCAGGGATCAATTCATGCACAACATTTTACTAATCTCACAAGATTATACATCTAAGTGCCATTAGCATTTCCTTTTTTATTTATTTTCTTAAATAAATAAATCAACTCATAAACTAACCTATAGCTTAGACAAAAAATTAGAGTGCTCAGACTGTGGACGAACATAATTTTTTTGATAGAGAATATTCCTATGAACATTTTGCAATTTGAACCACTAATTTTGGAGTTCATATGAAAAAGATATGAAATAAACAAGTTTTGAAGTTTAAAATATGAAACTAAGCCCAGTTATGTGGTTATTTAAAAAGTGAGGGGTCTGATTAAAAGAAGTCAGGGGTCTGCACGCTAAATCGCGGGACGATGGGTTGATTCCTGGAAAACCGAGGGGTTTTTATGCAAAACCGCCACACGAAGGGGTACAGGGCTAAACAGACCGTCCAATCTCCGATCAACGGTCCAGATTAGATCCCGCAGACGAGCACGCGGGCGCGGACGAGTCAGTGCGGCTGATAAGTGGGGACAGGGCGCCAGCGACTAGAGGAGAAGGCAGGCTGATGAGCCAGGCCCAGCGCTAGGGGGCACAGGCGCTGATTGGCGGGCCTAGGCACAGGGCGCACAGGCGCGAATCGGTACCCGGTGATCTGGACCTCACGATCAGGATCAGACGGTGGAGATCAACGCCGGGAAGGTTTTACGGCTGTGGGCGGTGCCGCTCCTGCTCCTCGGCGGTGGGTCGCCTGTGACGGGAGGAACGGGCATCAGCGTGATCTGGCAGACTTAGTCATGTTCGCAAAACTGGCGCAGGGGCACCAGAGAGCGAAGAACGCGGTGAGGCGGTCCAATGGTGGCGCCGATCAACTCTAGCAAAGAATTGTGCGGACACTAGGGCAGTTACGGACAAATTAAGTGCAAAGGAAGGCTGCTCACCTCGAGAGGAAACACTGGAGTCCCGGAGCAACAGCGGAGACACAGGGACACCTCGGATCGACGACGGCGGACTTCGGCTGCACGGGAAAACGCTCTGGTGAGCACTGATCGGGCAAACCAGAGGGGCTAAGGGCGAACTGAGGGGTGTCCTGAGTTGCTGATGACGAGGCAGAACTCACCGAGGCAACGAACGCGACGGGGGCTCAACGACAGTCATAGAACGGATGGCAGACTTCGGTGAGCGGCGACGGAGTTGCCTGGATGCGCGCGCAGGGCGAGAGAGAGGGCAAGAGTGCTCGGCTGAGGGCGCAAATGAGCAGGGGGAAGTGGTTGAGCGGGGCACGGGCTCTAAAGGGGCGAGAGCGTGCGGAGGTGGCCGGGGATTCGCAGATGTGGGCGCGTCCACGGCGGGGGCATGGGCGGGAGGTTAGGGATGGGGTCTAACGGGTGGGGTCCACAGAACAGAGAGAGAGAGAACATGTGCGCGCAGAAAGAAACGGCGTCGATAGATCGGCCCCACTGGCGGTGAGTGGGAGAGAGAGAGAGGGAGAGAAGCACGTGGGCGCGGGCTGGCGTCGACAGGCGGGGTCCGCCTATCAGGGGCTGAGGGGGCACGCGGGGTTGGGCCTTGTAACACCCCGGGATCCACAAACACCCCAGAATGCTACTAAACTGCACATCTAACATTCATATATAAAATTTTGACAGCATCCCCTTTGAAAATTGCATAAATGGGGAAGCAACAAAGTATAAATAGATATCATGAAAAGAAAACATAATGGATATTAATAATCTGCTAGCAATGGAAAGACAACCATAACGGCATGAACTAAATCAACCAGTGCGCACAACTAGTTAGAAACAACATCCTTTGACAAGAAGTTTCTAATTAAATCATGACTGCGCCTAAGCAGCGTTATTATGAGAGTGAAGGTGGATGTGCTGCTACTTCCTACTTCCCTTGATGAGCAACAAACACCTGCATTGAGTAATGCAAGAGTGAGATGAAACATCTCAGCAAGCGAATTGTTTTGACAAGATATTTAAACCACGAGTTGAATTAATCAACATTTTAAAAGAATCACAATTAAGATCAGAAATACTTGTAGATATAGAACTCAGTAGTCTCAATATAACCAATAGCATCTCATTTCCTTGAACAACCACAATAGTTTGTATAACACTTCCCTGCGTCAACAATACCTGCAAATATCACTTCAATGTATGCATAGGAACGCAAAGTGTAGGTACTCTGTCTTCATACCTCTGAGGGTATAAAACCATATTATCTGCAAATATCACTTCAATGAATGCATATGAATGCAATGCATATGTCCTCTGCCTTCATACCTCTAAGGGTATGAAGCCGCGTCGTACCCCTCCTCGGGCAACGTACGATGCTAACTTGTACCGGTACGGTCGGACCATAGGTCACGACCCAACTTCAGATGCAAGTGAATCATACAATGTATATGGCATGCTGCATTTATCAATATACTTCACTTCCTTCACATACAATACAACCTCAAATAATACTTTATTTACCTTCAGATACAATACCAACCTCAAATAATACTTCATTTACCTTGAGGGGTGTGAATTAATCTCATGAGTCATACTCGAATCATAATCATCATCAATATATGATTGAGCATCAGTATAATGCAAGCAAGTAAAGCATCACCATAGAGTCCAATTATGAAAGAATCCAATACTTCTGAATATTAGAGTGTAGGCAATAGAAATAACAAGTCAGAACGGAAGCAACCACCGCTACATTCACTTGCCTTCATCGAAGAAGAAAAATGTACTAGGCATGATCTGGAGTGTAGCCACCTGCTAGCGGGCATAAAACTTAGTACACATATTTCACAAACATTTTCCAACAATCAACAAATTGCTCCTACACCTGAAACCAAGACCTGGTGGAAAACCTCCCACTCTGAACCACATGCCATACAGCAGCAACGCTGTTTGTTAATTTTGTATCTTTAAAATTATAACAGTGGTGATATCAAACAAATACTCTATGAGTATCTACACAAAATACTCTACAACTTCGGCATTCGATGGATAATTAAATTCTGCCATCTATAAGTTTTAAAACATCTGACAAGATAACTGATTGAATCTGTTTTAGACAGCAGCATAGTTAACTTTCAAAATTCGATATCTCACAAACTACTCAACCAAAAATCATGAAATTCTGCTGGAAGTAAGAACTTTTATCCCTCTACAAAAGTCTCCATATCTGGGAGAACCAATTCGGCCATTTACCTGATGAAACCTACCAGTGAACAGACCCGCTCATTTCTGTCAGGCCAACAGAAACAGCCACAGTAAAACAAACATAACTGGAGTTTCATAATTCATATGAATGCACTCTTTAACAATCTGGAAAGCTTATGAAATTATCTACATCTTTTCTTACAAACCCAAGGTTTAATTCTGTTGATAAAATTGCCTAAATTATAAGAGAACAGATTCTGCACAGAATTAAGAGACTGAAAAACTGCTATAATCAAACTGCAATAACTCTCTGATCTAGTGTCCGATTGAGGTGTTCTTCACGGCCACGGAAATATCTACAAATTATCTACGACTCATATATATACTTTTTAATTTTTTGAGGTAACTAAGACCACGTAAAACTGGCATGAACAGAAACTGTCGAATCTGCCATTCTGCAGAAAACTAAATTCGAGATCAAAACTTAACCCCACATCTAATCCAACCTCTAATCCTTTAATTCCCATGATCCACAACCTCCAAATGCACATAATTACAGGGAGGAACAAGGATCTCATCCATACCTAGGGTTTCCCTAAGAAATTCTGCAAGAAGAGATGGGGAAGAACATCTCCTTGATCCTCTCTTCCCCTTCAATTCAACGTGCTCCTCCTCTTCTCGATCCTTGTTGCGCGGGGGAGATCTAGAGGGAGGAGAAAGCCGTGGAGAGGGGATGCCATGGGAGGAGAGGACGGCCAGCCCAAGGGGAAAGGAAGGAGGGGCGGCTAAGTGTGGGAGGGGGGGGAAGGGGTGGCGGCCAAGTAGGGGCAAAAGGGGGAAAAGGCTACCACTAGGGTTTTCTTTGCGGGTGGAAAGAAGCGACGCCACAGATGACTCTGACTTAGCATCCAACGGCCCACAGCCCTTTTCCCACATCCACGCACCGAAGATCAACCTTTGGCAACATTTTTTTTGGAATATTACACTCTACCCCCCTTAAAAAGAATTCGTCCTCGAATTCATCCACTCCAAACAAAACATCCAAGGTACCCCATATAGCACCACCATTCCAAAACATGGGTCCATTATTGGTCTTAATTAACACAAGAACTTCTACCTCGGACTAAATGTCTAAGGAAACTACACCACCTGACATCAAGCATGAACCAACATGTATTGAAGCTCAAACCAAGTCATAGATGCAATCAACACTACGATTTCACAACATCGAATTTGGATGCAGTCATACATCCGCATCAATGTCTTAAAACGACACTCTTTTATGAAGGGGTAATATGCACTAAGCACAACCTTTACCAACTTCAACAATTCATTTTAATTTAATGGTGAAACATCCACACCAGATGAATGTATAATAAGATCAAACACCTCACCTCCCAGCACCACGAAACAAGTAGTTCTTTTGAAACAAAACTCCTAATCTTCCTAAACCTTGTTCTTGGCATAATGAAAAGATAATCATGTAATCTAACATTCTTTGCACCCCACGAAAGGGAGAAAATCTACAGAACTAATGGAGCAATAAAACCGACAAGAAGCCAATAACATTCTGCACGGCACATTTCATCGAAGAAATACCAAAAACTCCACATAGAGCACTGACAGCCCAACGACAACACAATACTTGCTTAACCCATGTCACTATACTTCATCGAACAACTCAACTAAGAAAAATATCCAAATTAGTAAGGTTAACCTACACATAATATAAGACTTCATCTACTGTAGTTGAGAAACTTACATTTCATTCTATCATATGATGCACTCAGAGTACCAGACATAAAAGGTCAATACTAACCCTGTAATCCTTCACACATTTGGCAAACATCACAAGCTGATGTAAAAACCACATCAATTTAGGAATAGGTGACTAACCACACACAACCAACTCTAGGCTAGGCAATGACTTCATTCAAACCAATAGATAAGTGGTCCGACAATGGCTCCACAAACATGTATCGGGAAGAGAACCATCAAATCCTCAACGTATTAATACATAATCAATGGATCAAGAAAAATCAAATATTTATTCTACAATTAGCATGACTAACATGCAACCACTTTAAACCACATCTAGGCTTTGTGGCTACTAAAACACACAATAGAAGAGAGACATGTAAGCCATTCTGGCTATGTAAAGACTTCCCCCAAAAATCCATATAAAAGTACCAATATTCATTTCTTTCAGAACTGGTTTCTCAACATAAACAATCATTCTTTGCAAAGATAGTTGGAGCTATCTACCAACCGCTCAACAACTTAAATTCAAATTGATGATTACCTTGTACCGCAAAACACGCAATTCACACTCCTCTTAGAAACATCCTCAATCAAGCATATATAACAATATTATTGTAATAAAACTCAACTATGAAAAACATGGTGAAAACAACATAGGCATACTTGTATATCACAAGCATAATAACAACTTCATTCTCACAAATGACCAGCGATATCTACCACATTAATAAAACAATATCAAAATTTCAGAAATAAATTATATCAAGCATTAAGCCATAAACAACTTACCACATCACCGTAAAGGAATAGGGAGGGGTGAGGTTATTGTCATCTGCACTTGAAAGACACTAACATGTATCAAAGATATTTAAACCCATACCCTTCCTATATGTGCGAGTGTGTCAAATTTATCTTCAAATTGCCAAGAATCTAAAGCCTATGCTTTGATACCAACTGTAACACCCAGGGATCCACAAACACCCCAGAATGCTACTAAACTACACATCTAACATTCATATATAAAATTTTGACAGCATCCCCTTTGAAAATTGCATAAATGGGGAAGCAACAAAGTATAAATAGATATCATGAAAAGAAAACATAATGGACATTAATAATCTGCTAGCAATGGAAAGACAATCATAACGGCATGAACTAAATCAACCAGTGCGCACAACTAGTTAGAAACAACATTCTTTGACAAGAAGTTTCTAATTAAATCATGATTGTGCCTAAGCAGCGTTATTATGAGAGTGAAGGTGGATGTGCTGCTACTTCCCACTTCCCTTGATGAGCAACAAGCACCTGCATTGAGTAATGCAAGAGTGAGATGAAACATCTCAGCAAGCGAATTGTTTTGACAAGATATTTAAACCACGAGTTGAATTAATCAACATTTTAAAAGAATCACAATTAAGATCAGAAATACTTGTAGATATAGAACTCAGTAGTCTCAATATAACCAATAGCATCTCATTTCCTTGAACAACCACAATAGTTTGTATAACACTTCCCTGCGTCAACAATACCTGCAAATATCACTTCAATGTATGCATAGGAACGCAAAGTGTAGGTACTCTGTCTTCATACCTCTGAGGGTATAAAACCATATTATCTGCAAATATCACTTCAATGAATGCATATGAATGCAATGCATATGTCCTCTGCCTTCATACCTCTAAGGGTATGAAGCCGCATCGTACCCCTCCTCGGGCAACGTACGATGCTAAGTTGTACCGGTACGGTCGGACCATAGGTCACGACCCAACTTCAGATGCAAGTGAATCATGCAATGTATATGGCATGCTGCATTTATCAATATACTTCACTTCCTTCACATACAATACAACCTCAAAAAATACTTCATTTACCTTCAGATACAATACCAACCTCAAATAATACTTCATTTACCTTCAGGGGTGTGAATTAATCTCATGAGTCATACTCGAATCATAATCATCATCAATATATGATTGAGCATCAGTATAATGCAAGCAAGTAAAGCATCACCATAGAGTCCAATTATGAAAGAATCCAATACTTCTGAATATTAGAGTGTAGGCAATAGAAATAACAAGTCAGAACGGAAGCAACCACCGCTACATTCACTTGCCTTCATCGAAGAAGAAAAATGTACTAGGCATGATCTGGAGTGTAGCCACCTGCTAGCGGGCATAAAACTTAGTACACATATTTCACAAACATTTTCCAACAATCAACAAATTGCTCCTACACCTGAAACCAAGACCTGGTGGAAAACCTCCCACTTTGAACCACATGTCATACAGCAGCAACGCTGTTTGTTAATTTTTTATCTTTAAAATTATAACAGTGGTGATATCAAACAAATACTCAAGTATCTACACAAAATACTCTACAACTTCGGTATTCGATGGATAATTAAATTCTGCCATCTATAAGTTTTAAAACATCTGACAAGATAACTGATTGAATCTGTTTTAGACAGCAGCATAGTTAACTTTCAAAATTCGATATCTCACAAACTACTCAACCAAAAATCATGAAATTCTGCTGGAAGTAAGAACTTTTATCCCTCTACAAAAGTCTCCATATCTGGGAGAACCAATTCGGCCATTTACCTGATGAAACCTACCAGTGAACAGACCCGCTCATTTCTGTCAGGCCAACAGAAACAGCCACAGTAAAACAAACATAACTGGAGTTTCATAATTCATATGAATGCACTCTTTAACAATCTGGAAAGCTTATGAAATTATCTACATCTTTTCTTACAAACCCAAGGTTTAATTCTGTTGATAAAATTGCCTAAATTATAAGAGAACAGATTCTGCACAGAATTAAGAGACTGAAAAACTGCTATAATCAAACTGCAATAACTCTCTGATCTGATGTCCGATTGAGGTGTTCTTCACGGCCACGGAAAGATCTACAAATTATCTACGACTCATATATAGACTTTTTAATTT